>JABSTQ010009385.1:0-600000 GCA_013358835.2 Ixodes persulcatus | reverse complement strand
GGTCCTACTGCGCAGGTGCAGTAGTTGCTTCGTTTACCACACGATAGATGGCGCTTGGCTCTCAGCATTATCAAATTTGGCAATTTTTGTCACATCTCTAATTATGCTACAAAATGTGGATCTGAATATTATTTAACAAAACTTTTAGGAAACACTCGCCAGCTATCTATTGTTTACGATCGCGTTGCTGGCGTGGTAGGCTCTTACCCAATAGGCGACGTGGATTCGGCTGACGTGCTGTGTTTCCGCGGATGCATCGCAGTGAAAAGGCAGAGAGCTTTCGAAGGAAAGAAGGCTCAAAAGAGTCCAGTTTTCTTTCAAAAGTTCTATAGCGAAGAATTTTTTTTGGCTCCCTATTTTTGTGTTTTTGTGTTTCTTTTCACACCTTTTACGACGATCGGTGGATGAAATTCGATTTCAGAATCGTTTCATGGTCCCTTTAATGTCAGATAAACGCTCAAAAACACCCCGCGCCCCTCGAGAAGAATGTTTTTTTTTTGTTTTTTTTACGTCGATGCCCAGAACTTTTTCTCACGTAGTTGCGCGACATTGTGACGTAACGACTCGGAGCGCTCTGGCCTTTTCTTCTAGGAGGTGTTGCACTGACACCCCCCAAAATCTTTTTTTCCTTTTTTTGTCAGGCGATTCATTATGGTGTCGGAATACTACCCAATTAATATTTTGCTACAGAGTCACGTATTTTTTCAATAAAGCCAAAAAACGCAACTGCGCGAAACCGAAACCGAAACCGAAACGGAGAAGTGGAGAGGATAGCGTGAGTGGCGGAAGTCACGTGGCTACACCCGACCGTTCGGTTTTTTTTTTTTTTTTTCTCCTCCTCTTTCCGCACGTAGCACCGTAGCAGACGAAAAGCGTTCGCTCGCCGTGGTATTCCTTTGCAGTTATGTTTGTTCCACTCGCTGTTCTGTATTTCAAGATGAGTTGTTTTGTACATTTAATTGGCAATTAGTAGTGAGTGCCCGAGTGCCGTGGTGAATTCCCGTGATCAGCTCCGAAAAGAATACTCCCAAGATGTTGCGTGAAGAGTTGCCTCACATGTCCTGCATCTGAAAGTGGCCAGAGTTATGCCAGAGTGCACAAGTTTCCGAAAGATCAACGGGTCGGGATCAATGGCTGGCTGCAATTCCTGTAGAACCATTACGCGAAGCCAGTGTTGTGCCCGTTACCGAAAATAAGTAACGAAATAGCGTTACTCTTTACCTTAGAAAAAAGCTAACGCGTTACAGAGCTCCGTTACCATTTTGCAAATGTAACGAAATACCGGTGTCGTTACTTGCCATGACTAACGGACGTTACTTTTACGTATACTTTGTCGTTACTTTGTGTTTCACTGTTAGTATATGACAGCTGTTAGTGTAGGACTGTTAGTATGTGACTGTATACCGTCTCAACCACAAACGTCGACACAAGTTTGTCGAACCGTTCTTGAGAAACGGGAACTTGAGCATACGGTCGATCTTCATCTACTTCAGCAAGGGCGCGTTGGGAAAGTGGGTTGTAGTCTCGGTCTTTCGTTTCTTTGAACGCACCTTGAACTCTGCCAGCTTCGGGGATGGGAGGAACTGGCGGAAAATAAGAAACAAATTAGGACTGATGCGAAGCACCACTGGTAATTTCTAGTTATCAGTGGTAGGGTACAACGAAATATTAACTAAATAAATTGCATAATGAATTAGGACAAGAAAAACGGTCTATATAAGTCGCAAATTTAAACAAATATTAAATAGGCGTGTTTATATATACCTGCGATGATTTATTTACCCTCCTTCTGAGATATACAAGTAAACTCAATTAAGCCGTTTTCGAAGTGTTTTCGCTAGCTCACATTAATGAGCACTGTGAGATATAGCTGAAAAACTATGCAACTAACAAAACGATATCTAAAGAAAGGTGCGTTCTTTTGCCTAACAAAACTTAACCCCGACATTTTTACGCAAAAAAAAAAAAAACGTAAGTGCCATTGAAGAATAACTTTCCTATTACAACATCCCTGGTGTACTCAGTAGCTTAAGTTTCGGCATAAAGACTAGACATGCAAACAGCAAATTGTCTTACTTCGCTTACTTCAGTTCAAACGTAGCACTCAGCCCGGGCCATGGTAACGGAGTTTCGGTGGCTGGTGCCATCTTGCACGAAACGTGAGTGGGAGATTGCAGTAAAAGGGGTATTTATAACAAGCATTCTAAACCGGCCTTGTTGGTTAGAGGCAGACGTTACATGACAGAGACATCTGTTCAGTACACGGACTGCTCATAAACAAAGCACCTCAAAGTCACACCGGTTTTAGTAACGGTCCGGTTTATGCTACACGAGCAACAAAAAGAGGACACCGATAGCTTATTGGAACCAAGAATTATAACGAAAGATGATTATGGGTGATTATAAACGAAGTATAGCGCCGGACATACTTTGGTTATTATTGCATGCGTACTCGTGTGTGTATGACTAAAAAAGGTGGCGAGCGTTTATAAGCTCTTTAACCTAATTTTCGTTTTCACGGCCAAACACCTTTTTCTTTTTTTTTTTTTTCACGCCGGCAGCAGCAGCAAAGTAAGGGCTAAGCAGACGAAAGCCATCACTATCACTGCTACGAATGTGTCTCTCTGGATGAATGGTACAGTAGCCTTCGCACACACAACCAGGAACTGCGATAAGGAAAAGACAGGTGCAGCGTCCAGCAATAGATAATTCGTTCTTTGAATGCCAAAGAGTTGGGGGTATGGACCTTTTTCACAAGGGCGCCGCCATCTTGAAATATCGTCAGTTTCAGTATGGGCGAAAACATTGTTTTGCCGTCGCCACGCCAATAGAATGCATTTAGGAGATAAGCGTAACTGTCCCCCATTCTCGTTTTGTCTCCCCTCTATTTTTTTTACTATTTGCAGGTTGAAACGCTTTAATATTTTTTCGTCGCCCATACTGGATATGCCTACTTGGCGGTCGGGGGCGAGAGTAAGCGGAAAAGGTCTATACTCTCTTGTGGAAGACTACGGTATTTATGTCCGACGAACTGCGATACAAAGAAGGTGCCGTCCGTGATGGTGATACAGTCTTTCGTCTAATCTTTGAGGCGCTATTGGAGAAAGGCTGCCCGGAGGATATGGTGAGAGGCGACCTTCTGAACGGGAGTCGTTCTCCAGCGACAGACCGCACCTTTGTACCACGGCGGCAGGGATTCTAAAAGATGGTGACGTCTTTCTGGGTGACGGACGCCTTTCGATCCTGCGATAACCTTGCCACTTGTTTTGGTTCAAAGCGTGAGAACGTCAACGCTTCCAAACTTAGAGTTTATCCTTTCTCTTGTTGACAGAATGAGAATTTATTTGTTATGGAGAGAAGGATGTGACCAGCTAGAGTAGCTAAGGACGCTGAGGCAAACTCCTTTGAGCGGTGGCAGACTATAGCCATCTGAACGGATGTCTTTTTCCAGAGAGACGGCTGCTCCTTCATTGTACGGCGACGGTGATTTAATCAGCTTCTCTCCAAAGACTGTACCAAGGACGCTTAGTGATTCCGCGCGGAGATAATCTCGCGCCTTTATAAGGCCCGGGTGGTGGGAACTTTTCGGAAGGAGTTTGAAATGACGCCGTTATACATAGCTTTGTTGTACAGAATAAAAATTATTTTGTTTTCATAACAATCATGCGGCCATTTTTAATCAAAAGTAACGAGTAACGGGTAACGTAATTTGATGGGAGACACCGTAAAATAATAACGACGTTACTTTACTCGTTAGTCACTTGGAACTGTAACGAGTACGTTAGTGCGTTAGTAAAAAAAGTAACGCGTTACCAGTAACGTCGTTACTAGTAACGCGTTAGTTCCAACACTGCGCGAAGCTCGGAAAGCGAACGCTACCCGATTCATATGCTCCTTGCATTTTGTGGAAAGTGATATTACATTGAGTTCGCAGGTGTCAAAAAATGGAATTCATACCATTTAGTGCAGCGACGTATCGTCCACAAAATTTTTTTCTGTGATAATTGTAAAAAAAAGAAATGTAAGCAGCGCAGAATGCTTGACAAACAAAAAATAAAAAATAAAGGTACACCCACACAGGTATCGAACCCGTGCCCTCTGCGTGTGAAGCGGACGTCTTTCCACTGAGCTACTGAAGGAACTCTATCATGCGTAGTTATGCAGCGGGTAGACTGTATGACAGAAGTTTGCTGCCAATTTCTCTTCAATACATGCACTCCCGGCTTGACGTCGAGCAGCACCAAGCATAGGGCACATTCGCACGTCGTAAAGTAACCGTACGCGTGCGTATTCAACTCGAAGTACGCACTTCGTGCTTGACGTTTGAGCGAGCGATGTCTTCAGCCACGAGAAGGGACGACGGCTCGGCGACGTCTTCGTGCAATCGGCTTGCTGGTCGGGCGTGTCGTACGGGATAAATATTAGTTCTTTTGATCGGTCCAAAATTTCTCTTTCGAAGAAAGACAGAATTCGCCAGTACCGTGAACAACAGTTCTGAAGTAGAAGTCCAACGCCCGTCGTCCGCTGCCATCCGCTAGTGCTAGTGCCACGATACGCGAAACGACGCCATGTCGAGAATTATGCAGTGAACGCACAGAAAGCTTCCGGTTGTCTGTGCTACCTTTTTTTTCAATCAACGTATTTGCAGCTTTTTTGAAGCCACAAAAAATGGGTTTCATATTTTTTTTTTATTTTTAATATTGACTGTGTGCCTTTAATGACCCACGACTTTGATTAAATTTGGTGGTAGCATCCATACCTTACAAAAACGGCCCGTGACCACGGAAAAGAGAGTGAGCGATACTCGAACCGGCCAGTTCTCGATCGGCGGTTTTCGGGCGGAAAGAAACCGAATTTCGAGCCGCAAATTCTGTTCTGGGTAGTTGGGCTTTCATATGTCACGTACAACTAAAAACCTCGGCGAGCATAAATACCCTGTCAGTGTCCCTTTTCCGCGTTTTCACCCGGCCAACTTTGAGTTTGATGCGTCAGTGGTAACTTTAGCGCATTAATGCGCTTCACACGCGCTCCAAATCTTTCTAGTGATTTTCGACGACGCTCAGCAAGGTTCTTACTGGAACCATATATGTTTGTTTTCCCAAATGATAATAAACAAATTTTAGTTCATTATCCAAGTTACCGTGACGGCTAGTCCACCATGTCCCTCTGGCCGTATAACTCACCTGCAAACCGCAATAATGCAACTTTCACAAAAAAAAAAAAAAAATACTCATGAAGTTTTGGGCGACAGCTTCCCTTATTTTTGCACGATCAAGCCTTGCTTACGCAATAAAATTGCGGGTCGTGTGTGCGCGTGCGCAGAACGCAATAGAAGAGCTAGCGTATTGCGTACGCACGCAACGCTGGGGATTTTGCGTGACGGGCTAGCGGGCTTTGCGGGACGCTCTCGAGAGATCTCGGACCCAACGAGAGCGCCAGTTTCAAGATGGCGGTTACCTCGACTGGCGCAGCAAGGGCGACGTGGTGTTTTCGAAGTTCTGTGTTACGTGAAATTGCGTGGTGTTCAGCTCGGCAATTCTTTCTGGGACCTACCGCGGTCGAATCAGATCGTCGTGCAGCTGAAGGAGTGCACAGTGAAAATGTTCGCCGCTCGGGATGTGCGTCAACGCTGCGATCTGCTCAACGCTAAGCCTATTCGCACAGTTCATCGCCGACGGACGAACGACTAAAAGAAATCGCCGAAGTTCTCGCCGCTATGCACTGGACATCAGTAGGTCATGAATTTCATTCCGCGATAGCATTGATAAAAGCTGCCATTTCCACGGGACGACTGACGGAGGCTCCGTGATCGAATTTGGCTACGCACTCGTACTCGTAGCCTCTGTACCCCGCAGAAAAGCGCGCTTGACGAGGCAGCTGCGGCTTGGTTTAATTTGAAATAAAATGATTGGACACGCTTTCATTTTAAATATTTCTTTCCAGGAGCATGGTTGCGCTATAAGCACGCGGAATTCTACGGCTCTAGCAAATTTAACCAAGATCATGCGCGGTGTTCACTCGAAAACGTCCCGAAAACGTAACGCACAACTAAATTCGGTCCGAGCAGGTCATTTTTAGCGTACGCTATACTATTGCGTATTGCGTACGTAAGAGCCAGCAACGCTATACTAAAACTGTCTAATGCTAGTTTCTCGACCGTTTTTGCGTACATCATGCCGCGAGGTATCCGGATGACCGAAATGGATCGTTCCGTCAGCAATGGACCTTTTTCACATACCGACGGCACCAGGCGGTGGCTGCACGAACTAAAAATCGAGGAAGTGACCTACCTGCGCTACCAATCGATAATGGGAGCTACGCTACCAGTTTCTTCGCTCTCCGAGCAGCGGCGCGTGCCCAACGCGACTCTAAAGAGGGCGATCTGTGGCGTTCACCCAAACGTCGTGTTTTTCTTTCCGTCCACTTTCTTTTTTCGTGTAACACAATTATATATATGTTGCAATTACGTGTTCTACTCGCTGATCCACAGCCTCCTTCCGAATTTCCTCGATTTCTAGTGCCGATTTCCGCCGCTTGGCATCGAGTGCTCGCGCGTGCGCAGAACGCTTCTCGGAAAAGGTCCATTGTTTGGCTTATCGCTTCCACAGCAAAGCCCCTGGGCCCCAGCATGGTTCCAGCCGGTGCAATCGGGAGATTTCCGCGAAAGTCGAATTGCATCGGCGCTCGCGAGTCTATCGGAAGTGTCGGCAACGCGCGGTCACCCTAACATGGCCTCCTCCTCCGGGAAAGAGAGATGGGCAGGTGTTCGGTCTCTCGATTAGTCGCCACGAAGGAGTAGAGAGATAAAAAAACAACAAACGACGTTGACGCACGAAAGGAAAGAGCGTAATACTGTGTATG
Organism: Ixodes persulcatus; assembly: GCA_013358835.2. Taxonomy (NCBI): domain Eukaryota; kingdom Metazoa; phylum Arthropoda; class Arachnida; order Ixodida; family Ixodidae; genus Ixodes; species Ixodes persulcatus. Next base: position 593,139 of record JABSTQ010009385.1, on the reverse strand, counting down.
GAGCATCCCTGAATCGGAGACATTGTATCGCGGTCAACCGACAAGACACGATGCCGGGAGATGAGAAACAAGAGCGAGAGAGTGTGTTTTTTGTTTTTGTTCTTTTGTTTCCCACGAGAGTTTCCTCGCGACTTTGTCAAGTTACATAAAACAACGCTCTGACTCGGAAGAGACTACGTGCTTTGCAAATAGGGGCAAGTTTGTTTTGAAAATTTAGCAGGTATCTTAAGACTACATACAGACTGTTGTCATTCAAGACCTCTCCCCCCCCCCCCCCCCCTTTTTTTTTTTAGGGGCGAAGCTCCTTAGGGTCTAGCCTTGTCCGTCCGTCCGTCCGGGCTCACATCGATTGCCATCCAATCTGTCTTCTTAAAAAAAAAGAAAACATGTTTGCGCAGTCGACAGGATTCGAACCTGTGCGGGGAGGCCCCAACGTATTTCTAGTCCATCACCTTAACCACTCGGCCACGACTGCTGGACGAGTAGGGGGAGCTGAGATGTGGTAGTAACTCAAGAGCTGGGGATGTCATGGATGGAACGTTGCATGTAGCCGCTCAACTTCTGTACAGGAGAGGGCGCTGCGTGCAAATGCGTATCTAATCGCGTTAAACTTTGCATGCATGGCTCTGCATTTCACCGGCCATAAAGCAGTAATAATGAAGTCGAAACGCAACCCGGAACTCAGCACTACCTATATGAGCAATAAAAAAAAATCAGCACCATCAGCACTACCTATGAACAATAAAATCAGTATCATCAGCACCACCAGAGCTTCGCCCCAATCAACATCATTCACCACGTGGAGATGCGGTCATTTTTTTTATTTACAGTTAATGTTCGTTCACTCGTAATTTGTATACGTGAAATAGTGATGTTTTCACTTCCCAGAAATTTGCATGTCGTTCTTCTCGCTTCTCTGTCGTTGCGAAACTTGCCATGCAGAAAGCCAGCAGGACACACCGTGTCAAAGACATCTTTGTACAAGACCTCACTCGTCGCTGCATCTCGCGCGCATGATCCCTCGGTCGGGCAGACCCCTAAGAGGAGTACCGCATGCAGGTCAGGTACCAGGCATAGTCTTTGACAAGGTAGATAGATAGATGGGGTTTATTTGCGTGCCTGCAAGCAGCCAAGTGGCCTGAGCAGCAGTGCACTCTCCTGTACTCTGATATATAAAAGTATGGGATAAAATTCACAATCAGGCGAAAATGTCTGTTTCACCAAAAAAGGCATCGTGAGTCTGTTGCAGACGTGTCATTGGGCAAGTGGCCCGTACATCAGGGTAAAACGTATCTCTGCATTTTGATGCATCCTCCCTGACGGTACCCGGAATCTCAGCGACATCAGCAGCTGGGCACAATCAAAAGAACCATGCACAATTTGACGCAGAAAATGCAAATCTCTTCCAATTCGTCTATCGTGCAGAGGCACTAGACCGAGGTCAGTGAGCAGGGAATGGTAATTGTAGAAACGGCGTCGGCCAATATATCGATCGTATAGCTCCCTATGGTAGAAGTGTTGCGCGTTCATCCTCGGCGGGTGGCCGCAGTGCCGGCTTTCCTGCACGGCCCTCGATTCTTTGCTCGTCACGTGACTGAATTCGGCCAATAGCGGCGCCGCGCGCGCATGGAAAACAAGATAGGGAGAGAATGAGGCCCAAGGCAGGGGAACATACGCCGGGGCGCGTTCAACGTCGGCGAGGCGACCTATCGGTGGCTTCCCTGCACGGCGCTGGATCCTTGTTCCTCACGTGATCGATCTCGGCGAAAAGCGGCACGTGGAAAACAGACGCGCAACTCTGGCTCCCGTAAGGGGCCTATACAGGAACTCTACGCTCATAGCATGCTCCTTGTTGCTTGGGGACTTTAGCGAAAGGTCTATTAGGTTGGTGACGACGAAAATTTATCCTAGAGGTCAACTTTTTGTTGGACTTGGGAAGCGAAGAGGGCCCGTGCACAGCTATGATCGACACTCGAGGTGCGCGGGCGCGCGAACGCCTGCCCGTGGACTCACGTACGACCAACGTTGCGTACGACGACGCCGTGAACTGTCAACGCCAAACTGCAGGCCGGGCCAGCACACATTTCAATGAGAATTCTGACGGCACACAAGTTGCTTCAGCGCACATTTGTGGGATCAAGCGAACTGTCAGTAACATAAATACATATACCTGATGTTTTTATCCAGTTCTTTCGCTATGTGGGGCATTACAAAAAAAAGGGGGGGGGGGTGCAACGATTGCCGGACTTCGGTCAAATATTTGTGGAAGTTGCCCTCTGACACTTTTGAAGTAAAGAACAGAACACCGATTTCGCCTGCGTGTCCTAGTTGTTGTGTAAAAAAAAAAAAAAAAAAGATAAACATTGGCATTTCTGGCACCCCTCAACTCACTCCCAGTCTTCAGGGTAGCACTTGGTCCCCCTCCTAGTGACGTAATTCGGGGTGCCGTGTAGCTTCCCGTGTGCTCTCTCGGAGGACGCTTCCTCTCCCTCTCTCTGCCGACATTAGCGGGCGTTATGCTGCAGCAATTCGGGTGGTCGCCTCTCTCCTCTGGTTAAAAATCAGGTAGACGTAGTCAACGCGGACACGGCTAGACAAATGTCACTTACGATCATGTAAGCGATGTTATCGCGTGCAGTCACTGAATTCTTGCATCATACCCCGGCCAGATGGCAAAAGTAATGTAATTTCGATCGAATTACATTATGGGGTCGACAAATCAGCTTGCGACGATCGTATAATCACTCAACACCGCGAGCTGATTAAGTCCCATATCATTTAATGAAAATATATGAACTTTTCCGTGTGGACAGTCAACTAATTTACTTCTCCCTATGGGCTCGAGCTGCCTTAGAACAAAATATCTCATTTTGTATACAATAATCTAGTATAAAAGCGGTAAAGGCAATAAAATAACATTAGTATAAATAAACACATAAGCCTAATCAACGCACTTTTTATAACCACACAAACAATTGTTACTCACCTTCCAGTGAAAACTAGAATATTACCACACAGATTTACAAATGTCGACGCAACCGCACACGGATAACGATCGAACAAGATGCCATTCTATCACGAAAAACAAAAAAAAACAACCCGACTGCAGCACTTTACTCGCGTCCCACATGACCAAGAAAGCCCGTAGATAAGTTGTTTCTCACCTGTCGATCGTATCCATACGTCCAACAATATCCGTGACGAAAACATTTGAACACGAACTTTAGGTCTCTCTGTCGAGAGGCCTATCGATAATCGACCACTGTCATCGTTGACTAGTTGCCACACGTCACTCAAACCGTAGCAGGACTTGTTCCGCGAATCCACGTAAGTGCCGTAGTATCAAGCGAACACAAAAAAACTACCCGAGACTGCGGTGACGACAAGAAAACGACGGTAGGAGTATCAAAACAACCACACACACACGCACACTAGAGCAGCGGCCGCAGTGTGGGAGGCTTAACGTCGTCGACCCATCTCTTGCTCGCGTGCGCTCCCTGCGACGATTACTGGATTTTTTTTTTCGGTTCCCTTCTCTTCTGAAAGTCTCAGCGTTCCTTTTAACACAGTCAGCAGCTCACACACAACGTAAATTTACCAGAATCGGAGCCCGTACGAGGGAAGAAAACATCCCTGCGGACCGGTTCATTCGAAAAGTGTGGTGATCTGCGGGATTGCACGTAGTTCCGCGGTTACGGGGATAATCATAAATATAAAAAATTGGTACTTTCAACCTTGGTAGCGCGTTGTATATTTGTTTATATTATATATATAATAAATTGTACAATACTGCGCTTTTAAAACATATATTAATGTCAGATAAACGCTCACAAACACCCCGCGCCACTCGAGAATTTTTTTTTTGTTTTTTTCACGTCGATGCTTAGAACTTTTTCTCACGTAGTTGCGCGATGGACTTCCTTCCTCCGCCATTATGACGTAACGACTCGGAGCGCTCTGGCCTTTTCTTCTAGGAGGTGTTGAACAAGGCGTCAGTAGATTCAGCTCTCGAAGAAAACGTCTAGTTGTCTTTTATTTGCGTATCAACCATTTTACAGTATTCGCAACAAGGGGAAAATATCGCGCAGCGCTCCATTCCTATGCTCGGCACGCCAGCTCTAACTCGCCTGCTGCGCGCAGCGCCCTCTATTATTTTCATCGCAACTCTGTGCAGCCCTTCGCTCCCGGCCGCCACACTTCCCCTTCCAGCCACCATAGCTGTGGTAGGGAATCAAGGTCGTGTTGTTCGTATCTCGACGTAAGGAGGAAAAAATGCATGCTGAGCGACGGACTTGAGCGTGCGCATGCAGTAAACAGTAAAACAGCAGCAGGCAGCGGATCGCTGGACCCAAAATGATGGCGCGGAAAAAACGCGATGATGATGATGATAGCGACTCACGTGACTGCCGCTGTCCAATGATCACGCAGCGAACCAGAATATCGTTGAATAGAGCGACTGTATTGTCGGCAAAATGCCAAAGAAAAGGAATGCGATACTCTGAAAGCGTAACTTTATTTAGTGACTCTATCCATAGGCGGAGCTGGTCAAACGCGATCCAGCAATTGTCATAGAGATCAGTGGGCGGAGCATGCAGGCAGACCCTCGGGGTCCCACACATTGTTACCAACTGCCTTCGATTTCACGAATATAAATATATCATCAGAGCAGTTTCATGAACTTCAACAATCCACGAACTTACCGGTGGAAAGATATTCGCGTTCCTTCCGAAGCTTTCTTTTTGCATAGAGTGCAGATGTACAGCCTCCCGTCAACACTAAACTAAACCAGATAACTAGCTTTGCGGGTGACCGCGCCCCAGGAATACGGAACCGCGCAACCACCAGATTTTCGAGATTTCGACAGAAGGGAAGTTAATGCAGCGTAATGAGTATACTGCTTTTTATAAGCCTTAGAATAGCTCAGAATTTAGTTTACAGCGTCACTGTTTATATTGCTGAGAGTTTTCAGTCTTCGCGATTACCATTGCGACTGTCGTCCTTCAGCTGGCAACATTGGTTTCTTTCTCTCGTGTTGGCTAGGTGGCGCAAGCTGCCGCCCGATACAAAGGGTATAGCCATTACCATCCAACCATCCATCCGTTCTGTCGCTCTCTTTCGCGATTTTTCACTCGGACCCAGGATGTCGGCGCACGGGATTTGCCACTCCTCCTCACCCACCTTTACCCCGCCTTTTACAACCCACGCCGTCTCCGATCAAGGAGCTCCCCGAGCCTACCCGAGCCGTACACACACGCCGCCGCCGGAGGTACAAACAGCGGCGCGCCGCCGCCGGCGATTTCTGACCGGCGCACAGGATAGTCGAAACCGAAACTGAAACCGAAACCGCCCGGACGCTTTTCTTGTTTACAACGCATTCGCGGTACGACGTGGCCGGAGTCTCCTGCCGAATTTGAAAGTAGACATTCATCACGACCGCTCGCGCCTCACGCCCAAACGTGCCTTCGTAAAAGGACGTTTTGAAGCGACTCGGCGAGGAACGCAGCGAAGCACATGATTCGGCCATACGGGAACGAAATCGCACAGAAAAACCGAGCGCTGCAGCCCTGTTGCCAGCAGATGTACGTGTTTTTGCCAAACCACATGCATTTACATATATTAATAAAAACACAAACTTCAGATATTTAATTCCTTTAGTTGCAAATCATTCTCATCAGTACAGATCTGGAATATTGTGCAATGTTTACGCACAAAACAGTTATTTAAAAAAATTACTTTTGCGGACTACTTTGTGGTGCGTAGGAATGCTCATCTCGAAGTTGCGAACCGTCCCTCAGCCTTTGGCTGCGCTCGGACGGAAGCTGAAACGAAGTATAGACGCTTTCAGCGCGCGCCAGATTGAGCCGCCATAGCCGACCTTCTCTTGTCTTACCGAAATGCCGAGCCACTGAAGCGGGCGTTGACGAATCTCCACAAGGGCCTATGCTGGGGAAAAGGACACAGTAACACTTAAAATGTTAATAACCTGTCCAGCCGTGGTAATGATGAAGTGGAGCGAACGGAATAAGAGGGAACAAAAACTGATGGTCGGTTATGGCGGCGTCCATGCACAGCTGCCTGAAAGCGTCTTCCCAGGGTGCACTGCGTGACAATTCGCCGCAATGGGGCGCTTTGAGTTTTGGAAGAAGTCTCACTTTCAGCTGTCAGTTTATCGCTCTAAGCCCATCTACCTCTTTGCATAAACCATAACACTGGTTGATTATAAAAAAAAAGGCCGAGGCTACATCCACGCGCGGGGACCTAGCCAAGTCGGGAGGAGATATGGCTCCATCCACGCAAAAGGTCACGTGACTTATAATATAAGAACGTAATTAATTTTTATGTACATATTATGCTTTTCTATAAATAAATATAGGATACAAAAATAAAGAAGTTAGATTTTATTGTTGTTTTAAAGTTAATATGTCACGTGACCTTACAAATTTTAGACAATTTATTAATTTTGTTCTGTTTTCTAAAACTAATATCAAGTATAATACGTCATAAAAATAGTATCAATAGATTTCTTTATAGTTATGTTCAGGAGTCGCACACACGCGTGAGTGGCGTGCGTGCCATCTGTGCGTGTGGGCGTGCGCGCTTGGTTGGCTTGTTGCGTGTGTGGCCTCCCGGGGCTTTCGCCTATGTGTGCCTTATATGTACCTCGCGTCCCAGGCGTCCCAGGCGGCCCAGGCGTCCCAGGCGGCCCAGGCGTAGCAGGCGGCCCAGGCGTCCCAGGCGGCCCAGGCGTCCCAGGCGGCCCAGGTGTCCCAGGCGGCCCAGGTGTCCCAGGCGGCCCAGGCGGGGCAGGCGGCCCAGGCGGGGCAGGCGGCCCAGGTGGGGCAGGCGGCCCAGGCGGGGCAGGCGGCCCAGGCGGGGCAGGCGGCCCAGGCGGGGCAGGCGGCCCAGGCGGGGCAGCCGGCCCAGGCGGGGTAGCCGGCCCAGGCGGGGCAGCCGGCCCAGGCGGGGCAGGCGGCCCAGGCGGGGCAGGCGGCCCAGGCGGGGCAGGCGGCCCAGGCGGGACAGGCGGCCCAGGCGGAACAGGCGGCCCAGGCGGGACAGCCGGCCCAGGCGGAACAGACGGCCCAGGCGGAACAGGCGGCCCAGGCGGGACAGGCGGCCCAGGCGGGACAGGCGGCCCAGGCGGGACAGGCGGCCCAGGCGGGACAGGCGGCCCAGGCGGGACAGGCGGCCCAGACGGGACAGGCGACCCAGGCGGGACAGGCGGCCCAGGCGGGACAGGCGGCCCAGACGGGACAGGCGGCCCAGGCGGGACAGGCGGCCCAGGCGGGACAGGCGGCCCAGGCGGTCGAGGCGACCGAGGTGGGGCGGTGAGGCTTCGCTGTGTGTGTGTGGTCGGCTTGGTTCGAGGCGTTTTAGCGGTTTTAGTGTAAGCTTATGTGCATCGAAGGGGACATCTGCGAGCCCACCGCTTCGTACGTTCTTAACTTGCGCGCACGCTCGCGCAGTCTGGATTTCTCCACACTACCCGCGCGTGCTTGTAGCTTTGCCATTGCTCACAGATAACCTGAAACAGGTGCAGTCTTTTCCCCAAGTGGGCGACCTGTATACTGCTGGTGTCCGGAGGCGCGCTATGCCAGGCTCCGCGACTGGCTCTCGTGCGAGGTCCGGGCGAGGCGCCGAGCGCCGAGGCCGCTCCCACAGCTCCCACGGATCGGGTTGCGCTAGAGTAACTGTATAGACCTTTTCTGTTTCCTGTCGTTCTCAGTCACGCGGGTTCCATATCTGGTATGCGGGGCGAAAAAATAATAAAACGTTTGAACCTGGAATATGCGAGAAAATATAGCTGAGGCAAATCAGGAATGTGTGACAATCACGCATTTTTCGTAAACACCTTCTAGCTTTGGGGAGAGATCAAAAAGATGTTTTACCGCATACCAGAAGTGACGTTATTCAAGATGGCTGCGCGCTTGTGGAAAAGGTGTATAGGCTCTGCTTGCAGAGCCAGAGTAGCGCGTTCCTTTTCCTTTCGCCGCCATCTCCGCATTGGCGGAGGAGTGGTCACGTGCGCAGAACTGGATCCGACCTACGTGCGGGAAAGCGGCCTTCCAGAGCGCCGAGTTTCGGCGCTCTGGAAGGCCGCTTTGCGTTCGCAAAATATAGATCCTAGACCAAACTCGAACGAACCTAAAGCTTCCCAAGTCATTGAACATTATGTGTATCAACTGGGTACAGTACAATCTCGTTTTTTTTTATAACGCGAGCGATGTTTTCGGACATTCGTTTTCAGGGTATGTGAAGCAGACGACACGGAGGACGATCGCGTTCCCCGCGTCTGCGGCTCTCGCGGAGTGATACGCGATACCGATATGCGACTGGCACATCCGGCCAGCTTGGCGAGTCGGCGAGCTCTCGTTCGAAAGCGGGGTGACGGCGTTTTCGTCAGCCGCTGCGTCGTTTACCGCATTAAATTTTGCATGCGCGTAGAAAGAGCCCTGTGAAAATGACAGGCTGTTGTGTTACCAAGTGCACAAATCACACAGACAGCGGCAAGAGCTTGTACCGGATTCCGACGGCGAGACACGATGTGAGACGCCGCCTAGTCTGGCTTTTTCGTATGGGAAGGAGATCATTTTTAATCATTGTCTGCCCTTTTACAATACGCCAAAAGATTTCTGCAGGCAGTTGTGTGGATAAACATGTTTTAGAGACTTAATGCTGGGCCGCGAGTCGGGATGGATGTGAACGTGGTGAGGTGAATGGCACAGTGGTCAGACGAACTTAGGCCAACTGTGATGGCACACTCCCGGACAAGTGTGGGGTCCAATGTGAAGCAAAGGTTGAGGTAGGAAGTACCACCAGCAGGGGAGGTGTAGGTAGGCTCAGTGCACTGTTGAATAAAGCCAGACGATTCCATAGTCTCAAGGAAAGAGTCTGATGCGGGGTCCTGTAGGACTGGGGTGAGGGGGTCACTCCAATCGATCTGGGCGTTGAAGTCTCCAAGAATGTAGACGTTGCGGAAAGGGCTTCGCAAGGACATGACACGTTCAATCGACGAGTGGAGGAGGCTGTAGGATTCAGCACGCCGACCAGGCGGGCAGTAGGCGCAGACCACTAGGTATCTCTGGTGCTTGATGGTGACCTCGATGAAGAGCGATTCCAAGCTTTCCATTTCAAACTCCTGGCGCCGGCGGCACAACGGCGAGCTCGGTACCCCTACGAGCACGCCACCACCACGGGAGGTAGAGCGATCCCTGCGGAACACAGAATACTGGCCAAACGCGTCGAGCTGTCCGTCATGATTTGATGCATTCAGCCAAGTCTCACAGAGAGCGAAGATCGTGTTGGGCATTGATGCCATCGTTGTCTGGAGTTCGGGTATCTTGTTCCGAATGGATTGTGTGTTCGAGAACCAGATCATGGGACTGCTAGGAACCGAGCGCTGGGGCACAGCGGAGTTAGGAGGCGCCAGGGGTGGGGGACTTGCTGGTGGGGCTGCAGGGGTCGGGTCGAACAGATCGTCCGCGAATTGAGGCAGGGAACAGCCCAAACAGTACCATGGGTCGTCACTGGAGCTCAGTTTACGATACTCCGGCAGTGAGACGTAGACGCACGTACGATGATACCATATATCGCATGAATCGCAACAGATTGCAGCCTGGCAATTGAGAACACGCTTCGTGCAGCGGGTGCAGGTGGGGTGCTGAGGTCCTGGGTTTGAGGCGACGTCCCCGGAGAGAAGGACAGCAGAGTCGACGAGCCACTCAGCACTGCGCAAAACACAGTGATGTGATTGCTGCGCCAATTGCGCCAAACTGCGCCAAGGGGCTAACCCTGCTACATTTCGCCTAAATATGGGTAATCTGCGCCAAGCCTGCGCCAAAGGACCAATTTAGGTCGCCTTTCAAAACCGAAACTAAACTGAGTACTGTAATTGAGCAGGCGTGTGTTACGTGGCATGCAAGCGGCCGCCTGACGCAAAGTACCGTGCATGAATTGTCCACCCGGTCTTGCATGGTTTTCCCGGCGTCTCGCGTTTCGCGCTCTTGTCTTGTGGGTCTCGTCTCTCGTCTCTTTTTTTATATTTTCAGCGACAGACGCGGATGTGTGCAGACGCTCCGATGCTAGCGGGCCGGGTACCAGCCATGCCGTCATGCTGTGAAACGAAACCACGTTTTTGCGCAGCAGGAGTTACTTTTTGAGCTGAAGCAACGGCCATGGGAAAACTATATTTGGTCACTGCCTTTCAGTCACCGTGGTCGCGAAATGTCGAATGTTGCCGTCCCCACATCACTGCAGATATGGTACTTTCTAAAATGAAACTAAGTACCGCCGCATGTTCATCAACATTCCTTTTATTGTTTAAATCATACGTTACTACAAAAATCCATCTTTGATTCAAAGACTGCTCTGTCAAAGTATTGATTATCTAGATTCCTCTCGGTGGGCCTTCTTTCGAAAGGGACCTCGGTACGTGAAAAATCTGCCGTGAAAGAAAGTTGGTGAAGAGAAGTGAGCTAAAGCAAAGAAGGCAATGTCTGCACGCTGAACCCGCACAGCGTGCTTGTTTGTTCCGAGTTCAGTTGTTGCACAAAGCGCTCCAAGAACGTTTTGAGGCTGGCTCGCAATGTCTTGCATCGATGCACTCAGGTTCTTTATTTTTTGTGCGTTTAGCTTGTTCCTTGTTTGCCGGCCTGGCAAGCACGCGCCACTGAACTGTTTTTGTTGCATGGTCGAAAGTTACATTTTGTGTACAATTGGGGATAAGTTAGCGACAGAGCTGAGGGGCATGGTTTCGGTTTCGATCGGACAGCCGTTGTCTGCGCTCGCGCGACGAAGCATGCCCAACAGCAAGCCTGCCGAAGTTTGCCTCACGTGCATGCGAACATGATTGCGTGACTGAGGCAGCAGCCGGGACGCTTTCGGGACACGTCACATCAGAACACAACACAACACAAATTGTCCTCCGTTTGTACAGCACTTAAAACAAGTATTTTTATTTTCCTAAGAATATCTGCTCCAAAATCCACTTTTGCTGCTCCAAAACACTGTCTTGGCTGCTCCAAAAGCCGCTTTTTCTGCTCCAAAACACTGTTTTCGTTGCTTCAAAGGCCACATTTGCTGCTCCAAAACACTGTTTTGGTTGCTCCGAAACGTGCGCCAAAACGGCTTAGGCCAATCACATCACTGAAAACAGCAAACACGCCGCCATGTGCTTCCACCGTGGGGATACGATCCCCCTAGGCCTAACGGCCGGTCCGTCACAGCGTCTCGTGTAGGATACATCGGCCGGGCCGATAGTGTGCAAACTGTAACCAATAAGGCCAGCAGGGTTCTCCGGAGAGGTATTCGTGAAGGCACGGTAAAAAACGAGCAGAAAAAGCAGGAAATATACAAAAATGGCGTGAGACGGGCGAGACTGGGAAACCGAGCCAGCCATGTTGCTTGGAGAGCACGTGGGCTAGCGTAAGAATGTCACAGATCGACGCAGCTATCCCCAACTTGCAATCAGGCAGGCTTGATGAAAGGGCCAACTTGCGACCGTTCGCTCCGTCAACAAGCGTAGTTGTAGTATTCTGAGTTTAGCTTTAGCCAACTTTAGCGGTCGTACGGGCACGAATTCTGAACGAGAGAAGCGCGTGCCCCACTCGCAGTGGCGCGTGCTCAGCTCGTGCGAATATCACTTTAGAACAGTTGACCCTGGGATTTGGAATAAACAACTCGACAGTCACCGGTGTCCTTCCTCGCCCTCGGCGGGGCCCGCGAGGACGCGGGCCCCCGCCGTTACCGGGTCGCCATCGCGGTTGAACCCGACGTCAACTCCCCGGCCACGACGACGCCTGCGGCAGAGGCTGCCGCTCCTTTCCCGACATTGACAAGGCAAGTCATCGCCACCACAGGTATTCAAGGTCATTCATGCAGCCCTGCGCCGGTACCCGACATCACCTCTGGGGGGCTATGTTGCGCTTTTTGGACTCCCAGGAGACTAGGGAGAGGGAAGTGACGTCAACAACGCAGCAAATGCAGATTGGATCTTGATTTTGTTTTCTTCTGTCAACATCCAATCTGCTTTTCTCTAGTCGTTGACGTCACTTCCCTCTTCCAAGTCTCCTGGGAGTCCAAAAAGCGCAACATAGCACCCCTGGGACCACCACCTCACTACCAACACCGGCCTCCTCCTAAAATACAATATGAAGGAGCCGCAGCGGCTGCTAAAGTGAAAGGTAAGTACCACAAAAACACGACTCTTGGGTTTCGTAATGAAGACCCCAAACTAAAAAAGATCAAGTCCGGTGAAAAGTCAGTGTCATTTTGATAGGTTCACTCAAATTCATAGCAAACGCCGGCTCATGCATGTGTATAAAAGTTCGTTGAGAATCTTCGAGCGTTATTGGTCTGAAAACTTTAGTACTTTGATTGTCGAACGCAAAACTCTTTTCGAAAGCTAAGCCTATTCCTGGCACCATTTGTCTTGAACGCAAAAGGTGCTAATTCTTCCGCATACGGCGGTGCCAAGGAACGTGGCTGCTCACCATCGAAAGCGAAGCACAACACAAGGTGGCTTTGGGTGAAATCTGTTGGCGCGTGCGGGCGCGCTCTTTCTTTGAAGTTGTGTTGTGAAAGTCATATGCAGCAGAATACCCAGGCCTTGCAGGGGAACCAGGCGCTGCACTCTTACATCTCGGCCAGGTGCCGATGAAGACGGGTGGCCATCTTTCGAACAGTCATGTCGGGAGGCAGGAGCTTGCGGCTATCTTGAGCACTGACTTGGATCAGCGTCAAAGCATCACGACGATAAAAGAAACGAAAAAAAAAAAAAAACAGCTTGAGCCTAACTACGCGACACCTCTGAATTCTCCGGATCTCAGCCTGAACGTACAACACAAAAACAAACCTCGATTTGATGAAAGTCCACGTCATCGCAGAGCGGACGGGATGAAAAAAAAAAAAAAAAAATGCTGTCTCTGAAGGCCAGTTGCCTCGGCCAGGGCTTATTTCTCGCCTGGAACAATGTTCACGTCATCGCAGGGCGGACGGAACCAAAAACAAAATGCTGTCTCGCAAGACCAGCTAACTTTCTCAGGGCTTATTTCTTGCCTGGAACAATTGATTCAGGGACGCGCTGCGCCCGAAAAAACAAACAAGTAAAGCTATAAAAGAAACGAACTCGGCGTTCGAAACGTCAGGCGTACAGGAGTTCCGAGACGCTCTGGTTCGGAGAAACGAGTACGGCTCGAAGTAGGCTGCACGAAAAGACCAAGAGAAAAGGAGAAAAGCAAACGCTAGCTCGACTGGCCCCAAATAGTCATAAAGAAACGCCGCGAGGCTGTGAAGAAAAAAACAAAGCAAAAAAAAGTTCAAGATGCGCCGGTTCTTGCCAACTATGCGACCGGGACGCAGAGCTTGCCTTGAAACTGTCGTTGCCCTTTTCGAATCCCATCCTCGTCGCCATATTGTATTTTAGGAGGAGGCCGGTGTTGGTAGTGAGGTGGTGGTCCCAGAGGTGATGTCGGCTACCGGCGCAGGGCTGCATGAATGACCTTGAATACCTGTGGTGGCGATGACTTGCCTCGTCAATGTCGGGAAAGGAGCGGCAGCCTCTGCCGCAGGCGTCGTCGTGGCCGGGGAGTTGACGTCGGGTTCAACCGCGATGGCGACCCGGTAACGGCGGGGGCCCGCGTCCTCGCGGGCCCCGCCGAGGGCGAGGAAGGACACCGGTGACTGTCGAGTTGTTTATTTCAAATCCCAGGGTCAACTGTTCTAAAGTGATATTCGCACGAGCTGAGCACGCGCCACTGCGAGTGGGGCACGCGCTTCTCTCGTTCAGAATTCGTGCCCGTACGACCGCTAAAGTTGGCTAAAGCTAAACTCAGAATACTACAGTAGTGTCATTTCTGACGAAGATGAGGAACAATCATCACAACTACCTCGCGTGAACTCGTACGAGCGACGCCAAGTTGCTGATGTCGACAAGCCAGGATAGTGCACCAAACTTATTGGGTATGGGCATTGACACGTTGTATCTTGATTTTTTTTTTTTTTCAGCTACTTCACGGATATTTTTCCTGGATGAAATATAAAAATATTAAAGAGAACGAACAGGTTAGCCCACTAGCCGTTATCAAATGCGACTTGTTCGTGCGCAAAGACCCACAGCACACCATATAAACAATTAAATAATGCTAAGACTCACCACAATAATTACAAAAGGATATGAATACGGGAGTAGAGCTGTTTTTCTTCTCCTTTTTCAGTACTGAGCACGGAGACATGAAACGGACTGACGAACACGCTGGAAGAACACCACGACAAGACCGCCATTTTGTTTGTTTACGACGGTGAAGAATTTGGATTGGACTGGATTGGATTGGTAACGAATGATGATGATGATGATAATAATGGCTGTTACCTTACTACAGATAATAACAGGCTGTTTTTCTAAATACTTTTTCATTTATAATACGTTGAATAATATAAATTGCCAGCACTATAATCATTATCACCTTTTACTCTTACAACGAGTTAACAAGGTTGGAGTTAACTTATTTATCCTAGCCATAGGCCCAGTCACGCTGAACAGACAAGATGGCTGTCTGTCGTTCTCCGAATTCTGTCAACGTTGGTTCTTTGCAAATCTTCGTCAATTAAATTTATGCTCTACGTGATGGGCATTTAAAAAGAAAAAAAGAAAGTAGTAGTCAAATATATAGTTAAGTAATATAACGACTGACGAAGGACCTACATGGGTAGAAACGTTTCAACAAGTTGTTTTCACGCTGCCTCCGTCCCTTGAAGACCCAAGGGCAGGATTGTTTTAAAGGGACACTGACACCCCCCAAATGTTTTTTCCTTTTTTGTCAGGCGATTTATTATGGTGTCGGAATACTACCCAATTAATATTTTGCTACAGAGTCACGTATTTTTTCAATAAAGCCAAAAAACGCAACTGCGCGAAAACGAAACCGAAACGGAGAAGTGGAGAGGATAGCGTGAGTGGCGGAAGTCACGTGGCTACACCCGACCGTGCGGGTTTTTTTTTTTTTTTTTTTTTCCTCCTCTTTCCGCACATAGCAGACGAAATGCGTCCGTTCGCCGTGGTATTCCTTTGCAGTTATGTTTGTTCCGCTCGCTGTTTTGTACTTCAAGAATCAAGATGAGTTGTTTTGTACATTTAAGTGTTGGCAATTAGTAGTGAGTGCCCGAGTGCCGTGGTGAAGTCCCGTGATCAGCTCCGAAAAGAATACTCCCGAGCCAAGATGTTGCGTGAAGAGTTGCCTCACATGTCCTGCATCTGGAAGTGGCCAGAGTGCACAAGTTTCCGAAGATCAACGGGTCGGGATCAATGGCTGGCTGCAATTCCTGTAGAACCATCACGCGAAGCTCGGAAAGCGGACGCTACCCGATTCATATGCTCCTTGCATTTTGTGGAAAGTGATATGAGTTCGCAGGTGTCAAAAATGGAATCCATACCATTTAGTTCAGCGACGTATCGTCCACAACAATTTTTTTTTTCTGTGATAATTGTAAAAAAAGAAATGTAAACATCGCAGAATGCTTGACAAAAAATAAAAAAAATAAAAAATAACCACACCAGGAATCGAACCCGTGCCCTCTACGTGTCAAGCGGACGTCCTTCTACTGAGCTACTCAAGGAACTCTCTCATGCGTAGTTATGCAGCGGGTAGACTGTATGTCGCAAGTTTGCTGCCGATTTCCCTTCAATACATGCACTCTCGGCTTGAAGTCGAGCAGCACCACGCATAGGGCACATTCGCACCTCGTAAAGTAACCGTACGCGTCATGGGCGTCGGCAGGATTTTGTCTTGGGGGGGGGGGGGGGGGGGCGGGTCGAACTGACAGTCCTTTTTGGGCGTGTGCGCTCAAGGTGCAAAGGGGGGGAGGGGGGGGGGGGCTGAATACGAAAGAGCTGAATACAGCTTGCAAGATGCGCATAGTTTTTATGAAACAATTATTTTAAAAAGTTCAATGCATCAGTAATTTCAAAGTAAATTTTCTTTTTCATCGCTATGTACAGGCACAGTGAAAAAAAAAAAGGAATTTAGTCTACGACGCGGCAAAACAACAAAACAGTCCACTAAGTTAAGTATTGGCAATATATATGTACCGTACACAATAAAATAGCAAGGCAGTGCACGTAAGTCACGCGCTCACATAATAAATTGTCACAGCAAAGAACAATACCCTATTTTCATATTTAACAATATTTGACGTTTATACAAGTTTTTAAAAGCTACCCCAAGTTGGCCTATGTTCCAATTTACAACTCTAATTTTCTGCACAAAATTGTCTTCGCTCGTAATATTAATTCGAAGCATTTCCCGGATTGTGGTTCGTGGAAGACACCTGAAAGCTGCGTTAGCTGTGTTGGAAAGCTAGCACGGCAGGGCTACCGCTGGAGGGTTAGTTGCCATTCTAACTTTCCGTATTTCCTCGACGCGGGTTCCCTTAGCTTGCCATGCTCGCTCTGTCTCATTTCAGAACTGGGGTAAAACTTTAGCCTTCTTATCTTTATATTGGCTGTTATATACTATATGATCAAGCTCAGCTTTGCATGAATACTCCCACAGTTAAAGACGAGTCTGACATACCTGTGAGAGTCGAGGGCAAAGCCAATGTTCAGCTGGCTCTTTAAAGCCGGAGAATGCTCAGGAGTGACGGAGACAGCAGGTACATCGATTAATTGCAGGTAATGACACAGCACTGAGGTCACGTGCTTCGTTGCACAAGATGAATTGTCATTATCACTGTCAGCTTTCCGTTTACAAAAAAAGCTTCTGATGACCATTTTCACTGCTGACCCATATCAGCCCATGGTTATATAAAAATGTGGGATTGGGTGCGGAATGTGGCCCTTTCAGGCAACTGGGAGAGGAAGAGAGAGCCAGCAACAGCAAAGTGTGCCAGCCTGTCACAGATATTCGACGGTTTCACGTGTGTGAACACGATGGTGTCAACGAGGACGGTCCGACACGCCTCTCCCGCGTGAGTTATGGCCCGGGGGAGTATCGTCGTTGACATGGTGCGAACAGAGCTTCGCAGAACTGCATTGTCCAAAAGAGGACGCCTGGCCCCGATTTTGACCCCCCTCTTCTCCTTTCCCATGACCGCAACATACTACGGGCAAAGGAGAAGAAAACCCAAAGGCACATATATACAAAACAGAGCACTGGTGTGAGCACTGGCGTAAACGGGGGTGGTTTGGGGGATCGAAACCTCCTCAAAATGCCAAAGTACCCTCACCCCTCTTCCTCTTGCGGCCCGCTCCCTCTACTCCTTACGCTCCCTCTACTCCTTACGATGGACCGCGGAGGATGCTACAAGCCATCAGAGCCAATCCAATGCCGCATGAGCGTCACGTCACCTTTGAGATACACGCAGCGAAGCGCGTGGTCACGTGATACGTTCACATGCGCTGGATTGGCTGGTATGACTTGTAACGTCCGTTGCGGTCCACCGTACGCTGAAACGGAGTATAGTAGCAACGCCGATTTGTTCTTTTGGGCTTTTTGGAAGAATCCCTCTATCCGTCTTTGATCTGTTCATTACAAACTGTGTGCAATCAAATTCTGAAGCGGGTGCTATATCGTGTTGCATTAGTGACCATCTTCCTGTGTTTCTTTACATTGAAAAAAATGAGCCAGCAGTGAACAAATCATCCAAAATACTTTACCAATCAATTACAGAGACGGCGCTTAATGCGTTCCGGGATGCAATCTTGCATACAAATTGGAGCTATAGAAGCAATTTAAAAGAGCCAAACGAGATTTATAATACCTTTTTGAGCAGTTTTAAGCATTTATATTGTACTCACTTCCCTGTAAAAGTGCGTAGGCTAACTGGAAAAATTCGTAAGCCGTGGATCACGCCAGAATTACGGAAGGAAATGACAATAAGAGATGACTTGTATAAAAAATTCTTAAATACTCGCACACCCGATGATTGGACCATTTTCAAGCAGTATCGAAACAAAATAACAAAGAAACTACGATGTGCGCGAATGGAATATCACTCCTCATTTATAAACGATAAGAACTGTAGGCGTGACGTGATGTGGTCTAGATTAAATACAGTCCTGCATCGCGGTCCCTCACATACCCCACTTTCAAAACTGCAAGTCAGTGGAAAAGATTTATCGGGAAGAGAATTAGCTGACGCATTCAATGATTTCTTTACTAGTATGGCTGTCGGCGATGACTCGCCTGGCACATGTTGCGATTATGTAAATGTACAAAATGACAGATCTATGTTTTTACATCCTGTTACCGAGGAAGAGGTGATAACAGTAATCAAAAATATAAAAAAAACAGTAATAGCTGCGATATCGATGGCTTGCAAATAAAGCCCGTGAAGCACGTAGTTCATATCCTTGCACCGATTCTTGCTAAGATATTTAATCAATGTATAGTGGCTGCTGCTTTTCCAGAAAGGATGCAAGTTGCGAGAGTAACTGTTCTTTATAAAAAGGGAGAGAGAAATAATCTGGCTAATTATAGGCCAGTTTCTATTCTGCCCGTTTTTTCAAAAGTATTTGAAAAGATTTTACATTCAAGACTTTCAAACTTTATCGATAAATGTAACTTGTTAACCCCATACCAATTTGGCTTTCGCAAAAACAAATCTACTGAAATAGCACTACTTGAACAAAAAGAATACATACTTACACAGTTTGAAAGCAAAGCTACTGTTGTTGGTATATTTGTGGATTATTCGAAAGCTTTTGATTTGGTAAATCATAATACATTGTTAAAAAAGCTTGCATGCTATGGTGTTCGTGGACAGGTGTTGTTGCTTTTGAAGTCGTACCTATCTCATCGAAAGCAGGTCGTTCAAATAAATAATACGTGCTCCAAAGTTCAACCCGTCCTTTGCGGCGTGCCTCAGGGTAGTATACTGGGGCCGCTACTTTTTAACATTTATCTTAATGACATTGTGAACATCAACCCTATTGCCAAATTTATTATATACGCGGATGACGCAAGTATTTTCTTTTCTGGTAATGACATCCACCAACTTGTAGACAAATGTAATTTTACGATGAAAGCACTAGAAAAGTGGTCAGTTTCTAATTCCATGCAGATAAATGAAGTAAAAACTAAAGCAGTCATATTCAGACAAAAAAACAAGCCAGTTCCAGTACATAAAGATATCATCCTAAATTCACGTTCTATAGAAATTGTTGAACATTTTAAGTGTCTTGGTGTCGTATTTTCTTCCACTATGTCGTGGGATAGCCACATAAACCATATAGTAACTAAAATAGCTCAGATTACAGGCATTATAGGTCGTGCTAAATACCTTCTTTCCACAAAAATTAAGTTACTCCTTTATAATTCGCTCTTTTGCTCTCATCTAAACTATTGTCAATTGGTATGGGGAACAACAACATTTTCAAACCTTCAACGTGTTCATATATTACAAAAAAAATGTCTTCGGCATATTTAGAATGAGCCTTATGGAGCGCCAAGTACTAACTTGTTCTACCGCTCCCATGTGATTCAAGCGTTCAACTTGTATAGATATCGATTAAGTTCGAGATATAAATTAGAAACACGAAACAATATTACTAACTTACGTGATCTGGCTCATCTTCAATTAAAGAACATAACTAGCTACTCAACAAGACATAGAGAAAATTGGGTAGTGCGTACACCTCGTTCGAACTATGGAAAAGATTGCTTAAGTTTCATACTACCGTCTTTATTAAATAGATATCATCTTGTGCATTTTGATTTATTTACCTGTAAGTGCAGTGAACTCCGTAGAATGTATGAAACCGAGAGAGTATGATTTTTTGCGATTTTGTTTTTCGGTTTAAATGTGTGCGCCCTAAACATTTATGATCACAATGATTTTTTTTTTGAGTGTGTTGTTGCTATGTATTGTTAAGATTACTTTTTTTCCCACCTTTTTTTTGTTTTTGTTTTTCTCTTCTGTGAATATTTTAGCACGATGCTGCTTAGCTGCCAATATAAGGGTCTGTGGACTCGTCAAGCTGCAATGCTGTAGCTTTTTTCCACAGCTCCTTCATCTTCTTTGTACAAGATGAAAATAAACTGATTTGATTTGATTTGATTTGTGTAGAAGACGCTCTGTTTTGGGGGCATTTTACTGACTTTCACTCGAATGCCTGTGATTCATCACAACACAGGACTGCGGTGTTCTCGGAAGTAAGTGCCCCTCCCTATGTTTTTTTTTTTTTTTGCCAGCTGGGCGCGGTTGATCGCAACTGACCGAGGGGAGACCTTATTCTTTTTTGTGTTTATTGCTGAAGGATCCAAGGAGACAAAAGTGCGTGGATTTTATTTTTAGGATTGCTTTCGGTTTCTCCGCTTGCTGGAAAAGCTATGGCGCGACGTCATTCGATCCCCCGTACCCGAGAGAGCTGGGGAAGGGAGGCACACTGGCTTGGGGGGGGGGGGGGGGCAACTGCCCCTTTTGCACCCCCCTGCCGACGCCCATGGTACGCGTGCGTATTCAACTCGAAGTACGCACTTCGTGCTTGACGTTTGAGCGAGTGATGACTTCAGCCAGGAGAAGGGACGACGGCTCGGCGACGTCCTTCGTGCAATCGGCTTGCTGGTCGGGCGTGTCGTACGGGATAAATATTAGTTCTTTTGATCGGTCCAAAATTTCTCTTTCGAAGGAAGACAGAATTCGCCAGTACCGTGAACGACAGTTCTGAAGTAGAGGTCCAACGCCCGTCGTCCGCTGCCATCCGCTAGTGCTAGTGCCACGATACGCGAAACGACGCCATGTCGAGAATTATGCAGTGAACGCACAGAAAGCTTCCGGTTGTCTGTGCTACCTTCTTTTTCAATCAACGTATTTGCAGCTTTTTTGAAACCACAAAAAATGGGTTTCATATTTTTTTCTATTTTTAATATTTACTGTGTGCCTTCAATGACCCACGACTTTGATTAAATTTGGTGGTCGCATCGATACCTTAGAAAATGGCCCGTGACTAGGGGTGTCGCGAACTTTTGTCGAACCGGATTTTTAGGTCGAACTTCCGGGGTTTGACTGGGTCGAAACGGTTCGACGAACCTTCGAACCAGAGGGGGGAAGGAGGGAAAGGGAACGCGGCGCAAAGCCAGGGGGGTAAAGGTGGGTGAGGGGGAGTGGCAAATCCCGTTCGCCGACATCCTGGGTCCCGAGTGAAAGATCGCAAAAGAAAGCGACAGAACACGAGAGAAAGAAACCAATGTTGCCAGCTGAAGGACGACAGTCGCAATGGTAATCGCGAAGACTCAAAACTCTCAGCAATATAAACAGTGTTAATTTAACGTTGTAAACTAAATTCTGAGCTATTCTAACGCTTATAAAAGGCAATATACTCATTACACTGCATTAACTTACCTTCTGTCCAACGTTGCTTCTGTCGAAATCTCGGAAATCTGGTGGTTGCGCGGTTTCGTATTCCTGGGGCGCGGCCACCCGCGAAGCCGATTATCTGGTTTAGTTTAGTCAGTTTAGTGTTGACGGGAGGCCGTACATCTGCGTGCTATGCAAAAAGAAAGCTTCGAAAGGAACGCGAATACCTTTCCACCGGTACGTTCGTGGATTGTTGAAGTTCGTGAAATCGAATGCTGTCGACGAAACTTCGCAGAACAAATGGTATGGGACTCCCTTTCCGGAAGTGCGATCGGGGACAGCGGGGCTTCGGTTGCCATGGTAACCATGTGTGGGACCCCGAGGGTCTGCCTGCATGCTCCGCCGCTTGCGGCAGCCAGAATGCATGGGAAAATGGCGGACCTTTTCCTCTAGTGTTAGTATATGATCTCTATGCGCAAAGCGGAGGCTGCCATATTAAAACCGCTCATGTTGCCACCATAGGGTTTGCAGCGAAGAAGTTGCTGCCATATACGGCGGACGGAGTTTTACTTTCTTTTTCGTTTTGGAAAGAGAATGTACTGTTGTGTTACATGAGTCTTCCTGCATACAGACAACAAAGTTTAATTATATTTGTCTTGTTTACTTGGTTTGAAACCCTAAAAAAGGGTTTTTGACGACTTATTGCTTCCATCATTTTGGAGTACGCAAGGCATTATCTCGCTGTTCTGGTTTCGGTTACGAAAGCAAGGCAAAATGCTCGTAGTTCCCGCCCTCAGTACACGTTGGACACCTTCCACACTTTGACACCGGATGACTGGATGAACAAGGATTTACATTTACTTCAGAGGTCACTTTGGCCGCTTCCTCACCGTCGAGCAGCCGGATCAGCTGGCGGCAAGCCGCGGATGAAAGGACTTGAGCATCAACAGCCTGGAGCCACTACAACAGCCCAAGTGCACTCAGTGCCGATACGGGCGACGCGGGCTTCTGTCAACCGAGGGACGGATCCAAGGGGCGGCGACCGCTCCCCCCCCCCCCCCCCCCCCCCACCCTGCCCCCTTCTCGGAGGGCGATTTGACATGGGTGACATGAATGATTGATGATTTGGTGATTTGGTGATTTGACATGAATCATAATGAACACTCAAGCTACGTGAAATGACAATAATGACTGTCAGCCCATTTTCTGCCGTGCAGACAGATTAACCGTACCATCCCAGTCTACTGGACAAGCTCGTTTGTATTAACAAGGACGTAACCATCTTGGTACTGGAATAGTTTGGCTTTCGTCTGTATGACATTTTATATGACTAGGTAGCTCTTGCATGAAACCATTCTTACAGCATTAAATAACAAACATCTTCAACACTCCAAAACTCGCAAGAAGAGTCGTTGCCCTGAGAGGTGTACCATCACTATGCATACGCTAGAATATATTACAAAGTGTTTCTCCAAGTTACAGCCCTCCACTATCTTCATTTATTTTTCTCTCTTCCTAGTTACCTTTGTTGCAATAAAATGAATTGTTTGGCACCTGGGTCCATGTCACGTCGCTCATCTTTTATACGAGCGACGTGAAAGCTCTTAGAATGACCAAAGTTACATTCTAAGAGCGTGAAAGCTCTTAGAATGTAACTTTTTCAAGTATCTCGAGCAAGGCAATAGAAGCAAAGCAGCTTCCAGGCAGATGCTTTGTTTCCACCGAATGATTTCAATAACAAAAAAGGATCTCGATCCAGAAAAGGCTGCGGACACGTTTGGTAGCTCGAAACCAAAGTTACGCTCCCGTGTTCCCACTTTTCTTCTTCTTGCGAAAAAAAAAAAAAAAATTGAATGCTTGACTGATTATTACATCGTTATGCTCCCTTATCTCCGGTTTAACCCTCTTTGCTTCTCGCAATGTGCTATATTCATTTTCAGCTCAATAAACGTAATGAAAGCACTCTTCATGGGGCTCTTTTCTCCCTTTATGTGGTGAAGTAAGGTACTTGTATGTGCATTTGAGATCAGCTATTTCTCATCTGATCAAAACACTCATTTAAAATGCAACAAAAAAAAACATAGTTTATCTATCTGTGACAATGCAACCTTGCAATCACTAGTTTTTGCAGTGCATGAACTGTGCACAAAACTTTTTTTGTTTCTTGAGGTGATGAGTATAGTAGGTAATAAAGCATTATGCAGTGGAACCCTGATTATGCGTCCCCAAATCAGACAGCATTCTACATTTTACGACGTTTTTGCACGGTGTCGCGAAAGTTGTGTACTGTAATACCCCGAGATAACCCACCTCAAATCTAAAGCGGATCGGGTGAAAATAGGGAGTGGGCTAACTTTCGGTGCACAATCAAGAAAAGTTTAAAAAATGTTAATTTTAGATTTTGTGACCCGTGAAACTTGCGATCACAGAAAGGGGCAATGAACCAAAGATGATCTGTCCTACCCAGTCAGCAGTGTCTGCTTATCTCCCGCCTTGGTTAAGTAACACCATTTCTGCCGAGCTCACCATTGGCCAGTGCCCTGTACTTACTAGAAGTGGGCTATCTTCTGAAAAATAGCAAATCATCCAAAATAGAGGGTGGATTATCTTTCGGGAGTGGGGCATCTCTCGGAATATTATGGCAATCGGGGTTCCACAATAGTCGTGTTGACGTGCTACCATACCTGTTTCGTCATACACGCGACCTCCTCGTTTCAGGTAGAACTGAGAAAAAAATGCTACTCGATTTCTGTCTTCTGTTCCACACAGAAACTAAGGCGCGAAACGAAAAGCCGAAGCGCGCTTCGAATCACTTCGGGCCAATGTTTTAGTCATGGCACAATGGAGCTGCGGATTGAAAAACCGCGGTTCCTTCGAGGAAACGACCACTAACCCGTGGAATGCACGCAGATGCCGCATCAACCTCGCGGCTTCCTAAGTCCACGGTAGGAAATTAACGTGCAGCGCGGTGCCCACAACGGCGTAAGCCGCAAAGAAAGTCACCAGACGCTTGCACCGGAGATCCCTCCGCCACAGATTGCGGACCACGTCCGCCCAGACATGGAGGCCCTTGGTGCGCGGACGGGGATCTGCAGCCAGGAAGGTGGACCAGTAGAGGACCGGGCTCGCCGCCGCCAGGAGCCGCGTCGTGACCTGCACGTTGGCGAAGAGGACGCTGAGCAGCAAGAGACCGCCCGCGTGGAGGACGTAGGGCACGTGCCTCGCGTCTCCCGGCGACCTCGAGAACCGGGCACAGCAGCCGGCGACGACCGCCACTGCTGGCAGTGCCAGAAGGAAGTTGGGGAGCTGCTTCCGTCGGTAGTATGCCAGGAACCCCACGTCCCAGTAGCGCGACTGGACATAGCCGTACGAGAAGGGCAGCGACGCCGAACACCACTCGGATGCATTGCGGCCGGCTAGCTTGTAGCCGGCTTCGGACGCTTGACTCGCGACCAGTGCCGGCGGCCGGCCAGAGTAGTCTGGCACGCAGAAGAGGGACCAGGCGTAGCACTGGAACAGGACAAACGGGACGAAGCAGACGGCTGCACGGAGGAACGAGCGGAAGAGAGTCCAGCCGAGCACGAGCCCAGAGTAGAGGAGGAACCCGGCCGACAGGAACCCGTTGGAGCGGACGAACCCGCCGAGGAAGAAGAGGAGGGTTGCGAGGTTGGGGTGTCCGTGCTCGAGGAGGGCGAGGCCCCCGAAACTGACGGCGGCGAAGAGGGACTCCGTGTAGCAGGCTGAGAAGAAGATGGACGCCGGGTTGAAGCAGAAGAGGAGGAGCGCCTCGTCGGCGAGCTCCTTGGAGAAGAGCCTCCTGGTGAGGCGGTGCAGCGAGGCGGCGGCGACGACGAACAGCCCGACGTTGAGGAAGACGCCGGCGAGGACGAGCGCGCTGTGCCGCGCGAGCAGGGAGCTTAGAAAGGGGTCGACGAAGACGTCCGCGGCCCGGCGGTGCAGCCACGGGTAGAGGGGGAAGATGGCCAGCGTCTGCTCGTACGTATAGCCGTGCTCGGCGATGTGCAGGAAGTACTGGGCATCCCAGCGGGTAAGTCCGCCCAAGAACCAGGCCACGGCGCGGTCGCCGATCGCGTCGCTCCGGGGCCAGGCAGCTCGGAAGGCATCTGCATTGTGGTCCGGAACCACCCAATTGAAGATGGCCTGCGGTGAGAGAGCACGTCCTGTGTGCAGTCGGCGCAGTGACTGCTACGCTATAATCCCCGATAGGGATTGGCCTCGAAATAAAACAAACTTCTAAACTTTTCCGACTTTGCCCCGACTATTGCCAGAGTTGTCCTAACTGAGGTGCTGATTTTAAGGGCAACTTATAGTGTCTTAAGTTGTTTTTTTTTCCTTTTTACAGGCATGTATAGCATACAATTTTCTATTGTACAAGTTCACCGATGTCTTTTATTGATTACTCGTAAATGCTTTAAACTTTATTTTGGTGCATGCTCTCCCGTTTTATCTTCAAGGTTTGGGGTCCACAAGCTGTTTCAGACAGCTTTTTTTCCCCTCATTTCCATAGGCTCTTGTGGCAAAAAGATAACAGTTGTATTATTTTCATTATTACCCCCCTTCCCCCAACCCGAGCCTGCTCACACATATAGCACAGCACTACCTCAGCGCTATTAGTCAGCGCTGGAAATATTGCTGACCTTGCTGGTGCAGCACCGACTTCTTGGTATACAAGTGATACAGCGGTGACACTGCGCTGCATCAGTGCTGAGTTATGTCCAAGTCAGCGCTGCACCAGCGCTGTTCCTAGTCTTGACTGAGCGCTGCGACGGATGTGTGAACCTCTCATGGTTCTTCCCGGAAGATTAAAGAGAGAGAGGAAGCCAGGAGAGAAGGGTGCGTAAGGAGGGGCAGAGCACCGTAAGATGCGGGACCGCTGACGAAGCTCGGAGCAACGAACACGACCTCGGTTGGGGTGTCCGGACCCCGAGTTGGGTGTGCTGCCTCCTGAGCGATCGAGGTGCCGACCCGTCCGAGGCTGATTTGATTGCGAGGGAGGCAACTGACGACAGTACTCGGCGCCGCTGCGGTCTAGCGACACAAAACTGGTGCCTGATACGACACAAAACACCCGAACGCCTTCCAGCTGCCTTCCAGCTGAAGAAGATGTTTGATGCTGCTCATCCACTCTATGTAGCATCATCTCCAGCACAACAAATAACCCTGCTAACAGAAACTTCAGTCACGCCAACCTATGAACTCCTCAGACACTTTTATTGTAAAAACTGACGCCCAATTACCCATTATTTGACTGACCCTGCACACATATACTCTTGGCTATTCTTCCTTCTACTTGCAGCGAATATTTCCCTAGTGTAGCCAGGTGGCTTGTATGATTCATTACATCTCTAATCACTGTAACCAACATTTGCCAAGCTTCTTGAGCCAGAGGACATAGCTGAAAGATTTGTTGTTGTTTGTTTTTTTTATCGAAACGTCGGCTACCTCGAGGAAGCATGCCGAAAATCCCTTTTAGTGAAATAATGGCCACTAAGTTCGCCGTGAAGTCCCTTTTTGGAGTCTGTAGTTCTACCAGCTTCTGCTGCTTTCATGTTACGCTTCAGATTTTCTGCGACGTCAATAAATCTAAGGTGATGAACACATGGCCTTTGCTGATGGACAGGGGGAAAAGGATGACATACAATGACTCTTCTCCACAATCTTTACGGCAGTCGCAGCGCTTTCTTTTTAACGTGTGCACAGACCTAAAATCGGCGCGCAGTTCTACCACAAAAATTATTTTCGTATGGCATAATTTTTTTAATAATAATTATTTTTATATTTATTTTTAGCTTAAGAGAGCCACGGCGCCGTCGAAAGGCAAGTCGCCCATACCATGGAGGCTTGCGGCGCCGCGCGCGTCTAACGACGATGAAATGGCGTCACTTCACCGCCATAGCGAAACTCGTGTTGCCTGCGCAGGAATAACAATTACAGAAACATGTATCTTCTAAAGTCTTCTTTTATTTACATCCGATCGCCCTTATGATTCGTAGCAAGCCGAAAGGGAGGATATTCACAATGCGGCAGCGGTACACGCACCCCTTAGAGGTACCGCGAGTCGTTACCTGGAGCAGAAACACCACGATCCTCGAGAGAAGGGCCAAGATGACGACGCTTGGGATCATTCTGGTCGTTGCATACCCGAGAAAGGGAAAATAAATCTGTCCGGCAAGCGACACCAAGCATTCGAGCGAAGCTCTCCGTTAGCTCCGCCGCCGCCGTCGCTCCGTTGGATGGTTGGCTCATATTGACTAGTTTTGACATTTTGTTTTGAGCCTGAATCCAACACCAATCCGGAGTTCCGAATTGATTAAAATTAAGAATGATTTTATTTGAAATTGCGCAAAAAATGCATGTAAAAACCCCACGTCTGTAAAAAAAAAAAAAACGCTTCTTCAAATGAAAAAGAAATCTATTTCTTTTTCATGTTTACCTCGGTTGCCGTTTGGTGTTTACTTCGGTTGCCGTTTCATTCAGTGTTGGCCTCGACACGTTCTCGCGAAGCCGCCGCTTCGGACGTCTGAGCGAAGGCTGCGAAGCACGTGCATTTGGTAGTTCCTGGAATATACTCCGAGAGCTCGACCTTCTCATCTCAGCCATATCGACCATGACGCCCCGTTCATCCGGAATTGCCTCGTTCTTCGACTACTTCGGCAATGGCGGAGCGCGGACGCATTTTCTCGTGCCTCCGTCTCTTGCTTTGCACTGTGACTATCCTCGAGCTCCGTCGTGTCTTACCTGCCACGCCGAGACATGGCGATCACTTTGCCGACCACGGTATTACATGGCCTGCCCGGATCCCCGACGTTGCTCGCGCTCAAGACTCGCTTGGCCACTGGCTAAGCACTAAGCCTAAAGCTGCGCTGGTCCGCTCCATCTGCGTCCGCCAACCACAGATCGTCTTGCTGCTGCTTCTTGCTGGTGATGTGTCATCAAATCCCGGCCCCTGTCCCAGTTGCCTTCGTTGCGGCCGGTCCTTCTACGAGAACGTTGCTGCATTGCAGTGTGATAAGTGCGACTCCTGGCTCCACCGAAAGTGCGAACTGCTCTCCCTGCACTCCTACAGACGCCTGTCGTCGTCGGGGGAGGAATTGTATTGTGGTGCGTGCCAACTCCCAGCTTTGGACGATGAGCTGTTCCCCACATGCCCTACGCCTGCATCTCGGGGCTCTGACCCGACCCGCGATCCAGTGATTGCCAACGCCACGCCGCATGGGCAGCCTCAAGCCAACCTTGCGGTATGGTTTTCGAACGTCCGTTCTGTTAAGAACAATCTGCTCGATTTTCAAGCGCTCGTTGAATCCTCTGCAGATACAGTGTTTGCTCTCTGCGAGACGTGGCTCGACACCTCAGTGCCAGATGGTTTACTTGTTGACACTGCTCGA
Organism: Ixodes persulcatus; assembly: GCA_013358835.2. Classification (NCBI taxonomy): domain Eukaryota; kingdom Metazoa; phylum Arthropoda; class Arachnida; order Ixodida; family Ixodidae; genus Ixodes; species Ixodes persulcatus. Next base: position 564,442 of record JABSTQ010009385.1, on the reverse strand, counting down.
CATGTGGTGCACCGGAAGGACCGTGCAGGTCGTAGTGGCGGTGGAGTTATGTTTGTTGTCCCTCGACACTTGATCTGCCGGAGGCGTCAGGACCTTGAAGTTGCTGGCCTTGAGGCTCTCTTCATTGAAATTGCCCACAAGCGAGGGAAAGTGCTCTTCGGCTGCGTGTACTGTCCTCCATCTACCGAGCTGCTTAATGACGCTCTGGAGCGTGTCGCCGTAAGCTCCTATCTAAATGTTTGCATACTTGGTGATTTTAATGCCCATATCGACTGGACAGACATAACAGCCCCCGTCCCGTTGGCACCAGATGATGACACACTCCTGGACATGATGGAATCAAATGGACTTGTTCAGCTTTGTGACGAGCCATCGTACTACTCGAGTGCAAAGAATGCCTCTTTTCTGGATCTGGTCTTCACCACGAACCCGGCCCTCATCTCCACCTGTTCCCTGGAGCCCAGCCTCGATGGGTCTGATCACAAAGCCATACATCTGGAGAGCCTCCTGTCGCTTCCCAAGTTTGGACGGTATGCAAGAAGGGTCAAGTTGTTCTCTCAGATGGATGTCGCCCACCTCACCAACCTTGTGCATCTCGCTCCATGGATAATTGCCATAAACGAGCCGTCGGCAAGTGACTCGTATGATATCTGGCTCGACCTCATAAGTGCAATAGAAAAGGAATGTGTCCCCGTCAAGAACAGCACTGGACGGCGGAGGTCTCCCTGGATAACAGAGAGCATCATTCAGCTCACTCGAAAGAAGCGCAAACTCTTCAGACGGGCAAAGAAAACTAACCACCCGCGCCACCTCAGTATGGCACGGCAAGCCCAGAGAGATTTAAAGAAAGAAATCTACACCTCGCACAGGTCTTACGTGGAGACCATTGCCCAGAAGGCAGCCCGATCACCGAAACTGTTCTGGTCATATGTTAACCATCGGAGGAAGTCGTCGTCCTCGCCAGAGTTCACGGTCGATGGGACCGTTGTGGAGAGTCCCCAGACTGTTGCAGAACTCTTCAGTGCCCAGTTCTCCACGGCATGGACTGTCCCTGACACTCCCAGTGCCGTCGACACTCGCACACCCCCGGGTCTAGTACCGCTCGGCCACATAGACATAGGGGTGGGCGATGTTGCCGAGGCATTGAGACACCTCAAGCCCTCCCAGGGTGCAGGCCCAGATGGAGTGCATCCAATGCTGTTGAAGGCCTGCTCCGAGCGTCTCAGCACTGTCCTCGCACGGCTGTTCGCAAACTTCCTGCAGGCAGGCTCCGTCTCCTCCCAATGGAAACTTGCCCGTGTCACACCAGTGCACAAAGGAAATGGGTCCCCGACCTCATCTGTTGCATCATACAGGCCCATTTCGTCTACGTCTGTGGTTTGCAGGACAATGGAGCGGATTCTTAATAAAAGGCTCCTCGAACACCTAGAGCAGTATGGGCTGCTCTCACCCTGTTAGTACGGCTTTAGGCCCGGTCGTAGCTGTGAGTTAACCCTGGCCGAAACAGTTCACACCCTAAGCTCTCACCTCGACAACCGCCTCCCCTGTCAACTCTTGCAGCTTGACTTCAACCAAGCTTTTGATAGGGTGGATCACAACATGCTGCGCCGCAAGCTATCCGAGATGGGCATTACAGGCTGCCTTGAGAATTGGATCTCTGACTTTCTGCGAGATCGCTCCCAGAGAGTTGTATTCCGGGGCGCAGTGTCGAGCCCCAAACAAGTGCTGTCGGGAATTCCTCAGGGAAGTGTTCTTGGGCCGACTTTGTTCAGCATTTTTGCCAACGATGTGACGTCTTCCCTGCAGTGCACACCCCTTTTGTATGCAGATGATTTGACAATTATGCACCCAGTCCAGAATCCCTCCCAGTATCAGCAACTTCAGGACGACCTCAACACCGTCCATGATTGGTCTGTGGCAAACAAGCTCCCCCTGAACATTAACAAATGCTCATCAACCCTCATTACTACATCAAGAAGCCATGACACCAGACAGCACAGTTTCCAGCTGAACGGAGAGGAACTCCCCGCCACTAACCGTGCAAGACTTCTTGGTGTGACAGTAGATTCAAAATTAACCTTTTCGCCGCACATTGGGGAGGTGACCTCAAAAGCCCGCCGGATGCTCGGATTTGTGCGTCGAGTCACCCGAGGAGCTGGCCCCAGTGCACTGCGGGACCTGTACACTGCTCTAGTGCTCCCACAACTCGAGTACTGTGCCTCAGTTTGACCCTTACCAGAATTCACTGAAAGCGTCCCTCGAGAGTGTGCAGCGGCGTGCCGCCTACACAGTCTTGCGGTGCCAGGCTTCCCCTGGACTGCCACATTACCGTGACCTGTCCACGCAAGAACTTCTGAGGATGGTGGGGTGGAACCCCCTAGCACTTCGCCGGCAGGTTGCGTCACTCCGGCTCCTTGCTGACAGCCTCCTCCCAAGAGATCAGGAGCTCCCGCTGGTTAAAAGCTTGCGCCTTACTAGATCTGGTGGGCTACAGCCACTGTTCGGTCGCACTGTGCGTCACCAGAACTCTGTCTTGGTGAAGTGTGTAACCCTCTGGCGCTCGCTGCCAAAGACGCTGACCGACTGTCCACCCCAGGAGAAGGAGGACCTTAAAGCCTGGTGCAAGGAGGCATCGGACTTCCTTCAGCAGTGACCTTCCATGGAAAAAAAAAAAAAAACCTTGCATGCTTCATTGTCATATTTATTTATTTATTTGTTTCTTTTTCACAATATGTAGTAGTGCGGCACCACAGGCCTCAGGTATGGGCCAATGGCCTTTCTGTGGTGCCGCAACCCTCCAGGGTTGAATAAAGATATTATTATTATTACAAAACTTTGTAAAGGTTCGGCATGGGTTCGGCGTCAATTTTAGTAGTTGCCTCACCGGCGAATAGAGGGCGCTAACGAACTCGGCGCCATTAGGTGGCTTTAATTCGGTTGGTTTCGGTTTCAACGTGAACGCGGCTATGTTGCTGTTGTACCTTGTTTTTGCTTAATTTTGTGATACGATTATTTTTTTTGTAGCACACAACCAATGAAACAGGGGTACTGAACAACTTTGAGGACTACGAGGTCTATTTTAGCCTAAATTAAGGGATTTTGTTTACCAACTCCTTTGATGTATTTGATTATGGTCGGTTGCGAAACACCTGACTGATGTACAGAAAAAATTACCATCGTTTACGGCCGCACCCGACGACACCAATTTCCTGAAAAACAAACTAATGAAGAGACTAACACGTGAATGTAAACCAGCATATCGACAGCTTGATTTGCAATGTGCGGAATCGGCCAGAACAGATGAACTCGAGAGTTTACTACTCAATGTTTGGTTTTTGTGGGCACCCAACCTTTAGTTAACTTCGCAGACTAAAAACGTATCGTGTAATGACGCATATAATTGATATAAACAAGTAATACTGTCTCGTCCTCTTTTTTTAATTTTCAGTACTCAAGCATGTTTTGACAGGCCCAGTAGGAAATTCCTTAAATTATCAACCCCGCTAAAGTACTCATCAGCAGCATTTCGCGATATTGGCCCTAGGAAATAAATTATTTTTATATGAACATTTGCTTACTCAAGATATTATATAAGTTACAGGCCCGTCAAATTAAATCTAGTATTTGTCTTCCGTAAAATTGGCCAAATAAAATTAAAGGACTGAGAAGGAGAAATACCTCGGAAAGATTGGCTGGATTCTAGCGCTAGGCACCACTTCACGGACCTGTGTGAACAAATATTTATTTGTTTGAACAGATTCTCTTTGTAAATTACAGCGTCGCCAGCTACCAAAGTAAACCTCTATTCGTCATCGACAATCCTGGATTCTTGTGACTTTTATGCAGAGTGCTTTTCTTCTTTTTCGGTGTGAAATGTTGCAAATTTCTGTTACTGGCAAAAGTTAAAACAGCGTACGCACAAAAAAAAAGCGTCGTCATTATTGCGCATACGCCGAACCCAAACCGCGTTTTAAATTTGCAAATAGAAACGACGTTATTTCTTTGTGTACTCTATTTTAAAACTCTCTACTGTTAAGTTGTCTATGGCAGTTCCTTACGCGGTAAGGCCCAACCTTTGTGTTAAAATAAACTTAGTGGATGGCACTGGTCACCTAAATGCAATCAATAAATCACTTCAATGACTGTCGGAATGGGAGCGAGCACGGTATACAATTTCTTAAACTTCATAAGTAAACCGATCAACCAAATGTTTACGCCGAAAAAAAAAGATTGAGAACCTCATCCACATGTAGGTGTGATATGATGAACAAACAAATCGCCTGATGTTGACGTACCTTTACTTCTAGCCAGGGATAAAATACAAGTTAAACTTTCGTTGCATGTCCATCTTCTCCGTGAGTTTCCTCACATAATCAAAAGAAACTGTTTTTGATGCATTATGAATACAAAGAACGATACTTTTAGGAAATACAGATACTCTCCTTGCGCTGACTATTCTTGACGCCTCCCGATCCGAAATGCGCGATAGAAATATACGCGCTTCTTACTGAGAATGTTCCGCCACTGACAACTGAGGTCAACAAACCTCATGAGGTTTGTTGACCTCAGTTGTCAGTGGCGGAACATTCTCACTTTTCTCAGTAAGAAGCGCGTATATTTCTATCGCGCATTTCGGATCGGGAGGCGTCAAGAATAGTCAGCGCAAGGAGTATTTCCTAAAAGTATCGTTCTTTGTATTCATAATGCATCAAAAACAGTTTCTTTTGATTGCGCGCCGCTTTGTCGCCGCGAATCATTTGTCCGAATGCCTGCGAAACCGTAACACCGTTTGGCACATCCAACGCTGCGGCGCCTGGCAACTGCACGCAGCGGCGCGCAGTTGTCAGCACTTGAAAAAGGTTGTTTAATTGCAACAACCGCTCAGCAGATAGATTAAGAAGGCATACCATAAGCGCATACAAGCCGCTACGTTGGGCCACCGGTGCTTGCGAAGGGCTCGCGCCGCAGCGCGCAGCTGTCAGGCGCCGCAGCGTTGCATATGCCTCAGCTTCGCAAACATTCGGACAAATGGTTCGCGGCGACAAAGCGGTGTGCTGTATGTTGGTCAAGTAAGCGGCACTCGAAGGCATACGTTACAGTGCGAGTCAACGGAGCGAGCGCGGGCGGTCAATTCGCAGCGCACTCGGCTCTGGCGTCGCGATTCCTATGACATGTGCGCGGGTGTTCATAAACGGCTCCTCTCGACTGCACGCGGGTCAAATTGAACCAAAGTGAACAGCTAACAGCGCGATAGGAATCGGTAGCAACGATAGTACTCACAGGTAGGTCGGCACTCCCGTCGAAAAAGGCAAAATAAAGACACAAATACTATATATATATACAAGAAATATCGCGCGCATAAGAGAAAAGAAGCACTTAGAAGCAATAAAAAATACACTTGAACACATAAAAATAGGTAATGGAATCGAAAAACAGAGGATTAAGAGGAGGCAAGCGACAAGGCAATGCGATCTCAAGGCAGGGCGGCCAGGCGAGGGGCAGTCTCTCCGACAATTCCTCGCGCGCGGGCCGGGGCGCTTGGGAAAATAGCAAATCGTCTATTACTCTAGCTCAAAATTGTCACGAACACTTGGCACACATGTTTACACTGAAGCGCGCCAAACATAATTTAAAAGTAGAACGAAAACGGGACGAGATTCACTTACCGCTTCACGGAAAGACAGACACCTTCGGATCCTAAGCCTAACGGGCGAACTACGAAGTCTCCGGCGATCGGACGAGGCAAACCAGCCGCGTTGCACTGACCCAGGCTGACCACGCCTGGTTGAACTATGAGAGGCGCCGTCGAGTTGAGAACCAGAGTCGCGCCAGAAAAGGACCGAAAAACATCTGTCTTGCGAAACGTAAAGCGAGCCGACGACCCTCCCGCCGCTGCACCTTCACCTTCTCCGCGACGATGGGAAGCGGGCAAGCCGAAGCCGGGAAACTAGGCGAGCCGGGGAGCCGCGGCAGCCACTGGGCGGAAGCATTACATTTCGGTTTCGCTTTTCGCCGACGCCGCATATCAGTTCCGGGGTGGTGGGTTTGCGGATGCTTGCGGCGGTTGCGACGACGGAGCCACGAAAAGACGACGAGTTGGCCGAGTACGAGTGACGGTCCATGGGTACGAACAACGGGCAGTTTGCCGCTGTCGATCGGAGATGCGCTCGGCTTGGTGTCACGATCGGTCTGTTGCCGTGCACGGGCTTTGCTATGCGGTACGGTTGGTGCGGCTGTCGAATACTTGTGGAGCACATTATTCGAGACAGTCGCCCCAAGACGTCGCCGTGAAGGGTTGACCGAGGAATTTGTGTGAGCTCATACGTCGGTCTATGTTCCGTTTCGACATGTAGGGTATATGTAACGATACCGGTGGTAAATGTTGGACGTTTTTTGTTGGAAGATGGCGGTCGCCTTTCTGCATGTATGATTTTGTGATACCGGTGGTCTTGTGGTATAAGCGTTTGTTGGAAAGATGTCGGTCGCCTACGTCATCGGACGCAAAATCATACCAGCTTCACCGAATCATATCGGCAAGAAACTGGCTGCCAGTATAGAAGGAGGCGGGGCCATACCGGCGCCGGTATCTTCAATTATGCAAAACGCCAAACCAAACTAGCTGCATCCACAATAACAAGGAATTATGTTGGCGTCATACCAGAACCGTACAAGCCGCAGGTATGTTTCTTGTACGTTTTTCCAATAGGGCAGTTGTCATAAGGACCTTTGAACCCTCGTGATGTCTTAGTCGTCGAATAGACGTATCGGACAACAGTTTCCGAAGTAAGGCAAGAAATTGACGTGACGAAAAACACGAATACAACTAGGGGTGTCGCGAACCGGCCGAGGTTCGAGTTCGACCAGGTTCGACTTTTTCCAACTTTTAGTGGAAATTTCGACGAACCTTGTATTGAGGTTCGACTCGCTTTACGTGAATCACCCTAAGAGCATGGGAGAAGAGGAAATTTCAGTTATTTGACCATTCATGCGCGTTTATAAATGGCGGAACTAGCCTCCTTGACCTGAGCTGGAGCGCAGCCACGAAACGTAAAGAGCTGGAGCGCAGCCACGAAACGTAAAGTGAGCTAACGCTCACTTTACGTTTCGTCTTCAGGGTCGTCTTCAGTTATTAGGCACTAGAAGGAGAGTTGCCCGGTTAAAGCTGCTTTACTCAATTTATAATTAAGAAATGAAAATTGGCACGGAACTATATCTAAAAGAAATGCACAAGAAATCACGTAAACTAAAGCATGATAAAATGATTGAACCTTTTTTTTTCAAACATGCATTTTTTACTGTCGAAGCGAGTAAATAGTGGAATGGGTTTTCAGAGTGTGTTGTTAACTCCTCTAAGGTGTGTCATTTCGAATCTTTATTAAAACATGTTTTCCCAATGAAACAATAAAATGTAATTAAAAGATTGAGTATATACTACCGGTGCTAAAATTTAAAATATCAGCGTCTTGTGTAAATTTGAGCTGAAATTGCATTAAGCTTTCCCTTTGCTGTGTTCATGTGCTTTTTAGAAGTAATAACTTTGTGCTAGTATTTAAGCTTATTTTGTGCGTCCCAATTTTGACGCAATTGTGTAAGTATACAACAACCAGCGACCTTCAAAAAAAGGCCGGCAATATTTATAAGCAAAAATATTAAAATAACGCGTATGGGTAAGTTTTAGCACTCAAGGATATTCAGGTGCGCACACTTGAAGCTTAAATTGTTTATTGTCAGGTCAAGTAAGGAAACGCTGGATCTTGAGACGCCAACTGGCAGCAACAGTCTCCGAAGACTGCTGTAGTCACGGCCGAAGCAAGCGCCCAAGGCGACGGAGCCATGCAGAATCAAAGGATGCTCAAGGCGCGGTTTATGTAGGAGCGGTGGGCGATGGTGCTGCTCCAGATAGACGAGCTGCCGATCCCGCAGATGGCGCTGGAGTAGGTAATATCTACGCCCATGCTTGTCATACCGTGCAGAAACCACCGTCCGGTCCTTTTGTTCTGGCAGACGAAGGGGCCACCGCTGTCGCCCTGCGTCGTTGCGACGATGGTGTTAGTAACACGCCGGGCAGACCAAACTTACGCTCGTTTTTAATGAACCCTTCTCAAGACTCCATCGAGCAACGTTTTGCTATTTCTTGGGCACGTGCCACGAAGTGTGTGAATTGGATTCAACTTTATGCCGAATGCTGGCTCTCGTGCCCGGCACATGATCAGAAGACGTGCCCGAACAATGGCAGACTCGGAAAATTGGCGCAGCGGTTACTATAGTGACGCCCACGTTTTTTTTTTTAAAAGGTCTATCATTACAAATGACTAATCTCGAAGCCTAAACAAGGCACGCGTCATAGAGGAGGCTTGTAAGGGGAGCCCAGGAAGAGCCCTGGGAACGTCATTTCCCAGATGACAAAGCCACATTGCTGTGTTGTCTACGTCATCCATTGGGGGGTCAGCTCTGGGCACACCGTTGGGCAAGAGTGGCTGCGTCCGCATTCGGGTGGGACTCGCCGAGCGCTGGTGCAGCACCCGGGTTCAATCTGCGCTCCAGTAGATAACGTAGAGAATACAGGTGCGTCTGTGAGTCCCGGAAGAGAATGACAGGGGTCGAGTACACAAGCTGCCATCTTAGCCCAATCTCGTTATGCCTTATAAGTTATAAAATACGGGAAATAAAAAAAAATTATAATGTTTATTTAGTTAGTGATTCGCTTGTTTGTTTATCTATTCATTCAGTTATAAAGGCTGCTAACCTCTTTTTGCAGATTGTGGAACGAGAGGGTAATGTATTTTGCCGCGCAAGAAGTTCTACCAAAATTTATACTGAAATGTATCGTGGGAACCCCTGTCCGGCATTGCCCATCGCTTCCCGTTTTTCCCCCGCGGCTGCACCTGGCCGCGCGTCGCCTGACGTCACGTGATTTTGCCAACATCATCCTGAAGTGTCGCCCCAAGAGAAGGGTCACGTGATGCGGGAGGGCTCTGCGTACGACAGGCTCGAGCTAGTAAAGGCTCTGGACTTTAGAGGCAGCGACGGAACGGTAGACGCAGGGAAAGCGGAGGCAAGCACACGCGTTCGGTCTGGTGGCATAAGTTGACGGAAGAAGTTTTGTTATTCTTTTCCTTTCAATCCGTCGGACGATTAGGCACCTCCCTCACAAAGATTGTAACTTCCAGTTATGAAGAACGCTAAGTGAATTCTTGTGCTTAGCAGCGCTATTGAAAGATTATTTACAATTCTCAATTAATTCCGTATTTAATCGGATATTAGTTAATTGAGAATACTAGGGGCTGTGGCTAGGTGACGCAAGCCACCCCCCTCCCCGATATGAAAAGGTTTCGCCGTATCTATCCATCCCAGGTGACAGCGGGCACCAGCGTTCGGGCCTATATATCTTTTGGGATCAAACTTGCGAACGTAATGGCTGGTGACTTCACAAGTTTGACTATTAGGAAAAGTTAGTTTAATAATTTGGAAGCATTTAGAAAGAGCAACAACAACAAGGACTTCACTACACTTTTTCTTGGGGGAAAGGGGGGCAGACTATTTCACTTCCCATTCACCCCGAAAGGAAATTCTGCGTACGCCACTGACGTTACGTGATGCTAAACTCGCCCTGAATATAGAGAAATTTCCCCGCTAAATTGAGTGAAGAAAGTTTTCCCACTTTTAAAAGTGCACCCCATCTAGGAGCTGGTGCTTAAATCACCCGAGTCGGCCGTTGCTTGGGCGCGTACTGTGCGCATAGAATGGACACGAGGACTGGGTCTGCGTGAACTCGGCTGAGCTCGTACCGAAAAATAGTGCTGCGTCAGCGTCAGTGAAGACTGGGATTCAATCACACGCTTCGTGCCGAATGGATGGATGGATGCTAACGGCTGCACGCTTTATGACGGGCGGTAGCTCGCGTTACCTAGACTAGAAACCCATAAGGTTCAAGAAGTATGAGTCCTTCCCTCGTCTAAGTCAGTTCTCCTTCCCCTCAGCATTTTTGTAACTATCACCAGGCAGTGTGGTATATTGCCGGAGGGACCTTTGGACGATAGGAAAAAAAAAAAAAAACCCTCTCCGTCTTTTCCTCCCGGCGAAGGAGTCGCCAATTTTCCTCTGGTGAAACCTCGTCTGCGTCACCTCAACACCGAACCCACTGGGAGACAGGATTGAGACTTTGGGAACCAGCTGCGCTAGTTAGCTTTACTTCGTGATAATTTCCGCCAGTCTTCTAACCTCTTCTTTGCGACTGTAATTTTGTTCTCCTTCATTCATCCATCCTGGCCAGCAAAACTCAGCCTCCCCGCACCTTTCCCGCCAAATTCATTACCCCTCCAGGGAGGACACAGACAAGTACCGTACACTGCAAGACCAAATCTTCCAGCGTCTGGAGCTCACTATGGCACACGAAACATAATGTGTCTATCTCTTGGAATTTAATCCCACACGTCCCTAACACTCGCGTTCTTAACCCCCAAACAGCAAAAAAAAAAAAAAAAAAAAAACTTCCCCGTGAATTATTGAATCTTTCCTTCCTTATGTCCTGTTTTTGTGAGCTGTACATTGTTAAAGCTGATATGACGTTGGCCAATTAATGGGCAACTGACAATGTTGTTTGTGGGGTTTTGAAAAATTAAGCGGATAACGTTTTTTCCGCTAAATCTAGCCGGTCATGACGTATGTACACAAAACACACAAGGGATCCGCATGCGAAACCCCTAGCTGTAACAAAAGGGAGATGACCCAGCTGCTACTTACGTGACACGGTCCGCTCAACTCGGATTCGTCCTTGGCGCACACCACGTTGTCGGCCCGCAGAACCGGTTGGGTTATCCGGACGGCCTCGCAAGCGTCAAAACTCTGCACCACTTGGCGAGTCTGCTTCAGCTGCGTCGAGTGGCCCGTACCTGGATCGAAGAGAACCCCATCTATCGCACTCTGCCCGCTGCCATCTTTGTTTCCTAAGATCACGTTATGAGCAGGCGTAGTAGTTTTTTTTTTCTTTCTCCGGAAGCATTTCGTTTGACTGAGTAATAAGAGGAGACCATGCACCACGCTGTTTCCAAAGAACGTCCGACTCACCAGGTGTTGCAGTGCGCATGCGCGAAAACCGGATTCGCGGGAAGTAAAGCGCCCAGCCCACAGCTGCGCCTAAACAGTGGTATGGCCTCAGAGGATATAAGAACGACAGGGAGGACTTTTAAGGCCCGTTCACACACTTGCGACTCCTCAGAACCGAGTGTCTTGAAACCTCTTAACATTCCTTAGCACGAGAGAACACACTGGCAAGCTGGCGCCATCTATGCGGGGACCCTGGAACTGGATTTCACTACAGCGAACGTTGTGCGGGGATTTTCGAGGTGAAGTCTGCGTAAGACCTATGAGACGTGGTCGCAAATTACGTTGACTAAAGTTTTTCGAGTCAAAAAAAGAAAGGATGATGCGCGAGAGAAATAGAAAATATGCGGGACCGCCAAGTTTCCATTGCTACCCAATAGATGGCGCCAGTGTGTCCTACGGAAGCCAGAGCTGCGTGTTCATCCCCGTAGCGCCGTCTTTCCTGCAGGACATGTTGATCCTGCTCCTCACGTGACTGAATTCGGCGAATAGCGGCGCCGCGCGTTCGAGGCGCGCGGCGCGCTCAAAAGCAGGGGAACGTACTGTCGGGGCGCGTGCAACGTCTACTTTCCTGCACGACACTTGATCCGGCTCCTCACGTAATCGCATCTCGGCGAATAGCGGCGCGGCGGCACGTGGAAAACAGACGCGCAACTCTGGCTCCCGTAGGGATCCTATACAGGAACTCTACTCTCCTCGTAAGAGATATTAAGAGGTTCCAAGGCACTCGGTCTTAAGAAGTCGCAAGTGTGTGAACGGGCCTTATAGCTTCGCAGTTGCTCCTGTTACGTTCTTGAGAGAGGAATTGGCGCCTCTAGCCTCGACTGCACTAACAGGGGGTTCGATGTGTCATTCAAGGGATGTGAACGGCAGGGCTTGCGTTCTGTGTATTCCTTCCTCTCGCCACGAAGGCCATTGCATCGCCCTTTGTCCACTTATTTCTCCCTTTGACGGGATGGAAGATATCTAACCAGCAATTGTCACTAATTCGGGACTGAAAAAGTAATTAAGTTACTATAGAAATTCCATCTTCAGAAATCGATGAATTAATTACTACATTAGAAAAAAGAATGATTACATACAAGTAATTCCATTACTCGTAAGAAATTACTTCCAAAGTGGCGATGCAGGCGATCGAGTTGGTTAACGATACAACTCAAGGCCCGTTCACACTCTTGCGACCGAGCACCGGTCTGGTCTCTCTCGGTCTTACTCGGTCGCAAGAGTGTGAACGGGCCTTCACTGCCTCGGTGGCTCCGAGGCAAAGCGGCGGCCTACGGATCCCCAGGAGGTGGGTTCGAATCCAGGCCGAGATGTCCGCAATCTGACGGAGGCTTATTGCGGAGAAGACGCAGTGTTATTAAGCTTTCCGTGGTCGAAATTAATCCTCCGTTGAGGTGTGCCAGATGCCTGTCGTTGGCTTGGCACGTAGAACCTCCAAGTTTGTTTCATAACACAACTAAAAGCAGCGCACAAATACTGACGAAGAAGGTGTGGTCGGGACCAGAGCCGAACTTCACCGATTATATAATAAAAGGAAGATATCAAACTAACCACCTACGTCACTATCGTATCGACATGTGCTTGGAAAAGGCTACCGCATTCTTATGTAAACAAACAGAAGTATGAGTGACGCATGTTGCGCCTTCTTTTCCCACCTCGAACGCTTCCAGCAATTCTCTTGCAGTTTTATAAACCTCTTTCCCAAGAATCGATATACAGTCGAAGTTTGGCCTACACATGCAAGTCATACAGTGGAAAGGTAGGTGCCCGAGCTCCCACAGTTCATCTCAGCGACAACGCGTGCTCTAGCACTTGGTCGTTGACGGAACAATTCGACAGACCACCTCCACCTCGCACTCAACGTACCTTGTTCTCTATTTGGCTGCACATTTGTTTAATTTATCCCCTATCAGAAACCCTAGAGTATAGTTCGACATTTTGAAACGCGTCGAGAAGACAACCAATACATCATACCGCTTCACTTTCTTTTTTATATTATGATAAAACGTATGTCAATAAGGTGTTGTTGACGGTCTTTTGTTTGGTCGCTCCCTACGTTGTTGATGTTCTATCTAAATCTTTCGAAGTAGTTTTTCGGCCTCAGACCGAAAAAAATGAGCCTGGGTAACCCGCACTGCCAAGCCGTTGTACCTGCCACCCAAAGCTCTCTTAAAGGGTATGCTGCAAGACCTCTCTAGGACAGCTTGCAGGCATGATGACGCAATGCCCCCCTTGACCAGCTTGAAATGAGCTGAATCATACGGCAAAAGGCCTTTCTTTGTGCGGGGATAATAAGCCCAACAAATGTGATTCTTAGTGAACTTCAGTCTCAGAAAGAGGAACTGCAAAAGCATGCCATCCTGGCGTTCATGTGTAAACTTCAATCCCCCAGAGTGACGCTTAACAAACACCCAACACAGAAGCGTCAACGGTATCCACCGAAGCCTCATCAGCTCTTCTTGTGACAACCAGGTAATCATCTAGAAATCCAAATAACCTGTTCCCATACAAAAATATCCTATGGTCGGCTATAGAAAATTCTTTGTATGGTCGGCTTTAGCTATTTCACCCAATTAGCTAAAGAATTTTTTATGGCTGTCTTTAGCATTTTTTATGGTCGCCTCTATAGACCTCTTTAGCTTTCTCTATGGCCCTATCACTGTCCAGCCATAGAGCTCTTTAGCTTTTATAATGGCTGGCTCTCTATAGCCAGCATGCTATAGCTACCTATGGCTTTTCCTTTGATGTCTTTAGCCAATTCTATGGTCTGCTAAAGAGGGCTGTATGGGTTTTCCTACGGCTCTCTTTAGCCGGCATACCCTACAAAAATTATTTCCTAGTTTTCCCGTTTTTTTGAACACTACATGGTAGATACACATACATCAGTGAGCACACAAAATGCACGGAACAGAAACAGAACAACCCCCCGCACCACATCAACAACACAGCCCCCGACACCGGACCCCCGCCCCTCTCTACGAACGCGAAGTTCGCACTATCTGTATATATGGCAGTCTTATTTTTGAATCCGACTTGGCCGGTGACCGCCGTCATTTGTCACAGTGTTAATGATGAAGCAAGGCGGAGCTAATATTACTTATGCTTAATACATTATTTGAATTGTCTCTAGGAATTGCCCCCATCCCTTAATTAAACACCCTAAAAAAAATTTACATCATTAGGCTAATTAACAAAAATTAATAATTATATTTTTAATAAGTTTGATGAATCATGTTGACAATTCAGTGATGAAGTGCAGTATACTCGTGCTGAAGATTGCAATCAAGCGCTATTGCTTCAGTGCAGTGTTCGGTGCCAGCGTAATCTAGTTTCACTTTTTTTTTTTTTTGGGGGGGGGGGGGGGGGAGTAAAAATTAATTTTCATTGTTGCACAAGTATTTCAATGAATTTCTCAAACAAACAATATTACTGCTATTCACGACTCGTTGCAACAGCAGAGGACATATCTTGGGTCATGATTTGTCACCGGTATTACAGAAATTTAGTATTGCTTTAATTTTTTAACCTGGAGCGTTTTTCCTAAAAAGTAAGTTCCGGTAGTGATTTTGTATAGGCGTGTAAAGAAAATATATTGGTTCCTTGTCTTTAAACTCGGGGCCATAATTTTTTTTATAGACGGGTAAAGACAATTTATTGGTTCACAGTCTTTCGACACGTGGCCATACAATTTTCTATAGGCGAGTAAAGAAATTTTATTGGTTCCTAGTCAATAGACTCAGGGCCATGATATTTTCTATAGGCGGGTAAAGAAAATTTATTGGTTCCCGGTCGTTAGACTTGTGACCATAAAATTTTCTATAGGCGGGTAAAGAAAATTTATTGGATTCCAGTTTTTAGACACAGGGCTATAGATTTTTCTATAGCAGGCTCTAGCTGTATTTATGGATTTCTATGGCCGACCATAGAGGGCCATAGGGGGTGATAACCTGCCATATAATTTTCCAGAGACGACCATAGACCATTTTTGTATGGGTTGACGCTGCTTGCGTTAAATGTCTCACTAACGAATCGATTTAACTTGGACAAACAAATATAAATATCACACAGCACCGCTATTACGCATGCGAAAATGCATATGCCATCCTATTGCAAGTAGTGCGCACTGTTAAACAAAACGAAGATGGACTGAAGATAAAACTGAAGCAGTTCCATGAACCCGTCCACTTGGACACTGCTGGCATTCTGAAACTTAAATAGCCACCCTGTTTGTGTCAATTGCTATAACACCGAGTGAAATAAGCCGACTACGTCAATGAAGAACCTAGCGTCATTCTCGTGAGTACCACAATTTAAATACCCACAGTCACGTGTGAGTTCCGCACCAGAAAAGGAGCGCCTAGATGCAGGGTGTTTGGCCAAGCATTGGGCAGTGGCTGGCGATGGTCTTTCGGTCAATGGCCAAAGAGTGGCCACTCGCCGGCCAATGCTTGGCCGATGGCCGATGGCCAGAGAAAGGCCCGTGATTGGCCAATGGCTGGACACTGTCTGGCCACTGGCCAAAGAACCACTGCCAGCCATTGGTCAATGATTAGCCAACTACGTGCTGCTTCTGTAGATACTTCACTAGGAATTGGGTCACCAACCGTTACCAAGTGCCTCATTTGATGACAGTAGTCCTAAATGGTGAACCCTCCTTATCTGTTTTGACGGTAAAAAAGAGCGTTTTTTCACCGTCAAAACAGACGAAAAAAAAGAAAGAAAAACAGACGAAAAACAGACGGAAAAAAGTCAAGCATATCTTAAGCGTAAGGTCGGTCTGCCCCACCCTGGCAGACCGAAATTACGCTGTATAAACACTAAACGTCCAATTTGACTTTTTTATTTGGGGAAAGGGGTTGATAAAACTGTAAGGGAACTGTTGGAAGGGTTTGAGATCAGAAAGTGAGGCGAAGCATGTGTCTGTCAACATTCGATTTCTTTTACAAAAGAATAGATAACCTTTTTGAAGCACGTGTCGACGCGATAGTGACGTGAATGGTTAGTTCGATATTTTTTCCTTTTAGTTAATCAGCTAAAGTTCAGCACTTGACCCGTCTACGCCTTCCTCGTCTTAGTTATTTGTACGCTCTTTCTAGTTGTAAAATTACTTGCATGCATGCTTCTAAGAGACTGCCACACACCGGAATCTTAGTGGGCCCTGTAACGACACTTAACAAATTCCGCTACACCCTACCGGTACATCAGATGCCCGGAGGCAGCCGACACTCTAAAACATTGAATCACGATAAAAAAAAAAAAATCAACCTGAAAAATTACGTGAGCAGGTCGTGCATTACACGCGCGACACATTCACGTTCTTCCTGGGTTTATCAGAATGTTTGAGACAAGTTTAAGTTTATTCAGGAACCCTGATGTCGTAAGATCACGCGGGGGAATACACTTCGTCATTCGGAAGCCAGCTGCGCGCGCAGATAGTCGCCTCCTATAAGGAGTATTCACTGGGCGCCATATTTGTGGGTGCTGTCTAGAGCGCATGCTCAGAACGAGCCCACATTAATAGGCCGCTAAGACCGGCAATCTTGAGAGTGCGGAATGCACGTTACAAAAGAACTGTGGAAGCTCGCCATCAGCACGCGCTCAGCAGTCGCGCACACAACTATGGCCGCCAGTGAATACTTCCTATACTCATGTTTGCCTGCTTGCGGCACCGGGCATGAGCTAAAGGGTTGTGAATAGCACGGTCCGGGCTCGACTCCCGCTGCGACGATCGATAAATCTCGCTGATTCTGATTAAGCATGATACACCACGACTAAGTACGTTTCTACGTGTTTTTGTTTAATGCTCAGGTATCGCCTACTTTTTGCTGTGTATGCTTAATGTTGTGCTGCATGCAGGTCTGCGCGTTTCGCTTTTCTCGTGAAATCCGACCCATGAACCCATTTTCGGTTAAAAGTCGGCGCAATTCACCTCTTGTTTGTCCCCAGCCGGTGCTGAAGCAGGTGGTGTTCTTCGGAAGAGTGGCACCCGCTCCAGGCAGACAGACAGGCCTCACGATGTCCGTGAAGTTGACTGGCATGTTGAGCTTGATCACGCCCACGTCGTAGGACATATCTCTCTCGCTGTACATCTGCGTGCAGGATTTTTCGTTCGTGAAAATAAATATACAAACAAGTGGGAGCTCGAATCTTGCCTCGTGCTGATACGAATGTAATGTTTCAGGCCCGACTAGTAGCCGCTGTTTAATCGCGGTAAACTGCTAAAACCGTACCGCAGCAACAATAACATTGTAAAAACATTTTTTTTCTCTCAAGAACCATCGTTTACATCATGAAATCAAGCATTAAAAAACATTTGGATGGTACCCTATCTGCTTATACCTCTGTATAGAGAACTATTCGTGACGGAATACGGTGAAAGACTTTTTTTGCCGTATCTTTTTTTATCGTATTTACAAAGTAAGCGCTCATTCTTCCAGAGACACTTCGCATTGCTGGAAAGATGATCGCAGTTGTGAGATCGTCTTGGGAGTCCGTGACACTGACACTCAGTCCAGATACGCTCAAAAGAAAGGAAATTTATATATATATTTTTTTTGCTTTGTAAAAACAACTTTAAGCAGGAGCATATATTATAAACATAAAGATTAACAAAGTACAGACCAATCACAATGTGTTATTTTATTTAAACCAAGCAGTTAAAAGGTGGGAGGAAAGGCGCTCACTCACCACACCAAAGTACTCGTGTGTATGTGGTATGGGTGGAGTATACCACTGGGAAAATATCACAATATTGAATAATGGCAACACCGCCTATCGGTTTCAGTTTTAAACACGGTTCCTTAACTGCATGCTCGGAACCGTATACTTAAAAACAGCTCAAGTGCCAACTATCGACAAATAGAAAATTGAACAGAAACGCAACGTTTCACTTGGCGAGGTTGCTGTGTAGAAGAAACAGAATATCGCCAACATGGACGGACTCGGGCTAGTTCGCCTCTCTTAAATCAATACCCGCTAATGAGAAGTCTCTCCGTTGGTGCACTTGACGCTAGGAAGGCATGCACGATCTGCGAATGAGGTGCGGAAACTCGTTCGGGCGCAAGCTCCACCACTAGAAAGAATCCAATTCAATCTCCTTGATCTACTTGTAGTCGAAGACGCCACGTGGAGACTGCTATACTTTCTGGTAACATGTACGTTTTGGCTTTTTTTTTTTTTTTTTGCTCAACAAACGTTATTCGTTTTTCTCCTGCCAAACAAGAACACGCTTTTCCGGACAACTGATGCTCCTGCATTCTTTAGTTTCTCTAGGAACAGCATTTTTGGTGAAATAGAACATTGTAAATCTATCTTCGGCGGTACTCAAATCTTTCACAACATAAAGAACAATTTTCTTCCCGATGGGCACCTTTTATCTAAGAGAGTAGTTTGCTCCCGCAATACCTTCGATGGCGCACTTCATAGTGCACTAACAACATGACAATAGCACTAACAACATGACAATGAGCTGGGATAATCATATAAACTATATTGTTCCAAAGCTTGCTTGGGTAGTTAGGATTGTAAATCGGTACCGATCTGTTTTACCAACGAGCGTTAAATTGTTGCTCTATAAATCACTATTCTATTCCCATTTAACGTATTGTCTTTTAGTCTGGGGCACATCAACAATGACTAATATAGAAAAACTGTTTTTGCTGCAGAAAAAAATATTGAGAGGAATATGTAATGTGCCATATAACTTTCATTCTGCCGATTTATTTAAGATTTGTAAAATAATTAACATTTATAAATTATATCAGTACAGACTCGCTACAAGTTTTAAAAGTGAAAAAATAAGGGGATTGTGTTTTCTGGAAAGACTTCCGTCGTTAAGGGAAATTTCCCCACATTATTCTACCCGCAACACAGAGAAATGGAGGATGGTCACGCAACGAACAAACTATGGCTATCAAATGTTAAATTTCACACTCCCACATTTGCTAAATAGTCTTTGCACTGATAATATTGATTTTGATAGTTTCACTTTCAAGGACCTGCGCTTATATTTCTGTACGTGATTTTTGTTTTCTGTCTATGTTTTGCACTTCGGTGAGCCTTGGTTTGTAGAAATGTCAACCGTAGAACTGCAACGGTTCCACTGTATACTTTGCCTTTTTTTGTATTTTTTTCCGCGTGCTTGCTGCTGACCAGTGTAAGGGGCCCGAGGACCAGTCAAGCTGCCTACTGCAGCTTTTTTCCTTTGGGCCCCCCATCATTTGATGGAAATAAAGTTATTATTATTATTATTATTATTATAGTATCACTCACTTATTCGCTCTACACTGTGCGGTCGTACACGGGTCCGGGTGCACATTTTTGTCGAGGATGATCCACGGGTAATCCGCGGATAGGCAGGACTTTAGTTACAAACCTCACTCACTCACAAGTAGTTCTTGCCTTCACCGTAGTCACGGCGCTGACGCTTGTGTTGCACGCGGGTCGGACAGCTTTTACAACGTCGCCACGGTCGCTGCCGTATTCCGCCGCTCCGGCACCAGTCGTTACGTTGCCAAGTGAAGATATGTTTCGTCTTTTTTTTTTTTTTTTTTTCTCTTCGGCGTCTTTTCGTGCACTGACCGAGCGCTTGAGGAAGGCGCGCTTTTAGTTTTCTTTTTTTTTTTTTTTTTAATATGAGGGCGCATCATGGCGAGTCTTGTGAAGAAGTATTTTTTACGGTGTGTACTCTTCGTTTCAAGCATTCGCGAGCACTTGGTGCAAGTATGAAGTGAGCGCCTGCAGCGATGTTTATAGAGGTTTGAATTATTAATACATAAACATGCACCACTGTATGTAATCGTCACGCAAACATAATCTCACAAGCTGCAAATATTTATTTGGATTAGCTAGTAGAACATACTAACAACATGTGATTATTATATACAAGGTACCATTTATCGGTTCTTCAAGACCATTTCCCTAGTCTGAACGGTCGCGCTACGGGCCGCGGCTGCATGACCACGCCCCTGCCCTCACCGCGGAGGCTGCGTGGGCGAGGGCAAAAAGCTGTGTTCTCGATAAACTACGGAGCTACGTTGTGTCTTCTGCTACTGTACCGCCAACAGGAGAGCGATAGCTCTGTGTGTTCCACAGACGCGTGTTGCGGTATGACTCTGTACGTCTCTCCTAGAGGAAGATAACAATATCGGCTTTGTGACCCCCTCCTAAGCTAGCAAAAACAAACAGAAGTATACTCGTTTAGACTGAAAGGTTTCCGAAATAGTGGCTAGACATTGGAAAAGTATATGTCACAAAACTTGGTTTGTGAAATGTCATTATTTTTTTTGAGCAAGAAATCACCTGCTCATCACTGGGACGACGAAATCGTCACTATTTATTGCGTCAGGTGTGTTTGCGCTCATGAAGAAAAATCTGAACACATCCTTCTCCCAACGTCCTATGTCGAATAACAAACACTTTTTTTAAACATGTATGCACAAATAACCCATTTATTGCTACACTTGTATATACACGTGAATTAAACGACGTCAAACCGCATTTGTGATTAGATCTTGATGTCTATACCAACTACATTCATATTTTTTTAGGGCTTCATTGAACGATAACTTCACCAATAGTTAATGGAACACGATGGCTCGATCTCACCAAAAACCTCAACGTGCGAAGCTTCCACAGACGGTCACCTACGAGTATTCTCAATGTGGGATTTCAGAAGCTTTCGCTTGCCATAGGGAGCTTGCTTTCGACTACAGCACTGCACGGGCCCGGGAAGTGCGGAGCGCGCTGCTGTGGGGAGAGGTTAAAGGGGTGTCCAAACAGGACACTACAAAACGCACGACTCCGACAAATCGTGAAAATCGAAGCGGACGCCCCACGCTTCAATTTTCACGATTTGTCGGAGTCGTGCGTTTTGTAGTGTCCTGTTTGGACACCCCTTTACAAGATGACGTGTGCTGCTGAAACTCCCTATTCTCCTCGCTCTATTCTTTCGAACTCCCTCTCCCTTCTCAGCCCTTCCATTCTCCCTTCTTTCTTGCCCTAGTCCAGTTTCCCCTACACAAATATGTTTTGAAGTCGAAGTAAATAAATATTGTTGCAGTTCAGGGTTGCCTTCTGGCGCTTTGGCCTTTTAGCAACTTCATTATCCGGTGTTCAGCATTTCGATGTTTGTTATTTTGATAATGTGAAGTTTTGAACTGCAGAAGTCACCTCTATTCACCAAGGAAAAAAAAAACTTTCAGGACGAACTTTAATATTCTGAGTTGATAAACTTCCGCCGGTGATGAAAATACAAAATTGGTTACAGCCGAAAAACTCCGGTGGTTGGAAATATTTGGCCTGGGTAAAACTAAAACACTCCGGTCGGTGAATGTTCCCGCCCCAGCGACGGCTAGTTTCTTCGAAACGCCTCCTCTGTAGAAGTTTGTGGAACATGTTATCTCGTCGATCCTCCATCCTTCCAGTGCCTATTCAGAGGTCGGTGTGGTTTTTGGAAGACAACGCCAACAACATTAGTGTCGTCCGGAACAATTGACCTTAGAAACGCGCCTCTTCGCTTGGGGAACTGAGATGCGTTGATTGTCATTTGTTTCCTTTGCCTACTACAGACCATTCCAAAACTCGCCTTCTGGGTGCCACCAACTTTGTCTACTGGGCTGTAAAGTGCGTTCGAGCGTGCGCAATAGCTCTCTAGGCCAAAAGATTGTACACTGCGTATGCGTTCACAGCTCAATGACTTAGGCATTTTTCGTCGGGATAGATGCTCCCACGAGAAGAAAAGCGTACGAAATATGTGAATAGAATTGGAAATTTGAAATTATCTTGTCCTATCGCATTTTTCTTCCTCGGTTATCAACGCTTTTTAGCGTCATCACGAGACGTTCAACCATAATACACTGGTGTTTAAAAAGTAAGCTTCGAAAAACATGCACCGATTCTTGGTCAAAAATAAACACCGGAAAAACATACCCTAATCATTACCAATGCCACCTTTTTGGGCAATATGTGAATTTCCAGAAGAACAGCGAATTATCATCCTCCCCTAGAAATACCCTGGCTACAGAGCAGGCGTCCCGCTTTTCCTCGCGTCTGATTGCGGTGACCACGAACCGTACGGAGGTCACAGGACGTCCGTGAAAAATATAAAGGAGGCAAAGAACGATCTACTCTGTGCACGTTTCATCCCCGATTTCCATGACCCCAAGGCCGAAGGACGTTAGTGTGAAAGATAACAATAAAATAAAGCTTTGTGTAAAAAAAAAAAAAAAAAAAAAAAAAAAAAACATGGAGATCTCTTTACCGATAACCAGGAAAGCGAGACACGCACCCTACGCTTCGGCGTGCAGAATGAAACAGGATACGGGCGCGCGCGGAAGAACACCTTGCACAGTGCCGATCCGGCCGATCGCCGAAAGGACGATTTCGCATTTCGTGGACAGCGAGCGCCACCTCACGGGAGAGAAAGGTACCTTAAAAACAATGAAAACAAGCACCGACACCTTTTTTCTTTATATTCGCTGTAGTTACGGAACAGATCAACTTACGTGAATAATTTTGATATTATTCGATTCCGTAATAAATTTAGAAGACATTCAATGAAATACTTTTTTCGTTTGCATCGAAATAATTTTGTAAATTCGCTCCGAACGTAAGAGTGCCGAATTAGCCGATTTTGACAATTTTCATGATTTTTTTAAGAATATAATCAAATTTATAATAAAACATTTGTTCCATTTAATGTCTCGATAATGCCTCAATGTCTTTAAAGCCGAAATTTTCAAGAAGATCCGCGCAGCCGTTATTATGTGAGAATTTTTCTAAGTTGGCAAAAAACCTCATGTATTCTCTATGGGGCTCTGAGCCCCATAGGACGGTTTAGCTCTAGGACGGTTTAGTCGGTACTTGGTTTTCGAGTAGAACTCTTTCGGAACGGTCTGTCTTTATATGTATCTTTGTTCGAACATATTATTTCGCACTAAAATAACTGCCTGGTAAATATTTTTTTCTGGAAGAATGAACGATTGAAAAACTTATTATCTACCATATTATTGCATGCAATTTTTTTATCGCGTCTAATTTTTTGTTGCACCGCACATACCAATTAAATCTGGAACGTTCTAATCTACCGACTCTATGCCTCATAAAAGAATCACATGTTGTAACCTGATAAAGGTTAGAACATTGTCTGAGCAACGAATCCTGACATAAAATCGTTATAGGAGTCAGATGACCTCGCTATTCTTGCTGCTCGAGCAAGGTTCAAACGTATCAATATGTTGAATACAAATATTTACAAACTACATGCACAATTTGTGTTTTCTATTAATTTTATTAATATTCCATTGAAGTTAATTTTTCATTTGTGTTCATTAATTAGTATAAATAAACTACGACCTAGTGGTGTAAGCGAAAATACTTTTACTTTCGATATAAAAATTACTTCCCTTCTAACCGCAGACAGCCTAATCCGGATGTCAACCCAATATTTGAATAGGGAGGGAGGCCGTGCAATTAATTAAGTGGTGTAATAATCTTCAAAACTTGTTTTGTCATATATGTTTAAAAAAAAAAAAGGAAATTGGGGGCGCTTAATTTCTGATCCTCAATGGCCTCATTTCTGAAAGGACTAACGGCTTGTCGGATAGACTTGTCATTAATTTTAGGCATAAATACCGTGCTCAAAAACAATGACAAAATTCGTTCCTAACTTCCCGCAGAAAAAAATTCTCGCATCACATTTTAGGACATCACGAATGGGCATCGTGTTTGAAAAGAAAAGCAATTCGCGTTTCTACTTCGCTTCTCCTGAAGCCCAGATGCCGCCGAGCTCTACGAACTGATGGGACAAACCAGACAGCGTCGAAAGCTCACTATCATGGTGTTGTCCATGCTTCTGTACGTGTTCTATCATTGCTGAACCAATCATAAGCAAAACAAGAAAAGAAGCCTAATGAATTGCGCTTTTGACGCTGCTTGATTGATTATCTTCGTAGTGTCGGCTGTGACTGGACTTAAGCTGAAACGAAGTGTAGCAGGTTAAGAACGTCAATGATTTGTTATCACCAATATTAGGCGAAAGTGAAAAGACTCTTTGAATGTAATCTAACGTCTCGTCTGAAGTTCTTCTATCGTAATCAACAATTGAATTAATTTTTTGATATACTACCGAATAATTGTAGTAGCCTTGAAATCAAATCATGCGAACAAGTCCGGCGTTTCGGGCGTCCTCGACCACGAAGATGTGTATGCGTACTTTGATTTTTTTTTTTACAGAACTTAAGGTTACAACTTGAACAAATTAGCATACAAGCAAATCGCAACAGTTCCCAGTCGGCTTTCATTTTAATATTTATTTCAGGATTAGCGACCGTGCCTAAGACGAGCGCACTCGAGATAGCAACTTCTGCCTTCGAGCGTACCGCCGTATCGCCCGTTTTCCTCCTTCACGAAAGCAAAACGCCGCGCGAATATCGGTGCCTCGCAGTCTACATGAGAGCGGGCGAGGCGAGCGGGAGTGCCCTGCCTCCGCATTCGCCACTCCGCCGCGAAGCAGCTATCATCGGAAAAGACCGCGCCAAGCCGCCACGAAGCGAGCAGGAACCGAAGAGCGCAGATTAAAACCACCGACGCCTTTTCCTCCTTTCCCATCCCTTGTAGAGAACCAGCCGTGATAAAAGCCGTACGAGCTAACAGCGCCATTGCGAGGCGAGCGTCGACTTCAACTTTCCTGAATATATACGGAGAAGTCAGGTGATCCACCTTTTCTCGATGTCACCCCGCAAACCCTCATCGATCCCATGTCCCCTGAGGGACCTCGTACCTCGCCAAACTCATGAAGTCACCGACCTCACGAACTCGCGCTCTCACCAAACTCGTGAACTCACTGAACTCACAAACTCACACCCTTCAGCGAACTCATGAACTTACGAACGCATGAACTCACGCCACTGAACTCTCCGAACTCATGAACTCGCCGAACTTACGCGACGCCCCTCGCCGACCTCACGCCGCTGACTCAACCTGTAACTCGTAAGTTTTCGAGGCTTACAAACTCAGTCCCCTTCACCTCTCACCTGATCGGTGAGGGTGAATGAGGTGAGTGAGTGCTCTCACGAGTGAGTTTTTACGAGGTATGAGCGCAGCAACTTAACAGTCACGAACAAGTTTATAGATGCAGGAGGAGCTAAACGACCGAAATCCATTCGATCGTTTGTTTACGTTTTGCATAGATGTTTTTGAAGTGCCTCACGAGGTGAGTCGCGCTCGAGACCGGTGATCATTGATGCCGTTGGAAGAAGCCAGACTCACCGGGTGTATGCTGATTACTTCAGCCTCTCGGTACTGCACCCCGTCGTCGTTGAGGAGGTCGTGTGTACCAATCTTGATTAGGATTTCCTCAGGTTTGCGGCTGTTTGGAATAAGAAAGAGAAGAAGAAATATAAAGAATTTTTTTCAATAATATCACCAAATGTCAGTCACAATTGTATTTTTAAAACGTGAACTGAGTTTTATACCCTTATTCGCGAAATGTGCCCTTCCGCGTCAAGATTATGTCCGAGAGTTTGAGAAATTCAGAGTTGTTCAGTTCAAGACATCGTATTATCATCGGGTGCAGCGTTTTGGCAGTTTTAAGATGAACAGCATATTCAATAGGGAGTTTCCGTAGACCGCGTTTTCCCCTCCGCTAAGCCCTCCGCAACGAAGAAGTTGCTACTGCGCCTGCGCGCCGATGGCGTCGACTGTAGAGATCCGGGTATCGTAGCGGGTTGCGGAGGGCGTTGCGGAAAGGCGAAAACGGTCTACAAAAACTCCCTAATGAAACCTACAGGTACACCTATACTCACGGGAGGATCGGTGACTGAGAGTGTTGTAAGGCACCGCAGCTAGGAGCACAAAGAAGTTTCTTTCCGCCCGGAAAACGCCGATCGAGAAGTGGCCATTTTGAGTCACGCTCACTCTCTTTCTGCTCTGTGGTCACGTGCCGTTCTCACCAAATATAATCAGAGTCGTAAGCTGCAAAAACGTTAACTGAAAAAAAAAAAGCTACAGAGTCACGGTATTTTTGGTAATGCTTCTCCTCCTTTATATTTCTACTTCCCTAGTTTAGTTTCGGTTTCGGTTTCAAGCAGTTGCGTTGTTTGAGTTTTTTTTTTTTTAAATATACGCGACGTTGTAGCAAAATATTAATTGGGTACTAGTCTTCTCACACCATAATAAATCACCTGAAATATTGCAAAAAATAGGGGGGGGGGGGGAGGGGCAGTGTCCCTTTAAGAACCTGTGAGGTCACGCGTTCAGGCAAGTATGAGTTAACTTTAGGCGCCGCATCCAATGATCATGCGATACCTTTGTACATATGACTGCATGTGCGACAATGAATTGCATTACCGAGTCGAGGGAGCCTCTACTTGGATGATATTATAATGCATTTAATTGCATTATAATAGATATTTCTCGTGACCTCGGCAATAGGTACATCCCAATTCGGCATATTCACGGGCACAGGCCCATCCGCCGGTCTCCCGTAATACGAGCCCAGCACAAAGCGGGTGGCAAAATGGTTGCCACGGCCAAAAAGCTGGCACTCGCCATTCCAAATCATGTCGCCACTCCAGCAAGGCGCAGCCAGAAAGGAACACAAAGGCCCGCTACTCAGATGTGTTTTGAGCTTTACTTACTCACGGAGGCAGTGACCA
The DNA here is from genome assembly GCA_013358835.2 of Ixodes persulcatus. NCBI lineage: Eukaryota > Metazoa > Arthropoda > Arachnida > Ixodida > Ixodidae > Ixodes > Ixodes persulcatus. Next base: position 537,680 of record JABSTQ010009385.1, on the reverse strand, counting down.
GCTGTGACGACAAAGTTGTTTTCTACGAGGGCTCCTCCGCAGAAGTGACCGATTGGTTTTACGGAAGCCAGCTGGAGGCTGACCTGCATGAGACCAGAAAGCCATCCGTTCGTACACTGACATATTGTAAAAGCTGGGTCTGCTGGGCAAGTTGATAAGTGACATTCATATTAAAAACAACACATAAAAGACGGGACAACAAGACAAAGAAGCACACAGGACAAGCGCTAACTCTCTTCAACCAGTCGTGAAGGAATCGAACTTGCCGCCAACACTCAGACTTGAGGATCTCACAAATTCTGCCATCGAAAAGGACAGTGGCAACCGGACATTGCTTTCTTATTTGGTGCCTTGGGGCCGTCCATCGGGCATTGGAAGAGAGTTTCTAAGATCGTCAAGTCTGAGCGTTGGCGGCCAGTTCGATTCCTTCACGACTGGTTGAGAGTTAGCGCTTGTCCTGTGTGCCTCATCGTCTTTTTGTCCCGTCGTTTTTGGGCTATTTTTAATAAGAATACGCATGGACGACAGTCAGTAAATTCTTCCCCGGTGGTTTGTTGCAGCCCGACACCAGGGGTTTGATTTTGGCAGAGGTCCAATCAGCAGCACTCGGCTGCTGATTGGACGTGCCACCACGGCTTGCGCGTATTCAAAAAACGATATTTTAACTCGTTCGCGAGTTCTCAATTGGGCAATATTTCCGTGAGAACATTTCACCAACATACAAATAGGGGGAGAGTTCTCGCTGCCTCTAATGTGCTTGTCCTTAGTACTCCTTCATCCACCGGTCGATTTCGGCTTGTGTGCACGCCGCGCGGCCTCCACTTTTGCCCTCCTTTCGTATATCCTCTCCACTTTTTAGCTTGCCCCAACTTGGCTTCCCTCGCAGATTGGGAGAGGGGACCACTAAGAGGATTATCTTCCTTGCAGAACATCGAGGTTGTACGTTGGCCTTTAAGAGCGGGTATGTCAATGGCTTCCGACGTGAAATAGCGGACGTTCACAATTTCAGGCAGCGTCGAATCTCTCTTCGCCGCAGCGCTCGGTTTGTACAAGACGGTCAACTTTTTTTCCCCGGTCTGTTAGCAGACGAATTATTTCCGTCTGCCAATGGCTCTTTGTAGCAGAAGAACCGCGTTCTTCGTTCACGTTAGCGCACGAACCGTCTACGAACGCTATCTTCGCTCGGTCTGTGAGGGTTAAATTAGATATTGCTCTCAATAATCAGCATCGGAACACTAAAAATGTAAATCATAACGCGTAAAAAAAATCAATATCTTTCGAGGATTTTGAAAATCATTGTTTTCCAAGCTTTGGGCTGCGACCCCAAGGGAGGTCGTGACAGATTTTGCGGGGGGTCGCGAAGTGTTTCGAAAAAAAAAAAACTTTGGTTTGGTATAGTTGGTCCACGGTATGTATAAGGTTTAAAAGCGCCTGTCCCTGTCGTTTGTGTTTTTTCTTATCGTCCCTGTCTGTTTGAGTTTTTAAACCTTACACCTACCGTTTCGAAAACTCATGAACAATTCGTACTAGGCTTTCCTGCGGTGGCGTCGATGAAAACAAAGTACAGTAGACTCCCGTTAAGGCGAACTCGCTTAACCGGAATTCCCGGATATGCCGAACAAAGTAAGAACATTTGGTTGGTTTCCCATAGACGCAATGCAAAAAAACATCGTTTAACACGAACCGCTTTGCGCGCGATTTTGGATAACTCGAACTTTCATAGGTCCCCTTCGCAATGGCACTGCACCGACGGCGACGCGTCAGATGTACCGTAAAAACCCGCATATAATACGAGGTTTTTATATAATTTTCAGCTTCGATGAGGCGCGATCTAACGCTGTTTGACGTAGTTTCGGTTTCGAAGCAATATGGCGCTCAGAACAGCTATCGTCATAATTAAACTCACAACGTCCGAGGCGCCACCATTCGTACACAGACAGGCTCGGCAATGGCGTCGGCGCGAAAACAATCGTCGGTCGCCTACAAAAGAAAAGTTTTTTTGGTTGCGGAAGACATCGGAAACAGTGCTGCCGGACGACGATTCGCCGTAAATGAGGGCAGCATCCGCAGATGGAGACGACAAAAGCAAGCTCTGCTCGCGTGCAACGGAACGAGAAGAAGCTTTAGCTGTCCAAAGAATGGCGTGTTCGCGGACGTCGAGGCAAGTCTCAGCGACTTTGTAAAAGAGCAACGTGAACGACACCTCGCCGTAACTTTGTAAATGAGCCGCGTGAACGGCACCTTGCCATAAACATCGAGCTGCTGCATGAGAGCTTTGGCGAGCTGTCATTGAGTTACTCGCTTTATGCGCCGTGTCGGGCTTTCACTGCGTCGGCGCAGGCTCGTCGCTCGCTCTTTCAAGAAGTGTGGGATTTCAAATGCGCTTGACGGCACTGAAGACTACTGCCTTTGGGAGGAGGCGTCGGACAAGGAGTCTGATGGACGTGATGACAGTGATTAAGGCTAAATTATGACATGCGACCCATGTTTTCTCAGGAACATGGGCTACATGTCGTCTCTCATCGATAGACACCGATTTGCACAGAGAAGGCGGCAGTCAAAAATCACCGAATGGATCGGTTCCCCCACTAGTGGTGTGTGAAACATTGATTTTTTTCTTCTTTTGGCATGGTAAGCCAAATAAATGACCCTTTTTAAGTATCTCTTCATTGTAGGCCTTTTCATTCTGTGTTTATTGATCAACAGCAATCTAGACATGCCCAGCATGATAATTAGGGCACTTCTGTTAAGGCGAACAAATTTTCAAGGTCCCTTCATGTTCGTCTTAAAGGGAGTCTACTGTATAGGTCGCAGCTCGTCATCAAACCGGATCTGAGAGCATGCGGAGAGCAAGTCGTCTGCTTTTTGTACAGGGGTCGCGATGATGTCAGAACGCCAAATACTTACCGCCTGATTCGAAAAAAGTGAAAGCCGTTTACAACTCCCTGTAACACCGAATTGGAGCGCAGCTCTTGAGGAGGAGGAGGGAAGGGTACTCAGGGGAGGGTATACCCCCTCCTCCTCCTCCTCCTCCTCCTCCTCCTCCTCCCCTCATTCTTCAATCTCCTCCGGGGGGGGGGGGGGGGGTCACGTGACCTCGGCGGTCACATGACCCCGGAGGGGGGGGGGGGGCTCGCGCGGTGCATTATGGGACATTTCCCATAATGCACCGCGCGGTTACGCCGACGGCGACGCCGACGCCGCTCAAGCCGGAAACGGGCGCCTAAGAGCTGCGCTCTAAAAAAAATGAAATCCGTTTACAACTCCCTGTAACGTCGAATTAGAGCGCAGCTCTTGAGGAGGGGAAGGCTTGGGGGGGGGGGGGGGGGGGTCACGTGACCTCGACCTTTAGGGAGGAAAATTTTCCGCTAGATTTAGTGAGAAAATTTTTCCGCTAAATTTAGTGGGGAAATTTTTCCGCTAAATCTAGCGGAGAAAAATTTCCGCTAAATTTAGCGGGGAAAATTTTCCGCTAAATCTAGCGGGGAAAATTTTCCGCTAGATTTAGCGGGAAAAATTTTCCGCTATATTTAGCGGGGAAATTTTCCGCTAGATTTAGCGGGGAAAATTTCCCGCTAGATTTAGCGGGAAAAATTTTCTGCTAGATTTAGCGGGGAAAATTTTCTGCTAGATTTAGCGGGGAAAATTTTCTGCTAGATTTAGCGGGGAAAATTTTCTGCTAGATTTAGCGGGGAAAATTTTCCGCTAGATTTAGCGGGGAAAATTTTTCGCTAGATTTAGCGACGCCGACGGCGACGCCGCTCAAGCCGGAAACGGCCGTCTAGAGCTGCGCTCTAAAAAGAACTAATGGGTAGACCTCAAGGCATCTAGCATTGAGGTCTACCCACTGTCCTTCCGAAGAAAACTTGCAGGACAGAGGACATTAGTACAAAAAATAACTTTAGATCGACTCAACGCTTTTCAGACCGCTGTTTCAAATACAAATTGGAGAAGTGCACTGTGTGAAGATAGTGCTGATGGGGCTTATTACATTTCTATTGAGTTATTTCTTGGACTGTATAAGGCACATTTTCCTTTCACTTCTATTAAAACAAACAAGCGCATAAAGAAGCCTTAGATAACGAGATTCCCTCTGTAAAATTAAGATAAAAAACGTCTTATATGGTAAATTTATAAAATCTAAGGACCAGAAGGACCTTAAAATATTTAAAAACTATCGCAACAGCCTAACAAAAGTACTAAAGCGCCTCAGAGCGCATTATCATTTTGATCTGTTCAAGGCCGCACAAGGACGCACTGACATCATGTGGAAGCAACTAAATTATCTTCTTTATCGTAATCGCCCCTTCAGTTCAATCGAAAAAAACTTCTGTACAATGGTACTGAACCTACTGGGTGTTCTCTGGCAAATGCTTTTAACAAACATTTTGTAAATATTCTGGGTACTATTGAAACCAAAACTCCTTTGGCTTTAATGATAATAGGAACAGTGACTTAATATTTTTAGATCCCGCCGTCGAACCAGAAGTTATAAGCGTGTTTCTTCAGCTTATAAATAGTTGTAGCTGTGACGCGGATGGCGTCCAGATAAGACCGGTAAAGCACGTTATTCATCTGTTAGCACCTGCAATAACTCATATATTTAATATCTCTTTATCTACCGGAGCTTTTTCTATGCAAATGCAGTTTGCCAAAGTTTCAGTATTGCATAAAAAAGGAAATGTAAATGAAATGGGAAACTGCAGGCCAATTTCAATATTACCAGTGTTTTACAAGGGTAAGTGACTACGGTGACGGGACCCCTCACTTTAAAAAAAACTGCACTACGGTGACGGGGCGACTGCAAATGATAAAGATGTCCAATGGACAACCCGAAGTCTATGTGGGACAGCGTCGGAATGAGTGTTAAATCCGCGGCGCGTATGTGGAACATGAGGTACCTTTCAATCTTTGGTCGAGCTGCCGTGTGCAACATATTTTTCTTGTCGAAACTGACGTACCTCCTCCAGGTCCTACACTGTTCAAGGACGACGGTCAATATGTTTAATAGGATATTTGCCACATTTATTTGGAAGTCTTCCTATGAACCGATGAGAAGATCTAATTTATTTCGTTCTATAGAAGACGGTGGTCTAGGCCTAGGTCATATTTTTGTGAGGCAATTAATTGTCAGGTGGAAGTTCTTCCAGAAACCACAACACCCATTCCTTGAAATTTGTAAGAAATTATTTTTGACAAACTACATCGAACCTAAGGACCGATTAGAGGTCTCATACAATATCGGAAAGTTGCGGGGTTTTTACAAGGAAGTAGCCGACACCTTAGATTTCCTAAAAGATAGATTTGATCAGGCCTTTCTAGAGTCATGCTCCAAAATAAGTCTAGTAAAGCAGCTATTAAGAACGCTGTTCCCTGAACCATTATATCGACTAAGCCCGTTCGATCCTCCCCAAAACTGTAATATGGACCTAATGAAAAGAATTAAGAAAATGCCAATTCCGCCAAAATGCAAAACATTATTCTTTCGCTTCCATTCGCGAACTGTGCCAGTGAAGGACTGGCTTGAGTCCAGAGGCATTGAGGAAGCATGGTCCCTGGACTGCAGACTCTGCAAGACTACCGAGACATTTACACATGCTTTTGTAATTTGTGTAGACGCGTTTTTCTTTTGGGATGTTTTCAAAAGAACATTGAAGAAAGATTTCGAGGTGGAAGAGAAACTTCTTCGCTATTTACATTTTTCAGAGCAACTAGATAGTGTGCTCGACACGCTTGTCGTTCTAGGGCTTTACAGTCTATGGAAAACCAGAAAGGTTGACAGGGAAGGAGGGGTTGCAAAGCCTTCATGGGTAAATTTTAAGAACATCGCTATACCAGTGGGTCAACGGATGGTTAAAATTTGTGAAGATACGGAATGGAAAGAAGTTGTAAGTAATCTTAGCCGTTCCCCGGACATCATATAAAGCAACCTCTCTATAGCCTGCAGCGTAAATTATGCAGAATGTATATCTATATCAACACTGTTATCTGGTTGGTGAAAAGTTACTGATGACTCAAATGCAATGTGGTCTTCAATGAGAGTATGTAAATAGCTTGTAACATATTCCAAGTGAGCGAACCATTTGTACATAGTATAGTGTTTTGTACATAACTGTAAATAAATGTTTGTTTACAAAAAAAAAAAAAAGTACCTCGTGGCGTTGCGGGTACAGCGTCCGCTTCTCGTGCTGGGGGTCGGCGGTTCGAATCGCGTTCGGGACATTAATATTTTTTTTTTACTTTTTATTTTTTTATTTAGGTCACAGACGCTATATTTACGTCCAGGGACAGGGCCCCGAGGCGTGGGTTAATGTGCTTGTCGATTACAAGTTATTAATTCTTACTGTTCCCACCACATACAACACAGGACGGGCCCCCACTCTTGCCGGCCGCACTACGGTGAATAGCGATTAGTCGGACGCCGCGAAGCGGCGTTCTCGGGTGGGCCAAGTGGCTTCACATTTTTGTAATGAGCCGCCGCAGACTGTCGCCGCGAAGCGGCGTAAGCGCAGCGCGGCAGATGGGTTAACGCGCGCCCCCGTTACTCGCTAAAACGGGGCCCCCTCACTCTTGCCGGCCGCACTACGGTGACGGGCTCCCTCACCGTAGTGAGTGCCTTTACAAGGCGCTCGAAAAAGTTCTTCATACGCGTTTGACCAAATTTTCAAATAAGTATAACTTGATAACTGCGTCACAGTATGGATTTATAAAACACAAGTCGACTGAACCTGCCTTACTTGTTCTAAAATAATTTATTTTACGAAGTTTTGAAAACAAAAATATGGTTCCTGCAATCTTTATAGATTTTACCAAAGCATTTACTGCCTCAATCATAAAATTTTACTATCGAAATTAGATAGTTATGGAATTCGAGGGCACGCTTTACAGCTGATAAGATCTTATCTGGAGCATCGAACGCAATATGTTTATATCAATGGGAATTCCTCCGCTATAAAACCTATTCTTTCTGGTGTACCACAGGGTAGTATACTGGGCCCCTTCCTCTTTAACATATACGTGAATGATATAGTCAATATTAATGCAAGCGCAAAATTTGTAAACTATGCTGATGACACGAGCATACTGTTTTCCGCAGATAGTACTGATCTGTTATTCGATATGGCAAGTCTGGCACTGTCTAGGTTACAACCGTGGAGTCATAGCAACGCATTACAAATAAATGTGAATAAAACAAAAGCCATGCTTTTTCGCCCTAAAAATAAACTCGTTACCATTACCAAGGACATAGTTTTGAATTCAACCAAAATCGAGATTGTGAAATGTTTTAAAGTCTTAGGTGTCACCTTCTCTGAAAATATGTCGTGGGAAAGTCATATAAACTCTCTTATTCTAAAGCTACCTCAAATTGTGGGCATGTTAAATCGTCATCGTTATATTTTACCAACAAGCGTTAAATTATTAATATATAATTTTCTATTTTATTCTCACTTTAATTATTGCCTTTTAGTTTGGGGAACAACAACTTCAACAAATCTAGAGAAGTTACATGTATTGCAAAAAAAAAAAAGAAAAAAACCACTGAGGGCTATAGCTGCCGTCTCGTATGATTTTCACACAACTGGCTTATTTCAGAAATGTCGCGTCATAAACATGCATACATTACATGATTACAGGCTTACCCCTAGCCTCAAAGTAGAGCAACTTAAAGACACAATTTTTTTTTTAATAGATATCTCGGACGCTTATCAAAAAATGTTCATAGTTACCCTACCCTTGGTGCTGACTGTTGGGAGGTGGCTACACCGAGAGCGAACTTTGGCAAACAAATGCTTAAATACACTATCCCCAATCTACTCAATTTGTATAAGGCTAAAAGTATGGATTGGGATAAGTTATCTCTTAGACAAGTAAGATCACCCTTTTTCCCCAGCAGCTAGAGGTAGTTGCCTTTCCTTGTAGCCTTTGTGCCTAGTTTTTGTATGATTTCATCACTGCTGCTGAAAAAAAAAAAAAAAAAACGAATCTAAAATTTGTGCTTAAAATGTTGTGATAGCGACAATCTTTGTGCAATTTTTTGTTTTCTCTTGATTACTGTTTTTCCCGGCTCTGTTGCTGCTTTCTGTAGGTGATCAGGGACCCGTCAAGCTGTACAGAGCGCGACACTGTTAGCGCGAACAAGCGATCGCCGGTTTTTCCAGTTTTTCTCTTTGAAACGAAGAGATGTCATCCAAGGTAATATTGCTACGGAAAGAGCTCATTTAGTTCTATAATGTAAGCGATAAAATTTCGTGCTCGCTAATAATACTCATAAGTAAAATGCGAAAATGCGCCGATGTCGTGTTCGCGCTAACAGTGTCGCGATGTGTACCTGACAGCTTTTTTCCCTGATCGTCACCATCTTATGGTGGAAATAAACATAAGTATCATTATTATATTATCATTAAATATAAAATTTGGAAAAATAAAAAGACAACCTTGAATGACGAACGGAGGTTGTCAGGACATCACTGCCTAACATATACTATTTTGAATAGCCGCAGCTTACTTTTCAAAATTGTACTGTAGAGTAGACATGAACATTCACAAATGTTCCGTTTTTTTTAATCTTTTTCTAAACACGTGCCGAGCGGGCGCCTACATCATCCCGCTTTGAAAATGGTATTTCTCTTAAAGGAGGGGTGCAACGATTTCCGGATTTCGGTCAAAACTTTGTGGAAGTTCCCTCTGACACGTCTGAAGTAAGGAATAGAAAACAGATTTCGCTTGCGTCTCCTTTCACCTTATGTTGTACCGCAGCGAAGGCTAGAAGCGCGAGCTCATAGCGTTGGCAGCCGCTCTTAAATCACGAGAGCTTGCGCCGCCGAGATGTGCCCCAGAGCAAGGAGCTCGCGCTTGTAGCCTTTCCTGCGGTACATCATAAGGTGAAACAGAATAAAATTGTTGCGTAAAAAAAAAACAAAAAAAAAAAACGATAAATGTTGGCATTCTTGGCACCCCTCAACTCACTCCCAGTCTTCAGGGTCACACTTGGTCGCACTCTTAGTGACGTGATTCGGGGTGCCGTGTAGGTTCCCGTGTGCTCTCTCGGAGGACGCTTCCTCTCCCTCTCTCTGCTGACATTAGCGGGCGTTATGCTGCAGCTTAGAGCAGAGCGAGGTCACGTAAGCCTCTCGCTGTAGTTCCTTCGGTTGCCACTCGCGGCTGCACGTAGGGGAAAAAGCTCAACTTTTGCTTTGCGATTATGCAGCGAAATCGCGACATTTTTTTTTAATAAAGGAGATGTTTTCTTTATCCTTCGGGACACGATACAAAACGTAAAAATTACGACATACAAATTCTTTTAATCTTAAAATCGTTGCACCCCCTCTTTAAGAACGATACTGCAAATTTGTATTTTTCGAAGCGTTGATCGCGGCGGGTCCCCGTTGAGCGCGCTTCTTAGCGAGCAGCGGTGCACTGCGGAGAAGCAACACCCGCGGAAGCGAGCTTCGCGGGTGGTGTTCCTTCGCAGTGGACCGGTGCTCGGTAAGAAGGTCGCTCGACGGGGCTATCCCGGCGCGGTCAACACTGCAAAAAATACGAATATCAGAGTTCCCCTCGAAGCGAATATCGAACAGCGTATTATTCGAAACTACTATTCGAAAATTCGAATATTCGCGCAACACTAATACTTTGTCTTTTTCTACGTTTGGAACTACCGAATTTCCCGCATCACGCGCACCTATCTCCTAGATGCCTATACTCGGCGACAACTTTTCTTGGCAATGAAGGGAATGCTAGGGGGGGGGGGGGGGGGGGGAGCTCCTGCACATGTATCACTCCGCCAAGCATCCGGGCTCTCGTTGCGTCAGTTTTGGTTTCGTTTTCAGTTTTGGTTTCGTTGTCGGCATTCAAGGCAAGCACTATGAAACCGTTTCCAGTGGACATACCCGGGCTCAGAGCAGATGCCATCTGTTAAGGAAGAGATCCCGGGCACGTCCGTTTCGATGGTGTCGGTTTATCGTTCCCTCTCGTGCCGTTCATGATCTCGTGGTTCTGTGCTCCTCTACCTCCTTTTCCTCTTGTTACCTACTACCAGATCTTTAGTAACTAGAAAACTAATTTCATTCTTATATTTTTATTGTTCAAGATTCATAGTGATGTGACAATTATTATTCAAATGACGAATATTAATCTTATAATTTACGTTACAGACAAAACACAATTTAGGCCCGGGGACTGTGTTCAGCTGCGTAAGAAGACAGCGTGCTTCGGCTCTGTAGCTTTGGCAGCATTGCCAAGAAAAGTTGTCGCCGAGTATAGTTCCAGTTCTAAACTAGTTGCAGACGTAAAAAAAGACAAAGTATATTCGCAACTTTCAAGACCTACAGGGGACGCACTGGTGCCTATCAAAATGGCTGTTTACGATTCGCTGTATAAATATCCACACAACCCCAATTATTATTATGGCTGTCATCTGGATGATCGTCGTAGAACGGTAGTACGAGGCTGGGTCTGCGACGCGTGAGTATACGAGCAGTACTAGAGCCTTAGTGTATTTTTTCACTTCAGGAAGGTGTAGGCAAGCCCTTTTATTATGAGGCCAATCATCCAGGAGCCAGGGAGCGCGATTCTCACACCGCGGTACCAGCATCGCTAAAAGTTGCGAATAAAAATGAGTTGTGAGTCAGCGCGGTTCGTTTGATGCGCCCTTTCTTTTTCGTATGTAAGGAGTGAGTGCACGGTGTGAGTGTCCGTTTGCAGTAGTGCGCTGTAGTGCGTGTTAATATGAGAAACCAACTCGCCCAAGCTGCTATGTTAACAAGTATACTAATTGTGTACTTGTACTCGCTTCATCCTTTCCGACTGCTCTCGCTTCCTTAGTGTCACTGCAATTAAATCTCAATTAACCCTCTCTGATCTTCCCTTACGTCGTAAAATGTGTAGGCTTTGCCTCTTTCATAAAGTATATTACTCTTTATTTGTTAGACAGTCTCTATGTAGCCCACCCACTTATGTTTCTTCGGGACTGGACCATTCACGCAAGATCGCGCGCCCTATCCAGGACAAAATGCCCTGCCTATCAACCCTCCCTTCTACCTGAATCTACCATGGACTGGAATGGCCTTTTTGATGACATCGTCACCATCATGGATAACACCAAGTTTCGCCTGGCACTTACCAACCCCTCCCCTCCGTAATGCCCCTAGAAGCCCCGAGGGTATTGTAACTAAATAAATAAATAAACTAGATGGCGGAAAATTTGCGCAAGGGTCCATTACGCCACCGGATGCGGACTATAGTCTGTAAAAATAGGCAAATGGAGGCCAGCGGCCAGGCCCACCTGCCAGGGCCAGCTGTGAGGCACGGCTTCGTGTCCGTTCACGATGCGGTCTCCTGGCGCGGTGTCGGGCTCGATGGCCGGGTCGCCGCAGGCTGCCTGCTTCAGGTGTCTCTCGTAGTCCGGGGCTCCTGGAACAATTTAGCGCGGGATTCGCCCCATTATAGCATTCAGTCTCGCGGGTCTCTTCCGAATCTTCGGTCAGCATGCATCATGCCGCAGTCACACTATACTCGAACACATCATAGGCACGCTGTTCACTGCAGACACGATGCCTCACGTGTCTCGCTTCGCACATCAATGTGAACATGTTTGTAGACGTTTTTTGTGTGATTTGTCGTACAAGGAAGAAACACGCCTTAGACGGTGTCTGAAGACTGCCTTTTGTACGAAGCATGGGATCGAGGGACGCTATGCGGAGCGCAAGTTCGTCTGCTTCTTTTGCAGGGGTTGCGGTGACGTCAGAACGCCAAGCTCTGATTGGCTCCGACTGGAAGGATAGTGGGTAGACCTCAAGGCAACGTGCTGTGAGGTCTACCCACTATCGTTCCAATCAGAGCCAATCAGAGCTCGGCGTTGTTCTGACGTCACCGCAGCTCCTGGGCAAGAAGCAGACGACTTGCTCTCCGCATATCTTATGAAAGGCGTGGCTTATGAACTTCCTAGCGTCGTGAATGGCCCTTTGGCGTTCTCATCGGCTACCAGGTGCCATCTCATGGGCTGCGAGGCGACTATCAGATGGGCGGGACTGGCCACGGCCTGCCAGCGACAAGAGTTACGGCCGGACTATATGCAGCGGCGTTCCTTACATAGCAATGGAAGATTTTGACCGCGTGGAGGCAGCACAAAGCCGCCATTCCGAGTACTGTCTGAACCACACTAAACAACTGTTTCGTCCACCGTGATGGAGACTGTGTGTCAATGTATTCGTATTAAACAACTGTAGTGGGCTGATTGAAATACTTTTGGCTCACGATAAGTAGACGCTTGTTTATGGATATTTGTTTTTTGAGAAGACGAAGCAAAAGTTCTCCGCGTAAGTCACTGCAGACAGACGGCATCAAGACCCACTAACTAGTCTGGAAATTCCTCCAATTCAACCCCGGAGCAAAGAGGCCAAAACGGTGAGATTAGGGTGTCTTGCTAGAACAAGTTAAAAATACACTAACCCCCCCCCCCCCTCGCAAAAAGAAAAAAAGAAATGCCAGGCGGTTTATTATGGTGTCAGAAGACTACCGAATCAATATTTTGTTACAGCGTCACGTATACTGTATTCTTAATCAAGTCAAAATACGCAAGTGCTTGAAACCGAAATCGAAACTGGACTGGGGAAGAAGAAGAAATATAGTGGAGGAGAAAGTTACCGGAAGTCACGGGCTGTGCAACTTTTTTTTATTTTTTTTTCAATCAACGTATTTGCAGTTTTTTAGAAGCCACAAAAATGGGTAATATATTTTTGTCTTTTTTCAGTATTGAGTGTGTGTCTTCGATAAACTACGACTCCGATTATTTTTGGTGGTTGTGTCTATAGCAAACACCACGTGACCACGGAGAAGAGAGTAAACGCGACTCAAACCGGACAGTTCTCGATTGGCGGTTTTCGGGCGGAAAGAAAATGAATTTCGAGCCGCACATTGTGTCCTATAAGTAGTTGGGCTCTCATATGTCATGTACAAATAAAAACCTTGGCGAGCATGAATACCCTGTCAGCGTCCCTTCAATGCACTGTTTTTTTTTACCAATATGTTGTATGTGTCTGTGTGTGTGTGTGTTTTTTTTTCGCCTGAAGGTGCGACGAGCTGAAGGAGAAACTCCCCTCTCCCCGTGACTCTCTCTTGTATGTTCCAGATGTGGCTATTGTCCCTCTACAATATTATAGAAGATTAACCCGTCACTCGAAATTCGTACAAAAGCAGCTTTGGGGTTAGTTGCGGTGGCCCGATCGCTGGGGTGTTTCGGCTGCTTTCAGCAGATGCCGAGCCATCGGGGTCTATCCAAGGCCGTGTGAATGTCATGTGACATTCACGCGGCCACGTAATCAGCGTGATAATTCCCCTCTGCATAGATATATACGAAAGTTTTTGCTCATGCATGAAAGGCATACTAGGAATGATGTGATAATAAATGGCAAAAAGCGTACGTGTATTTTGGCCTCGTACTGACCACGGCTGCTGAGGGACTGCACTTGCGGCCGGCAAATGCCAAGTATTCGCAGCACAAAGAGGACGACACAGGTGCCAATAACAGCCTCAGGCGATCATCGACTTTTGCTGCGTGTTTTGTTAGGACCGAAATGCTGTCGTGAAAAAATATTCCTGTGCTTATTGCATTTCCGGGTATCGAGCTAAGCCAGTGGTTCTCAAATGGGGGTCCGCGAAGGCATCTTGATTAAGGGTCCGCGAAGCCCTTCCTCCCGACAATAAAAGTTGTCTATTTTTAAGTTTGAGAATAAACGTTGTAATTCTGGGGTGAGTTTTCTCGTGTATATGTTAATAAGAGATGTCTACTTCACACTAGCCCTTAGTTATATTCATTTATGAAATCACTATCATAATTGACCAATAACTTTTCCTTCCCCTCACCACAAACGGGGTCCTCCATCATCTCCGCCGATCCACAAGGGGTCCGCGAAACATCAGTGGTTGAGAACCACTGAGCTAAGCGATGAACTGCCCAGCCTGAAGTCAGGCGGGAAAAAGCGTCCGTGCCGTCGTATTTGCGCGTATTATCAAACTGAGTCTATACGTTGACTGGTGTTCCTCGGTAAACGCGGAAAACAGTCAACTCAAGATAATGTATTGCAAAGAGACGCTTACGGTCTTAATAGAAACCAAAATTAAAACACACACAAAAATGAAGATTAAAATTTGGAAGGATTTTACGCCGGGCTACAGAATATGGGAGAAAACATAAGGGCCCTTTCCAACAAAACTAGTGACCACGTGGGATTTGTTTTTGTTTTTTTACATCTATTGCATGTTCGACTATAAAAATTGCCATACCACGAAACAAGCTGTTTAGAAAAAAAGAAAAAGAAACATGTAACGATAAACCTTTTTTTGTTAATTTGGTAATATTAATTTTGAATTTTTTTTTTTTTTGCAATCGTGTTGTGTTTAAACACTGATAGCAGTCTGCAAATGTTACCTAAAGAGTAGGTTAGTAATAAATGAAACAGCAAGAGGTGTGCTTTTGTCTATTCTAGTTGTCTTCGTGTTCGTCTTTACGTTACTTCATTTATTAGTGTCACGCACCAACTCGTTCAACCACGCACCTTGCTAAATAAAAGGTATTTTACCATGCACCCCGTATTCTGTAACCCGGCGCCAAATCCTTCCAAATTTTATTCTTAAATTTTTTTCGTGTTTCTATTTGGTGTGCTTTTATCGAATGATAAAAGGCGATACGAGTACGGTTCCGTGTTTTCAATAAATACCGATAAACCGCGAAAAGTAACCCTCAAACGTATTTGTTCAAAAATTGAAAAAAAAAAACGAAAACATTTTGAATTGGAGTTTTATGCTCGAAAGAGAAGACAATACTGACTCCTAGTTTAATTGAAAATAATCTCTAACTTCAGAGTTATTTCGCGTTGATCCGGACTCCCACTGAAGTGCCCGGAAGGATGTTTTCGGGAACCAGGCTCATTGTCCCGCTTCCCTTTTGATAGGTTCAGGTGGTCACGCCCGTGTACACTGGGGGTTGGGGGAACACCGTGTCATGTCTGCTTCGAAGAAAGCCCCGATAAACGCCGATTTGCTCTCTGCCCAAAGCCATAAATTGCCACTGAAAAACACCGAATTTGTAAAAACCGAAATAAAGCCAAAAAAGCACAAAAATAAAAAAACTTTTGAATTTGAAAAAAAAAAAAAAAAACATTCCCGAAAACACGGAACCGTAGTTATGAGCGATTAAAGCCGCGGTCACATTCCTTGAGCTGAATACAAAGGACGCACTACAGACACTGCCTGAGACGGTCTGATTGGTCGTACAGAAACTGTCTGCCGACATGTTGGAAGCATTCGTATGTATAGATGCTTGGGGTTGGAACATGCGTGGGGCGTGGCCGCAGATAACGCTGTCACAGGCGTCCGCAGGGACATCGCGTCTTTTGTGTGACGAGGTGGCGCAAGCTACCACCCGTTACAAAGGGCATAGCCAATATCATCCATCCATCCATCCTACGGGCAGCGCCAACGTTACTAGAACCCTTTAGTTGGGAAACTGCCATAGAGCTTGCTCTGAAAAAGTGGCGCCGATGCTTATCCGAGAACCGAGCTAATGGCGATCACAACGCTGCCATTTCTCCCGCAGCGGTCACTCCGTGAACTGCACGGCTGCACTCACTGGTTCCGTCGAGTCACAGAAGGGCCGGTGGCGCCATCTCGCAGGGCCCTCGTGCAGTAGCCATCTAAAGCAACTTTCATGTTTCAACTCGTCGCTAAAGGGTGGCGCTGTTCTCGGTGGACGCCAGCGGCCCAGGTTTCAAGGGCGAGTTTCCCAACTGAGTGGTTTAGTAACGTTGGGCAGCACGAAAGAAAATCCTCGACGTACTGCAGAACAACTCGTCCGAGGCGTCTTGGCAGTCGAAGTGACCGTCGCAGCGCTTGGATGACGGGATGCACCGGGTGTCGGAGCACTGGAACTCTCGAGTCGCGTTGCACAGGGCTGGAGCAAGGGAAGGGGGGGGGGGGGGGGGGTGCCGTTCAAGACAGGACACCAAGTGCAGCGGCTTGTTCGGTAAGAAACGAGTAAGTATTCTAACTAAAGAACAAAACAAAAGATCTAGAAAACAAACAAACTAATTCGTGTGTGTTAAATCATAGCCTCCTATATACTGACAAAGCCCGGCAGATCGCCACCAGGAGCTGCCGCCGAAATGGAAAAGGTGGAGCGGCAGACAACGGATGAGAGAAGAGCGACGTGACTGGCGCCCCGCTGCGGTGAGACGCCGAAACACACTTCTTCCGAGCGAGCGAGTGCGTTTCGGGTCCTCGCCGCTGCAAAAGCTGTGCGCTGACGTCCAGGTTCCCCGAGAAACGGCTCTTTGATGCTCCGTGCTACCAGATCCTCGCGCTCCAAATCTGCGACCGGCCACTCTATGGCTCCGTCGTCGAACTGCCAGGCATTGTCAGTATAGAGGAGGCTATGCTCAAGCTCCTCCCTCTCACCTTGCCCGTGACTATACAGCAAAAACCGGCACAGACCATCTAATGCTGTTGCCTAGAGTCGGCGTGTGGGGTTGTTTATGTTCCAGAAGCCCACGTGCGGCGCGTATGGAGAAAAAAAAAAGATTTCAAAACATTAAAGACGGGAGAGTTTACTGTCTTCGACAAACTAAATCACAGACCCCCAGAATTCGAACTCATTATGGCAAACAAAAGCTAGAATATGAACAAACCGGTATTTTTAATATTTTGGATGACGAATGCAGTCGTGTGAACTATTTTTCCAAATATACAACAGATGTGAAAATTACAGGAGGAGGACTCTTAAGCTTCGCATTTAAGAGTGGAACGCGATGGCTAAATATGGAACCCCGCTCGCTTCCAAGCCGTGTCTGCGTGGCCTGCTGCTTCTGCGCTCGCACAAGACGGTCGCAGGATGACTATCTCCGGAGGAGTGGCGATAGCGGCCGTTACCGGCCTTGGTTTCTTTGTTGATGGCGGGGCTGCTGCCGACGAGGATTATGCTGTTACTTTGAACCCTTTGACATTTGAGGTTTGTTTCCCCCCAAAATCTTTCCCAGTGTTTGGGCTTTGTTTCCAAAGTACTAGTATAAAGAAGGGGTCAATGCACAATTTTTTTTTTGAATTATCTAGTGGGATTATTTATAATGCCTACTTTGTCTTTTGTCTAGCCCCCCACTTAATTGTTGAGGAACCTGGAACGATCACTACGTGTGGGCACGTTAAACTTGCGAGGTTTATGTGCCAAACGTCGTCAATACTAGGGGAATCGCTTTTTTATAAAAACCTGGACGCAGTCGCGGTTCAAGAAACGAAAATAGAGAGCGAGGCCCAGACAGAGAACATGGTGCGACGGTTTGAAGCGAGGTACGAAGTGTGCGTCAGCCACGCTAAGCGGACATGGGGGGGGGGGGGGGTCTTTTTTTTATAGAAAAAGTGTATTGGGACCGTTGAGCAAGTGATTAGCTGCGATGCGAGCCGGCTTGTGCGATTTTTTTATCTCTACTTTCAAGTTTTGTGTTTTGTACATCTATGTCCCTACAAAGCTGGAGGAACGTGAAGCTTTTTTCGGAACATATTGACAGGTATGTTCAGACAGATCGTCTGGTGATTTTGCAGGTTGATTTTATTGCGTTTTTGCGCATCAAGGCAGATCGAACAGCGCGCGGTATAGAGATGCAAGTTCAGTTTTGTTGAACGATATGCTTGATCGATGCGGGGGAGAAGACGTAGCTCACTGCGCGTCAAGTGGGAGGCCTGTATACTGTACGCGCATTTCCAGGGCACGAGCCACGCGCTATCAGACAGGGCTTACGTTTCTCCCGAACTTACTAGCGCATGCAAAACAACAATTAACCGACCACGTGTCATTCAGTGATCAGTCACTTGTGCTGACAATGCAATTAATGCAAAGGTGCAAGCGAGAATGACCTTAAAATGCGGGCCATTCACCCTTGTTGGTGTTCGACTGGTGGCAGCTCATAAAACCCGTTTTCTCCACTGGCGTCTAAATCCTAGTTAGCTCAGTTCATACAGCGCTCCACTGCAAATGGAGAGGTACCTGGTTTGATACCAAGACCAGGTGGATTTTTTCGGTCGCGCACCGGCCACCTAGCTGTGTTTGGAGATTTGTGCTTGTCCTTTGTACCTCTTGTTCCCCTTTGCTAGGAATTATTATCGGCATTCACTTGTTTCTTTTTTAATTAGTTGTTCTAAAGGAGCGCCTAAGAGGTTCATTTGGGATTTATGGAAACTAATTACGATGCTTCTAAATGATGATTGCTCTTTAATTGCGGTGCGTCACAAGCTTGAAGAATTTGCAAGTTATAACTAGGGCTATAATTATCTGAGTAGGTGTAACTTAGTAAGACAGTGAGCTAGTAACTTTTAGAAAATTAATTTATGGCGGGAGATTTTCAGGATGTGCTTGAGAAAGAAGTGAACGAGTAAGTAACTTAGTGAGTGAGGAAGCCAGTGAATAAATGAATTAATTGGAGGTGAACGTGATCAAACAAGAAAATTTTAGGTAAGCAAGTGATATAGTGAGTGAATGAATAAACAAGATAGAGAGTGTGTGAATCGGAGAACAAAATGAACAAGCAAGGAATAAAGTGATCAAATTCGTGAGTTAGAGGTGGGCGTGGACGACGGAGTAAGTAATTGAGTGAAGGATTAAACAAATGGGAGTGAAGAAGTAACTAAAAGGAGCCATGAATGGATTTTTCTGTTGCCAAATATTACTTCTACTGTTGCCAAATATTACTTAAAATCACTCCCCAACGACAATAGTTGAATAAATTGTGTTTTTTTTTTCTAGACAGTCACCTAAACAATTCGAGAAAAATGAGCATCGTTCATTCCCTCAACTCGAAGCCAGAACACGCGGCCACGTGGCCTGGTGCCTATCTATGGCGAGAACGTTAATCATAGCCACGCGCTGGGGTTGACAAAGTGGAAAACACGTGCTGAGCTTAAGGCATTGTTAAGGCCGGTTCAGACATTTGCGTTTGAGTGCGTTTGCCTGCGGTGTGTCGAGAACCGAAAGCGAGTCACCGGCACATCTGTGCTTCCTATGAAGCGTGGAATCCAATTCAAGGAATCATCTTGGCACGCGATATAAAGCAGCAGGGATGTCCTGGTTTCTCGCAGCCGCAACGCAGTCAAACGCAGTCAACCGCAACTGTCTGAACCAGGCTTTAAGCCTGGTTCAGACAGTTGCGGTCGACCCGGCCATCGAAACAGGGCAGAGACAAATGTATACGAGGAAAGAATGCCTCGTGGATAAGAACAGCGTGGTTTCTAGGAAATCAAGAACTTGTCGTGCGACCACAGTGATGAATACAAAGCGTAATGAAAGGAAACAAATACGGAGGTCAGTTATGGCGACGTTCATACTCAGCTTTATGCGGAACGCAAGTTCGTCTGCTTCTTTTGCGGGGGATTGTGGGGACGTCAGAAAGGCGCCTAGCTCTGATTGGCCATGATGGAGGGAGAGTGGGTAGACCTCGAGGAAGCTTGCTTCGAGGTCTACCCACTCTCCTTCTTATTGGAGCCAATGAGAGCTCGGCGTCTTTCTGGCGTCACCTAAACTCCTGCGCAAGACGCAGACGACTTGCCCTCCGCAAAGACCGAGGCGCGGCTCTGACGTCATGCTGCCTCGGTGGCGCTGCTGTCGTCGTTGCGCATGCGCAGAAGCTTCACCTCGCGCTAATCTGGTTCACGCGCACGGGCTTGCTTGTAAGCAGCACGTCGGTTCATGTAGGTAGTCCCAAAGGGTGTGACTCACATCGGTCATTCGTGGCCCGGAAGCGTATCCTGAAGCCCCTGCTGCTCTTCAGGTCGTCCGTGACGAACTTGAGCATGATCTGCCTTCCGTCACTCAGGTACGGCTTGGGTCTCTGGTCCGAGCAGAGGCGGGACACCAGCACCTGAAAGTTCCAGAGCGAGCAATTTGCAGTATTCCAAAACGGAGCACGCGAGCGCCCTCGCTTTTTCGTCCCGACCTAAGGAACCTGAGCCAAACCTCATGGATAGGAAGGCGCAGGACGCCTTCGTGTGCAGTTTGCTCGGGGAGATGACATCTGACCCTTTAGTTTCAAACGCTGGCTATTTTTTTTTTTGCAGCTCTTTCGCTACAACACCTTAGGAAAACATAGAGTCACTCAATGAGCTACGTTGCAGAGTAAGGACATACTCTGCGCGTTGCCATCACGCGATGAAAACGTAATTCTTACGCGATGCGGCTGGGTGACGTGATATCTGATCAGGGCGAGGGATGCTCTTTTGGCACCAACAACTGAAATTTGGGAGCCGATCAGTTTGTTTTTAATGCTATAGCGTCTCAAGGAAACAAGAGTGATAGCGTAGGGGAGCTGGTGAGCGATCATACTGGAAAACCCCGGGGAAGATAGACACACACTCACACACAAAAAAGGTAGTTCAAACACGACACCGTTTCATATCTCGAATCAAATAAAACATTTGAGATGCTGTCGTGTTTGTCCACTTAATAGTGTCCTCTCGTCTCCGCAGTTTTCCAGTATGAGCACTTTTAATGCGGTAGAATGTCTTTCAGCAGCCCCACCGGAAAAAATCTGCTCTCCTACACGAAACGAATGCGCCATGCGCGGCACAGCGGCACAGTTTTTTAATGTCATAGCATTTAAAGCTACTGCCAGCGAAACTCAGAGTTACCTTCGTTCCCTGGTGAGGATAGAAGACAAAACTAGCAAAAAATAAAATCATAAAAAGGATGTTTTGGGATTAATAGAGAAGGTCTAGAAGAGCGTGATAACACACCATTTTAGTACAAAGGGGTAATTTTATACTTTAGCCTAATGTTCCAGGGGAAATGAACAAGCAACAACCGTCGTCTGGTCAAAAAAAAAACAACAAAAAAAACAGCTTTTTCGTGTGAGGCCCGTGAGAATATTAGGCGCAGGTGAAAATCAGCCATCTGCGTTAAAGGCCGACGAACAGACTCGAGATTCTGCAAGGCAGAAGATCCTCCTCACCATGGGGGAGGAGGAAACAGGCAACGGTGGACAGGGTAAAAGGGGGAGAGGAGAAAGCGGGGGAAAAAGTGGAAAGCGCGAACTGATCGTCGGTCTTTAAGTACTTATATCTAACTAGCCTCGTTTACGTTCCAGCCGTTGCAAAGCAGGGCGAAAGAGCCGCAAAGCACGCCTTGTTTTTTGTTCTGAAACTTCGCCCAGATGCTGCACAACGAAGGGCGTCCAAAGTTGTACACAACGTTTTCCAGAGGCGGCAGTGCCGCGCATTAGGGCATTTTTGTTTGCGAGGTTCTTTTGCGTCAAATAATGTAGGTTAGCAGTTTTTGCTCTGTGAAAAAATAGAAACCACTCGTACCCTTCAAAAGAAAACGTTTTTTTTTTTGTTTTTGTTTTTGAAGGGCACGATTGCCACTTTTCTTTCAAGGTCACTGCGATGCCCTGTAGTGTCCTCGTTTTATGTGTGCTGTCGTCGACAATTTTGTCGAGGTCACTGCCATGTCCCGAGGTGTCTTACATATAAGGCCTCTTTTGCCTTTGCGTGCGCTTGATCTCTTCGTGTGTCATGTATGTTCTCTCCATTTGGAACTGTTTTCAACAAAGGAGATTTCTGCGTAGAGTGTGGTTGGGAAGGGCTTCGTGGGTATATAAAGACCATTCCATTTAGCGCTCTCTTGGCGGCACCATTTTGTACGACCGCAGCGCCCTCTCCATACATCCGGGAAATTCAGCGGGTTCGGTGGGGTAAAACGAGAGGGCACGCGCCCGACTCCGCTAGCAGACGACAAACTGGGAGGTTGCCGTTCTCCATCTTTGAGCTGAATCGGCGTGCTGTACGGAACATCGAACTCTCGCTCGTGGCTGCCGCTGTGAAGTGGTTCGCGTTCCTAGAATAGTTATGGCTACCCCAAAATCAGCCTATATAGAGAGAGAATAGTTGTTTATTTACAGTCACGAAGAGGTCAACCAGCTGAAAAGCTGATTTGCTACTTCGTAAAGGAGAGGGGAGTAGGGTTGGGGACAAGAAAGGAAAGAACAAGAGACAAGAAAAAAAAAAATTATATAAAAAAATACGTATTTACATTATATACATCAACTTCTATAGCAGCTTGAATAATCGAGTATGAGAGAGAAAATGAATTAGTGCTTTCGTGGCCTTATGTGCGTCTCCAGACGTTGACCACGGCCCAAGAAGGTGGTGCAGTTCAAGTTTGTCATTTGGTCCTAGTCCTAGCTGTATTTTTAACGTCTTTCTTTCAGAATCGTATTTCTTGCATATACACAATAGATGGTCACTGTCTGCGGGTGAAGAACATGAAGAGCACATGGGTGATTCTTCCTTGCCAATAAGATGGAGGTATTTCTTCGTATATGCGACGTTGAGACGCAGTCGATGAAGTGTTGTCTCTTGAGCTCTTGAGAGGCCTCGTGGCATGCAAAATTCTAATTTGGGGTCTATGTGTTTTAGGTATTTGTAGTAATAATGTGGGTCTGTCCATAACGACGATGTTATTTCCCTGCCGATTGTTCGAGTGACGATGTTGGAGTCAGTTCTTGAAAATGGAATGAGGAAAGTAGCAGTTTCCTTGTGAGCTTCTCTGGCTGCGTTGTCTGCACAAATATTTCCACTAATCCCGCAATGTCCTGGCACCCACTGGAGAACTATATTGTGCCCCTTAACCAAAGCATTTTGGTGGATCTCCAGGATTGCGTGAATAAGTTGTATGTTTGGACTTTGTTTACGGAGTGAAGAAAGAGCTAGAAGAGCAGACTTAGAGTCGACGAATATCACCCATTGGTGTGGATTTTGGAGAATAATATGCTGCATGGCTGTTCTGATCGCCGCGAGCTCTGCAGCAGTCGAGGACGTCATATGACTTAGTTTTGCTTTAATAGTTGTTTTGGTTGATGGAATATATATACCGATTGCTGAGGAGGCTAGAGTGGTAGACCCGTCCGTATAAATATGCACAGGTAGTGAATAAGTTCGATGTATATATTCTAGGGCTATTTGTGTAATCACGGCGATTGATGTCTCTGCTTTCTTTCCTATACCTGGAATGGTTGCTATAATTTCTAATGGGGGATACATCCAAGGCGGAAATGTCGGATTCTGTGCAGCCTCAAATAAGTTGGGGAGATAGTCTTTCAGGAGCGTAATGATTTTGGAGAAGCTAGAGGAAGGTTTAGATTCAACAATGTTCTTAAGGGAGTGATTTGTATTGCGAGTGACATGTCGAAGGTGAGTTCTGATTGTTTCTTGAGTTCTTAAGGCTGAAAGTGGAAGTGCCCTAGCCTCAGCGAGTGTGCCGTTCTTCGATGTGCATTTGGGCAGGCCCAAACAAGAGCGCAGTGCTTGTGCCTGGGCACTTTCAAGATCTTTCATAACTGTCTTTGAGGCTCCGTTCATAACTGGTAAGGTGTATCGTAAGAGTCCTACAAAAAGAGAGTTATAGAAGGTCATCGTTGCTGAGACGGAACAACCCCACCTTGTTCCGCTTATCATTCGGATTATCTGGGTGAAAGAGTTTAATTTATTTTTGAGCCGTTTAACATGAGGGCCCCAAGTGAGATATCTGTCAACAGTTACACCTAAAAAGGTGTATTCAGGAACATAGGGTATCGGTGTTCCTTCTACATATATGGGATATTTGCTGGTATCCTTTTTTGTAAAGGCAACAGCGGCTGACTTTATCGGAGATATATGTCGCCCACGAGACTTGAGCTATCTTATGACAATGTTAATCGCTTTCTGTAGTCGTGCCCGATTTATGTATAACGACTTGCTCGATACCCAAAGACAAATATCATCAGCATATAAAGATATATGTACAGTGTCTGGAAGAAGTTTGAGAAGACCAATGAGCGATATATTAAAAAGAATTGGACTAAGAACACCCCCTTGGGGCACCCCTCGTTTTACTTCATGGTGTCCTGTATCACCGTCTTGTGTTGAAATGTAAATTTTTCTTCCCTTAAGGTAGTTTGATATCCACGTGACTACAGGTCCTTCAAATCCCATGTTTTTCATGTCAAGAAGTGTCGCATTGTGTTCCACTGTATCAAATGCCGCTTTGATGTCAATGAAAAGAGCGGTTGTTTCTTTTTCTGCATTTTCATCTCTTCGATACTAGAAACCAAAGTTAGTACATTGTCTATGCTGTTTTTTCCGCGGCGGAATCCGGACATTTGGGCTGGATATAGGCCCCTGTTCTCAAGGTCCCATTCGATCCGCACCATTTTTTCCATTATCTTACCAATGCAGCTTGATAGTGCGATTGGTCGATAGGAATTAATATCAAGAGGCGACTTTCCAGGCTTGAGAATAGGCAGGACACGAGCTACCTTCCATTTATTTGGTATAGAATCCCATGATTTGTTATAAAAGTCCAGTAAAAGACATCGTGCTCTTTCATCAAGATGAGTTAAGGCACAATAAGCAACTCCGTCTGGCCCTGGAGATGACTTAGTGTTGCATGATGCAAGCGCGATCTCTAACTCTTTTAGTGTAAAGGGGACATTAATTAGCCTTCAAGCATGTGTTATTTGATCTGTGATGCTGATATTGGATTTAGAGCTTGACGTGTAACAGGTGATCTTTGCACAATACTCATCTGCCACGGCGGTTTCTGAGAGTTTTCGACTCAAGGCAATGGATCGGAAGGGATGCATTTGCTGCGGTTTATTACGAAGGCTTTTCATCATTGGCCAAATGTGTGTCAAAGGCTTTCTGGGATCTAGGCTTGCGCTTTTATTTCTCCATCGTCTCTTTGAGAGCTTGTCTAAATGCCGTGGAACGTGCTTTTGCGCTCGCCGTGATGCTCTCAAGTCTTCAGGATTGCCTGTTCTTCGGGCTCTACGTTCTGCACGACGGCGAATAGCGCGAAGCCGTTCATACTCGCTATCAACAGCAGCCTGCGAATTCGCCATTTTGTTCGACTTTGTAGCTTCTGATTTTGTGGACGCAATGACGTGCGCAAGGTCTTCAGTAGTAGCGATCTCATGACACGTTGTTTCTAGTTTTTCTTGGAATTTTTCCCAGTTAGTGTAGGATAAACTTGTACCCAGTTTTGCGCAGCAAAATTTGTTTATTGTGATATAGGTGGGGACGTGATCACTTCCGTGGGTTTCGATGTCGGCAAACCATGATGTCTTAATGGCCAGATCGGCTGATGCCAGTGAAATATCTAGTGGGCTACTCATCGTCACCCCTTTGAAATACGTGGGACTTCCGTCATTGAGAACCGTAAGATTATATTTGTCGGCCAGATCGACTAACGCTCTTCCTCGAGTATTAGCCTTTTTACCGCCCCACATTGGATGATGGCTATTAAAGTCGCCTGTCAGTATATGTGGGCTTGATGTCTTTTTAATTATTTCTTCTAGTCTAAGCTTCTCAAATGCTTTACCTGGTGGAATGTATGCCGCAATTATCGTGAAAGTGATCGCTCCTTTGCGGACATTTGCAGCAATGTATTCGTTAGTTTGGTGCTGTGAAACAGTATGCAAAAAGAAGGTTAGATCTTTCCTAATTCCAAGAAGTACCCTGCTTAAACCCGATCATCTCTGGGAATCAAAGAGCTCATAACCTGATAGTCTTATGTCTGAGCCGATTCGTGATTCTGATATTACTATAACAAGAAAACGATATTTAAAAACAAACTGGCGAAAATTTGATACGCGATTACATAGACCTCTTGCATTCCACTGAAAGATAGCTGCTCGGCTACGTAATCTTTCAATGGACCGCATGGGCCTACTGTGTAAAAATGTCGGCGGAGGCGTGTAATTTACGTGTGCTTATTGACACCATAGCTGAATGAGTGGAAGGATGTAATCAAGTAGTGTTATTAAAGCTGTTGCTATAGGAGAGTGCCAAGTGAGAAGAATGCTACGAATAGACGTAGACACTGTGTTGAGTGTGGGTCCCAAGCTCGTGGGAGAGGGACTCGTTGAATACTTCTCTCGCGATCTTCTAGTTTGGTCTCTGGAATTATTATTATCCGGAGGCTCGCGATGGGGAAGGATTGGAAACTCCTTAGCGTTATTGAGCTTATATGTTGGTGTGTTAGATGTGTTTGATTTGTCATCTGAAGTAGTACGGCATGTTGTTTCTGTGTTACCTTTTCTCGGTTGGTATTTACCCTTAACAGAGGATGTGCCGGCCACTTCTGTTGAGTTATTAGCAACGTGGTTTTGATGTTGCCTAGGTTCAGTTGTGTCAGGTGGGTTGGCCTCCACTTTTTCGTTTGAGGAGAGTATGGCTGATCTTGCGGACTTGTAGTCCACTCCAGCGTAGTTCTTCCTTTGATGAGCGTATGTACGAAACTGCACCCCGAATTTCGCCAGTGTCAATGGCTGACATCCGTAGCTGCTGCGTGACGTCACAAAACGCAAAAGTTTGTCGGATGGTCGGGATAACAAGCGTTGGTCGATGGATGTCTTGTATTTTGTTTCGAATTATATAGTCTCCTAGGCTCTACCCTACTGAAATACGGTTCTTTTAATACAGTTCCCAAGCGTGTGCAAAAAAAGTCACGCCTTTTAGCAGGATATTACTCGAAAACAGCCATAAGCTTCGAGCAAACGTATGCCGTTTCGCGCAAACACAACTGCGACGGCCGCCGATCGAATTAGGAGCGCTTGCAAAGCAAAGGATGCAGATTTCGCTTCTGAAGCGGCAACTAGGTACACGAAGCGGCATCTGGGTACGCATTCCTGCGGATCCACTGGATCGGTGATGAGGCTGCAGGTCGTTCCCTCAGAGGCGATGTCCGCGGGTCGAAGGCAAACGGCGAATCTTTCAAGTATATGTCGTCACTTGACTTGGACGAGCTTAGTGAATCGTAGCCACGCTCTATTTTCACATGGAGTTCAAACAGAATTTGGCTGCACGCGTGCTAAATACACCTTCTGGCATCGTTTCCAGGTGGTCTAGCTGTTGGTTTCGGTTTCGCTGCATAATCAAATTGATTGATCCGATTTGGGCGAGGAGTGGGTGGACGTAGTTTAATATCGTTGTCACAGCATCACACCTCAGCTTACGAGTCTGCTCTCCGCTTAGAGCTCAGCTCGTAGCTCTCTTCAGTGAGATGATTGCTGAATAAGCGGGATCTCGATCTTGACGGGAACCCAGTCCCTACGCACGGCGACGACCCATTTTGCTCGTCACTGCACGTCTCGCGGAAAAGTGTGGAACGTCATGTCTTGGCTCGCATGTGCTGCCCGGTGGTTGTGGCACCCAACCGCGCAACAGAAATCTCACCCAACCACGAAACAAGTCGAGCACAACAACAAAAACGAAGCACGCTGAGGCGTTCACTCGCAGGTCGCATTGTGTTGTGTGACGTCAGAGCTCCAATGTTGCCACCGAAAGCAGCGTTTGCGCTAGAGTGCGATTGGAGCAGTCTAAATTCAATTACTCATGCAGAGGGGCATATAAAATTCAGATATTGCGCGCACGATGGGTCTCGAGGCAATAACAATGATATTCAATTGTTTTCTCGAATACAAAATTTGACCGGACAATCCCTTTAAGTAACGAAAAAAAAGATATGCTAGTTGATCATTTACCGAAATAGAACAACAGAGAGTTATAGGCTGACTTTGGAGTAGCCATAACTATTCTAAGAACGCGAACCACTTCACAACCGCAGCCACGAGCGAGAGTTCGATGTTCCGTAGAGCCCGCCGGTACAGCCCAAAGATGGAGAATAGGGAGTTGTAGTAGATCGTTTTTCTCCTCCGCTACGGTATCTCCGAAGAAAACGCCGCAGCTGCGCATGCGCGCCGCCAGCCTTGTCTGCATAGTTCAAGGTCTCGTGGCGGATTACGAAGCGCTATCCGAGTGCTTAGCGGGCTGCGGAAACGGTCTACTACAATAGGGAGTTTTCGTTGACCGCGTTTCCTCCTCCGCTAAGCCCTCCGCAATGAAGAAGCCGCTACTGCGCCTGCGCGGCGATGGCCTTGGCTGTAGAGTTCCGGGTATCGTAGAGGGGTGCGGAGAGCGTTGCGGGACGGCAAAAACGATCTACGAAAACTCCCTAATGACAACCTTCCGGTTTGTCGTCTGCTAGCGGAGTTGGGCGCGTGCCCTCTCTCTCGTTTTACTAGTTTTACCCCGCCGAACCCGCTGAATTTCCCGGATGTATGGAGAGGGCGCCGCTGTCGAACGAAATTGTGCCGCCCAGAGAGCGCTAAATAGAAAGGTAGCTGAGTTTTTCTGGGTCTGTTCCTTCTACTAAAAAGTTTCCAATTTTTTCCACCACAGTCTATATGACATCATTAGCCATCACCAGCTCGCCTGCACACTCGCTGTCTTTTCACTTATAGAAGCGTTCTTGGTGTCGGACCCCCCCACCCCCTTTGATTAAAACGTTTTGATAATATGTACATTGTTGCATGTTTTACTGTTCCCCCAAAGTTTCCCTTTTCTCGAATGCAAGGCTTCAAGAAGCTGCGGTAGTCTTTGTAGGGTATTTTAACGTGTACTTCTTTTTCATACGCAGAACTTACAGTGCAATGGGCCGCTTCATTATCCAGAACGCCCAAGAAACCCAGGCCAAAATGTATTTATTTATTTATCGATATTTTCAGCCGCCTGATCGGTGGCAAAGGCGAGAGTTAACACTGCTTTGTAGTCTGTACAAGTAAACAAGAAAAAAAAAAAAGAATGATTGTAAGCACCAACAACAACGACGCGCGATGTAAATGACGTTCTGTTCGACATATTCTAATATAAATAAAAAGATACGAAGAAAACGCAGCAGACAAAAAATCGCATGGCAATTTTGAGCTTGAACTTATGAGGATAACAAGTCGTCTGCTTTTTGATCAGGAGTGGCGATGCCGTCAGAACGACGACGAGCTTTTATTGGCTGATTGAATAAAATAGTGGGCAGACCTCAAGGCATCTAATATTGAGGTCTATCCACTAGTTTTTTTTTTTTCAATCAGCCAATCGGAGCTCGGCGTTGTTTTGACGTCACCGCCACTCCTGATCAAAAAGCAGACGACTTGCTATTCGCATATTATAGTAAAATAATAAAAATCACGAACAACGCACCACCGAAACGACATTAAATGCAACTCGTCCGCTGGTATGAACGACTTGGTGTCAAATGGTGTTAGAGACAGCGAACAACATAATTATATTATAGGTATCACCACATATTAAAGCAAACACTGACGTTTTTATGGTACTAAGTGTTTTGTCGGGGCAGTAAGAAAGGCACGAGTTATTGACTGATTGATGAGAGTTGAAGCATGGTTTACACAGTTGCGTACTTGCGCTCAGGGTGACCGAAACGACAGCAACGACAGAGTCGCCAGGAGAAGTATTTGCCATAGAGTTATTACAATAAACACTAGAGGTTCAGCTGGCACTAGCGTCTACGGGACTTCCGGTTGCAAATTGAAGCAGTCAGCAACCAGTCTGCTTTTCCAGTCTTCCTGTGTATTCCATATATGGAAAACGTACGGGAAATGTTTCTTTTCACCAGGGAATAATAGAAATCGGCGTAGTTTTTTTATTCGTAACGTTTACTTATTTAACTATGCAGCTCTATTCACATTATAAAAGTGTAATTTATCTTGTTAATGTTTTTTTACTACTGAACGATGTTTAAGTCAGCAAAAATAAAGGGCCAGGTTTATGTTGTACAGCATGATGTGTCAATACAATTCCTTGTTATTTTATTTTAGAGCAACAACAATCGTATTTATTTCAGAGCAACAACACTCGGTTACTGCTTTATTTTGATTATTCATGCACAGTTTTCTACTAATCCAGTACGTGTTCTTCGTTCGATAACTCCATGCTTCGCTCTTGTCGTCTCTTTCGATTGTTTAATTTGGCATATATTATCATCGTTTCGGTGTTTCGTCAAGCCGATTCACTCTGTGTGCTTGGTAGCATTGACTATATGCGTGAATTATGTGCATTATGGCAGCAGTCTCAACGTCAACACGTATTATGCATGTGTATTGGGCTATTTTAGCGCTGTGTTCGACGCCATGCATTCTAAAGAAAAACACCCTAACTGGCACATATTTTGTACATCCGATTGTAAAATGTTGCAAACTTTTTATTCTGTCCCAACACTAAGCAATGTTTGCTCTTATATCCGAGCGCGAAGAGAGAACGCTTTAGCGTTTTCCCATAGGAATGCATTACCGGAAGTCTACTTTAGACTGGTTGCTGTCTGCTTCAAAATGCAATAGCACACTATAGCGCCACCTGAGCCTCTAGCGTTTATTGTAATAACTCTGTGGTATTTGCCGTACACGAAGAGCCAGGTAATGCAAAACGTAGCTTCGTGAAGCCATTACGAGTCACAATCGTCCCGGTGTTCCGGTCGTTGCCGTCGTTTTGATTGCTCTGGACGCAACCGACGCAGGTGCGTCAACCAGCCTTAAACTATTCCATGATTTCATTGTACGACAAATGAAAAAAATATTTGTTTGACATTTTGGGTTTTTGGAAAGGGTCTACCGAAACAGCGAATATAACCCTGTAGCAAACTTACCCAATAAGGACCTCGTGCCTCGAATATGGAGAGATAATCACCGCTACACTGGACGCTTGTCTCCAGGTCAAACTCCTCGAAGTCCAACCGCACTCGCTGTGAGAAAAATAAAGAAAAAAAAAATAACAGTTATTCGCCGAATGATTTTGTTACGATAGCCGAACTTGTTCATTTAATTTTTCAAAGAATAACGGCTTGCCTGAAGCCACTGTTTGTTACTTTATTTTGTGGTTATGGGAAAAGGGGAACCCGGAGGTGCCTCCGTAGCCTCCGTGATGTTTATAACCATGGCACCCGCGGGTACGCACGGGTGGGAACTCTGGGCACCGGTGAGGTAGGACCAAACGAAAGGTGCATTGATTTTATCTAAATTTTTTTTTTATATATATATAAAGCAGCCACTAATCGGGTTTGCCAAAGAAGGTTGCCGTCTCGGTTGCTCGCTCCGATTGCGCTGGTGCTGCGTTTCAAACTTCGCGCCTCAGACGCTAAGCCTAACACTCGACTTCCATGTGTTTCGCGGCAAGAGAGAGAGACGAGACAGCGGAGGAGCAAGTAGCGCACCGCTCGGAACGAACGAAATAACTTTATTAAAAAGAAACCAGTGTCGCCACTGACCAGGAGTCTGGAATGAAGAGCTCACACGAGAAGGAATGCTACACTGTGCGCGCTTCGCTTCGACCGCACAGGGCAGCGCCATGTTGGGGATGGCGACTGCTGCGCCACGACTCGGTTCTGAAGCGAAGCTCGAGAGTTTCGGTACACTGGGAACATTCAGTGACTCTAGATGCAACAAGTCGCTACCTGACTGTTGATGGACGTGATGGAAAGAGGAAAGATCTTAAAGGTAAAAAGAGGGGTTACTTAATGCTGTTGCAGTGTCACCACATAAGGAAGAATAAATCTCCGCCCGGTGAGTCATGAACATATATAATCTAGAGCCAATAAATATACTACCCAACTGCACTGAAGTTTCGAGTGCTACCACGCAATGGTTGTCGTCCTGCAGGCAGCAGCCAATCATTGGTCTTAGGCAGTGATGGATTACGGTGACTGGGGGACTGTTGTATCTATTACAGAAATATAATAGCTCGATTAAATCCCTCATTTCTATCCATAGACAGATGAGCGATCTTCACAATTAGAAGCGTGATCATGATCATTACAATGATTAAAAATCATTTACAAATGATAGGCACATGGGTACTGTCATTCTTATTCCGGATGCAACACTGACAATAATCAAAGTCAAAGTTCTACTAAGTGATATCTCACTGTACTTAGGTGCTCCTGATATTTGGTGCAGTTACAAACAAACAGATACAATTACTTTCAAGCATATAAGCTTTGCTCGGTTCGAATGGCTTAACCTGAATCGTCCTTTTCCATAATATGACTATGTTGATTTTGTATAAGCTGCACTTCCTGCAAAGCTGGCTGCTGATGGTAAAAACCAAGGAAACAAAGCTTAGAAACACAACTAACCAGAGACGTGGAAAAGTAAATTAATGAAGCTATTCAATGATACCTATAATACAAATTAATGTGTGGAAGAAAGCGTTGTGAGGACGTTATTTCATATTTCAAGGTCTCAGGTGACTGCGACTTTGACCAAACAATCTGTTTTAAGGAAAACCTTCTGTATTATCATGAAAATAGCCTGATAAGTAGAATTTTAATAATGTAGTTCATAAAACTCACTCCAAGCTCCAAGTGTGTGCAAAAGGACAAACGGAAGCCCAAAGTTATAATTGTTGACACCTATAAGCATTTGTAATATTTGTGAACAATAAGCTGTAAAAACGATTATCCTTTATTCTTTACATATGCACTAGACAGGTTGAGATTTCAGTAGTTAAAAAAATGTGCTTGTAAGAAATGGTAACTTGAGTGAGAGTGTCACTCACATAGAATACCAAACAGTGAGAAAGAAAATATGAAGAAAAAAAAGAAAACATATGATGCTTTGCACAAAGGTAAATTCTTTATGTATCAAGGCACAAGAGAGACCAGCAAGAAGTACTTTACTCTGCATAGTTAAATGTGGACATTTTAGCTTACTATTTGTGCTAAAGGTGGAAACTAGGCAACAGCCTAGCTTCCACCTTTCACCCTAGTTGTTTTAGTTATAAAATAAAACACACAGGCAAGTATAGATTATTTTAGTTAATGAAGATAATTTGCTACAAATGCGGTCAAGGTAATAAAAAAGATAAAAAAGCAACAACTCTGGTTTACTTTTTTGTGTGTTATCTTAATTACACGCTTACCAAACGCCTCGGGGTTGAGTTATCGGGTTGGGGATTTCAAGGCTGCTCAAAGCGCTCATCGTGGTTGCAGTTTTTAGGATATCAGCGCACTGGGGCATATATAAAGTAGACAAGTAATCTGTGCCTGCGGATGGACACATGGAGTAAAAATGGCTGAGGCTGCACAGCCACGTTCGGACAGAACAGTGTCAAACTCAAATCCGTTTGAGGCTGCAACAGATGTCCGACGATGGTACAGAGCCATTATGTCGCCTTGCTGAGAGCACCGAGCAGGCTCGATGAAAGGACCCCTTCCTCGCGGACTGATCTTTCGGCACGTTCTATTCAACTTTTTTGAGCATTCGCAGCTGCCATGGTGAGCTCATATCTGTTTTGAACTTCGTCAGTATCATGCCTGATTCTTGCTTTTCGTAGTCACCTTACCGGAAATAAGGGAAATGACGCAGGCTAGCTGGTGAACGATCATACCTATACTTGTAACCCCGAGACAAGGAGACAAACAAAGAGAAAGAAAACAGAGGACAACACAACGACGTGGTTGTGTTAGGGTGTACAAGCCGCGTAGCTGGCTCCGAGGCAAAGCGCCGGCCTACGGATCCCCAGGAGGCTGGTCCGAATCCCGGCCGAGGTGCCCGCTATCTGACGGAGGCCTATCGCGGAGTAGGCACCGTGTAGCCGAGCTTTCAATTGCACGTCAAACGATCCCTAGGTGGTCGAAATGAATCCTCAGTCCTCCGCTGGGGCGTGTCATATACTCTTCGTTGGTTTGGCATGTAAAACCCCCAAATTTTACTTTGTTAGGGAGTACTAGATCTGCCCAACCAATTCAGAGGGAATGTCAGCCTAGACCCAATCCAATCCAATCGTACCATGATAGGGCCAGCTTGAACCTCAAAAATTAAAACCTTTGACGTTTTCCTATCTGAAGTGAAAGCTGGCCCTATCTAGTATCATGCACCGACTAAGTCAAATCAAGCACATCATTTCAATCCTATTTGACCATCTGAGTACCAGCTGGGTCCTCAGATGGGCGTCGAGACTAAACTCACGCTGAAGCCCCTCGGCGCCTGGATGGTGATTGCTCCCACGAAGTTTGGCGGCGCACTGCCGCCGGTGCGGAACCCGGGTGTGACGATGAAGCCGCGGACGTCGCGCTGCAGCCTCAGGTTCGTGTTCTGCTGCAGGGTGACGTACTGGGCCGAGGCCGCACCTGCCCGTGACAGTCAATAAAATTCAAAGTCAATATCAAAACTGTTTATCTCTGGCACAAATGGACGCTAGTATAGTGCAGAGTGTAATCAGGCAGAAGTCCCAGAGCTTTCAAACTGTCAAGTCGTACTTCTTGCACTTTGACAGTTTTGATCTGGATGAGCATCGAACCGGCGTGCGGTCGTGTACCACTTGCGCGATGCACGTTAAAGACCTTAGGCTACTAGTGGTTCTGCACTGGTGACATTCTTCATCTACGGCGTAAAACAGTGTCGCACTTCCTCAAAAGGAGACCGACCTGACGCTGTAAAAAATATGAACGTCAAATTCGGTTTCATTGAGGCCACAGCTCATGTTTCATACGAAAGACGCCGAGTTTGCATTTTCTTTTTCTCCAAATATTGTAGCCTCACAGGGCCTATCGCAGGAGTGAGGGAAAGAATTGTACAAACAGAAAAATGAAACACTAACGAGATGAAATAAGTAGAACTGAATACAAAACTTGATCTATAGTTATTCATGGCAGACGAACATTCACGCAATGGTAGTGAACGAATATCACCTGGCAACGAATTCCAATTTTTAATGTATTAAGAACAATACTGCTATTTAAACAAATTGGTGCGTGAATTAAAAAGTGAAATATTTAGACGATGGTCGCTTCTTGTGGAAGATGAGTTTGCGAAGTTTAAATACATATTAAATGACGGGAAACGCGATTCGTTAATGAGACTACGCAGAGTTTGTAGGCATGCTGTGTTATGACGTGTGGATAGTTGGGAAAGGTTTACAGCAGAATGATTTGAAGAAGGTGGAAAAATCTCCGTCATAGCGGTGGAAGCAAGAAGTACAGCTTTCTTCTGGATGGCTTCAACCTTGTTAATGTCAGATTGCTTGTGAGGGTACCAAATGACAAAGCCGTATTAAAGGATTGGTAGAATTAATGTTAGACATGTCAGACGTTTTGTATGTTGTGGAGCTGAACGCAGGTATCCGAGTCGTGTATGAGCTTTGTTACACGTGAAATCAATGAGTTTGGTCATAGGACATGTCATGCATAAAAAGAGGATTCAAGTTCTTTCATTCAAACCCCCTTTCTAGGAAAAGGTTGTATGAATAATGAAACATGAAAGTGAATGAATGCCTAGAAAAGGACATAAAAATGGTTCTGCGGAAATTTATTTAAATTTGTAGGGTGTTGTGCCACACTCGAAAACTGGCAAAGGAATTGTTGAGAAAATTATGATCCGTAGCGGAGTTAATTGTGTGACACAAAACAGTCGTCAGCGCATAGACATATTTTAGTGGTGATGTTGCGTAAAAAGTCATTTATGTAAAAAAAAAAAAGAAAATAAGTGGTCTAAGGATGAAGCTTTGGGTAACACCCGATTATACATTCGAATTTGAAGAATTGAATCAATTGAAAGTTACGTTCCATCGGCCCAACGCGTGGCGTCCTCTTGCAAGCACTCGCAGACTTGGCTCTCTCGGCACCTGGCGCTTCAGTGTCCGCGTTTACCTTTCGCATTTTGAGCTCGCGGTTTGGAAACGGTGACGTCTACGGCATCACTCGCTTTCGTCCGAGTCTTCGATAGCAGCAGCGATGAGGGTGACGCTATCGAAGGTTGTTAGAAGTTTGGACTTTGACCGGCTCGCGACCAGCTCCACGGAAGAACTCGCCCGCGACGATCGCGAACGAGCATGCAGGGTGCAAGATCGAAGGTCAAGGGGACGAGGGCGAGCAGTAGCCGAGTAGCGTGGGAGTGTACGATCGTATAGACCAGGGGTGGCCAGGCTGACCCGGCCTAAGAGCCGCAAACAAAACCACGAAACTTCCAAGAACCGCAAGGGGGAGGGGGGGGGGGGGCAAACTTTGGTCCAGGGCAGTACACAAAGCTCGAACTACTTTCAACCTATCCGAGTCAAAAGCAGTCCAACTGTACGTAAGGTATCAGTAGCACAAGACAACCAAACCGCAACCTGTCTGTCGATTTCAAACGTGTTCCATTTCTCTTTTTGGGGAAGTGCTTGTGTGACTGGGAGCGAGGCAGGGGAGGGGGGGGGGGGGTAGTAGGGGAGGGAGCCGCGAGCCGCACTTTAATACGCGAAGAGCCGCATGGGGCTCGCGAGCCGCAGCTTGGCCACCCCTGGTATAGACCATTCCATTTAGCGCTCTCTGGGCGGCACCATTTTGTTCGACAGCAGCGCCCTCTCCATACATCCGGGAAATTCAGCGGGTTCGGCGGGGTAAAACGAGAGAGAGGGCACGCGCCCGACTCCGCTAGCAGACGACAAAGCGGGAGGTTTCCATTCTCCATCTTTGGGCTGTATCGGCGGGCTGTACGGAACATCGAACACTCGCTCGTGGCTGCCGTTGTGAATTGGTTCGCGTTCTTAGAATAGTTATGGCTACTCCAAAATCAGCCTATAGCTCTCTGTCGTTCTATTTCGGTAAATGATCAACTAGCATATCTTTTTTCCGTTACATAAATAGCAGTTGAGTCAGCCGGCAGTATTACCCTCAACAACTGCGTGTATTGCGGCAGGAGAACACATTTTTATTTATTATTTCAGACTTCCACTCATGGTCGCTAAAGGCCTACAACAGTACAAACTTTGTATAGTAAAAAAGGTACAGCAACCGGGCTTATTTTTCGCCGGAGAGACCGGCCAATCTGACACAGTTTTCCCTATTCTTTTTTTTTATTTGAACGCAGGTAACAACGCATTTGGACCCGGTTAGTCTTTGTATCGAGCAAGCATACACGATAACTTGCATATCAAAATTCGCGCATCTGCGCTTGAAATTTCCAAAATGGCGCGATTTTAAACAGAGTTTGCACGCCAGCCGGATGCTAGCTACAGCCCACTCGGCGGAGCAGACGAGATGCGGGTGAGAGGGGGAGGGCATTTTCTTCTCTCTATTACCCTCTCTGCTATGACCCTAATGGAACGGTCTATACAGCCCACTCGGCGGAGACGACATGCGGGTGAGAAGGGAAGGGCATTTTTTTCTCTCTATTACCCTCTCTGCTATGACCCTAATAGAACGGTCTATACCGTGGCGAGGCGAGCTGGGCCGGCACGGGGGCGCCGAATGAGGGAGTTTAATTCATCATTTTTTATCGTAAGAGAGAATTAAGTCTGAGAGTGCTATAAGTATCCATTTCACAGGAAGATAGCGTGCATATTTGATTTCGCAAATTTCACGAAACCCGCCGTCTAGTTCAGAACCGGAAGTGATTGGGGGCTATTTGCACACTGGCGCCACCATGCTTCAACTGATGCGAATATACTCAGTAACCTATACGAGCATTTGATTTCAAGAATAATCAATGTGCCCATTCAGTTTTCGCATTCTCATCTCTATAGCGAATGAGGACGCACAATCTTCATTACGTGGTCACGCTTACTGCACCGATACAGCTTCGTGTCCTATCAAGCTGGTCTTTATGACGTGTCCGTTAGCTTTACTCCGTCTTATTTTAAGACCGACCTCAGCCACGATGGATCCACACAAGCAGAGCCCAAAGAGATCTCTTTACTGTCGCCAACTATAGTAATCACGCGCAGAAAAAAAAAAAAAGAAAAAAAGATCGCAATGCCTTTACCGCGCGTTGATAGACAACGCGCAAAGGCGACGAGGACAGTGACGCTTCCGGCGCCGCTCGACTGAAGCCGTCAGCTCGTATGCGTCGGCTTGTGTAGAGATCGCCAGGATTGGTCAAAAGAAATGCTCTGCGGGAAAGTAGACGCGCATGCTCTTAATGCGAAAGCATAATTAACTGTCCCCTGGAGCGAAGCTGGCGTTGTCTGTAGCAGCGAAAGACGGCACCTTAATTTCCATTGGCTGAGCGAAACGGCACCTGAATTCCCATTGGCCGAGCGAAACGGTACCTGAGTTCAAGCACGCGCCTCAAAATTAAAACAGAAAAGAAAAGCACAGCAACGAAGGTGCTTCGTTACGGTAGCCGGCGGGGGCGCTCAAGGTCAAAGCGGGCGCGCCTCAGAAATAAAACACAGAGAAAATCGCAGCAAGGCGGATGCCATGCCACGGAAGTAGTCGTGAAGCCGGCGGGGTTCGCCGCGTCTGCGCGGTGGGGGAGCGTCATGTCACCGCTGGAGAGCCTTGTGAAAAAGGAAGACGTGGCGCGCTGCTTGTAGGAATGCACTGCGTGTAGGAACGTTTTCGTATTCCTACACGTAAGCAGTCTTAAGTGTCCCTGCTGATTTTTTTTAGACCCCACAGGGCTTGTTTGGAAAGCCTCAGTGTAAATTTCAAATTACCCCAGCCTTTGTTGAATTGGTTATTAAGTCGAAAACCTTATATGTCCCATTATGCGAAAAGGCAGCGTCGGCGTTGTGCCCGAAAGATGGCCATAAATTAAGTCATCAAGCACGCACCGCTTAAGGTCAAAACGGACGCGCCTCAGAACTAAAACACAAAGAAAAGCACAGCAACGCAGATGCTTCGTCCCGGAAGCCGTGAGGCCGGCGGGGGCGCCGCGCCTGCGCAGTGGGGAAGCGTGATATCAACGCCGGAGTGCCGTGTGCAAAAGGAAGACGTGCAGCGCTGCTTTTAGAAATTCCCTGCGTGTGTAGGAACGCTTTCGCATTCCTACACGTATTTACTGCTGCATCGTTTTCGGCCACATACATTTCTCTAGTTTATTGCCTATTGCCCCGAATGTTGTAAAAATGGCTAAAGAAAAAACGAACAAAAAGCTTACCTGCGAGGCAGGTGAGAAGTAGAACCTCAAACATAATTTATGCGATCCAGACTAATGCGAATTGCGGTGTTTGCGCGCCCGTCTCTTTTTATACGATTGCGCTAAAATATCTTATCGGGGCTTTTTTCTTTGCCATTTGGGGCGGCCGATAAGAAACAATTGCGAGTGCGTGACGAACGGACAGGTGGGCGTAGGAAAACTCTGGAAGCCCCATCACCGATAAAACACCCCTGGATGTAGTGGCGCGATGGAACAAGTTGCGAGCCCCGGCAATGATAGTGCGCAATCATTAAGATTCTCAGAACGCCGAGTGAGTCGTTCCGTTAAGGAAGATTCACACATATACAGGGTGTCACAAAAAAAAGAATACAGGGTTTTCTTCACCGAAAAAATAAACTAGGCATCGCCGAACGCTCATTCTCCGCCCAAAGGGTGCGCTAGAGGTAAGAACCAGATGCCAAAGTTTCAGCCCGATCTGATACCTTATTCAAACGTTATAACTGATTTTCTGAAAATTTCAATGGGAAAATGGCGGCCGACGGAGTTTTCGAATACATGGGGCTCTATGGCACCAGAAACCGAAAACGGGCAAAAATGGGCTCCATTTTCCCATTGAAAAACGCAGTCTGAATTGTGATATTAAGCAATGCAAAAGGTCCCGCTTGCATTGCTTAATGTCACAACTCAGACGGCGTTTTTTGGTCTAAACATATGTTTCGACATCGTCATTCGCCGAGCTGCCTCCGTACGTTGCGGTGATTGGCTCTCGGAGTTTTGTGCGGGAAAGTAGACGCACGGGCTTTCTTTAGGTGTATTTAGGTCATTCTGTTTTTATACGCCGCCATTTCCTAGCAGAAATACGAAGCGTTATAGAGCAACGCGTAGCTCTGACGTCACACCGCTGCGGTGGCGCTGCTGCCGGCGCGGTGCACGTGCACACACTTCACTTTACGTAAATCTGCGCACGTGCAGTGCTCACGCATAGTGTGTGCAAATGTGGCCTCGTTTGCAAACGGCCTGTCGGCGCATACCGGTATAGGCGCCGCAGAGGATGTTGCTACCTGCAGGGAACACCCATTTGCCCAAAGTCAACGTCAAAACTGCAGGAAAAACACGGTCCACACATGGCATGAAAAAAAAAAAAAACGCGATGCTTCATTGAATGCTTAAGGCGCCGGGGTGCATTGGGCACTACAGTCCCTGGCAACTGCAGAAGCGTCAGCGCGTATAAGTGCTCCGAACATTTCCTTATACCCCCCCCCCCCCCCCCCCCCCAGCCAAATAGATCTGACGGCCAAACAACAGACTAGAAAGTGAGAGGTGTCAGTATAATACGTCCTTTGTGTCTTAAGTTGTCAGTGAGGCAAACTATTATTTTTGTTGGCGCTAATTTTAACAAAAACAATGCTGACGGACGGACGCAATGCGGAGAGCAAGTTCGTCTGCTTCTTTTGCGGGAGTTGTGCCGACGTCAGAACGCCGAGCTCTGATTGGCTGTGATTAGAAAGATAGTGGGTAGACCTTCCAGGCGGGTAGCACCGAGGTCTACCCACTATCCTTCTCATTGGAGTCAATCAGAGCTCGGCATTTTGACGTCACCACAACCCCCGCAAAAGAAGCAGACGACCTTGCTCTTTGTATAGGCATGCCGAAGGCTTCAGGAACGCAGGCCGTCGTCATATGTTGCTTCATTTAGAATTCCTTCTTCGGCAATCCGATAATCCGGCAACCTTATTGGTTGAGGAGCGGTAAGAAGACGCTCGGGAGTAGCCATTCACAGCGTTTGGGGATTAAGAAGATAATAATGAACAGCATACGAAAGGCCCGTTTGCAAAACCGAGAGAAAACTCTGACGTTTTGAAAATGTGAAGTAAACTCAAAAGTAGCGGTTACTTTTTTTCAAATAATGGCAACTTTCGTCTCGAGTAAATAAATAATCTATTTGAATACCTTTTGAAGCGTGTGTAGTTGTAATTGTAACCAATTACTTTTTTTTTCCAGAGTAACGTTCACGAAACTGATTCGTACGGAGTGTCTCTATAAATTCGGAGGCGGCGCGTTTCCTGCAATTCTTATGCTACTGTAGTCACCGGTGGCTTAATAAACGTCGGGAGTGGTTTGTCAACTTCTCGCTCCATGATTGGTTCTTGACATTCTTGTCGACTCTCACTTTCTGCGAAGGAAATCAAGGAAAGAGCACACCCTGTGTGCCTGAAGGTTTCGGTCAGAATATAGGACATTTATTAATGCGAAAGCATTAACTGTCCCATGGAGCGCAGCCGGCATTGTCTGTAACCGCTCAAAACGGCACCTAAATTCCGGCTGAGTGGAACGAGCAATAAAGTCCCGTTGGCTGCGACGCATCTTAGTTCCAAGGAAGGAGGGAGGTCTTAAAAAAGACCTCGTCCTGGGGCCCTAATCTGGACACTTGGCGAAAAAGTCGGCGAGAAATCCGGCGGCTATGATTGGCCGGCGCCAAGGTCAAGTGCGGCGTCGGCCAATCACGGCCGCCAGATTTCTCGCCGACTTTTTCGCCAAGTGTCCAGATTAGGGACCCTGGCGCTGCGGCCCCGCGCGCAGGTAAAAGGGAGAGGGTGGTACGCGCGCTGCCGCCGCTCTCTCCCCTCTCTCAGGTCACGCGTCAGGCCAACACCACCTAGAGCTAAGGCAACACCACCTAGAGGAGAAGGCCAGAACACGCCTCGAGTGACGTCACGGGAGCAGGCTGACGTGCGCCGCGCTATAAGCTGAGCTGAGGGCTTCGCGCGTAGGTTTTACGTCGTAGAAACGCGGGTTTTCGGACTGTTTATT
Source organism: Ixodes persulcatus (assembly GCA_013358835.2). Taxonomy (NCBI): domain Eukaryota; kingdom Metazoa; phylum Arthropoda; class Arachnida; order Ixodida; family Ixodidae; genus Ixodes; species Ixodes persulcatus. Next base: position 496,152 of record JABSTQ010009385.1, on the reverse strand, counting down.
TTTTATGAGCTAACATGAGAGCTGTGAAAGCCGAGTGATTTAAAGCACCAATTTTAGAACGCAGGAAAATTATTATAACCTACAATTATCGTAGTGAAATACAAGAAAGTGATATCTTGACACAGATGTGTTCTTTTTTTAAGCGATAAACTGGGTGGTGTAGTTGTCTCTGAACGACATGGGAGTTGTATAAAAGAAGAATCCATGTGAAATGGCAATAATCGAAGTAATGGGACCAGATAAAATGAACTACAGTAACAATCGGATAAATGATGCAGAGGCATTCATTTAATTTCATTTCATTTTATTCACCTCAAAGGCATCTGAAGACGCATTACATGAGGGAGATTCAAAAATAACAGACAAAAAGTAATTGAACATAAAAAATAGACACCAACAAAAAAAATCACACACACACACAAAAACGCTTATTAGCATGTTATTGTTATGATGCAGTTTTACAAATCAAGGTTCAGTTAAACAAATTAATGCACTTCTTTTTAAATGAAATGGGATATCTCTCAGTTACAATATGGTCAGGTAGTTTGTTCCAGTCAGTGGTGCAAAGTACTAAGGAGGAAAAGAGGAAAGTGTAAGTATGGCACTGAAATGGTTCCATCTTGCAGGAATTATCTAATATGGATTATGTAAAATTGGCAGCCCAGCACTAAGTAGATTGAAAATCGGAATCTGAGTAATATACAGCTTGAATAAAACACAATCGGGCTATTTTTCGTCTTCTTTCTATATTAGGAAGATTTATGCTAGCTTTTAAAGCGGAGACACTAGTTTCGGATGAATAATCACTGCATATAAATCTGGCTGCTTTGTTTCGAAGATTCGAGCCTCGAGATTAGGTAGCTTAGGTGTGGATTCCAAATTATGCTTGCATATTCTAATTTTGGGAGGATAAATGTTTTGTATGCGAGTAGTTTTGTTTCAATGGGAGCTAGATCCCTACTGAAAAATCTCAATTGCATGAGAAATTTCTGTGTCCAATAAACACATATGAATCAAATGAGATATATAAGAACATATAAGATCTATATAAGATATATAAGAAACTTGTAAAAAGTTTCTTATACGGTTCTTATATATCTTATATAGTTCTCAATAGTTCTTATATATCTTGTATGATTCATGTGTTTGTTAGACAAGAAATTTCTCACACAAATGGCTTTTTCACAAACCAAGTGTTTTTAGTGCACTATTTGTTATTTGCTCAATCCATGATAATGAGTCTGTAAAATACACGCCCAAATACTTGTACGACAATGAGTGTTCTAGTGGTTGTGAAAGTAATAAGTACTGGGTTAGTGTTTTAGTGGAGGACTTAATTATGGACATTTGTTTGCATTTACATGCGTTAATGTTCATCTGCAGTAGGGAACACCATGATGATATTGTATCTAAATCGTCTTGGACAATATTGTGATCACTATAAGTGTATTAATTTCCTGGTAAATAACTCAAGCATCAGCGAAAAGTCTAATTGTCGATTTAATTGATGATGGTAGGTCAATGACATATATTAGAAACAATAGAGGCCCGAGTACACTACCCTTAGGGACACCTGATGCAACAGCAACGGGACCGAAATTGCCAGACAAGTATAAAAGTAATAACATTCTAAAATTGTGATGTGCTGGTTTGAAAAATGTATTACACATAGTTTGAAAAATATATTGCACATATTTTGACAAACGTTTCTTAGACCTGTGATAAATCTGTATAGGTTCAGCAATTCAATGAACTCTGCCTGTTCAAATATAGTACTTGTTTTGCAGCAAGCAACCTATCCTATCTGGTTACTACAATGAAAAAAAAAAACACCTGTAACCTATTTCTTGGCAATTTCATAATGTGAAAACGTTATCTTTGCAAAAAAGTACCGTAATACCCGAGCGTTGCCCCATACGCTGATGTACTTCAGTACCGAGTCTGTGAAACGACACAGTTAGGGCGGCTAAAAACAAGTTTTGTACACAAAGAGAAGTGGGCATGGGAGCTTCATATTCAAAGTTGCTTGCATTTACAATACAGAAGAGAGTCGTAAATAAGAAATTGGTCACCTTTGAACACTGCGAAGCGAGCCTCCTGGTATCCATAAGTTCTGCAAATATCCGTCTTGAAAAAAATTGATACACATGCATCTTAGATGCTGTAGATTTTGTGACACCGAGACACACAATATCTGTGCAGCATGTCGGCATTTACGCTGTAGCACCACAAGATACCTAAGACACTGCTACAAGGACACCGACTATCTGCACACACACACACAACACACACACAGATTCACCGACTTCAGAGAGCAGTTGCCTTTGCATGAGGATGAAGCGCAAGCACGTTGCTGGCCGGACAGGAACTAATTTGTTTAGCGTTGACCCCTTAGCTTTTTTTTAGATTTTGCACTGGCACTTTTCGTATTGTTGTCCTTGCAACAAAGGTTTCTCAGTTGAATGTTTTCACTGCAGTCCAACACATGCTTCAGCTCAAACTCACTGTGGGTTCACCATCACAGGCATCAGACGTACTCTTCCTTGGTCTGAGTTCGCTTCTTGACATCTGTGACGGTTGGCAGCGAGTGTCTTTGATTGCAGAGTTTCAGCTTTCCATTTCTTTTGTTTGGCATTCTTGGCATTAATGCGAACATTCATCTTGCTGCAAAGATGTCACAAGAAAATGCTTGTGCATTTTCTTGTGACAACAACACGTGTTTTAAGATGAGCTCACTCGTATGTTAATTTTCACAGTAGTCGAAGTCGGAAGTCTCCTTTTCGGCGAGTAGTTCCATTATGAGATATGTAACAAGTCGGCACTGGCTCGGCATCACCAATTGGTGAACAACATAGTTGTGTTCTACAGCATTTACACCAGGAAAAACAAGCCCTTCTAAAACCAGTTTCATTGCGAGAGCACAGTCTTCCTGTGCGAGCAAACTGTAGCCAACTTGTATCGTGCTGTTGATGCGGCCTTGCATTTTTCGCCCCTTAGGTTTTTCACGGTGATGTAGACTGCATGGCTGGCCACATAGCCCAGGGCCGGGAGGGTCTGTCTTATTTTTTACAGCCCAGGGCCACATTGCAGGTATATCACGTTGCATGTAGCGCGTCAAGTATCCGCTCGCTTGGGAAGATCTTCCTAGTTTCCATCCTTGCTAGCTGTAGTGATCGTTGACAGAGTGCTCCTCAGCAGTCTTTTGTTTTCATCTTCGTAAATGTGCCTTGTAGACACGTGATATTAGAAGCAAGCCAGGTGACTACGCATTCCGAAGCACTCTTCTAAGCTGTCAGTTTTCAGCTTGTCCCATGGAGGCCGTACAGTAGCCCGAGTTCATCAAAGCAGCATCTGGGATGTGTATTTGACCGCTTCTGCAAGATATAGAACAAAAAAGGAGGAAATCATATTAATCCAAAGAAAGGTAATGTAATCAAAAATGGTTATAGAAATACAAAAAAAAAAAGAAGAAAAAATGCTCTATTTTAAAGTGTAGCTGAAGTGGTTCCGTATTTGAGAAAAAACCCTGGCAGTGTTTCGATCTGGTATTTCGGATCACAAACATAAAATTATTCTTGAATTTGATGTGCCGAATGCGCTATAATAATAATAATAATAATAATAATAATAATAATAATAATAATAATGCTTATTGCACGAGCACATAGAACCAGGTACAGAAAATAATAATAATAATTAATAATAATAATAATAATATGCTCCATAGAGCTTCCTGGTATGTGTTGGGATTCCTTGGGGAGCCTGAAGGGGCGCCAGCTAAATTGTTAGTATATGGCTCTGGTCTATGAATAAGTAAACTGGTCAATGAACCATATTCCGGCTTGCGTGCACTCCTAACTACAGCTCAAAGACCCGCTAAAATATAGGTCTTACTAGTTAGTTGCGGCGGATCATTTCCGCGCTCCGATGAGGATACACAGAAGCGACACGATGTACTTCTTTTTTTTAATTTTTACATTGATGTGCTGGTTGCAACCGCGATAACCTATCACTTGCATACCTTGCGAAAATCATTCCAATCTGAACTCATAAATCAAGTCATTTTTATTTAGGTCTGCACCTACAAGTAGCGCGAGCATTTGAATATGTTGCTTCCAGGCCACAACCAAATCACTCCCATGTACGCATTCAGCGAAAAGTAAAAACAAGAAACGAAACCACGATCATAAAAATTGAAAAGTTCTCACCCTGCCATGCCGTCAAGGAGCGAGATCTTCCCGTGGATTCGCTGTATAGTTAGGGTTTTTCGTTTTCGGGTTTTATATTTTTTTAAATTCGGGGGGTAAAAATCGGGTGCTATTTTTCAAGCTGATAATCGGGGAGAAATCGGGGTTTTTTGTGGAAACATTCCGAAATTCGGGTTTTTTCGGGTTAAATTTACAAATGTAATCAGTAATACAATCTTTTTTTTTTAGGCAGAGCGTATTACGAGTTTCTTTTTTTTTTTTTTTAACGCTAACGCGTTAAAATTAGGGGTCTGTTTCAAGCTGGTAATCTGGGAAATATCAGTTTTCCAGCTCCGATTGCCGTCGGTCGCTTCAAAGGAAGCACCGCCCACGAAGTCCTCTCCCTCAGGTGTCAACAAAAACCCCGACCGTTCGAGGGACGGTCGTCTTCGACAAGATATTTCGCTATGGAATAAACCTGTTAAGTTGTCCCGATCTGTTTACGCGACTGACTGGCTCGGACGTTGTTCGTGAGAAAGGTTGGATGCCAGCAAGATGGCCATGCTACCCGAGAGACCCTGCTCGGCGTCGACACCTCAGCGGTCGAAGGGGGATTGATAGTGCATTTCAAAAGCGGCGTGCAGCAGGGCCAAAGCTACGTGGCGTGCCGAGGCGCTTCCACCTGCACAGCAGGGGGACAGAAATGTCCCTCCGAAGCCCCAATGCCTATTGCCGCTTTTCCTCAGCCGACCTCCATAGAATGTCACGGTGAGTTAGGCGCGCTCGTTGGGCGGTTGGTTGAGAGTCGTGTAGCATCCACAGTGCTGCACGCAGCTTGTGAAATTAACTATAGGTCACTGTTCTCCCCAGGTAGGGTAGGTAGCGTGTGCGCACCGAAAACTCCCTGCGGCGTAAAAATAAATAGGTTGGTTATGTGGCTTTGGAATTCGGGGAGAAATCGGGTTTAACCCGATTCTTCTGAAACATGTTCGGGGTGAAAAATCGGGTAAAATCGGGTTTTACCCGAAAACGCTTTCGTAGTCATCCTTGCAGAAACTCAAAAACGGACACTTTCACATCCAGTTTTCCGCCAAAGCGCGGATAAAAAACATCTGTACGGAACGACAGCACCAGTGGACAGCACCGACAATCGAAAAGCAACGTTCACGTTCACACACGAGGCCGCGGTTGTGTTTGTATTCCAAAATGTGCTCGATCTCACTCGAGAGTTGAACTTCTGACCCTCGGCGTTCAAACACCTACTCGCTTCTAGAGTTGTTCTTGTTGATTCCTCAGCCTCATTGTCACGTGACCCAACCCGCAGGAGTAACTAAAAAAGCCGTCGAAGAAAGGAACGCGACGGACGACCGTTGGGGTGAAAAAGTAAAAAAGGAAAACAAAACGCGACGCCGTGGCGCCTTTTTCTTTTTATTTTTGTTTGTTTGCACCGCGTCAAGCGTAGAGAGAAAGGGAAAGTAAAAGAGAACGGGCGTTGCAAAAAAGCCAACTGTCAAGGGGAGCCTTGCGGAGAAGCGCACTACCAGTTCAGCCTACTCATGCCGACGCTCCTTGAAGGGAGAGAGGGAAGCGCTACGGCCTTAGCTCTAGGTGGTGTTGGCTAAGGCCGTAGCGCTTCCCTCTCTCCCTTCAAGGAGCGTCGGCATGAGTTGGCTGAACGGGTAGTGCGCTTCTCCGCAAATCTCCCCTTGACAGTTGGCTTCTTTGCAATGCACGTTCTCTTTTACTTTCTCTTTCTCTCTACGCTTGACGCGGTGCAAACAAAAAAAGAAGGCGCCACGGCGTCGAGTTGTGTTTTTCTTTTTCACTTTTTCTCCCCAACAGTCGTCCGTCGCGTTCCTTTCTTCGATGGCTTCTTTAGTTACTCCTGCGGGTTGGGTCACGTGACAATGCGGCTAGGGAATCAACTAGAACAACTCTAGAAGCGAGTAGGTTTTTGGACGCCGAGGGTCAGAAGTTCAACTCTCGAGTGAGATCGAGCACATTGTGGAATACAACACAGCCGCGGCCTCGTGTGTGAACGTGAACGTTGCTTTTCGATTGTCGGTGCTGTCCACTGGTGCTGTCATTCCGTACAGATGTTGTTTATCCGCGCTGTGGCGGAAAACGGGATGTGAAAGTGTCCATATTCGAGTTTCTGCAAGGATGACTACGACGGGAAGATCTCGCTCCTTGACGGCATGGCAGGGTGAGAACTTTTCAATTTTTATGATCGTGGTTTCGTTTCTTGTTTTTTATTTTCGCTGAGTGCATACATGGGAGCGATTTGGTTGTGGCCTGGAAGCAACATATTCAAATGCTCGCGCTACTTGTAGGTGCAGACCTAAATAAAAAAATGACTTGATTTATGAGTTCAGATTGGAATGATTTTCGCAAGGTATGCAAGTGATAGAATATCGCGGTTGCAACCAGCACATCAATATAAAAATTAAATAAAAAAGAAGTACATCGTGTCGCTTCTGTGTATCCTCATCGGAGCGCAGAAATGATCCGCCGCAACTAACTAGTAAGACCTATATATTAGCGGGTCTTTGAGCTGTAGTTTGGAGTGCACCAAGCCGGAATATGGTTCACTGACCAGTTTACTTATCCATACACCAGAGCCATATACTAACAATTTAGCTGGCGCCCCTTCAGGCTCCCCAAGGAATCCCAACACACACCAGGAAGCTCTATGGAGCATATTATTATTATTATTAATTATTATTATTATTTTCTGTACCTGGTTCTATGTGCTCGTGCAATAAGCATTATTATTATTATTATTATTATTATTATTATTATTATTATTATTATTATTATTATTATTATTGAAAAGAAGAAGTGATGGACCTCAGCTGTTCTGATTGACGCGGCTCTAAATTTTGCTGCTTTTAACAACCTAGCAATCCGACCGCCGTCTTTAACGTGAATGAAGACCACTGGTTATTCCCGCTCCACCGAATGCAGCATCCGCTTCGCCTGTGGCGGTCTTAGGAACACCTGCAGGCTACGATCTGGTCACATGGCAAGTACCAACCTCCGTATTGGGATCTCTCGGCTTGTCACCTCGCGATTGCTGAACACTGTTGGTATTTCACCGAGCTAAATCAACGTCACAGTTGTCATCTGGACCCCACATACACTCCAGAAAAGCGCATTCACTCTACATATGGGACTTTCAACCGTTTCGCGGTGCCATTCAAACTGAGGGTCCTACATGTGTTCTGCGACCTGGTGCCGACGGTAGTATTCGTCCCTCATTACGCGCAAAGCTCTCGCGGTGCATTTAGCTTCACCGGTGAGCCTGGAACTGTTCTTCTCGATTTTAATTCTTTACGTTGTTTTCGCTTTGCTCTTTCTCGTGCCTCTTTGTCGTCGTTGTCCTAACACCATGGCCGATGCCTCAATTTGTGGAGCTTGCTCGAGCCCTGTGCCAAACGACGGCAGATGCATGAAATGCGCTGATTGTTCTCGGCAATATCATCTCGGAAAGAAGTGTTCAGGGATAGCTGACGGCACATTTAAGGGTATGTTCGCCGCGAAACTCGAGAAATGGCGATGCCTTGCGTGCCGTGAAGGAGCCGGGAAACATAATTTAATATCAGACTCACAATCGTCTCTAGCCGAGCCCTCCGCGTTCTTGGCACAGCTATCAGAGGTGAATGAGAAACTCGACCGTCTCCTTTCCTGGAAGGACACCGTCGACAATCTCCAAGATCTGCACCCCAAGATTGACTCTCTGTTGTCCATGAAGCTCACGGTGGACACGATGCGCACCACCATGACCGAGATGCAAGAGTCTCTGACTTTTGTTTCGTTACAATATGATTCCCTTATAAACTCGGTGAAAACGCAAGAGAAAGAGGTCAAGGAGCTCCAAGTAGAAACGAATACCTTGCGGACATTGATAGCTGACCAAGCGCTTGAGATTCAGCAACTAAGAGACGCCCAAAATTACGCTGATCAATCTAATCTTCTGGCAAATCTAGAAATTCATGGCATTCCATTTTCTGCCCGCGAGAATCTCGAAGGGATTATCACCGACTTGGCAGGGCAATTGAACATGAAGGGTTTTCAGCCGACTCATGTCGAAGATGCACACCGCCTACCTGCAAGGCGTGATTCCATTCCTCCCATACTGGTTCGCTTTTCGTCCCTTTATCTGAAAGAACGTTGGATGATGTGTCGCTCCCGCTTGAGTTGTTTACCCTGTGAAGATTCTCAACCCAGGATTTATTTCAACGACAACCTCACGGACGCCAACAAACGACTCTTCTGGCAGGCAAGAACAAGAGGAAAAGAAAAAGGGTACAAATTTGTATGGGCTCGCCATGGCCAAATATTTGCAAAGCAAACCGGAAATTCACCTGTGCTCCGCATCACCAACGCGGCTGCTTTGAAGCACATTGTGTAGACTTCAATGCTCGCCACTTCTCGATTTAAAGATTTTAAGACTTACTCGCAAAGCTTCCAACCAACACCAGGAACTTCATTTACCTTATTTCATGTTAACGTAAGAAGGCTTCATAAACACTGGGACGAATTTAGATTAGTCATAAACTCTGTGCTCCCGATAGCAGAGGCATTTGTTTTAATGGAAGTTAATATTCGCAGCGAAGATATAGAGATGTTCTCATTACCCGGTTTTAATAGCTGCTTCCGCACCCGCGAGAACAAGCGCGGTGGCGGAATTGCAGTTTTCCTCAAAACCTCATTGTTATATTCTGAAATAACTGTTTCGTTCCTTACTTGTGAATCAGTCGCACTGCATATCTTAACCTCCATGTATGACCTCTACTTACTAGTTTTCTATAGACCACCCTCCGAAAGTGTTGCCAATTTTCTAACAGAGTTACGAAATTGTCTACAGTCTTTGCCGGTAAATGCGACCCTTTGCTTGACAGGAGATATTAACATTGATCTCATGAAACCCTCGAAGTCACTCGTCTGCGAATACCTTACCTTATTATCGGACTACGGTGTCGAGCCCACCATTCTCAACCCAACCAGAGAGGAATTTCTTGGCGGCAAACTTGTTAGCTCGTCCATCGACCACATCAACTTAAGAGCGCCAACCTCGACAACACAATCGGCAATTATAACTGAAAAGCTATCGGACCACTATTTTGTGGCGTGCATTTAGAATTTCCTGGCAAGGCTCCTATTAATTCGAGAATTGACATACGTCGAGTTGACATAATTGACCCCAATACTTTCGACGGCTTCATATCTAATTACAACTGGGGTGCTTTTCAAGCCTTTGTTAACCCAACCGAAATTTATAACTCCTTTGTTGATATCTTTACTCGGTTTTCAGACGCCTCGAAAAAAGTTATCTACTTAAAAAAGAGAAAGACAAATCTACGATGGTTGAATAATGATATATTATCCGCCATCAAACTTAAATAAATTGCTTGGAGACGTTGCCGTCGCTCTCCGCGGAACCGAAGCCTACAAGCTGAATTTAGGTCTATCCGCAACAGAGTCAATGCACTAATTCGTTCCGCTAAACGAACTTATTTTCAAAAACAATTTTCAGACTATCGAAAGAACTCAGCTAAAACTTGGTCACTGCTAAATGAATTGCGAGGTATCTCACCGCATGTGCACGACAGTCTTTTGGGTGATACTTTTGGACCTGATTCACTTGCGACTGCCAATATCTTTAATAATCTCTTCGAATCGTTTTCAGGGAAAGTCGGACAGAAAAGTTGTTTTTGTTCTCCTCATTACTCCAATTCTGCCTCTGCTTTTCTTCCTCAGAGGACTGGAGCCGATTTAGAATCTATAATACTAAGCCTCAAACCTAACAAGTCTCCGGGAATCAATGGAATAGGACTAAGTGACATACGAAGAAATTTATCTTTTCTTCAAAGCACACTTCTTCTTCTATTCAATACAATTCTTGAATCTGGTTCCATACCTAATGAGTTAAAAATCGCCGTTGTCAAACCTGTTAAGAATGGAACCTTCGGCAACCTTTTCCGAGTTTCAACGCTGCGGAAACGAGTCCCGAAACGAGTCCCGACGTGTCAGGACTGCCGGCCACCTGTCGAAGCCTGCCCAAAACGAGTCTCAACGCGTCCGTGACGTCAACGGGACGTGTGTGTGTGTGCGTGTGGGTTCGTGCGCTCCGGAAGGGGAGAGAGGCCTGGCCTAACTGCGGAGAACCATGGCTATGACTCATTTCTGGCTACGACGCGGCGGACTTTTCTGCTACGCACTCGGCGGTCGCACCTGCTGCCCTGGCGGAGAGTGAGGGAGAAAACGGACCCTATATAAGGCGGGGCGTGAGACGGCTCCAGTTGTTTTCTTGGATTTGACGACTGTATCGCTACCATGTAATTAAACCGTTCGTTACGTTACCAATTCTCCCACCTCCACTGGACCCCTGGGTTCTTCACTTCGGGGAATGGTCATCGTCAAAGGCCAGGAAGCCTCCGGACGTGCGGCTAAAACCCCGCCTCGAACAACTGGTTGGCAGCGGTTGGGATCGGACCATGCGACATCGTGCTACATCTGTGGGTGAGCGTTTGGACTTTGCTTTGAGATTCGCCAGGCTTCAGATTATGGGTAATTAATTTTGAACTGCTGGGAATCCTTAGTGTTTGACTCGTGCGCTAGGTTTTGGTACAACCTCGCGACAAGTTTTAGAACAAAGCCAAAGCTAAAGAGCAGCGATCATGGATCTAATGAGGTTACTGAGAACAGATTTATTCTGTTTATGTGAAGAATTGGGTGTGGAGGTGGAGCAAAAGATGAAGAAATCTGAGATCAGTAAAGCGATTTCAGAGAGCGCGGAAGCAGAGGAAATTAAAATTGCGTGGGAACTGCTTCAGAACGCTAAGAGCGAAGCTGCAGCTAGAGAGGAACGAGAACGAGAGCAGGCTGCAGCAAGAGAGGAACGAGAGCGAGAACAGGCTGCAGCGAAAGAGGAACAGGCTGCAGCGAAAGAGGAACGAGAGCAAGCTAGAGAGGAACGAGCACAGACTGCAGCGAAAGAGGAACGAGACCAGGAGCGAGCGCTGAAAAGGCTAGAGCTCGAAATTGAACAACAGCGATTAAACTCGCAGAACAGTAGAGTTGGGGCTCCGGTACGAGCAAGTGAGACCGAGTCGTATCAAATGAAGAAGCTCATGCAGCCGTTTAAAGTTGGGGAAGACGTGGGCCTATTCTTAGTTAACTTTGAGAGGACATGTGAGAAGTTGAGCTTCGCCCCAGAAACGTGGCCGCAACGGCTTTTGACTCTGTTGCCCTGTGAGGCTGCAGAGGTTGTCGCGCGCCTTAGTGCTGGAGACGCGGACGACTACGACAAGGTGAAGTCCAGCCTTTTGAAGCGGTACCGCCTTTCTGCCGAGGCGTTCCGTCAAAGGTTTAGAAACGCATCCAAAAAGAGCAGCGAGGGCTACTCGGAATTCGCGTACGGGCTTAAAACCAACCTGATAGAATGGTTGAAGAGCGAGGAAGTGTACGAAAGCCGAGACAAGGTAGTCGAGTGTGTGTGCCTCGAACAGTTCTTTCGTAGCATTCCGCAGTCAGTCAAGCTCTGGGTGCAGGACAGGGTGGGAGTCGACTCTGTCGAAAGGGCCGCTGAGCTAGCCGAAGAGTACGCAACGCGTAGAAAGCTGAGCGGAGAGGAAAGCGAACCCGGCCGGAGCGATCAGCGCAAGACCTTCCGACAGGGGAACGGCTCGCGAGAAAACGGGCCCGAGAAGCCCGAAGCAGGACAAAAGGTCCCAGAAAAGAGCGCAGAACACTCGAACGGAGACGAGGCGCGGAAAAGCCCAACAGGGCAGTTCGAGGCAAGGAAGCCGTTCCTGTGCTACAACTGTCAGGAGCCGGGACACACAGCGGCCAGATGTAAGAAACCGCGGGTGGTGTTCTCGTACGTGAACGGTAGTGACGAGGACCTGAAGCTCCTTCGTCCCTATCTTCACGAGCTCCAGGTAAACGGAAAGCCGTGCAGGGTGCTTCGTGACAGTGCAGCGACGATGGACGTTGTTCATCCGTCGTATGTAACGCCATCCGATTTTACTGGAAAGGTAGTTTGGATCAAGCAGCTGCTCGAAAAGCACAGTGTCTGTCTGCCTATGGCGACAGTAAGGATAACTGGCACGTTCGGAGAGCTAGTGACAGAGGCGGCTGTCTCGCGAACAGTCCCGTTGGAGTATCCTTATTTGTTTTCTAACCGGTCAGATTTCCTGCTGCGCGAAAGGGGTCAACAACTGGGAGAAGGGCTAGTTCAGTCGTGTACGAGGTCCGAATCGCGTCAGGTCGCCCCTTTGTTGACGAGTGATCCAGAGCCAGAGGCAGCTGACGGGGAGCAAGCACTCCCAGAGTTGGAGGTAGAAAACCGGGATGAGAGGGACCAGGTTGTAGAACAGCCTGACCTCGTAGCACTAGAAAGCGTACGCCGTCCCAACGCGCCGGCGAAAAAGGCGGAGGAAGACGGGATCAGTGAAAGATCTCTCGTAGCTCCGGCGTCGCGTAACTTTGGTCCTCTGCTACGAGTAGACAGAGTGTCTTTGACAGTCGAGCAGAAGAGCGACCCTAGTGTGTCAGGGTTTCGCTGTACAGCTCAGGAGATTGCTAGGACCAATGTGACGGGGCATGAAAAAGGCGGATTGTTTTATCGGCGCTATAAGGACCGCATTTTCACGTCTAGAAATCACGTGAAAATCGATCACTATGACTTCAGCGTAAGAAAAAGAAAAGGCAAATTTAACGGCAATGCGGATGGGTTGAGCAGATTTTTCTGACATCACGAAAAATAGTAGGGATGATCTCAGAGGTTTTCGTCATCCACGGGAATGAGGATCAAAGTGGGGGCACTTTGCCCAAAATGACCTCACAAATTGCGAAGAGTTTTTGTCTTTTGTATTTTGTTCTTAGTGACCTCGTTGGAAAAATGAGTTTTTTTTGGCGACAGGGGGGGGGGGGGGGTCTCGATACCCGGAATGGTACCAAATTTTGGTAATCCGTAATCCAGTCTGGCGGGTCTTTGGCGAATTCCGAGCGTTTGACTGCGGTGTGGCGTGGTGTTGTGGGGGACGTTTCCGCTGATGCCTCCGTTGAGAGGTTTGGGAGTTTGTTTGGTGCTTGCAGCGTCTTCTCAAGGCCTACTCCAAGCCCACCTCTTCAGGCCAGCGATTGTACCACCGGCCATTCGAGGTTTCCCTGGCCCCGGAGGGGCTGTTAAGAATGGAACCTTCGGCAACCTTTTCCGAGTTTCAACGCTGCGGAAACGAGTCCCGAAACGAGTCCCGACGTGTCAGGACTGCCGGCCACCTGTCGAAGCCTGCCCAAAACGAGTCTCAACGCGTCCGTGACGTCAACGGGACGTGTGTGTGTGCGCGTGTGGGTTCGTGCGCTCCGGAAGGGGAGAGAGGCCTGGCCTAACTGCGGAGAACCATGGCTATGACTCATTTCTGGCTACGACGCGGCGGACTTTTCTGCTACGCACTCGGCGGTCGCACCTGCTGCCCTGGCGGAGAGTGAGGGAGAAAACGGACCCTATATAAGGCGGGGCGTGAGACGGCTCCAGTTGTTCTCTTGGATTTGACGACTGTATCGCTACCATGTAATTAAACCGTTCGTTACGTTACCAATTCTCCCACCTCCACTGGACCCCTGGGTTCTTCACTTCGGGGAATGGTCGTCGTCAAAGGCCAGGAAGCCTCCGGACGTGCGGCTAAAACCCCGCCTCGAACAAACCCCTGTTCAAGGGAGGGCACAGAAATAGGGTCGAGAACTATCGCCCAATATCTATTTTGCCATGCCTTGTCCAGATACTAGAGAAATTTATATATAATGCAATGTCCTCATTCCTTGAAAAACACGAGCTTATGTCTCCAAATCAATACGGTTTTATTTCTGGCCGAGGCACGCAACCACTTCTGGAATCACTATCTGACGAGCTAAATTTCAGCTTCGAACACAACTTGTTTACCTGCGCCTGCTTTTTAGACGTTTCTAAGAATTTTGATACAGTTAACCATCTCATTTTACAGCACAAGCTTTCAGCTTTGGGTTTTCGGGGCCCTTTCTTATCACTGCTAAAAGATTTCTTACATGAACGTTCACAACAGGTGGCTTTAAATGGTGTATATAGCAGCAACCTCTCATTAAAAGCCGGCGTTCCACAAGGCTCCATACTTTCGCCTCTCTTATTCAACATCTATGTTAATGATATGGCTAGCGCAGTTACCAACTGTATGATATACCAATACGCTGACGATACCCTTGTATTGACTCGTCATCTTTCATACCCAAAAGCAATGGAGATGCTTCAACAGTCTTGTAATGAGCTCATGGATTGGTTTAATCAAAATCTGATTGCTACAAATGTCTCTAAAACAAAACTCGTATGCTTCCACAATCCTTTGAAAGTTGTTTCGCTAAATATTCCACTTTTTTTACACACGTCTAATTGTTTCCCGTGCCATTGTGATAAGGTTCCATATTCTGACACAGTAAAATATCTTGGCATTCTCTTTGACTCTGATCTGTCATGAAATTCGCATCTCACCAAAATCTGTGCTAAACTTAGGAGTATCTCCTGTTTGCTCTATAATATCAAAACATTCATGCCCTTCGGTTTGCGCAAGCGCATAGCTTATTCATTAGCTTACACACATTTGCGCTATGGCATAACTGTATTTGGCCAATGCTCGAGACTATGGCACAAAAAAGTAAACGGCATTTTAAAAGGAATTTTGAGAAATGTGTGCTATGGCATGAGGTTTTCTAATTTAGATTTGTTTCAAACTTTGTCAATGCCGAACTTTCGATCTTTGTTCCTAGAGACGGTAGTGCTCAATTACAACTGGAAGGACGACTTTAAATCTACTCACCCCGTCACGAGGCAATTGCGGAAAGTTCGACTCTACGCCGTTCCAACATGTTATACACGGTATGGGAAAAACATGCGTTCATTTTATGTCCCTCACATTTTCAACGAGTTACCACCAAGTCTCTCGAACCTTACTTCTAAAAAAAACAACTTAAAAAGGAACTACACAATATATTTATCAACGAAGAAAATAAGTGATCATTAACTATATTGTTTCGTAAATTTTTTTTTTATTGCTTCACGCAGAAACTATCTTGTCGTCTATGAAATAATGTTCTGATTTATTTGTATGTGAGTGGCGCACTCTAACGTGTTGTTATACAAGTAACGGCTCTAGCTTCTGTGCAACACACGTTCGTGTTCATTCTCTAATACTGTCTATTAATCTGATGGACAAGAACTTGATCCTTTGAAATTTGACTTTTGATGAAGTGTGACTCTGAACTGGTGCTTTTTTATTGTGTTGCGTTTTTGTCTTTTTTCCTATTACTTTCTGGAACTTTCCTGTGAATCACTCAACTTTTAGGTTCAGTCTCACAAGCCCTTGTTGGCTTAGACGAACCTGCCTTCTGCTCTTTTGAACTAACCCAGCGTAAATAAATTATTATTATTATTATTATTATTATGCCGCCTAGTACGGACGCAGGCCGCCTCTCCTCCCGTTGACCTTGGCGCCGGCTTCGAGTCCCTGCGGAGCATGCTCCTCGATGATATGGAGGGAATTTCGTTCCTGACCGACGAGGTCGCCGCCCTCAGGGACGAAAACGCACGCCTCCGACACGAGCAAAAGCGCGACGCCGAGCTACAGGCGGGTGCCATGGCCGTACTGCGGTCTGAGGTCCGGGGTCTGCGTGACGCACTCGGCCAGCGACGACAGCCGGACGCGCCCGATCGCCGGCGGCAGCCCGTGGATAGGGCAGCGGGGGGGTCTTTGGGAAAAGACACTTATGCTGCCGCTCTACACAGCTCTCTCCCCCAAGCTTCTCCTACGAAGGTTGTGGCGGCAACTCTCTTTTCGGATGGGCAGAGTAATGCTTCGCCGAAAGACGACGTCCCTATCAGTGGCATCAACTCTGCACGGCCAAAAGCTCGGACCCCAGCGCTTACCGGGGCGTCGGAAACCTGCAAGTTGATCGTCGCGCCTCCATCAACTCGACGAAGAGCCCTGTTCGTCACCAAGCTGAACCCGGACACCAGCTGCGAAGACATCAGTTCTCATCTCTCTTCCGTCGGAGTTGAGGAAGTGGAGTGCCGGAAACTGAAGACGCGCTACGACTCTTACGCCTCCTTCCATGTGTCCGTGGCTGCCAAAGACTTCGACAAGCTTTCTGATCCCGCCGTGTGGCCCAAATCGTGCCTCTTTAAGGCTTTTCGAGGCGCCCTTCGCGAAGACCTACTCCATGCATCCGAGGCAGCCGCCGCCGCCGCCCCCTTGAACGTTGGAGAAACCTAGGATGAGTCACATTGATTTATTTTACCAAAACGTTCGCGGCCTGCGTACAAAAGCCGATTGCTTTTTCTCTAATGTTACTTTATCCAATTGCTCTATATTTTGTTTAACTGAAACATGGCTGGGTTCTAGCATCGGCTCCTCCGATTACTTCCCTCCTTGTTTCGAGGTGCACCGTCGCGATCGTGATTCTACCCCGCGGAGCAGAACGGGAGGTGGAGTGTTGGTCGCAGTCGACAGGCGCTACCGCTCTAGGAGACGCGAAGACTTAGAGAAATTTCCCGAGAGCGATTGAGGCTGCGAAGGGAGTACGCGTTTTAATCGGTTTATTTTACCTCCCTCCCCAGACACCGCCAGATGAATTTCATAGTTGTCTTGTTGGCATAGAGAATACAGTGAGCGACTTACAGGGTTGCGAAGTCTTAATCTTGGGGGATTTTAATGCTCCTGGAGTCAACTGGTCGCAGTTTGATGTTTTTACGGAGAACTTTAACTGCAGGCAGAAAGGTGCCCAGCTCTTAAACTTTTCTTCTTTCTTAAATCTCACACAACACAATAATGTTCTGAATCACCAATTTAATGCTCTAGATTTATGCTTCTCAAATATGGACAGTGTGCGTGTAGCACGGGGTGAACTCCCATTAGTTCCTCAGGATACATATCATCCTGCACTTGATATAGTACTCTCTTTCGAAAATTCCTCTGTTCGTGCTCATTCTGGTGGTTCCCCACCGCACACCTCATATAATCTGTCAGCAGGGGACTATGTCGGGATGCATCATTACCTCACGAGTTTTGATTGGGCATTGATCTTGGAGTCGCCTGATGTAAATGACCAGGTCATGCTCTTCACGCGAACTGTTCGGGGGGCCATGGATACTTTTATTCCGTTAAGGACAGTTACTAAATCTCGCTTTCCTCGCTGGTTTTCCAGTGAGCTAAAAACACTTCTGAAAAGAAAGGACTTCTTTCACAGGAAGTTTAAAAAAAGTGGCCTTTTAAAGTGGGAGGTAGAATTCAAAAGCTGCAGAAAGCAATGTAAGACGGTCCTGGATCGAGACCGCCAGGCTCATCGTTGCTCAGTGGAATCAGATCTTGTCAATAATCCGAAGCAATTCTGGAGGTACATTAATTCACGTTCTGGGAGGCATATCGAGTCGAAGATTGTCCTGGATAATCACGAGAGCGATTTGAAGTCCGTGCCTGAGTTATTTGCTGAGCATTTTAGGTCCGTCTACAGGGATAGTACGCAGCGTTCTGCACCTGCGCTGCCTCACTTAGATGGGTTTGGGGATTTGTTGAGTTGCATTAATGTCGACGAGGAGTGCGCCCGGTCCTGTATTAAGAAAATGAGAGCAACATTATCAGTAGGGCCCGACGGCATTCCCTCGGCGATTCTCAAAACTTATCACGACATATTCACGCCGGTACTGTGCTCTATATTTAACAACTCGTTAAGGTTGGGAACCTTTCCTGAAACGTGGAAAGTCGCTGCTGTCGTTCCGGTCTTAAAGTCGGGGAAAAAAGGTGATATTTGTAACTATAGACCGATTTCTCTTCTCTCTCCATTTTCTAAGCTCTTTGAAATGGTCGTCCATCAATTCCTCTCTTTCAAATTTCGAAACTTAGTAATTCCCAATCAGCATGGTTTTATGAGCGGGAGATCAACTACTACTAATCTTGTTAGCTTTATGTCTGCCGCATCTCGTGTGATATGTAACAGAGGTCAGTTAGACGTTGTCTACTTTGACTTAAGTAAAGCTTTTGACGTAGTCAATCACATTATTCTTTTATCCAAACTTTCCTCCTATGGAGTATGTGGCTCAGTACACGACTGGTTCAAAAGTTACTTGTCCGAGAGAGAGGCGTATGTCCGGGTCAACAACATGAACTCTTCGTTATACAGGACTCGCTCTGGCATTCCTCAGGGATCTGTTTTAGGACCCCTTCTGTTCACAATTTTCGTAAATGACGTCTCTTTTGCTGTTTTAAATTCGTCATTCCTGCAATATGCTGATGATATAAAAATTTATCGAGAAATAGTTACTGAACATGATTGTGCTAAGCTACAGGAAGATGCAAGTTCTTTCTACCGATGGTGCTCTGAAAACGACCTTTTCTTGAACCCGTCCAAAACCAAGGTCATGACGCTCTCTCGGAAAACTCACAATATCTCTTTTGCATATAATATTCAAGGAGAGACTTTGTCTCGAGTAAGTGTAATGAAAGATCTCGGAGTCATGGTTGATTCTGGCTTGCGTTTCTCTGATCACGTTGGTAGGCTGGTTAACTCGTCATTGCGAATGTTGGGTGTTGCCTCTCGCTTAACCAGGGAGTTCGAAAACCCGACTGCTTTTATCACATTATACTGTTCGCTATCCAGGTCGCAGTTAGAATACGCCTCACCTGTTTGGAATGGAATTTCTAAAAGTCACTCCTTGGAGATCGAACGTGTTCAAAAAAAGTTTGTTTCTATCTTTAAACATCGCTACATAAAGGAAGATGTTCACTGTTTAACATATGAGTCTGCGTTAGAGCGTGTTGGTTTGCTTAGCTTGCACCGGCGTCGGGAGAACGCGGACTTACTATTTTTGTTTAAAACGCTGCATGGACTTATCAATTCTCCGAGCCTGTTATTTGAACTGTGCCTTAGGGTCCCACGTGTACCTACTCGTCTTCAGTCATCTTTTTATGTTTCTAGAACGTTTAGTCCGGTGAACCCAATTGTAAGAATGGCACAGCGTTTGAATCATTACTCTGAAAAACTTTATATTTTCCACCCTTGCTACAGGACGTTTGTCCTTTCTACTAAAAACTTGCCCGTGCTGGATGAGCATTGCTGAACAGCTCTGTTATGTCTGAATTTCGTCATCTCCATGGCGTGCTCTCTGGTTGTGCACTTGTTGTCCTATACGTTCTTGTGTTCCGTGTCTACTTTCTGGTGGTGCACTTGTTGTCCTACGTTCTTGTGTTCCGTGCCTCGTTTTTATGTTATTCTACTAATTACTCGCGCACTGCCTAGTATTGTGCTTAAATATGTATCTTCTTTTCTGCGGAGATGTATATAATATATTTTTTTTATCCACCAGTGTACCAGCACCAAGACCTCAGGGTTGTTCCTGGGCACTGTATAATAAAGATTGATTGATTGATTGATTGATTGATTATTATTATTATTATTATTATTATTATTATTATTATTATTATTATTATTATTATTATTATTATTATTATTATTATTATTTAGGAATTTATTTTGACACTGATTTATCGTGGAACTCCCATCTTTCCTACATCATGAAGAAGCTGCGAGCAGCATCCTGCACCCTCTACAATATAGGAACATTTATCCCCATGTCAACCCGAAGACTCATTGTGCACGCACTCGTTTATAGTGTGCTGCGATATGGAATAACCTTGTTCGGGCAGTGCACAGACCTATTAGAAACTAAAGTGAATTCTCTCCTAAAGGGCATCTTGCGTAGCGTGGGATATGGCTCCAATATTCAAACATCCGACAACATCTTTGACGATCTCTCTTTATCATCCTTTCGAGCCCTATTTATGCATACCGTGATACTCCAACATTATTGGGATAATACCTTCAAGGCTCCCAACGTGGTTTGTCGTAACCTTCGGAAAGTGGCACCATATGCCACGCCGCGAATCAGTACTCATTTTGGGACATGCATTCGGAGTTATTGTGTTCCAAACACCTTTAACAAACTCCCACCTGTGCTCAGTGACATCACTTCTCGTGGAAAGTTAAAAAGAAAACTGAAGACTATGTGCTCCTCCATAGGATAATAGCGTCAACCTTCAAGACTTTTCGTAATGACTTTGTACTTTACAATTCGTCTTTAACGATATTTACATTGTCGCGTCTCTGAATCTCTGTAACTTCTTTGTTCTATGTTTTTTTTGTGCGTGCGTGTGTTTTTTTATTGTTATGTGTGCTTTTGTAGATATTTTGTTGGGATCAGTCCTACAAGTCTATAGGACTTGTAGGACTCTCTTTCTTAAGTAAAGGGTAAAGGTAAAGGGGTCCCGAAATGATACTTTGAGGACGTTTAAGCACCTGCAATAAATTTATTATTATTATTATTATTATTATTATTATTATTATTATTATTATTATTATTATTATTATTATTATTATTATTATTATACAAGGAAGACCTCAGAGAGTGTCTGCAGATTGCTTTTGTGTGATGGACTAGCAGTGACCGCGTCTGTAGCCCGTCAACGACTCTAAATTCTCACCGTTAGCCGCCAACTGACGTCCGCCGAGTTAACAGTATAGCTGCCCCCGGTGGTGGCTCTTTTTCCTGGCATTTGTCGCGTTCTCAAACGAGGTCGGGAAACACGGAAGCACTAATTCCGGCCTACGGGCACGCACTGCCGATTGTCGTCTTCTGCTAACCGACTTTTGAGCTGTTTGTGGAACTAATGGCCGCATTAACTTAAGCGGCTCGGTCAAGGGTAGTGCGTTCCCACAGCATTGGCGCAGTACGCCACTAGCTGACCTTTAGGCGGCACGCGAACCAACCAGCATGAAACGCGCCCGCTAAGCCCCGTAACTAGTCGGTTCTGGTCAAGAGATAACTGAAACATTGAAACAAGGGTGGACACTTAGCGCGGGCACTGCACACGATTTTACTGGATTATTCGTTGTAGCGCATTCCCCGGAATCGCACTGCGCAGTCCCCTGCACGCTTGTAGGTTTTGTTCAATCAAAACAAGTTCTGCAAAAAAAAATGGCGTTTTTGATTAAAGGGTGAATCAGTGGAAGTATGACATGGCGTCTCAGATTATGCGTTGCGCATTTGGAACATCTAAGGTTATGCCGTATCAGAAGAATGTTGGCAAAGAGCTCGGTATAATGATTTCAGCAAGAAGCCGAGAACCCTGGTACTTCGGGAGTGGCATCCTTGCCCACTTCATCTTGTAAATATTTAAATGTCTCCCATCTTCAACACGGGAGCATCGCTGCTCTGTAGCTGCATGTCTCCCTGGTTTGAATTCATTTTCGATCACTTCAAATTAAATTAATTAAAAAGGAAATGCACTTCAAATATTACATGAGTTCAATTATTACGTTTCATGTAAAACGGACTGCTTAAACATTTTGTGTAGTCTTGTCCGCTATTTTATTTCTCCGTGCCTCAAAGTTTAGATGATGATTTTGTTTTATTTTGTTACCGCAGTATAGCCGGTTTGCGGGCAATTCAGGCGAGTCCCAAAATAATTATAAATGTGTTGAAAGGTAGACTCAGAATCGTTTTCCGTAACGGATTCGTCTGTGTAGTTAAACGTGCGATTTTTATATTTGCCGTACAGATGACTCAGAGTCCTTTGCATTGCAACTACAGGTGGCACAGGTGATTTTTTTTTTAGGTTTTGACTTTTCATTTGGATCTGGTGTATTGTGACTGTCCAGGGCGCACAAGTACCATCGTACTCCCAAAAAGAATATCGGGGACAGGTCTCTTGGTTGCACGTAAGTGTAGTATACATTCCTGCACCAGTCATGCATTTCCTTTAGATAGTCTGCAAGCGGATGTTGATTATGTTGTGTAGTCCCCCTAAACGTACGCGAGTGCTACCTAAACTTAAACTTGCGCGAGTCATACCGCCTCTCTCATAGAACTTCATCAACATACGTCCGAGCTCCATGGCATTTTTCCTGCTCTTCCTTTTATTAGGCAGATCAACAGTGCTCGAGAATGGATGGTCTGTACAGACCCCAAAGCTGCCCTTGCCTCTTTACAAATAATGAACAGACGTTGCACAATGCTATGTTCGTTTACCGGACTCTTCAGGAAATTTCAAGCGCGACAGAGGAGGGACACAACATCGTGCTTTAGTTGCTTCAATTCTCGGGCACTGCGGCATTCTTGGCAATGTAACAGCTGATAAACTCGCTACGCTAGGATATAACAGCGTGGACTTACAAGAAGTTCCAATTTCACCGTGTGATATACGATTTATAATCAGAGACCTCCATGAGCACTCATACAATGTTGTCTGGTTCAATCAGCATGCTCAAGCGTTTCTTCTTTACGCCATATATATAATAATCTTAACTTTCCAAGTTATACAAATTTGCCGAGGAATATTTATACCTTAATTCACAGGCGCCCACTGAATGTCGCATTTACAAAGAGGTTTATTATCAAAATATGTCGAGCATCATCACCAACCTGCGGCCTCGCAGTCGAAGGTGTGGAACATCTTATACTTTAATGTAGACGTTTTTCAAGAGAACGACACCGTCTGGAGCAGCGGCTTCGAATAATGGGCAATCGACCGCTCAAACTTTCAAAAGTTCTGGGACCGTGGCCGTGTCCGGCACTATACAAAAGAGAGAGCCCTGCATGTTGTTCGCGACTTTCTCACCGAAACTGATATCGCACAACACTGTTGACGTAATACTACTGGAACTGTTTACATGATTGTACAGGAATGTGTATATCCATGATTGTATATACCGGTTTTGACTGAGTGCTTTATGTGCGTGACATATGCGTACGTTATCATGTTTTGTTCTACGCTAAAGTTACGTATTGGTTTTAAAACTGGTACGGAGTAGCCGGTACTGGGAGGACAGCGCCCCAACATCCCTCTCGATTTCCCCTTACTAAAGAAGGAAAAAAATGTTTAATGGTCATATTAGGATGGTTCAGTCACACGAATTACTTTAAAATAAATTAAAACCACTTTCCTGGCGCCTTACATTGTACACCCGCCGGCGATATAAAGGTGAACGCCGGACCGTCGACCGGTGCGTGCTATCAGCGCCATGACGCGGCTGCCGTGGCGGCTCGCTTTCTTATCGCTCGCTTCACCGAGATTAAGAGCTTGGATCGAGCGCTGTTCTCAGCTCTGCTGCTACCCCCCGCAGATAGCGCGAGGATTGCGGTAGGAGCCTTTCAGAAGCAATCGGTAGACATTGTAATTTAGTAGTTTTTTTTTTTTTTTTGTGATATGTGCTAAACCGGAAGGCTGCGCAACAAATAAAAAATTAACTTACACTTTTCGTTTCTTAAAAAGAACAGTTATTAGCGTCCGCACTTATTAGCGTTCGCTCATAACTAAAAAAAAGCGGCTGAGTCACTGATAAACTATGCCGAACAACGTCCTCTCTAGTTCACGTTGAATGTGCAAATCATTTGCCGGCAATGACGTGAGGACGGCGCCCACAAAAAGCGATGCTGAAATCGAAACCCACTTCCACGCTTTCTGCGGGGAGTAGCAGCAGAGCTGAGAACAGCGCTCGATCCAAGCGCTTAATCTCGGCGAAGCGAGCGATAAGAAAGCGAGCCGCCACGGCAGCCGCGTCATGGCGCTGATAGCACGCACCGGTCGACGGTCCGGCGTTCACCTTCATATCGCCGGCGGGTGTACACTACACGATATCCACAATGAGTTGCTCTAGCGAGCAGTCATGACTAAAGAGTCACTCAAGTGGATAATGAGATCGTCTATTTATTTTCATAACTCAATCTACAGGATCTAAGCATCTTAAAAAACACAAAATTACATTCAAGGGCGGCCGATTTCCCTATTAAAATCCAATGAAAGATCGTGCCACGGTCCCGCAGGTGACGGCTTCCCGGTGGACTAATATTTCAAATGTGTGCGTATTCAAAAAATCAGCCCGCCGGGAAGCCGTCACTCGTGATTGGTTGTTGCGCGTTCTCACCTGCTGCCTCCCCGTCCGACGGCACCCCCTGGTGTTCTGCGCCACCGAAGCACGATCTTTGGTTGGGTTTTTAATAGGAAAGTTGGCCGCCCAGGAATGTAATTTGGTTTTTTTTAGGATGCTTAGAGCCCGTATATTGAGTTATGAAAATAAATAAACGATCTCAGAATCCACTTGAGCACTGCGTATTCATGAGCCAAGAAGGTGCAGCTTGTATTCTCCGTCGGGTACTAATTATTAAAAATAAATAAAAGACGTTTACAATTCCCGGTAATGCTGAATTAGAGCGCAGCTCTCGAGGAGGAGGAGGGAAGAGTACGGAGAGGAAGGTATGCCCCTCCTCCACCTCCGCACCCTCTCCTCCTCCTCTCCTCCCCTCCTCTCCTCCTCCCCCTCCCCCTCCCCCCTCGTGAGGTCAATCGTGACCTTAGTGACCCTCGTGACGTCACTCGTGAAGGCCTCGTGAGCGTCGTGACTATGGTGCCTGGAACGCGAGTCCGACTGGTGTGTTTACCGCGGCCAAAAAAGTGGTCCCTCGATTTCCGCCTGATGACGTCATAGAAGTGTCATGCTGTCGCCGGTCGCGATCCTGGCGGCGTCCTAACAGTTGTGGTATATATGGCAGACGCCTGTTCTGCTGCAGGTCGCTCTCCACTGTGACAGTCCACGGAAGCTACAGCAGCCGGAAGTTAAGACGCCAGGGACGCCGTGATGACAGCGACACTCGCGTTCGCTCGTGCTTTTCGCCAGCATTTCTACGACCACCCGCCAGGATGGCGACAGGCTACAGCATGACACTCCGGCTTCTGTGACGTCATTTGTTGCCACTTCGGGACCACTTTTGATGTATGGGCGGGATAGGACTCTAAACACATCAGTCGGAGACGCGATCCAGGCACCATAGTCGTGACCTTCGTCGTGACCTTCACGAGTGACCCCAGTGATCCTCGTGACGTCGCGTGTGACGTCATTATGGGAAACGTCCCATAATGCAACGCGCGGTTACGCCGACGGCGACGCCGCTGAAGCCGGCAACGGGCGCCTAGAGCTGCGCTCTAAAATACTTGACTGACCCATCAACTTCTTGGCTTGGTTTGACTTGGTTCGTTTAATTAAACTGACCTATAAGAAAAACCTGCCGGCAGATCGAGTGGTTATAACTGTGGAATCTGGTGAGCATGCGATCCAACTGAATCAAGTCAGCTCTTCAATACATTTTCTGCTAGTGGCACTAAGCATACACTCCTATAACAGGTGGCATAAAAAAAAAACACGTTACTTTTTTTTTTAAGTCTGCCTCTCGAAAACCATGATTTAACGGCGCCCCAAACAGCTTCCTCACATTGGGAAAACGGCAGTAGAGAGTAGGAAGCGAATAATTTGCTTCGAATCATGAAGTGTGTGATTTGGCCTGCAGACTTGTACGGTACTCATCACAAGTAATCAAATTACTTGCAGTCGATTACTTTTCGGGACAATTTTGTAATCATTTGACTACATTTATTAGATTGTAATAGCAAGAGATAACTTTTGGAGGTACTGAAAGTACTTGTAACCGTTACGGCTTCCCCTCCCGTTTCTAATAGCGCCCTTTGTTCGTACAAATTTCCTACCAAGGAATCATCGAACCGAATCTCCGACAAGAGGATGGTTCACCAAAATTGATGGATTAAAGAAAAGATAAGCAGTTCATGATCGGTGATTTTAATCTGATAATGGACAGCCCAAAAGACTCGTTTTCAAACCGGCGGAAAGCTGTCGTTTTGAAAATCTGAAGTAATCGGAGAAGTAACCATTGTTTTTTCACGTAAAGGCCAATTACTTCTCGTCTCGAGTAATCAAGTAATCTAATTGAATACTGTTTAACCAAGAATAATTGTAATTTATTTTTTTTTTTTTTTTTTTTTTGGGGGGGGGGGGGGGGGGGGGTAACGTGTTCAAGACTGAATTTAGGTAATTTTGTCCTCCAGTTACCACTTTTAGATAATAGCTTTTGAAGATTCCGTGAACTGCCTTTGATGGCTCTGACTTTTTGCAAAGATACTTCTTAGTTTGTTTGCAGTGCTGGCTCGAGATAGCTGTATGGTTGATTTCTAATATTTATTCTAGTGAATCCGAGTTACTCCGTAACGTCATATCACGTGACACCACAGTTGGAGCAGTGCTAGGCGTGGGTAGGTTTTCGAAGGTCAAGGTACGAGACCTTTGCTCGGGACTGACATGGAGTAAATCTTGGAACACGGCCTGCATCTTAACTAGCAGTAAGAGCGGGAAGATCCTTTGGACCCCCTTAAAATAGGTTTAATCTTTATTGTGCTTAGATGTAAGTAATAACCGTATCCAATAAAAGCAGGCACTGTCTGTCATTCATTCCGGACGACCAACGTCGCAGTCTGTTGCAGGAGCTCAGTCAGTGGTGATGCACTCACTCACATCCATTGCTAAATTGCGATGCCGACAGTGCAGGGACATAGGACAAAACGTTTCCCCGAGCATCCCCTCCGATCATCTTGCAAGCAAAATTATAGCTCTGCGTACTAACTGAGGAGTCTGGTTGGCCGTCGTAAGTGGTTTCCTAGCGGTGTCGTCGTGGGAATGATATACACTCGTGAAGCGCGCGAAGCTTTCTCTGAGTGATAGGAGTAATCACATCACCATAATGGCGTCGCTGCGGTTAATTTTATTACGTTCTCCGGAGAGCGTCACGTAAACGCTTACATTAGAGGGACGGAATTGTGGTGATGTTATTACTTGCGACAATTACGTTGAGATTACTTCATTAATACTGCGGAAGAAGCTGGAAAC
Organism: Ixodes persulcatus; assembly: GCA_013358835.2. NCBI lineage: Eukaryota > Metazoa > Arthropoda > Arachnida > Ixodida > Ixodidae > Ixodes > Ixodes persulcatus. The sequence continues at coordinate 469,153 of JABSTQ010009385.1, read as the reverse complement.
AAGACATACTGTACATAAGAAACATGTGAGGAGTGTGGACATTTGCATTTACTGCATCTGGCTTATGTGAAGACGAAGATGAGAGATAATAAATGCTCGAAAACACACGCAGATCGCTTTGTCCGTCAGAAATTAATGTAGCACTTTTTTCAGAAATTATTTCTTTTTTACAGGAAAGTGGCATGACTACATTGCGCACTTCAGTTAGCCAAAACGTTACAATGGTGCTAGGAAAAAAACGTAAAAACTTACTTCAAAATGAGCGTCGAACACATGACGTTAAAACCCGGGTTACACTTTGCCCACGAGGAGATTTCAAACATAGAGGTCTGTGTCGTGTGACGCTGGTTGGAATGAACTAGATCTGTTTTGTTGACCTAATTAATAGTCGCCATTTCACAATATACTAAACATTTTTTCTAAAAAACATACAGAAAGATTCATTTGTGATTCTTAAAGAATGTGTTAGCATGACCCTTGGGAAAGGTCCCACACGTCCTCCTTTGAGAACCGCTAACGCTGACCTCTTCACTTTTCTGTTTTGGCTTTCCCTTTTGGCTTTCTCTATTTTTGCTGCCCCTTTTTGGCCTCGTTACGGAGTCAGCATTAGCGATTCCCAAAGGGAGAAGTGTGTGGCGTTTCCCAAGGGTCATGCTAACGCATTCTCTAAAAATCCACCAATGGATCTTCCTGTAATTTCTGTTCACCCCTTTTCTGTTTGCTCACTCTGCCTCTCAGAGTACATCAACTCCCTTGGATACGGTCATCCATATCACTCGTGGAAAGAACCACATTCATAGCAATCGTGGAATAAACCGGATCCATATCCCTCGCGGAGGGAACCGGATCCATCGGTTTAACTGCACACGCACATGACAGCGCACGCACCGCTATACTACGAAACCCAGAGCGAAGAACAACCGGCGACGACAGAGCGGTAACTGAGCACGCCCGCATTCCACCGCGCCGCGGCGTGTCCTCCCCTCTGCCTCCGCACCAGCTGTGCGCGTTTGACGCAAACAAAAGGGTTCGTTTTAACGAAAACCCGGCAGTGTCTGTCAGTTTGTCAGCGCCGGGAAGAGGGGGAGAGCTTGACGCGTGCTGACGTCAGCGCTTCGAACCAATGGGAGCGTCGCACGCGTCACCCTCTCCCCCTTCTTCTTCCTCTCTCTCCGGCGCTGACAAACGAAAGACACCACCGGGTTTTCGCCGAAACAAACGTTCCAATGCTAACGCATCAAAAAACAAAATTGTGTATGTCGTTCTTTTCATTAAAAAAGCTCTTTTTTTCGTGGATTTAGGGAAACAATCAAACTTGGCCCTCTCCCCCCCCCCCTTTACCCTTAAGTCTGCCGCTGGATAGAGCGTGCAGTCGGCGATTGCTCTCGGAGTGCGGCAGCTCGGCGGGGGCGCGCGCCTACAGTGTGCACTCCAAAGAATATCTGTTCTTGAAAGGTACTTCGATGCCCCAAGAACTCATTCAGCTCGTGAAGAACGGTTTCGCCTCAAGCACTATCGCCCCCTGGCGCACTAGAAGGGCAACTGGGAACAAGGAGCTTAAAGGAACCACTTATAGGTTTTTCACGAAGAACCCTTTCAAGGAGTGCTTAAAAGCACGTTTTAGAGTGCAAAATATGAACAAGCTGAAGACCCCGTTAAAGGATTTGGCGACCAGATTTGTTTTAGAGTGTGCGCTCGCATTAGCAAAGAGGACTAGACGTACTATGAAGGCTCTTGCTTGCGGCTTTTCTGTACCACCAAAGCAGCGCAGGAGCGACAACGCCGGGCGCAGCGAAGTGAAAAGAGAGGAGCACAAGGAACGTGCTACAAAACGTAACCGCGTCGGATCCAGTCGCGACTGCAGGAAGCCAGCTGCCATCATACAGTGGCCGACTGGCAGTTCAAGCACCATTTCACAGACAATTTGCTCAGTGTGGTGTGCAACGTTTGCCACGGAGTGCGGTCTTGGACAGACGTGAGCAATGGCGTACTAGATGCTACGTAGAATGCCTTTGAGAAATGCAAAAGAAAGACAGACAATTTTTCATAGAAGCGCTTGACTAAGTTGCGGAGACCTGAAAAACCGTTCAGACTGTAGCGTCCGATTTCGTTTCACTATTGTAGACGTGAACGATCAATAGCGGTGCTCAGAGCCGTATATGTAGAGAGTTTGGCCATTCATTGGGAAGTATAGAAGACAAATGAGGAGGCGCCATTGGCCGAAAGCGTGCTGGGCGTGCTACAGGGCGTCATCAGAAATTCGAATGTGACCAACCAGAAGCCGGAAATACTACCCTGGCGGTGGTCGCGAGAAACAAATCTGATAAGTGCGTCAGAGTACCTCTCGGTGACTGAAAATATGGTACACGTGATGTTGCAATCACGCTGATCCAAAATGATGATGGAAGAGTGCCGACTAGCGGAACGATCGACATAATTCTTACGCCAAGCGCTGAGGGCCGGGAATTTGCCGTCCGAGCGCTCACACTCTGTCCGAGCAAAACAGAGTTGAGCGGCGCATTCGTTTCTTACATCTTTCTGCATGATCATGATCGAAACATCACGTGCACCCTATTTTCAACCAGAAAGAGTTACTAAACTTCACTCTTACGCGCTTATTGAAACCGTATACGAACATATACCTTTGATCAGAACTGTTTCTCGCTACCACCGCTAGGGCATTCTTTTCGGCTTCTGGTTGGTCAAGAGAGCATGCCAAGCCCTCTTTCCGAGTCTCGTGCACGCCCTGGCTCTGCCCGCGCCTCCCATTGACCAAACTCTGGCGGTGCTGTGGTCTGCGTGCCACGAGTTGGCCGAATGCTGACTATGACGTCAGCAAAGGATTTCTCATTGACGGAAATAAGACTAATGTGAGAGCTTCAATTTTGCCGGTGTTTGCAGCGTTGCTTTCAGAGTGCAATGATTTCAAGCTTCCACCATGCTAATTACAAACACCATCGAACTTGTTGTTCGCAAAGTAATGACGTCAAGAGAGGTAAACTTAGGAGGGCGCCACCAGAGCCGTTTATTGAGAGAGTTTGGCCATACATTGGTTTGAATAGGCGAGCATCTCGGGCCAACCACAGGCCGCGAAACAGCCCCTAGGGGTGGTCGCGTGCTCTAAATTTGTGCCACGACTATACTTCGTTTCACCTTATGTGCGAGCGAAGGCAAAACTGGAAGCGCGAGCACGGAAGCTCCGTGCGTTCAGGCTTTGCTCGAGCGCGCGAGCTGGGGAGAAATGGAAAAAGCGCTGGTCTCGCGCTTCTAGCTTTGGCTTCGCTCGCAGGTAAAGTGAAACGAAGTATAATTTGAGCCGTGCCGAGCGGAACTCCGCGTCTCAAGACGCTCGCGCACCCCACCCTTTGCACTGCTTTCTTTCAGCCAGTCTCAGGACGCTGTTCTAGCAGTGCAGACAAAGGCATGGGCACGAGCGCGTGGCTTTGGAAAGTGCCTCCTATGCACGAGGTCTCGTACAAACAATAGCGTTTCGCTGAGCTAGGCTCACGCGCCTGTGCCTTTGTCTTCACTGTCGACATTTGTGAGATGGAGTAGAGGTCTCCTGATTGGTCGACGCTGTGTCACAAATTTAGTTTACGCTCTAAGCGTGGGGGGAATATTCGGCGCTGGCGGCGGCCTTTGCTCCGCCTATTGTCCAAACTCTCCTAATATACGGCTCTGGGCGCCACCAAAACATCTCGCCGCTCATAGGAAGTATTCACTGGCGGCCATAGCTGTGCCCACGAATGCTGAGCGCGTGCTGATGTTTCGCACTTCTTTTCCAACGTGCATTCGACACCATCAAGATTGCCGGTCTTATCAACCTATTAAGGGGAGCTCGGTCTGAGAATGCGCTCTAAACAGCGCCGTGAAATATGGCGTCCAGTGAATACCCCCTATTAGTGGCGAAATGTTTCGGTGGCGCCCTCGTTCGGTTACCTTTCGTGACGTCATTACCTTGTGAACAACAAGCTCGATGGTGTTTGTAATGAGCATTCTGGAAGCCTGAAATCATAGCGGTCTTAAAGCAACACTGCCAACACCGTCAAAATTGAAGTTCTTACATTCCTCTTATTTCCGCCGATGAGACATCCTTTGCTGACGTCATAGTCAGCATTCGGCCAATTGTGGTGGGCCGACCACAGCGACACTTTGGATCGCTCACGTCGTCAATACGTTTTCAGGCCTTATATCACTTACAACCGGAGTCATCGGCACATTGTCTGTGAAACGTGTTAAGGTGTTGTTTAGGGCGCTGCGTACTAAGCACAGATGTCCCGGTAACTCGCAGTCATATTGTCGCGTGCATGATCCAGAAGATACACTTCTCCGTTCATCTGGAAGATTCGCGTTTACTCTTGTTTCACATGCAGCGGTTTCGGCCCTAGAGCGGCGCGATTTCTGCCGTCGCGGCGCTCTGGCCAGCACCAGCGGTTGAGCGGCACGAGCGCCGCGACAGCAGAAATCGCGCCGCTCTAGGGCCAAAATCGCTGCATGTGAACCAGGCTTTACCCCGAGCGTAAAAGATAAGGAGGCCAGAATGACCTTGCCTATACTTCGTTTCACCTTATATGCGAGCGAAGGCAAAACTGGAAGCGCGAGCACGGAAGCTCCGTGCGTTCAGGCTTTGCTCGAGCGCGCGAGCTGGGGAGAAATGCAAAAAGCGCTGGTCTCGCGCTTCTAGCTTTGGCTTCGCTCGCAGATAAAATGAAACGAAGTATTGTCAGTCTCGCCCTAGCTCATTTCCGAACATTCTAGATCGAATATTAGAGATGACGAGTATTAGCCCCGATAGCGAACACAAGCGTCGCTGTGATCGGCCTTCCACGATTGGCCGAACGCTGACTATGACGTCGGAAAGGGTTTATCATCGACGGAAATAACAGGAATGAAAGAACTTTAATTTTGACGGTGTTGGCAGTGTTCCTTTGAGAGCGCAATGATTTCAAGCTTCCACCATGCTATTTACAAACACCATTGAACTTGTTGTTTGCAAGGTAATGACGTCACAAGGGGGAACTAGAGTTCCTATATAGACCTTTTCTGTTTCCTGTCGTTCTCAGTCACGTGGGTTCCATATCTGGTATGCGGGGCGAAAAAATAATAAAACGTTTGAACCTGGAATATGCGAGAAAATATAGCTGAGGCAAATCAGGAATGTGTGACAATCACGCATTTTTCGTAAACACCTTCTGGCTTCGGGGAGAGATCAAAAAGATGTTTTACCGCATACCAGAAGTGACGATATTCAAGATGGCTGCGCGCTTGTGGAAAAGGTGTATTAGCCCCGTGCGCGACCGAAAGCGTCGCTGTGGTCGGCCTTCCACGATTGGCCGAACGCTGACTATGACGTCGGAAAGGGGATTTTCATCGACAGAAATAAGAGGAATGAAAGAACTTTATATTTTGACGGTGTTGGCAGTGTTCCTTTGAGAGCGCAATGATTTAAAGCTTCCACCATGCTAATAACAAACACCATCGAACTTGTTGTTTGCAAGGTATTGACGTCACAAGGGGGAACCATAGGAGGGCGCCACCAAAACATCTCGCCGCTAATAGGCTCCCTACCGGAGCCAGAGTTGCGCGTTCATGCATGGCATGTGGCAACGTTACTAAAACACTCAGTTGGGAAACTGCCATAGAGTCCGCCTCCAAAAACTGTCTCCGATCTGTCCACCAGCACCGAGCTAATGACGTACACAACGCCACCACTTTCCCCGCAGCGGCCATTCGAGGAACCGCACGTCACTTCTATTTTGGCTTTAATCGGCCATTTTGGGGCCAGAACAGATACTGTGGAAGAGGTAACAGGAGCGCCACCCCCGTCTCCCCTGCGGACGCGCCGCATCTTGCTACCCCAAGTTAAAATGCACCTAGGTCGGGACGCGCCACCTGAAAGGACCGGTGAGGCATGGTTGTATAAAAACAATATTAATTGTGCCACAAAACCTTGCAAACTAAAGATTTTAAAAACATCACTCGCTCCTCATTTTGTACTGATCTCCAATAAAAGTTACTACAAAAAGAGTCTTTTCTGTTTGTTTTTTCGCAAAAACATGCTTTCTAAAGCTCAAGGTGACCACAGTACAGACAAATGATAAAGAGTGGCGCTGTTATCGCATTTAGCTCGGTCTCGGTGGACGCCAGCGGCCCAGGTTTCGACGGCGAGTTTCCCAACTGAGTATTCTATACTTCGTTTCACTTTATCTGCGAGCGAAGCCAAAGCTAACAGCGCGAGACCAGCGCTTTTTGCATTTCTCCCAAGCTCGCGCGCTCGAGCAAAGCCTGAACGCACGGAGCTTCCGTGCTCGCGCTTCCAGTTTTGCCTTCGCTCACACATAAGGTGAAACGAAGTATAGTAACGTTGGCATGTGGATTCAGCTCCTCACGTGACTGAATTCGGCGAATAGCAGCGCCGCGGGGCGCGTGCAACGTCTACTTTGCTGCACGACACTTGATACGGCTCCTCACGTGATCGGATCTCGGCGAATAGCGGCGAGGGCGGCACGCGGCACGTGGAATCAAACGCGCAACTCTGGCTCCCGTAGGGAGCCATTCTAAAAAAGAGCGTGTGGCCGGTGCCATTTTGAGTGTTCGTGCGTATGGCGCGTTCTTTGCTCGCTTTCCGAAGCGACGAACACGCACGTGCTGGACTGTGAAGATCGCACGCTGGACTGTGATTTTGTAAACATTGGAAAGGTCTATACAGGAACTCTAGGGGGAACCATAGGAGGGCGCCACCAAAACATCTCGCCGCTATTCCAGTGCTTATCACCCGGACGAAACATGCCGAGTCACGGAGGTGTGGACGCATGGGCAGCGTCTGATATACCGCAACACAGAGCTACAGCGCATGCTCAAAAGGACTTCCACAGCCCAGCATACAAAGATGGCAGCGCGCAGGAAGCGGTTTCTGGAAAGGTCTATAGTAGATGAAGAGCCGAGTGCCGCATTGCCGATTCATTCAGTGATTCTCTATCGCAATAGCCAGCTGTTACGTCGACGCACCGTCGCTTACTGCTGCCGCCATCGACGCTCGCGGCTGCGTTCTCCTTAAGTCCCTTAATACTTCTTTGACAAGTAACGACAACCAATACAAATGACAAAGCACATTCCCCTGCAACAAAATCGCGGCATTCAGTTCAAACCTCTGCTGTGTGCCGCCATTCGCTTCCGCTTCCTAAAACCTGTACCGTCACGCAGTCGGCGCTTCAAAGAATGTCGCTACTTCTAGGAAGCTCTCTTTACGTTTTCCACGTGTATTCTTGTTTTTCGTTTCTGGCACAAGTTCGCCCCGTTGAATCTTTAGTTCATTCTGTTTTCTCCTGCCTCATCGTCTCTCATTCGTGACATTCTGGTGGAGGTACGGGGTAACGCCAGAGCCTTATATGTAGAGAGTTTGGCCATTCATTGGAAAGTATAGACCTTTCCAAAAAGAGCGTTCTGGCCGCCGCCATTTTGCGAATCGAGCGACCCCTATCAGCCATAAATATCTGGCACCCGCCTGAGCTGTGGAAACCCGGTCAGCGTGACTCCCCACCTGCATGTGCACGGCTTTTCTTGGAAGTTTTTACTTTATTTGCATGTTTAGGATGCTTACCCTTTGTGTGTTATCTTCCACTGTGAGAACCAGTGAAAAGCAGGGCTCGTAGTCTGCTCGGCTTTCGCAGGAAACGAATGAAGAGAGCAAACGTCAAGCAGCCAGCGACGCAGGCAGTTCGACGTTCTTGGAGGATTATTTTCGTTGAGATAATCTCCAAAAAGCCTTCCTGGCTATGTTCCGGGTCTTCGCGAAAATATAGCTGATAAGGTCGGGTCCGGGGTGTGGGGACGGAATAGACGCGTTTATTCATTTGCTTTGAAGCTGTGCAAAAAACCAGCTCTCTTCTAGATGTTCCCCAAAACACACCGGATTCCGTCCGATTGTCGTGAGGTGACTATCGTCGATCGTCGGCACTGTATATTGGACATGCTGTGTTATTTGAGACCTTTCTCAAGTCCTGTTCGGATAACGCGGCACCGTGGGTAAGTACAATATATGTTGTTCGATTGATGATACTCGTTGAATTTCATGTTGTGGGCGGGGAATATCCATGCAGTTCCGATATCCTGCGGGGTCAAATATTTTCGACGGCTAAGACCTTTGTAAATTGACACGGCCGAGTGTGCGGTGCCGCAAAAAGATCAACATAAAATGAAACAAAGTTTCCAGTTGCATTTGTTCTGTCGCGCACGGACTCACCAAAACAGCTTTCATTTCTTTGTTTTTGTTCCCAAAAAATAGTACAATGCATCTTAAAAACCCCGCGAAATTCTATTCGTCATAGAACACAAAATAAAAGATAGAACGCGGCAATTTAGCCTCCACCAGCGCCCAGAATTGAGCCTACGCAGGCTGCCACAGCCCACTGACGAGAAAACCCACAGCTCAGCGCAGTCGGGCAACACTGACGTACCCTCTCAAAACCAGGGACGTTCGCTGTAAATCGCTTCGTTCGAGACTGCCGCTGGAAAGATCTATAGGACACAAATGAGGAGGCACCATTGGCCGAAAGTGGGCTGGGCGTGTTCCAGGGCGTCTTCCCGAATTCGAATGTGGCCAGCAAAAAGCCGGAAATAATCCCCTGGCGGTGGTCGCGAGAAACAAACTTAATAAGTGCATCAGAGCAACTCTCGATAACTGAAAATATGGTGCACGTGATGTTTCAATAACGGTCATCCAAAATCATGGTGGAAGAGTGCGACTAGCGGAACGATCGACATAATCCGTACGCCAGGCGCCGAGGGCCGGGGATCTGCCGTCTGAGCGGTCACACTCTGTCCGAGCAAAACAGTGTTCGAATAGCACATTCGTTTATTACATCTTTCTGCATGATCATGATCGAAACATCATGTTCACCCTATTTTCAACTATGAAGGGTTACTACATTTAACTCTTACGCGCTTATTAAAATGATTAAAACTGTTTCTCGCTACCACCGTTAGGGGATTCTTTTCGGCTTCTGGTTGGCCAAGAGAGCATGCCAAGCCGTCTTTCTGCGTCTAATGCACGCCCTGGCTCTGCCCGCGCCTCTTATTGACCAAACTCTCTGTATACACGGCTCTGGATAACGCAGCCCATGAAGCGTACCCCTCCAAGGCCTCGCAGCGGTAGTCCAGTCCCCGGTTCAAGAAGACCGTCCGTTATGACGACCGAGGCCCCCTGTCGCCGCCTTCATCGTCTACCCGCCTGTTGCCCCTCGGAGAGCTGCTTCATTTCATGGCGATATTTGCGAAGACGTTGATGACTGTATCCAGCAGTATAGAACAAGTGGCTGGTCATAATGAATGGACGCTGGACCAGTGCCTGCAATACGTCTATTTTTGTCTTGGGGGCGCTAGTGTCTGTCTCACTCGAGGAAGTAATAAGCAAGGCACTTCCTTCCTTACCCGATTGAGGGTGTAAAAGTTGCTTGTTTCACCCTTGTGGGAACCTTTTATTAAGAGTGTGAGAGAACTGCGCGACACTGGTACGAAAACCAGGAGACGACGATCACCTCCCGGGAACTCCTCAAAGAGGATCTCCGACGGCCGTTTTCAAGTAAACATGTCGAGAGAGAGCCGGAGACCTGCTTCGGTCGAGAGCCTAAGGCCCGAATGAGACCGTCACAGGCTTCGTGGAATATGTCTTGCGCCTGAGTTCCCGAGCGGACCCTCAGACCACGGAAGGAAAGCTACAAGTCCGCATGCGCGGCATAAGGAACGACATCTTCGGTGGACTCGTGCGCAACTACCGCTGACGGTTGATGCTTTGTCACCGAAGCAACCAAAATTCAGCGAGCACTGGCGGCAAGAACCCACAACTGCCACCAACATGGCGATGTCTCAACCCTCGCACTGCCACGCACCAAGCTCAGCGCAGGAGGCGGCAACCTTCGCGGCATCATCCGAGAAGTCGTTCGAGAGGAGCTCCTAAAGCTGCTGCCTGCCGCTGGTCGTCCAGCATCTCTTTCCATCGTCGACACTGTCCGCGAAAAGCTCCAACGGGCACTCCAGCCAGAAGTCCTTGTCTCCGCCGCACGGGAAGCATCGAGCCTGACATACGCTGCCGTGGCTCGTCGTCCGCAGCCTCCCGTCGCTCAAAACTACGAGGCGCCTGCCCGACGTGATCCTCCATCGCTGCAGTACTTCCAATGCCAAGACAAACGCCCTCAGTACGCTCGCCCGGAGCGACCTTCACTGAGGAAGACGGACGTGCGGAGAACGGCTGACCACCGCCCGATTGGCTTTCACTGTAAGGAAGCCGATCACATCTGCCAGCGATGACCCTACCGGCAACTCGGGCTGCGCGGGTTCCACCCGAACGACCCCCACCCACGGCACAGCGATCATCCTTGAGAAATCGAGGAGTACCTTCGTCGTCCGCCGTCTCCTGCTGCCGCTTCTCAGCGAGGTACCCGCTCGCCTTCACTCCGAGGTCCTGCATCACCTGTTCAAACGTCCCGCCAAGAAAGCGTCTCTCCCATGTCCCGCCGGAGAAACTAAGCGCGGCAACCCCTAGAGGTGAGTTACCGCAGACCGATGACGTAAACAGCCTCCAAGAACGCCGGAGACCTCCCACTCGACCGACGCCATCGGAGCGACAATTTCGCAACGGTCTCCGACAACCTCAACGTCGTTATCGACGGCCACGACCCGTTGGCACTCGTGGACACCGGTGCGGACTACTCCGTATTGAGTGGGACACTATCTCGACGCCTACGGAAGTTAACGACGCCATGGGACGGACTTCAAATACGAACCGCCGGAGGACACCTGATCACGCCTGTTGAAAGGTTCACTGTTCGCGTCGAAATTCACGAGGAGACATGTCCAGTCAAGTTCGTCGTCCTTCAGGACTGTGCGAGAGACGTCATCCTGGGCATGGACCTCTTCCGTGAATACTGTGCCGAGATCGGCCTTGGAGTGAACAGGTTGACGCTGACAAAGCCCGTCCTACCTCCAAAGAGATCCAAAACGACGCCAACCGCCGTCCGAGTCATTGCGGACCACGTGAACCTGCCACCGCGGTCGAGTGTTCTTGTTCCCGTCGTGAACGATGCAGCCGCCTGCGGGGAAGTTCTTCTGTAAGGCAGCGTTCATTTACTCCTGGGAAGAGGAATTGGTGTCGCATGAAGCATTGCGGATTTCCAAGAAGGACGTGCAACTCTTCTCGTGACGAGCTTTTGACAGGAGTCACAGCACATAACGAAGGGTACCTCCGTGGGCTACGTCCAGCAACTTCAAGCGTCAGCCGCCGTTACCTCAATCTCCGATGAACCTTCGCCGTCACAGTCACACAGCACGCCGCCTTCGCAGCTCGACGTCGATCCCGAGCTGCCCTCTTCAGAACGGCGAAGGCTAGTTGAACTTCTCAGCGAGTTCAGCGAGCGCTTCGCGGCATCATCAAAGGTGCGACAAACAACAGTAGCAAAGCACCGCATCGTTACTGACGACGACGCACACTCTTAGAAAAAAAGGGTATATTCTTACACCCCTTCTCCTATATAAGACACCCCACAACTTCAGTTCGACGTGCAGTGCGCTGACGTCGAACCGACGTTCCCAACTTTCACGGGCGGCTTGATAGCCGTGTGATACAACTTATTAAAATAGCTAATGTACGTGTTACTAACTCAATTGTTTATGTTTTGTTTTTTGTAGCTTTTGATACGTACAGAGCGCGACACTGTTAGCGCGAACAAGCGATCGCCGGGTTTTTTTTTCAGTTTTTCTCTTTGAAACCAAGGGATGTCATCCAAGTTATTAGTGCTACTACAGAAAGAGCTCATTTAGTTCTATATTGCAAGCCATAAAATTTCGTGCTCGCTAATACTATTTACAAGTAAAATGCGAAAATGCGACGATGTCGTGTTCGCGCTAACAGTGTCGCGATGTGTACTTTAGCTGTTTAATGAGGTATATATCACCGTTCTCAAGCCCCTCCTAAAAGTTGGGGCCGTCTGCTCGACGTCAGTGCGCTGTACGTCGAACTGAAGTTTTGGGTGTCCTATATGGGCAAGGGGTATAAGAATATACCCTCTTTATCTGCGAGTGCACTGCCTATTCACCAGCCGCCGTTCCGGGTCTCTTTAAAAGAGAGGGAGGTGATACAAGAACATGTCCAGGAAATGCTAGACGATGATATTATCCAACCTTCAAGTAGTCCATAGGCGTCCCCAGTTGTCCTTGTAAAAAAGAAAGACGGAACACTGAGGTTCTGCGTCGACTACCGTCGACTAAATGCGGTGATGAGGAAAGATGTCTACCCGCTTCCCCGAATCGACGACAGCCTAGATCGGCTGCGCTACGCCCAATATTTTCCGCCAATGGACTTGAAGAGCGGCTACTGGCAGGTCGAAGTCGGCGAGCGAGATTGCGAGAAGACAGCCTTCGTCACGCCGTACGGACTGCACGAGTTTAAAGTAATGCCCTTCCGACACAGCACCGACAACATTTCACTGCGTTATGGACACCGTGCTGGCGGGCCTTAAATGGCAAAGCTGTCTCGTCTACCTGGACGACGTCGTGGTATTTTCAAGCGATTTTGACGAACATTTGAGGCGACTTCGGGCCGCCTTTCAAGCCATCAAGACCGCCGGACTGACACTCAAGCCGACGAAGTGCCGGTTTGCCTATGGTGAACTGAAGTTTCTAGGCCATGCCGTGAATAGCAAAGATGTACGGCCTGACCCTGCGAAGACGTCCGCCGCAGCCGAGTTTCCCAGCCCAACGGACAAGAAGGCCGCCCGAAGATTTCTTGAGTTTTGCGCCTACTATAGACGCTTCGTTCGGGACTTTGCCAAACTCTCTGCGTCACTGATATGTCTTACAAAGGATGCCGTAAAGTTCGAGTGGGCAGAAAAACGACAGCGGGCCTTCGACGAGCTCAAACGAAGACTCCAGACACCTCCGATTCTCGGCCACTTCGACAAATTTGCAGCCACCGAAATTCACACGGATGCAAGTAATACAGAAAATGGCGCGGTGCTTGTCCAACTGCAGGATGGCACAGAAAAAGTAAATGCCTACGCCAGTCGGACGTTCTACAAGGCAGAGAGCAATTACTTAACCACCCAGAAGGAATCCTTGCCGTCGTCTGGGCGATAGGCAAGTTGCGCCCGTACCGGTACGGAAGCCCGTTTCGAGTGGTCACAGACCACCACTCGCTTTGTTGGCTCGCAAACCTGAGGGATCCCTCAGGACGTCTCGCGCTGTGGGGTCTTCGACTTCAAGAGTTCGACGTAAGTGTGGTCTACAAGTCCGGCTGCAAGCACAGAGACGCCGATTGTTTGTCGAGGGCTCCCATCGAGTTGTCGTCCGTGTGCACCGACGACAGCGACGACGACGACGTTTTGTCGGCGCGGTGACTGTGAACAACATGGCAGCACTTCAACGAGACGATCCTCAGCTGCGTGCACTCATCGAGAATCTGGAGGGACAAGGGAGTGCAGTTCCACGTGTTTTCGCGCGAACCCTGGCAACCTTCGCAGTTCGGGAAAGTGTACTGTACGAAGAAAACTTCGGCGGCACCAACTCGAAGTGGCTGCTGGTCATCCCTGCGAGTCTTCGAGCGGAAGTCTTCCAAGCGTACCATGACGATTTGACGGCGGGGCACCTGGGCTCCAGCAGAACACTTGCACAGGTTCGAGAAAAGCACTACTGGCTCATGCTCCCGAAGACTCTCCACTCAATGCGTCCGATCGTGCCGCGAATGCCAACGACGCCAGAAACCATCGCCAAAGCCGGCAGGACTCCTGCAGGATCACTCTCTCGACTATGCCGCTCCAGTAGATCAGAATGGACTTGCTTGGACCGTTCCCACCATCGACGCAAAGAAACCGGTGGATCATCGTCGAGACCGATTACCTCACAAAATATGCCAACACCAAAGCCCTTCCATCGGGAACTGCAGTGGAAGTTGCCAAGTTCTTCGTTCAATCCATCGTCCGCAGACACGGTGCCCCGAAGTACTGATCACAGATGGAGTGTCATCGTTTTTGGCACAGCTAACTCAAAAGATCCTCAGGCTCAGCCACAACAGCCATTGTTGAACGACGGCGTACCATCCGCAGACGAACGGGCTGACGGAACGGCTAAACAAGACCATCGCCGACATGATCGCCTTGTACGTCTAGGTAGAGCACAAGACGTGGGACGGGGTCTTATCCTACGGCACGTTTCCCTACAACACGTCAGTTCAAGAGACCATTGGAACTACGCCTTTCCAGCTGGTGCATGGTCGGAAAGTAACGACCATGCTGGACGCGATGCTGCCCACGAGCCAGCTAACGGTTGGAGCGTCGACGCCCAGGTGGTTGCTCAACAGGGCAAAGAAGTCCGCAAGCTCGCCCGACTCTGGATTCAAGACCAACAGTGTGTCGACGCTGACCGCTGCAATCTTCGTCGTCAGGAGGTTCACCTCTAGCCCGGAGACGGGGTGTGGGTGTGGACACCCATTCGTCGCCGCAGCCTCAGTGAAAAACTGTTGAAACGGTACTTCGGACCGTACAACTTACAAGGTACTTCGTCGCCTCGGGGTGCTCAACTACAAAGTGGTGCCCGACGGAATTCAAACATAATCATGTCGCCGACCATGACCCGAAATCGTTCCCGTCGTTCGATTCAAGCCGCTCTACGCTCGGTAGCCCTGAGGACTTTTCGTTTTCCAGAAAACTTTTTTTAGCTTGCCATTATTTTTTTGTGTGTGTTGCGTCGGAGCGATGCACTTTTAAAAGGGGGAGTAATGCCGCATGCATGACAGAGAAGATGCGCTTCTCCGTTCGTCTATACTCTATAAGATTCGCATATACTCTTACCCCGAGCGCAAAAGATATGGAGGTCAGAATGACCTTGCCTAGTCAGTCTCGCCCTGACTTTTTCCCGAACATTCTAGGTCGCTAGGTCGAATATTAGAGATGACGAGCATAGCAGATGAAGAGCCGAGTGCCGTATTGCCGATTCCTTCAATGATTCTCTATAGCGATAGCCAGCTGTTACGCCGACGCATCGTCGCTTGCTGCTGCCGCAGTTAACGATCGCTGCTGCTCTCTCGACGTGTGTGTTCTTATTTTTCGTTTCTGACAGAAGTTCGCCCCCATTAAAATTTTAGTTCCTTCCGTTTTCTCCTGCCTCATCGTCTGTTATTCGTGTCAATATCTTGACGCGTTGCCACCAGAGCTCTATGCGTTACCGCTGAGCATAAGCAGGCAGCGGTCGTTCACCAGAATCATTTTCCACCCTCAAAGTTGCCTTCCTTTTATAGCTCGTGCGGATTACCTACACACGTTTTCCCGCAAGATAATGAAGACCTCAATCTGCTTGGTTTCCCTGATTATTATGTCTTTCATATGATAATTGACTGAACATAGTTTTAGAGTCAGCCGGCGAATTTATCTTATTTGAGAGTTTTAGGGAACCGTTTTTGCACAAACAATACGATACAATCGTCTCTTCAGCATCGAGTGCGCATGCGCGAGGTCACTGGTGCCTTACCATAGTCCAGTGTCCGAACTCTCTGTTATCAGCTTGTTACTCACTCTAGCCTTCTGACGAACAAGAGTATAGCTATAGTTTCTGTGATCGTAAGTATGTTTGGTTTGTCTTGAAAGTCCCAAATCACGCGAACAGCGACAAAAAGAAAGGAGAGTAGGGGGTGGGGGAGAGAGAAAAACGGCAACGTTTAACTATACCAAGCCTACAAGCAAACACTCGACCTACTGACTCCTCCTCCGCGGAATGTAAAAAAGGAGTACGCGCGGAGGAATGCAGATATCATTTCGATTCTCAGTCCCGCTCTCATTTTCTCGTCAATGTGGGCAAATTGCTCCGTGCACATTCGATAGGGGACGGAGACTGATTACCTTCCCGCGGTTTCGCTCCAGGATACGGTGCCGACGCATCATCGCCTGTTTGTTTGGCCTGGACCGAAAAAGGCGCAGCGGAAGAAGGCGTCGGAGGGAACGGGCGAAGAGTGCGAACCCTTTCGCTCCTGCCAAGAGGCGACCGGTGCCGGTCGATTGGCATCCGCACGTTCCATCAGCCCTGGGACGCTCCTGTGAAGGATGGTCACGGTTGCCTGTGAGTCGTGCTCGGGCTCCTTTTGCTCGTTCCGGGGAAACGCCTCGGGCTCGGCTCCGGGGAGAGGAGGACGTCGTCGGAGGTAATCTTAAATTGGACACCGCGTCCAGCTGCAATGGAAGGCGAGCAATCAATCAATACGTGATTATGGTCGCTTGGTTCTTTGAACCCGCCCGGGACACGTACCACTCTTCTTGGCGATGCTGGCGCGCCGCCGCGGCCACGGCGTCTTAGCCACGGCCCGCTGGAGGAATGGTTTTGCGAACGAGTTCGGGAACAGGTTGAATGTCGACATCTCGTGAGCCGCCGTCCACTGATGCGTCGCTTGACGCGAGACGAAATGTTTGGATCTGTTTTCGATCCCATCGTCTTTGATACGGACGCGTTGTGTACCTGCGCGCATGCGTGGAGTGACTGGAGTCAGTACCGCGCGAAGGGAGCTGAGATTTTTACGACGGTTTACCGTGCTGCGCTACTGCAACTCTCGACTGCTCTGTTTATCGGAAGACCGCTTTCCCTCACTAAAAATGTCCACACACCCCTTTACGTCAGGGGCCGGGAAGACGCTATTACGGATCATGACACTTCGTTAATAAAAATATATTTGCCAATTTTTTTTACATGCACAAATTTATGCAAAACGCACATATGCAAAAAAAAAATGAAAATATTGTATTGCCATTCTACAATCTGCTAGATATTTTTCCTCGTGTTTCCAGCGTCATAGCTAAAGAACAAATAATATAATGACAAAAGGTTTGTTTCTTTAGTATTTATGTTGACAACTTGTTGCAAAAAAAAAAAGAAAAAACGATCACGCGCAGCACCTGTTACTGCATCGTTTACAGCGTGCCGTGGATAGTTTTTGAAGTTATATTGGAAGAACAAGAAAATGGCCGGGCAAACGGCCCTGCGATTGAGTTGCTATGTGAAGCGTTCTTGGTTTAACACTAGTAACCTCCAGGCAGGGCCTTGTCAAGCTGTATTTCCCAGCTTTCCCCTTCGAGCTCCACCATCAATGTAGATGGAAATAAACAAATATATGATTTCTTTATTCTCGAGCTGTGCCTCCAGGTGTCTCCACTCTTTTCCAACTGGTTGACTTTGTCCGTCGGGTCGGCGTGTCCACGGAGTATGGCAAATGACGGGCTGCGGCCGGTCACGTGTCAATGTTCCCGCTAAATTTAGCGGGTAAACTGAAACTATCTGTAGGTCACGTGACGTCAATTTTCCCACTAAATCTAGCGAGAAAACTGAATTTGAGTATTAGCGGCGAGATGTTTCGGTGGCGCCCTCGTTCGGTTACCATTCGTGACGTCATTACCTTGTGAACAACAAGTTCAATGGTTTTTGTAATGGGCGTGGTGGAAGCCTGAAATCATAGCGCTCTCAAAGCAACACTGCCAACACCGTCAAAATTGAAGTTCTTACATTCCTCTTATTTCCGTCGATGAGACATCCTTTGCTGACGTCATAGTCAGCATTCGGCCAATTGTCGTGGGCCGACCACAGCGACGCTTTCGATCGGTCACGTCGCCAATAGCAACGTTATTAGATTAACTCAGTTACGGAACTGTTCATAGACGCTGCATGCACGAACAGTACCCCCCCTCACTCACCACGACTCGCCCAGATTCGCTCGACACGCCGCCGGACGGCTGCTTTGGTAACTGAATCGGGATACGTTCGTTACAACGTCACTAGAAACGTAAAAACCAACGAAAAAAACTCTTTTTGTAGTAACTTTTATTGGAGATTAGTACAAATGGGGGAGGGTGATGTTTTCTAAAATTTTTAGTTTTCAAGGTTTTGCAGCACAATTAATATTGTTTTTATACAACCATGCCTCAGCGGGGATTTCAGGTAGCGCGTCCCGACCTAGGCGCATTTTAACTGTGGGGGTATTTCGCGGCGCGTCCGCAAGGGAGACGGGGGTGGAACCCCTGTAACCCGATTGAAGCCAAAAATAGATGTCACGTGGAGTTCCTCGAGTGACCGCTGCGGGAGAAATGGCGGCGTTGTGATCGCCATTTGGCGCTTCAGCTGTGCTCTTTAGAATGCACAGTTATGAAACGAAAATATAGATGGCGCTTCGAACGACTCTAGGCGGACTGAGGTGAGTGAGGGGGGGTACCCCCCAACGCGGGAGTTCCACAACTGAGGTAATCTAGTAACGTTGGCCAATAGGTCACGTGACATCATGTCAAGTGAGGTCAGTTTTCCGCTAAATTTAGCGGGGAAACTGAATTTGTGTATAGGTCATGATTTCTTAAGAAGTAGCGCCAGTTCGCGGCAGTATGGCTCGCTCGTGGAATGTGGCTTGGCGGAGAACGCTAGCGCGTTTACTCAACGTTTATGGCGACGTGCGCGATCGAAAGCGTCGCTGGGGTCGGCCTTCCACGATTGGCCGAATGCTGACCATGACGTTAGCAAAGGATTTCTCATTGACAGAAATAAGAGTAATGAAAGAACTTCACTTTTGACGGTGTTGGCAGTGCTGGTTTCGGAGTGCAATGATTTCAAGCTTCCACCATGCTCATTACAAAGACCATCGAACTTGTTGTTCGCAAGGTGATGACGTCACGAGAGGGAACCATAGGAGGGCGCTACCAAAACTTCTTGGCTCCCGGCCGGTTCGATTTGCTCGCTTTCCGAAGCGACAAACATGCGCGTGCTGGGTTAAGGAGATCTCACGCAGGGCTGAGGAGTTGTCCCTATTCACCACATTCGGCGGGAGTTGATACCTCGAGGGCGCCACAGTATTTTGTGCCCCAGTGGACTTCCGGTAGTGTATATATTTATTCTTCAGAAACGCACAGCGATCGGGTAAGACGAGTTTCCTTCGGAGAAGTTTCTGTAATATGTTTGTAAGAAGATTAGTGCATTGTAGAAAGTAGTACAAATAACAAAAGGATGCGACACCAATGGAAAAGAAGAGGAAAACCGGAAGCGCGCAGGGGTCCGCCGATAGGGGGTGATAGCGAGCTTGTTTGCAAACAAACATTGGTGAATTGGAATGGTGCATACTCCGTTCACCCCTAAGCTGAGACTGCAGCACGGTGTAAGATACACTCTTTAGGTGAGGACACTGCGGGGCTGAATGCGCGGCGCGAGGAGTCAGATATCGTTCGTTCGACGGGCATTCGAAAGGCCGCATTATTCCGCGGCCACCGTGCCCGCGGCTGACAGTGTCGCCGGCGGCCAAACGGCGAAACTGTGAAAAGAGCGAAAAAAATTATCTCGTTGCCATGACACCCCGGTACACCGTGGTCTTTCTGCACGAGCGACAACCTCACTAGAGCTCAGCGCGTGTGGAGCATGAGGCGGCACGAGCCGTCTTTGCCGTGCCCACGGGTCGACGAGTCATCTGCCGGCGCCGCTTGAAACCATAGTGAGAGAGAGAAAGAGAGAGAGTGAAAAGCGAACTTTATCTGCACTGCGTGAGGAGCGCGCTGTCCTCACCTGAAGAGTATTATCTTACACCGTGGACTGCAGCCAAAGCTATACAAGCGCGAGCTAGCCCGCGCTCCCATGGTTTTGAGACGGGTTTTTCGAGCGCGAGCGCTCGTTCTGCGGAAGAACGTTTCAAAGCAGCGACGTCGAGATCTCGTGCTTGTGGCAGTCTGCAGTTTCAGCCCCACAGTACTTCTGCAACGTGCACTCCACACCATCAAAATCGCCGTTCTTTGCAGACGTTAGGTAGGAGCTGGATCTGAAGATGCGGGGAGCTCTGCCTAAAGCCATATACGGCTCTGCCTAAAGCCCCTCTATCCTGGGAAAAGTGGCGCCATTCATTGTAAGCAGTGATAGAGTGCAGGCGAGCTGGTAATTAATCGACCTCTTGGAAACCCTGTGATGGGGAACGATAAACCCTGAGATGGGGAACGTTGTGTTCGTCCGTTTTTTTCTCGTTCCCCATCTCAGGGTTTCCAATGATGGCCATTTATTGTTGTGGAAATGCTCGAGACGCGTGCCACTTCTGGAAAGAACATGGCGTCTGAAATATAGCTCAGTGCTAGAGTGTACTAGAAAGTACGAGTGGGAAAAGCTACAGGCTCCGCTCATGCTTTCAGTTGCACCTCAAAATGTGGAAAGCGATCAGGTGGAACCAAGCCACTTCAATCGCAGCGCCACCTTCGCTGCGTGCGATCGAGCAACGACACAGGTCAATGTCATACGGTCAATATGGCCCCTTAGGGGCTATATTGTTCTTTTTATGATTTTGACGTCAGAGGTAACGTCAAAGCACCACGACACGACGACGTCATCGTCGACTACGACGTTACGCGACGCAAAGATGCTGTCGTAAGGCTGTCGTGACATCCCGTTGCGTCGACAACGACGCCGTTTCGCGACATCAAGTCGCCGTTTTAACGCAGTCGTGACATCGCATTGAGGACAACGCCGTTACGCGACATCAAGCCGCCGTTGTGACGTGGTCGTTACATCGCGTCGCGTTGAGGACGACGCCGTTACGCGACATCAAGTCGCCGTTGCAACGCGGTCATGGCGTCGCGCGCCACATTAAGTACGACGTGGACATGGTCGTCGATGCCGACGTTGACGTCGACGCCCCACGCAACGTCAAACATCGCTATGACGTCTCGTTAACGTCAACGTCACGACGAAGTCTTGACGGCGTGTAACGTCGTCGCCTTCGCCAGCATCAACGT
Source organism: Ixodes persulcatus (assembly GCA_013358835.2). Classification (NCBI taxonomy): domain Eukaryota; kingdom Metazoa; phylum Arthropoda; class Arachnida; order Ixodida; family Ixodidae; genus Ixodes; species Ixodes persulcatus. Next base: position 448,382 of record JABSTQ010009385.1, on the reverse strand, counting down.
CGACGCGCAGTCACGATGAAGTCTTGACGTCGTGTAACGTCGTTGACGATGACGTCAACGACGACGTCCTGAAGTTGTCGGGACGTGTTCGTGACGTCGAGTTGCGCCATGTCGAAAACGACGTCGATGAACTAACACCAAGCGTCCTTTTGACGTCGCATTGACAAGGACGCCGTCATCTTGACGTCCCGTGACGTTGTCGTCGTCGTCATCAACGTCAACGTTGACATCGCCATCGTTGTCAACGCAATATGACGTCAAAACGCAGTCTTGATGTCGTGTAACGCACGTTGTCAACGTCGATGACGACGTTGACGTCAAGGCATCGTCCTGATGTCGCATGGCGTTGTGACAACAAGTCAGGTCGCAGTGACTTTATGTACGTGACGAGCACGGTGTAAGATACACTCTTTCGGTGAGGAGACAGCGGGGCTGAATGCGCGGCGCGAGGAATCAGATAGCGTTCGTTCGACGGGCATCCGAAAGGCTGCATCATTCCGCGGCCACCGTGCCCGCGGCTGACAGTGCCGCTGGCGGCCAAACGGCGAAACTGTGTGAGAGCGAAAACAAATTACACCATCTTCCCGAGGGGAACCATGGGGTGATGCGGAGCATCGCGGATCGTAATTAACGGTGTTAATAGGGAGTTTTAGTAGATCGTTTTCAAAGGCCCGCTACCGCTACGAGCGCGCGCCTCAGAGCATGCATCGAAGTGGCAGCGCGAGCTCCCGCTACGATTAGCGTCGCCTGAAAACACGATCTACTAAAACTCTCTATTAACGGTGTTAGTAACGTTGTTAGTAACGTTGTTAACTTGCGTGTTATTACGTTGTTAACTTGCGTTGGTTACCACACAACGAATGGACGCCGCTTCTCGTTGCCGTAGTTCAGGGTCTGCCGCTCGCTTTAAGCGTTTGTGTTCAGCGTCGCGTGCCCTTCGCTGCGCAGCTTTGTCCTCAGTGGACGCAGCGTTGCTGTGAGTTTGTGGGGTGGTGCTGACGCTTGCTTGCGCCAACCCACTAACTGACGGGACTGCTCCTTCCATCACACTTCATCGGAAGAACGGAGTGAAGTGGAGTCAACAGCGCTGAACTGAACGCGCGCAGAGAGAGAGAAGGAGCTACCGCTACTTATACTCACAGTTGAAGGAGAGGAGACTAGAGGAGGAGAGTTGCGCATGCGCGCGCGGTGTGGTTAGAATCGAACGCACGCGAAGTGCACGCACAGCTGGTAGAGAGAGAGAGAGCGGAGAGAGTAACGCGCAGCTGTTGGAGAGAGGGAAGGAGGAGAGTTGCGCATGCGCGCGCGGTGTGATTAGAATCAAACGCACGCGAAGTGCACGCGCAGCTGGTAGAGAGAGAGAGCGGAGAGAGTAACGCGCAGCTGTTGCAGAGAGGGAAGGAGGAGAGTTGCGCATGCGTAGTGTGAGTGCAGACTACAACACCGACGCCGCGGGACATAGACCCGAGCAAGAGATGCTCCGCATCTAAAACATTATCTCGTTGCCATGACACCCCGGTACACCGTGGTCTTTCTGCACGTGCGATAACCTCGCTGGAGCTCTGCGCGTGTGGAGCATGAGGCGGCACGAGCCGTCTTTGCCGTGCCCATTACGTGCCCACGGGTCGACGAGCCATCTGCCGGCGCCGCTTGAAACCATAGTGAGAGAGAGAAAGAGAGAGAATGAAAAGCGAACATTATCGGCACGTCGCGAGGAGCGCGCTGTCCTCACCTGAAGAGTATAGGAGGTATTCACTGGCCGCCATATTTGAGGTCACTGTTTAGAGCGCATGCTCAGAACGAGCTCGCATTAATAGGCTGCCAAGACCGGCAATCTTGGTGGTGCGGAATGCACGTGGCGAAAGAACTGTGGAAGCTCGCGTTCAGCACGCGCTCCGCAGCCGAGCACACAGCTATGGCCGCCAGTGAATACTCCCTATTATCTTACACTGTGGTGACGACTGACGTCTAGTTTGTATAAAAAATATAGTCCGGCGTTCTATTGTTTCTATGACCTTGACCACTGTGCCGGTCGAGCTTGGGTTAGGAACGAAACGCGCTTCATAAAAAACGGCCAATCCAAACCACTTCGCTATGAGCGAAGTGGCTTGGATTAACCGGCTTTTCCACATGCGGAGGCTGCGGAGGTACCTAAATAGCACTCCGGTAATCCCACTCGTCCCTTCTAGTATACACTCTATCAGTGCTGCGCTGTGCCGCCATGATCTTTCCAAGGGCAGCACGTTGCACGTGCGTCGTGCATCGACGCAACTTGCGCTACTTTTGAAACATGAAGGGACTTTAGCTCTGCCTAGCAAACCATACCCCCCCCCCCCCCCCCCCGTATGCGCTGTGAATAGCGCGCTCAAATATGGTACCCATTGAATACCTTATATTCGCGACTCCAGCGAACTATAGGTGGCGCGCTGGTCAGGCAAAATGGCGGACGAAAGGAGGTCGTTTTCGTCGTTCAGAACGCGGACCACCATAAAGCTCTTGTACTGAAGCGTAAAATCGGTGTTTATATAAAAACAAATTAACTTTTCTACGGTAAAAAACCTTTTTATATACAGTGCGTACGAATAACACGGCGGGAGCATAAAAAGATTACTGCAAACGATGTTTGTTTCTATGCTGGCTACGGGAATCAAGCAGCGATAGCACACGAAAGAGTCGGAACGACCTTCTCTCTTGAGCTTCTCGGCGTTCCCGCTACACGGCGTCGATTTCGCTAGAGTCGCCAATGCATAGCTTGCAGGAATCGCCATTGCTGGGTACTGACGCGTATATCTACTCACTGTTTCCCTGGAGCTACTATACTTCTGGGGTGCGAAAGTAGCACGGTGAACCGAACGGTCGTGGCACAAAAATATCGTCATGGCAGCGAATGACGTTACGGGTAAGCTAGACGCTTTCCGGCAGCTGTGCATGAGCGCCGCCATAACCAACCTTCAGTTTTTGTTTCCTCTTATTCCGTTCGCTTCCCTTCATCATCACCACAGCAGCGCAGGTTATTGCCAGTTCAGGTGCTATTATGTCCTTGCTCCCAGCATAGACCTCTGTGGAGGCTCGTAAACGCCCGCTTCAGCGACTCGGCATCTTGGTAAAACAAGAGAAGGTCGGCAATGGCGGCTCAATCTGGCTCGTGTTCAAAGCGTCTATAGGCCATAGGGCGTACAGTCCTCGGATGTTACTAATATGCGAGATTGTCACGCGTTGAAGCCATCAAGTGACAAAACTCTGAACTACAGTACCCTTGACCGTGCATGAACTAGTGACGTCACGAGCGCCATACGCATTGCGTTTCTCGCTGGCCGACTTTTAAGCGAGGGGCAGAGAGCTCGCGCTCACGTCATTTCGTTTCCGTACCCTTCAAAAAGCAAGTAATTATGAACGACGACAATTATTGGAAGCTGCTCTGTTTCATAAAAACGGCAATTCAGAGTAACCAGTAAATACTGCGTTAGTACTTCCATGCTGATGTAACACGTACCTTTCGAATCACACTAACGAGTAACTAGTTCCTTCTTGAGCGAGTAACCAGTAACGGTAATTGGTCACAAAATTTGAATAACGCTTATATGTCTGCGCGTACGCAGTTTGGGCACAGCGTTTGCGTGAACGACATACTTCACTCACCGCGTGACCGAGTCCACTCCGAGATAGCCCCAGCCATTCAATACGTCTCGGCGAGAACCTGACACAAACGTCTCGGCAAACTTCCGACGGGGTTACAGAGGGCAGAAGGCCGTCGCTGTCTCTCGTCCGCTCGAAACTTTTACGTCTCTTCCTGTCTGCAAAAAGGGAACCCTTTCATCCTCCGAGGAGTGGGCGGCTCCGCTCGCTTGCTCTTCTACTTGCACCGACGATAGATTTGCCGTGTCCGCGGTGGGACCGTGCCCGACAGATGATAGGTGGACCCGCGTTTCCCCGCAAATCATACGTGGCTTGCCCGTGCACGAAGACGCCTCCGAGCGCCCCAAGAATCGGCCGCCCTGTTCCGCTTCTCTATTGTCCAGATTGAAGTAAGTCGTAGCACGAAGGAGTCGCCGCACAAAGACCTCTGCTGGGCTTCCTGCAGGGATATGCTCTTTGCGTATTTGAAGAATGTGGAATAGATGCGACGCTCACCCGAGGCGCCACAATTCCTTCGATGAAGGCGCCCTCTCCCATGTCAGCTTTTCGGGAGGCCACACATTAAACCAGGCACTGCACCTTGAAAAGCCTCTGACACGCCAAAAAAAAAAACTTTTTCATGCTAAACGTTGCAATGGCATATCAGGACATTACAAAAAAATTGTTTCACTATAGAGTTGCGTAGTTTGTTTATAAAAAATAGAAATACGAGGCCCAATTCAAAGTTCCCGCCGTGCACTGTGACGTAACAGTGTACCGCAAGGTGTCGGGGCGGTCAGAAGGGAGGCATCGCCGGAAGTCACGTGAGTTGTATCCCTCCTCGTGCTTACCGCGAGCGCGTGTAATATTTTTTAAAATATTTTTGTTATTCTCCGCACCTCCACGAGCGATCCAAGCAGACAAGGTTTCTTTTATTTGCTTTTCATCGCTTAATGTTGCTGTAAAGGTAGAAGAAGCGGAGTCAGTGAATTGACGTGATCAACTACAATGCCTAGAAGGTGCTGTGTGAGGGACTGTCCCGGTATTTCAGCAACTGAAGAAGAGATCACACTGCATGCATTTCTGAGAGACATACATCGGCCGCATGAGCACCCAGTAAACAAGTTCTACTCATGTTCTAGACAAAATACGTACTTTGTGCTCGACGTTTACTTGTACTTGGTACACTCACCAGTTCGTATTCTTTAGACGGCAGGCATCTACAGCCTGGACAGTATCCGATGATTCAACGACCTCGGTGTCTCAACCTTCAGCAATGCGAGCGGGCGTGTCTTATGCTAGCAATCCTAATTTCTGCGAGCGTTCTAAATTTTTTTTTCAAAACTTGATAGCTTGTTTTGCGCCCAGTATAGCCCTGTATCATCGGACTGACGGCATGCACTCGTACACTGGCTTGTACTCGCAACGCTTTCATCATTGACCTCCATCACGTCGATCCACTGACTCTTCGTCCTCAAATTTTACAGCACGCAAACTAACCAACGGTGCAGGGATAAAGAGCTAGTGGAACTGAAACTTTGTTTTCTACGATCGCTCGTACGAAGAGCAGAATAATAAAACGAAAAAAAAAAAGTCTTAGGCGCGGTCGCGGAGAGCACGAGGAGTGAAACTCACGCGACTTCCGGTTAACCCACTATTAGTGACGTAGCTCGATGCTTCCTTTCTGACCGCCAAGACACCTTGCGGTACACTGTTACGTCACAGTGCACGGCGGGAACTTTGAATTGGGCCTCGTATTTCTATTTTTTATAAAAAAAACTACGCACCCCTATAGTGAAACAATTTTTTTGTAATGTCATGATATGCCATTGCAACGTTTAGCATAAAAAATTTCTTTTTTTTTTTTTTTTGGCGTGTCAGAGGCCCTTTAAGGACGAACAAGGACACAATAATCTGAAGTTCTAGAAATGTGATCACGCTGTTACACCGAATTTGTAAAACTTTGCGCTGAGACTCACTGCGAAAACTATGTATGTTTGAATTGAAATGTGTTTCTTGGTTATGCCTAAGGGTTCCGCTTTTCGGCTTCTATTTTTTCAAAATTCGGCGTACCTTTTTGGGTGTTTCATCACAAATTTATTTTCAGTTTTTTTCGGCGCATATTTATGCCCACAAAAGTTTATCGGCTTTTTTCGGTGAATATAAAATAAACACCAACGGACACCGGATCAGATGATCCTTGTAGCTCTGATATCTGCGATCACTCAAAAAATAACGGCACAGATACATTGAAAAAGAAATGGACCTTTTATTGGGCAAATGTGTGCAACTGTAAAAGAAACAAAAAAAAACACAGAAGTACGAGCAAGTCAGATATGAAGCCTATGCCCCAAAGCACATGGAACTTCACCTTCTGTACATCAGGATTACGTGATCTTATTAAGGCCGGTTCCCACATGCAGCGAAGCGCTAATGTAGCGCTTCTCACGTGCCGTCAGCTATTTATCGTCGGCCATGAGCAACAGTTTTGACGGTGCGATACAATGCTGGTGAACGCTCCCGTCAGCACGCGCTTAGCGCGAGGTCAGCGCTATGCTCGTAGCGCTCCGCTACATGTGTGAACAGGCCTTTAAAGTACACACACATGTATGTACTTTCCCAGGTTCTCTTCGTTGATCCGCACTCTTTCTTTCCTGTTAATATGATCCTGAGCTTCGAGAATGCCCTCTTAACGCTAACACTGGACGCTGGCAGGCTGAGGAGATGAAGTGCTGCCTGAGCCATAATCGGCCAATCAACCAATTGTGACCGCCAAAAGAGACACGGTTCGATGTTTTGAAGCTCAACACACGATGCAGAGCTTGCATCATGTCAGTCTTCCTTACAACGAGTTTGAAAACAGGCTCGTACATGGCGAAGTCATGAGGCATTTCGGACTTCACGTTCTGATCGATGATGCGCACATGAAACCAAAACGTCGTGATGGCACCCGTGTATCCCAAACATTCGGACACTTTTCGAGAGACACTGTCGTTCCAATTTTTCGCCACGACTCTGCGGTACGACTGGAAGGTCAAAGTGACCCTTTTCGGTTAAAACTGAATATTAGAAAATTAATTTGACGTGCTTTTATCGATTTTTATCGGTTTAAATCGAAAATGGCGAACGTAAAAACTGACCTTTTTCGGTTGAAACCGAATTTCCGAAAATGGATTCGGCGTACTTTTATCGGTTTTTATCGGATTAAACCGAGAACTCCGAACCCTAGACTTAGGCCTTTTGTTGGTCTTCTTCGGAAGATAGCAGCAATTAGTTCAGCGATTTTTTTTCTCGTGTTTTTACATGTTAGTACACGAGCGGGAAATGTTTAGTGTTGAATCTATATACAATGGATGACATGACGAAGAAACACTGTTGCTCCGTGACCCAAACAACTGAAGCTAGAATTTGAGTTGTATTTATAATACTGTCAACATTTCAAGTAACCAAAAAAATTGACACCACAAAAAAAAATAATTTTGACATAACGCAAAGCGACAATGATGGGTGTGGAACGTCGCGTACTATATGGTGCGTGATGCAAGTTGACGACCTTAGGCTAGCAGTGGTGCGTGTTACTGCGCTGGCGAAAGTTTTAATCTACAACAGAGACTCCAGTCTCTTCCCACTGTCTAAGCATACACAAAACACAATTACTTTGTGCGAAACGGGGCACGTGCTGACGCTTCCCTAAAAAGGCCTCCTGCGCCTGCAGCTTGTGTGCGCAAACTTGCTCATTTTATATTGAGATCGTTATAACAACCCCTCCCCTCCCTTCCCCCCCCCCCCGCAAAATACACACACAGACACACACACCTCAAAAAATACAACAAATACTATAGAAAAAATTACGTAACCTCATAAATTGACGTAACCAGCTTTACTTGCGTTTCTATCGGCAAATAGCGCTGCACAGACGAACTGCGATAAATGGTGCCACCAGCTAACACCTAAGAACAGGAAAGTGAAGAAAGGGAAGGCGATACACGAAGTCAACTCGCGTTCTTCATTCGTAATCAGTATATCTTCAGTGTCGGGTTATTCATACGGAAAGTTGGGAAGATTGCCTCCGTTTAACTATTACCCACCCATAATGTTTTCAAAAGGTGTTATTAGGCTTTATGTTTTTTAGATTGCGGTGATGGAAAATGGACACACGCACTGAGACGTCCAGGCCGCACAACCTACACTCCGTTCACCCCTAAGCTGACAGTGTGGTGGGAGCTACGCGCTTGACCAACCAATCACCTACCTCCTTTTCATCATCTGACCCCACTCTCCGCACATGGGTGTGGGCGGGAGCGATATCACGTGTCGTAGCATAGACGTATGACTAATCCCACGAGCGCGTAGCTTTCATTGCACCGTCAGGGTGAACGGAGTCTTAGAGTGTAAGAAGGTGTAAAGGGGTCGAGCGACACAAATATGGTCCGTTGATTGAGTCGCCAAAGAACTGAGCAGACAGCGGGGAGGACAGCCCTGACACAGTGCACTCAAGGCTATTTTCCGCAAATGGGGCAACAGGAATACGTGAGCTGTATACGACGGTGATGAGAAAACCAGAATGAACGAATGATTAACTCTGAGTGTACACACAGTGCCAGGATTCCTTCTATATTCATGTGGCGTGGCGCTAACGAGCGGTCCGAACAAATAATCGCTGCAGGGTTCGCTTTCATTTTTTCTGCGTTGCGGTCGTTTAATTAGGCGAAGATGTCAACTTTATTTATTAAAGGCTCGTTTTCTGTTCAGCGTGAACTGAAGGGCAGACAGATCAGGAATAAGGCAAGATTGTAAGTCAAGAGCACTTAGCACGAAGATGCGGGCGAGTACACCTCAACGATAAAACCACTTGACCAACCAACGCGCATGTTTTCCGAGAAATTTTTATTCCCCTCAATTTTTCTTGTTGCGCGGCTTTTTAAAGTATGAGTACAAGATATTTTTTTCGTACGTATCTCATTAAATATCTCTAGAACTCTGGACAAAAGCTACAAATAGGGGACAAACACAAGACGTCTTGTGTTTCTCCCCTCTTTGTAGCCTCCGTCTTGGATTTTAGAAATGTTTAACTTTAACCAGCTCGTCTGCCTTATTGCGTAATCTCCAAGTATTTCACTATTTCATTCCGGCTTCTCACTTAGATACTAAAATACTTTTAACCAAATTCTTCTGGTTAAAAGGGCCTGTATCAAAGGTTGTTGTGCAATGCAGTACGCAGTCTAATAATTAGAGGTTAATATCCCACTTACACAGGCACACTTAATGGCAGTTACGATTAACCACAGTTACCACACTACACTCTTGGTAAACTTTCTGTGGCGATGTTCAACCAAAGCTGTGGGAGCACGTGCGCTTGCGCATCTTGAGCACCCATCAAAGCTATGCACTACCACACTTCACTACTTCTAAAATAGCTGTCCGAGAATATAGTGTGGTAAATGTCGTTAAGTGTAACAGCAGTTAAAGATGACTTATCTACGGTTCAGGGTGCCCGTATAACTATTGGGTATAAGGGTCGATGTTTACTGCACTGACGATAATTAACCGACGACGCGAAGAAAGAACATATTAAATAGGCTGAACTGTAACTAATTCATGGCGCTTTATTTTACAGTGACACCTTTTAGTGGGAATTTCTCCGGGGAATTGCGTTATCGTTCTTCGCGAAAACTCCCCCCAGTGCTTCGATCGTATACGCGCATGCCCAGTTCGCGTCGAAAAGCAACAAGCGCGTGCTGGAAGCCAGACGAATTGACAGTGACTGTAGACGACACCCCGTTGTGACGGCGCATGCGCACCGTCATTCGAGCAGACGAGCTTGCCCGCCGTATAACCAGACCTCGAAAAGTTGGTAGCGGATCCGAGGAACGCGACTTTCAGTTACGGCGCGCCGAGGAGACTCATCGCGGATGGAGTACGGATCATGGCACGGGAGTGCAATCAAGAGCGGAAGCGAACATAGCCTGAAACTCCTCAGAATCGTTCTTGGGAGGACGTGCATGAAATGACAACGACACAACATTGATAGCGAACTATGCGAGCGCCGAGCTGCTGACCTGTGACACGCATTACGCGATAGCGTAAAAATGCATTCGAATTTATATATATATATATCCACTCTCATACGCTTACGAGGTAAATATTCGTATATATTAAGCGAAGAATTGTTTCTTTATAAAATCCAAATAACACAGAATAAAACGTCATCTAATCTAGTATACGGCTGGTCCGTTCACGGGTGTGTTGTCGGACGTCGCCAGTCCTTTTTTTCTGCGCAGCCACGCGCTGCTACCTACGTGGTGACTTTACTGTCAGCCATATGTTTGTTTTTATTTTGGAGAGCCGCGACGTCGCAGCAAGGCAGATAACTCATAACATGAAGGCCTACGGCGTCGGGTCTAAAGACTGCGATGAGAAATAAGGGCTTATACAGTTCTTTGCGAAGAGACAACTTGGGCGTGGCCTCCCAGAACGGCAAGGCTCTGGGTGCCAGGCGGCCAGCTGCGAGGACTCGGAGCACGCCAGGGCAGGAAACCCAGGCGGTTATGGTTTCCCGGCTACTTCAACGAGCCACCCACGATGGTAACCTCAAGAAGACTAATAAAGTCTCCCAGTCCAAGTGGACAGATACGGGATACTGCAAACGTAGCCAAACAGTCGCCCGCTGAAACTGCCTCGTCGCCGCCACCGTCGTTCCCGACGCAATCAATTACGTTTATGCTTATGTACCGGCCTGCAGTCATGCGATTAATGATTCATGATGCACGTTAAAGACACCAAATTAGCAGTCGTACTTCACTAACTAAATTGCCCCTTTATAAATGTTGAACGAGTACTGCTAAATATCAAAAGCAGATCAACCTCTTGCTGTATTAATAGACACAATTTGCTTTCTTTTTGTGTTCACATGCAGCTTTGAATTTGTTCTTGAAACGCGTTTCTTCTTTTTTTGTATTTTATTACTTAAAAATAAAATTAAAAGTAAACGTGTCTGTGAACGTTTTATCTACGAGATTTGTGTTCGGGAGCATGCCATGCGTGACCTTGTGACCTCTATGGGGCATAGGCTACGAGTAAGGTTGGTCGTACGCCACAAGTATTAACCAAACAACACTCTTTCCTCATCTAGTGATTTCTACAATCCGCAGGGAAAAGCGTCTTCGCTGAAAGTTTTGGGTGGGTCCCTCTCCTTTTACGCGCATTTCACCCCAAACTGGAGCAGATTATCGGGCACTTCCGCCCAAGGAGAGCGCTCTTCAATGTCCCAGTCAAGTGACGAGCATACAGGCACAGTCACTACGCCGCCACCAGCATCAACCCCGAGCACATAGGGCCACCAGGATTTCGAAACTAAAAAGAGTAGCCAAAGCTGCAAGCAGCTCGTCCTAACGGATAAAGGGACCGCAGTCGCTGCTCAAGACGACGACGACCCTGGCTTCCCGTCTCACGTCGTCGTCTCGGTGACCCTGATGGCGAAAGGCGCCGCGCTTCCGCCCCTCGGCGGACTCGTGCGTGAGTGCGCGCACCGAATGTACAGTTAGGTTCCGTTACCTAATCTTCCCGACAACGCGACGAGGCGGGCCAGCGGCGCGGAACGACGCCACGCCGGTCGGAGACGACCTCCTGAACCGGGATGCGCGCGGGTCGCCGTCGCCGCCGAGTTGGCCGAACAACTATTGGGGGACGAACTGGATGAACTCGACGTGCCGTCCCCACAACGACAACGACGAGCGAGTTGGTCCGATAACGCGGCGGAGAAGAAGCAGCGTGCGCGGACCACGAGTTTCCCATGCAGCCATTTTCCGATTCACCTTCATTCGAGAGAGCTTCTCCCCTCTGTCATTACGCTAAAGCTGCGAAAGAAGCGACGGACTCGGGGCGGGGGGGGGGGGGGGGGGCGCTACACCGAGGGGTCGTGTCTCACGCTGATTGCCGCGGCCACGGCAGCTTCCTCTCCCTGCAGTCGAAACGTCTCTGTTCGACGGGGCCCTCCTCGCGCGCATCTTCGGGAGACGGAAAGAGGAGAGCGAGTTCGGCGCCCTATTCTGAGGAGGACGAAGCCAAGGTCAAGATGGACGGAAAGGCCGCCTCTCCGGAAGAATCACTTTCGGCGCCTCGACGCTGCGAGCGGCGTATGCTTCACTTCCGGGAAGATGTCGCTCGATGAGCCGTCTCACTTGGGCACAGGGTGTTCCGCCTACGCGAGATAACGATCCAAGTGCATGGGTTGCAGTTCGAGTCCAAGGAAACCGTGTGCGTGCGTTCCATACAATGCCTACCGCTTGGAACTCTAAACGTCTTTCAACTTCAAAACGTCGAAATGTAAGCGCATTAACAGTGGGTTAAAAAAAAAAAAAAAAGTATGTCATCAGGTTTGAACCGAAAAGATAACTTCAACTTTGTTGTGATGTTACAACGGACTACACGCCGGTTAAAATTATTTAGGACATTAAAGTCCTAAGTAATTACTCGCAAAAAGCCTTTAGACACTCTTTGTTCCCAGCGCGCCAACAAACCAGCTCCGAGCGACCGCACGCGTCGAGAGAGCGTTGAGCCGCGTACACACAGCACGTAAACGTAACGCGCGAGTCAAATAGTTCGCACGCATCGCGAGTCGGTGGGAACCAATTTGCGACGGTTCGGGGCCGCGTCAGAGAGCATCTGTGGGGCGAGCACGGGAACGAGCGGGTGTCTCTCTCCGCCATCGACTCCGGCGCGCCGCGACGTCCTCGGCGGCGGTCATAATACGCCCGACACACGCATACACTGTCGTGCAAGCACGCTATATATGCTCCGTTTCTCATTACGATGAACCGCTGCGGACTCTACGAGCCACCTGGAGCCAGTCCAATACCATGTGGTGTTCATGTGACCTTCAGGAAAGGCTCATCAATGATACTTTCGTGGTGCCGGATTGGCTGGGATGGCACGTAGCCACAGCTGCGGTACAGCGTAACTTAAAAAAGCGTGTACCAATCTGGTTAGGCCGAAAAAAGGAGCCCCATTCTCCCGGCGGCGGTGGCGGCTGACGAGCGCCCTGCGATCCACCGGCACTGTCAATCGCGGCCGTGAAGCTTGGAAAACGCCTTCCGTGCTTGCCTCTTCTCGGCGCGCCGGCTTGCAAGGGCCACCAAATTTCTCAAAATGACGCCCGTCGAAGAAAAGAAAAAAAAAAAACTCTAGACGGGGTTTTTCTAACCCTTTTCTTATTCTGGTTAGTTCTCGTCAAGTTACGCTTGTTACAGACGGGAGCGGCTGACGAAACGGCAAGCAGGCTTTCGCGCCCGCCCCGCGAGAGAGCGAAAAGGAGGCTGGAGAAGCGACGCCTTGTTATCTTCCCCGTCGTCGGCCAGTCTGCATTTCGTGAAGAGTTTGAGAAGACTTGGACGATCTGGCTCTAAGGAAAGTTTTCAAAAGGTTCGTCCCCGTTGAAAAGGGATGAATGCATTGCCCAAACTTTTTGGTTATAATCCGCAATGCCGACTGTGAATCAAGTTGGGGTGTATAAAGTTTAACGCGGGACACGAGCCGATCCTTGGCGTCTAAGAATGGTCATATCTCGTTAGTATGTGTCGTTAATACGAACTGGTAAATACATGCAGTTTTTTTTCATTATTACGAGCAACTCGGAGGGGGAGGGAGGGGGGGGGGCAATATTAAAGAGAATGACCGTAATACCCGCCAGAGTCACAGTCAAATTTAATTCGGGAACTCGGCAAATCAGCGCGTGGCTCCTGAAACACGCCAATATCAAAAGCTGAGAAGACAACAGACCTTTCCGGAAATGCGTGTCTGCTTTACGCATTGTGACGTTCAGATGTACGGCACGGGAAATTATCCAAGAAGCGAAGACGAAGTTGAAGTTGGTTTAAGAGTTCGTGATTTCAGAATGCAGAGAAGACGGAAGGAAAGCAAAACGGAGTATATGATGACCTTCTTTTCCGTTCGCAAATGTGTTTTCGTACTTTAACGATACAAAAGAATGAATCGTGCCGCAACCAGGATACACGAAGCGTTCGACCCGGTACGAGCGTACATCCAAACAGCCCCACAATTCCTTTCGTTACAAGGTCCCTTGGGATTTTCCGGAAAGGTCTTTTTGTCAGTGGCTCAACAGGCGTTTGGTTAATGACATGCAACTCTTTCAACGGAGGCCATTTTGAGGACAAAACCATATAATTTACTCCAAAATTAATGAACGCTTACCAAATTACCCAATATTCTGCGTACTTGAGGTTTTGTTAACCATAAAACTCAATAGTTTTATATTTAAAAAAAAGGTAAATGGAGACGCCATTCTCTCACGTTCCAACGGTGACTAGTCGCTCCTAATTGCGCAACTGCCGTTTTATAATAATTTGTACCTCTCTTGACATGCGTAACGTTGTAACGTCTGTTTCAATTGAATTTGTGTTCTACGCCAATATGTGTTATTCGTTGTTGTTGTTGTTTTTTTTTGTTTTTTAGCCAAGATTTTGGAAATTAATTCTCGCTTCCACATGCTATCTTATGACTGCTAACACATTTATAGGTTCCATGACCACGTTTTATTACTTCACGCCAAGAATAGCATCATCATCATCATTAAATATGCCGTACCCTGCATTTCTTAAATCGGTACGGAAACGAAATTCTGGAGCTTATTTCTTTGCTTCAACAAAACGTAGGTAGCAGTAGAACTTCCGAAACATCAATATTTCGTTAGAAAACGCAAAAAAAAAACAATTTAACTGCATTAAACGATAACCAAAAACCACCTGGTTGTCGGTTATGAAGCTTCAATGGAATGTCGTGACGGCATCGGCCTCTGACGGCAGTACCCACTATATGGGAAGTACTCTCGCTATCGCAGATTACCTAGGCCAGAACGTAATTCCGAAGGTTTGGTGGAGAAAGTCAAAGCACAGTTGGCCATATTGAATTCACTCCGCCAGCCATTCGCTTCCACTCAATCTTTACGTCACTGACGTCATGAGCTGAATATTTAACGTTCTTTTTCAACATGGCGCGCGCTGCTTTGAACCTCGTTCTCGCCGAAAGACGCCGACCTCTTGAAGTGACCCGGGTTTACGCCGCAGAACTGTGCCGGTATCCGCTTTTGTGCGTGGCAGTTTCTGTGCGACGATATGAGAATTCACCGATCGTCTCGCCATCCAACTTAGTCGCCGTCGACGTGCTAAGCGCTACAGATCCGTAAGCCTCGTTAGACGAGACGGACAAGACCGACAAAAACGGTGTCGATCGCTTCTCTTTATTCGTTTAGTGTTCGCCATTTAGACAAGTCGCGTTGCAAAATCGTGGCGATGCGAGCGTTTTTTCGTGGTAGTTTTTGTGTCATGATGGGAGAATCGTACAGTCGTGTTCTCTGTGCCCTGTGCCTTCGCTCGGAAAATCGCGTCCCGTCGAGACAAGCGCAAGGCTCTCTCTACCCCTATGCCTTCCCTTCGTTCGTAAATTTAGTTGTCGCCCTTGTGACAATGAATGTCGCAAAATCGTCGTGGTGTACACGTTTCTACGCGGTGGCGTGACAATGCTGTGGTCACACCCCTATTGATGCGATAAGCTGCGTGAAATACTCGAGTGATGCCACCGCCATGCTGCCTCACCGGACTCGGCCTGCTTCCCTGCTCGTTTTAATCAATCAAGAATGCCAACTGGTATGGCGCCTTCAAAACGATATTTATTTATCCGTGAAGTTGGCGCCCTCGCCAAGTCTGGTCGTTGTGATCAGTCGGTGGTAAATCGGGTAAGCAGCAATTGCCTCGTCATGTCAATATCACGCATGATCCTGCAGTCACCTTAAACAACATGACGTAGAAAATGTACCAGCATCTCGCCTCGTGCGAGATAAAGCAGGTATCTTAACCGCCTCGCGGCGATGTCGTCCAGTTCAAAGAACAGCGAGCTCGCGCCCGAAACTGACGTTGCTGATGTCGCCATATCGACCAAGTCGCGGAGCAGACGACGCACTACGTGTCGTCGTAGAGAGCACGACCGGCAGAACTCCGCCGGCTCCGGAATCTCCCGGTGATGTGTTATAACAGCCCTCGGGCACTCTGACCAAGCGAGGTTGTAACGCGTTCACGCCACCAAGTGTCAACGCTCATAACTACAGTACGCTTCGCCCTAGCGAGGGAGGCCGATGACGTCGAGGGCAAGTCGCGGGCGCGACAGACATCCCGAGACGGACCGCGCCCTCTTCGATGGCTGATTTTGAAGCGCTCGCCAGAATCGCACATTTAGAACGAAAAATACGGCCATCTGTTGGAAAATACGAGCGTGCGATTGTCATTAGCACATAGAGTTGATCGTGTTTAACTTATCTCTGAACGTGAAATGTATATTTTAAGTGTCGATTCTGTACCCCTTTAAGTTGTCTGCGTCTGTACTCCGTTTCAGATTAGGTCCGACAGCGCAGCCAACGAATCCGATCGAGATAATCAAGCAGAGCCAATGGGTGCATCACCGAAGCGTTCACAGCCTTGTTAAAAAAACAAAAATCACCGACTGAATCAATTACGCACACTGAGTGCGCCGCCATCTCGCGCTTCATTCCGTGATTGGTCTAGCCGTGCACCCCAAAAAAAGGAGCGCCGTGATTGGCTACCTGCGGAAACGTAGAGTCGGCCGCGGTCGGACTTGCAAGTGAAGCGGATTATACGGAAGCAATTGCTCGTGCATAAGGCGACGACGAAATGGAAACGTTACGAAAGAGAAAAAACAACGCAAATGAAAAGTGAATAGGTTCTGCCCCGAGCCGATGCTGAGACACTTACTTTTATTTATTTATTTTTTTTTTTTTTGCTTTAGTCAATAATACGCAGTGTTGGGGGTAACGATTTACTTTTTTTGGTAACGTAGTAACCTACTCGTTACATTTTTCACAAGAGTAACGGGTAACGTACTTACGTTGCTCATTACATATTATTCCCAAAACTTACAAATAAATTACGCTTTCATTTTGTTCGTGTATTTAGGCGCCGATCTATATAAATTTGTGAGTTTTTTGCCTTTTTTCTCTTGCAAGTATTTAGGTGAAACCGAAAAAAATGAAAGCCGTTAACAACTCCCTGTAACGCCTAATTAGCGCGCAGCTCTTGAGGAGGAGGGGAAGGCACGGGGGCGGGGGGGGGGGGGGGGGGGGTCACGTGACCTTGGGGGTTCACGTGACCAGACGGGTCACGTGACCTCGAGGGGGGGGGGGGGGGGCAGAGAAAATTTTCCGCTAAATTTAACGGGGAAAATTTTCCGCTAAATTTAGTGAGGAACATTTTTTGCTAAATGTATAGGGAAAAGTTTCCGCTAGGTTTAGCGGGGACAATTTTCTGCTAAATTTAGCGGGGAAAATTTTCCGCTAGATTTAGTGGGGAAATATTTCCGCTAGATTTCGCGGGGAAAATTTTCCGCTAGATTCACGGGAAAATTTTTTCGCTAAATATAGTGGGGAAAATTTTCCGCTAAATTTAGCGGGGAAATTTACTCATCATGCACCGCGCGGTTACGCCGACGGCGATGGCGACGCCGACGGCGACGGCGACGCCGACGCCGCTCAAGCCGGAAACGGGCGTCTAAGAGCTGCGCTCTAAAAAAATGGAAGACGTTTACAACTCCCTGTAATGCCGAATTAGAGCGCAGCTCTTGAGGAGGAAGGCTGGAAGGTACGGAGGGGACGGTATGCCCCTTCTCCTTATCCGTACCCTCTCCTCCTCCCTCCTCATCTACTCCTCCCCCTCTTCCTCCTCCTCCTACATCCTCCTTCTCCTCCCCATCCTCCTCCCCCTCCTCCTCCTCCTCTCTCCCATCAGTTCCTGGATGGCCATAATGTATCTTGAAATATGTCGCTTATGCATACGTGTAACGTCAAAAGAGCAAAACGTGTGAATTCATAATTTAAAGAAGTAACGCAAAAGTAACGTGCGTTCGTATTTATCGGTAACGGTAACGCGTTCCTTTTCTTTTGAAGTAACGAGGGACGGTAACGCGCTCCTTTTATTTGTAACGAGTGATGTATTTCGTTACTGTTTGTTGTTGTTTTTTTTTTTGTTTTTTTGTAACGCTTACAACACTCCAAATACGTAGTCTCGTTTTTGGTA
The DNA here is from genome assembly GCA_013358835.2 of Ixodes persulcatus. NCBI lineage: Eukaryota > Metazoa > Arthropoda > Arachnida > Ixodida > Ixodidae > Ixodes > Ixodes persulcatus. The sequence continues at coordinate 430,671 of JABSTQ010009385.1, read as the reverse complement.
ACGAATTGCATTCGACCAACTAGCTCAGCTTCTACCCCCTGTGCATTCGAAGCTCAGAAGCGCTGCCTGAGGAGGTCGCTTGCCGTACAGTACAGGGCTGTTGTAGCAGAGCCTACTTTACAGGGGTAGACGTGGCTTCCGTGTTTGTCGGCTGCATTTACAGAGTTCAATAACCGTTGTCAGGTGACGATACATTGCTTAGTGCAGTTCTGATTTATTTCAAACTAGGTATGATGTAACATTAAAAAAAATACGACACAAAAAAAATACTATCCTTCTTTATTTATTTTTTGGAGTGGTGGCCAAGTGTGTTACTGCACCGCACCTGAGAGTACGTGGGGCGTAAAGCTCGTGCACCGGAACCCGAGGATCCTAGGTTTAATCCCCACCACCGCCCGTTTTTTTTTTTTTATTCGCTCTTTCTCGAGTGCCGCCAGTGTGTCAAATAGCCTCCAACCGCTTCCGGTTCTCAACTAGACGGCGGGTTTTAACACTACTTGCGAAATCAAACATACACGTTATCTTTTAGAAATGACCACGTAGAGCACTGTCAAAATTAATTCGCTCCTAAATTTAAAAAAAAAATAAAAAAGCTGTTTAGTAAATAATTAGAAAATATACGGAAATTGGAAGTGTGCCGGGGCTACCCAATAGATGGCGCCACTGAGTTTGTGGCCAAACGAAAAAGGGCGAATAAATTAACATTGTACCGGCGCGCGTTAGTGCAATCATTCCCGCCTGACGCAAGTTAAAGACAGGTCAGCAGTCATATTTCACTAGCCAACTTGCTCACTATGCAATGGATGCACTATAGGCGTCTTTTGGGAGAAACTAACTTCCTCCCGTTTGAACATTCGTACAATAAATGTGGCTGATCTTATCTGTTTGTAGAATGATGCTTGAAGATTAACATGTAATTACATTTTGTTGTTTGTCCGTAAAACAATAAAATTTCTCCCGAAATTCTCTTAGGTTACACGCTCTAATGTAACCATGACGCAGGCATCACGCTAAGATGGGAGAAAAAACAAAATAATTTTTATATATAAACAGGCGTACGCACTAAAAATGATGAAAATGAGTGAAATTGAGCTTCATTGCAATTGCTGTAATATAAATGCGTGCTTACTATTAATAAAATTAAATATTAAGGCATGTAGCCATCATTTAACGCGCTCTTTTTATTTCAAAATTGGTTTTGTTTCTTAAGCGCGTCTGGCTACGTTGGGCAGACGCTTCGCAAACGGAGACGCGAAGCGCTGCCCGGTAGCTCTGCGTGTGGTTTGACTGGGCGCACGCGTCTGGCTTAGCGAGCGCGCCAAGCCGAGACGCGCGTATAGACGCCCGGAAAAACGCGCCATGTGGGCTAGCCTTAACTAAATATCAGTGCGTCATATTTTAACCGGACGACGCGGAAACCTCCTCCACCTAAGGGGGCGACCCGCGGTGCCGAAAGCGCGCGATATGTGACGTCTTTGGTCCTGGGCTTACTACTGGTCAGAGCCGCTAAAAGCTTCATTTTAGTCGAAATACAAAATATAAGTGACGCGAACCGTTTCAATTATTTATAAACGAGTTTTTGTTCACTATTTTAGATGAGAAAGGGAAAAAATGCAGTTTAGAAAGTACAGAAACAAGAAATGACCCGTCGACATACCCGCCACCAGTGGCGGAAAAGGCTGCGCATACTGAAAAGGTGTACTGGGATCAGGAACCAACGAGCGGCGAGCGTAGAAAGGTCCCGGATGTTCGTGGCGGCGCTGCGGTCACATGGACTGGAGGATCCGACCGGTTCCGAGCGCTCCGAAGGCTTTCGGTGAGAAGCTTTGTCTTAGGGTTTGGCCGTTTCGCGGTATGGCAGCGCGAAGTGGCTCCCATTCTGAACCGATCTTTACCCCGTGTTTGCTGTCGTTTGTGGCCAATGAAGTGTTATGCCGAATTAGTCTTTAATCGCGCAGCAAATGCAATGCGAGCCGCCCTGGCTGCCCGCTTCATCCAGCCTATCCCGTACATGCTTTAGTGGCGCCCTTTTGAGCCGTCGACACGGAGTGCGGCAGCCGTGAGCGCTCACTAAGCTCACTATTCCTCCTCTAGTTCACAGCCACTCAAGCAAGCAAGGACGTCATGAAGGAGGTTATTTTTTGCTTGTTTTTGTAATTTTAATTTGCCTATAGCTTTTAATATAAAGCGAAATTCGAGAAAAGAAAAGTTCCATTAAGTTACTACGTTCAGTGCGCTCAGGTTCGGTGCAAATTAAAAACCAGTAAAAAAAGTCCTTGCAGGGCCCCTTTAAAGGACTCCTAAAAGGGAAAAAAACGGCTTTTTTATGCAGTCTGGTTGGGACACGCGTGTCAAGAAATAAAGTTTAGGCGGAATTTTTTATAGCAAAATTGACGGCGAGAAATTTATTTGAAATTCTGCGCGAAAAATGCATGACGTCACGGAATGGTCATTCGCTTTTTCGACCTGAACAAGATGGTCATTTGCTCTTTCCACTTCAACGTGATGGCGAAGCCGATCCGCCTCTCCTCCATGCGCCCGAAATGCCGAGAGAAAAAACAAGTGGAAAGGAGGTGACTACCCACTAAATCGCGTCTCGCGCCATCAATATTGCTCTACTTTTTTTGTTTTGTTTTTCGCGTAAAAGTAATCTTTTGGCTCGCGTGTCCCAATCAGGCTGTTTAAAAAGAAAAATTGTTTTAGGGGTGCTTTAAGTTGAGACTGCAGACAAAGCTAGAAGCGCGAGACTAGATCGTGTTCCTGGCTTTGAGACGTGCATTTCTAGCGCGAGTGCTCGTTCTGCGGAAGAACGCTCCAAAACAGCGACCTCGAGCTCTCGTGCTTGTGGCATTGGCTGCAATCTAAACTTAAGAGTGAAAAAAAAAATAACTTATTTTCCGCAACGGGTTGAGGTACAGTTGCGAGTGCTTGCTTCTCTTTTGCCGCGAGCAGGTGCCAGGGCTCTGCTAGGTGCTGCCGCGTTCCAATCGTTCTGTTTTGCACACGTACCGTCTACCGTGTCTCACATTCCAACGGCCTCTGAGAATGTCGCATTTTACGCTGCTGCAACCACAGGAGATAGCACCCGCACTAGTCAGACATCGACGGAGTGCTAACGCGCTTACCTTGCGAAACACCGGGCGGGATCGCGCCATTTAGTCTCCCGATGTGTATAGACGCTTTCAGCGCGCGCCAGATTGAGCCGCCGTAGCCGACCTTCTCTTGTCTTACTGAGATGCCGAGCCACTGAAACGGGCGTTGACGAGCCTCCACAAGGGCCTTTGCTGGGGAGAAGGACACAGTAACAATAACCTGGCCTGTTGCCGCATTGATGAAGTGGAGCGAACGGAGTAAGAGGGAACAAAAACTGAAGGCGGCGCCCATACACAGCTGCCTGAAAGCATCTATGACTTCTTCACACCAGCACGTTACATTCTGTGTTACCACTGCATTAACCACACTAATAAAGCAAAAAAAAAACTTCTTTTCTTTTAACGTGAAATATTAATGAAATGTGGTTGTTTCTATCCAAACTACTCTTATCTCGCATATCGACTTTCGTATTCGCCTCCGCACTCGAGAAACACCGAGTCTTGCTCAAGTTAGAGCAACCGAGAAATAAAAATAGCAAATTTGAAAAACATTAAACAACCTCGCATATTCCCCCCCCCCCCCCCCCCCTTCCCGAACAAGCCCTTACAAATATCTTCAACAATTTGTGGTTTTCAGAAAACCGGCCTCTACAACTCTGCATGTATATTTCTAGTTATTTTTAACCTTTATTCATGCCGATCAGATTGGAATTACATGTTCCAATGCTTCATCCACGAATAGTAATAAGAAATAAAAGTTTAAAAAGAAATACTTTTTTTTTTGCACTGTTTCTCTTGCTTGCGGTTGGCAACGGCAATGCTAGCAGATCAATAAACACTCCGTTTTCGGGTAATAAAGCACAAAGTTAATAAACGCCCCATTAGTTGTCACTTCTTGTTCACTCAATTTGGTTGTACACAAAAAAAAAAAAAGAATAATTTGTAACTTCAGAGGAGCAGATACCACCGCCACCCAGCGGACAAGACACGAAGGAGACTAGCGGTGTAGCGATACCGCATACTAGGCGTATGCGTGCCGGAAAGAGGTCAGACGACGAACTGCGCGCTAGGTCATGAAGGAACCAAAAAAGCCTCCGTTTATTGAGCGGGCCGATAATATACACTCCCGGGAACATCACGTGGTCATGACGCTGGGCGGACGGGCCAGCGATAACAACATAGGCAAGCGACAACAGGCAACAACACAAGCGGGAGGCTACAGTCTCTTCAAGTGTGAGGCGAAAACTGGCGTTGCCTAGAGGCGAAAATATAAAACGGGGTAAGAGCAATTAAACGCGCACATTTGGAGCCTCGATATAGCGATATACGTAACGTATATCCCACCGAAGCAACGCAATGCATGTGCGTGGCGCGCATGATCGGCCCGGAGGCCCTTGCGAAGGCTCGACGCACACGTACAGAGAGCGACACTGTTAGCGCGAACAAGCGATCGCCGGTTTTTCCAGTTTTTCTCTTTGAAACCAAGGGATCTCATCCAAGTTTTTATTGCTACGGAAAGAGCTCATTTGGTTCTATAATGTAAGCGATAAAATTTCGTGCTCGCTAATACTATTTAGAAGCAAAATGCGAAAATGTGCCGATGTCATGTTCGCGCTAACAATGTCGCAATGAGTACGTCGCCGTCTCAGGCACCAAATCGGTTCTGCCCCGAGTGCAAGCGCGGAGACGCGCGGTATGCTGACACGCTAACCCGGTGTCACGATGACCCTTCACTTCCGTCCGTGCTTGCGTACCAGTGAGAGCACCGCGCACATCGCCGCGGAACATCTCGGGGAAGCCTGCTGGCGGCTATTTAAAGCTGTCCGTCTTCGCCGCACGAGCGTTTACCCGGACAATATCTTCTTACGCCCAACACAACACACTCGAGACACGCGAAAGCCTTGTGCCGAACAGGACGACCTTCGTGCGAGCGGGAGTCCAAAAACAGAAAGAAAGAGAATGAATGAATGAATATTTAGAAAAGAAAGAAAGAAAAAAGGCCTGGAACAACAACAACCCGCGTTCTGCGGGTTACTCACACATCATGAATAAACATGTAGCGTGCGAGTGCTTCCTGCGGGACCTCAATGTTGTCGTTGCAGACGCGGCGTTGCCCGCGCTGAATGCGCGTCTTTCTTTGCGCCGGCCGCCGGTGAGCCTTGAGCGCGGCGTCGCTTCGGATAGAAGAAGCGCGGCTTCCTTGGGGGGAGACGAGACTTGCCGGAGATGAAAACGGACGAATGTCCGAGCACCGGGCGGCCTAACGAGGCGCCTGACACCCGCCTGTCGATGGTGTCACGCAGTCCGCGCCTGCGCCGGTTGACGTGACTGAGCAACGGCTGGTATACTTCGGTTAATCTTACAATGGACTGCAGCGATCTCTTTAGTAGGAATCCGTGTTTTCTAGGTTGTTTCTTTTTGTTTTTCTGCCGATTTGGTGTTTTTGGTGTCAATTTTCAGTGACGGATAATAAATCGGTGTTTATCGGGGCTTATGTTGAAGAAAACGGGACACGGCTCGTGATCCCCCGGCTACCAGGGAGCATGCTTATAAGCCGAATGCTCAAAAAACGTCCCGGCAATTATAAAAAAAAAAGGAAAAAAAAAAAAAAACAAGGTAGGGGCTGCAGTTTTTTCGAAGACAGCAGCGGGTACGTGAACAGCTCACTGCAGATTCAGTGGTGGTTGTGTACTCCTGGTGAACAGAAGATAAAGGTGTAGATAAACATTTATTCCCGCAATGTTTCGGATTGTAATATACGAGTTTCCCGATTTTTACAAATCTGGCTCGGTGCGTTCCTTTTTTTTTTTTTTTGAGGTTTATTGCGTTACACGGGAAAAACAGGGAGCCATAGATGTGAGCCATCCTATAGGCAATCCAGCGCTGGGAACTCATCACCTGACTACGTGCACCGCGCGTGGCTGCGTCCGTTTGGAAGGTCGCGTGACACCCGCGAGGCATTGGAATCTCTCCGACGGCCTCGTAGTGTCGTCTGCGGTCCACCGTGAGGCGAAAACCGAGTGTCGGATTGATCAGTGGTTCGCCGATTGCGCGTCGTCGTCCTGACGTTCGTTTTGGAAGAGCCTTTCCTCGTCGTGTTAGGCCTTTCCGCCGCTGTCTACGTACGCAGGTGCGACAAGCGAGGACAGTTACTCGAAGACGTTGCAGAACGCCGCACGTCAGGAGGCTCGGGATCACGAGGGCGTTATACGACTAAGCGAGGACTCTGAATGCAATCACGGTATACCCGCGGGACGCCCGTTTGATTCGGCACGCTTTGTGGCGATTTCACCGCTTCTGACCTTCGAACTGGAGAAGCGGGATGGACATTTGGAATAATCGGATGGCTGCCATTTGTCCTTTTTCGTTCGATTCAGGGTATAAAAGAAATGCGGATGTAAAAAGAGTCAAATATAAATTCAGCGAACACGTGAAAAAAAAAAAAAAAGTTTAGAATCATTCGTGACCATAATAGGGGAGATCAATAAGTTTTGCCTCCTAGGCTGTAACCTTTTTATTAAGTGATGGAAGTTATTATAATCGAATGAAAGTTTTGAATCTCCTCTCGCTCAGGAGTACTTAATTTTTCCATATAGTCCCCACCGGCGGCGATTCACTTCCGCTACCGGTTCACTGCTCTCCGCATGCCGTCGTAGATTATTGGGGGCGGCTGTTGACGACACCAACGGCACACTGCGTCGCTAACCTCGTCGTCGGACGCAAACCGTGTATACATTCACATGTTCCTTTGTCTTTGAAAGGATCGAAAGTCTGATGGCAGTAAGGTGAATGAGGCAAAACATCTTGGAATTGCAGCTCCTCCAGCGCGGCGTTGGTGTCGTCAACAGCCGCCCTCAATCATCTACGACGGCATGCGGAAGTGCGTCGCTCCTGGGTAAGAGGAGATTCAAAACTTTCATTTGAATGTAACATGTTTTAATTGTATCGCTGAATAAACAAGTTACAGCCTAGGAGGTAAAACTTATTGATCACCCCTTATAATTTGTTTCCGCAAACTTTGCGTTGGGCCACATCCTTTCCTATATACATGTTTCGCGATTTGACACTTTGCGTGAAAAGCGTTTGCGCTGCGTACGAGATCAGGAGTTCAGTTCACGTAGTCCTGACGGTTTCTATTTGACTTGTCTAATCATCTACGAGTACAGCGTGATGCAGCCCAGATCTCTAAGGCCCGTTCACACTCTTGCGACCGAGTACGACTGAGAGAGACGAGATCTCTTAAAACTTCTTAAATTTTTTTAGAACGAGGGAACACACTGGCATTGTGGCGCCATCTATGCGGTGACCCTAGAACTGCATTTTACAAGAGCGAAGGTTTTGCGGGATTTCCAAGGTCAAATGTGCGTAATACCCATAGAAAGGCTCGTTTATAACATTGACACAAGTTTTTCGAGCCAAGAAAGAAAGGATAATGCGCGAGAGAAATAAAAACATATGCCGGACCGCCGAGTTTACACTGCTACCCAATACATGGCGCCAGTGTGTCCTTCGGTTTAAGAAGTTTTAAGGAACCCAGGTTTAAGAGGTCGCAAGAGTGTGAACGGGACTTAACGTGCACCAGGAGAGAAGATTGACTCTCTTGTACGGGTTTGCTGAGACAATTTATTATCAACCGATCACTTCGATAAGCTAGCGCCGCCAGATATGAGATATTGCGTTATTGACATCCCCAGTTTCTGACATACTCGATGGAGCGCCAGATTAAGGTACGGGCAAAGGATTGTCAAGCGGCCCCTTGCCGGCCCCTGGGCAATTTAAAAATAATAGTTGCCTTCCAAACAGCTCAGTCCAAGAGGAGAGGGAAAACTCAGAAGGGTCTCTGCTGACATTTCTGAGTTTTGCACCTCAGAATTAGTCTATAAACGTGATAGATCAATTAACTGTTGCAAAGCAGCGTCCAATCAACAATAACCGCTTCATTTTTGTACAGTTAAAGCTGAATTTTGACTATCGCATCTACCAATAGAGAATCAGCCCAATACATCTCAAACGATGAACGATATCTGTACTTTACAAAGGAGTGAAATTCAAATGCTGCCGTAATGGTCGCCACCATCTCCACAATCATCATCATCATCATCATCGCTTGGGGCCCAGCGCGCCCCAAGCGGCCAACACTGAAGATCGACGAGAGACGCCGGAAAGCGACAGACGCATCTGTCTTGGCGTCGCCGCGTGCTAGCGTCGCTGAGGCCTTATGTTTTAGGTGGTATAGGCCGATACCGTCTCGGGTCTCCGCGTACTCGATCGACCCGGGCTGACCCGGACCGACCTTCACTTTCGCCTTCCTTCCAGGACGACGAAAACGAGGCGAAGGGCGCCTCGCTTTCTTCGCAGGGGCTCTCTCCCGTCAGCCGCCCACCGATCCTGTTCATCATGGTCCGTTCGCATCGAGGAACGGCTACAAGGCTCCGGGAACAGAGCCCAGCGGGCTTTACGGCCGAGCTTTGGCCCCAATTACTCCCGGAGACGCCTGGAGGTCTTCCGCGATGGGCCCCGAAGCGGCATCTTCGCTTCCTTCACCTGCGCGTCGCCTTCACCCACGGGCATGCCTCGTCCCGGCGGTCGGGGTCGGGGAAATGACGGACCTCCGAAATGCTCCCTCCCCTCCCCGCGACACGGGGCGCTCAGTATTCCTCTTTGCGTAGAATTGTGTCTTGCCGTTCTGAGAGCATATCGTGGTGTATTTACTCGATGCACACTTTATTTAATGGTACGAAAAACCGCTCAAAATACAGGGACGAAGAAGACACACGCAACACGGAGGAGCGCTATATCGATTGCATTAAAAAGCGCATGAAATCGTGAACTAGTGGCAGGTTAAGAAGGAGCTCCTCTCGCCTCTTTCCACTTTAGAAGAGCGAACGCAGGAAAGGAGGTCGCCTCCTCTCCAGTGTCTGCTCTGCTAAAGGGGAATGAAGTGGGAGGAGCTTCCTCTGACCCCTTAACCCGTCATCTAAAGTTTTAACTCTTTTCTGTTCTTTTTTTTTTCTTGATTTTCATAGAACACGTGTGTAAGAAATTCAACTTTAGCCGGAAAAAGAAACATTTCGTGCAATATTCGCGTCGTCGTAACCTACTTCAATTTTGAGGCGTCGACTCCGGAACAGAAATATGTCTCGGAAACGCTCAAAGCAGTCTCACGACGTAAACATTGCATTGTTCTTTTTTTTTTTTGATGTTGTTTAGAGAGAGTATAGTAATGCATCTAATCCTGCTCAAAAGCGCACCAACAAGCAAAAAAAAAAAAAATCTTTTTTATTGCTTAAACAAAACATGTTTAAAAAAAAAAATTCTAAAAATGAAGTACATTTTTAGCACTTTATTTATGCCACGAGACTCATTTCGAGTGAAAAGCTATTCCGAAACGTGGTTCTATATTTCGTTACGTCGATCCCGCATAGAGGCATCCTTACAAAACTTAGTCTCGCAAACTTAAAATTCTCGATTTTTTTTTATTTCTTTTTAGCGTGGAGGGGGGTTGTATTACACACCCTAAGAAATCTGAAGCATCTGCTCTCCCACTCCACACTTCAAAAAAATTTTGTTTTTTCTTCGGGGGGGGGGGGGGGGGGGTAAACGTATTATCAGTGATAATATAGTAAGGTTGCAAGCGAGCTGGTGAATGTTAACCATGTTGAATAAACCTGAGACTGCGGCAGAAGTGAACATATAAGTCGAAGGGACAGAAAAGGACAGGACGACGTCTCAAACTCCTCTCAAACTTCTACGTTTGAGTTTGAGACGTCGTCCTGTCCTTTTCTGTTCCTTCGACTTATATGTTCACTTCTGCCCCAGTCTCAGGTTTATTCAAGGTGGGTATTATCTCTCCCGCGATTGGCCGAGCCCCCTCCGTAGATGGCATTGACTGGCTCTCCCAGGTGCTTTGCGGGAGAGCCGACTCTCCAGATTTGTTAGATTGTAGTTGAATTTATTTTTTATTTATTTTGTATTATTTTGCAATAATTATTTTCGTGTAAAAAGCTGTTTACCCTACACTGCTGTATTAAAACTGTAAAAGGGGGCAGAGACCTCGTCAGGCATCACGCCTTTAGTCTCTGCCCACCATCCCGGTCAATCGGAGAAAGAAAGAATAAAGAAAGAAAGAATATCATACTATAATTTGCAGCCTAGAAGTACAATTGCGAAACACTTCCTTTTAGTGATCCATCTCGCAACCAGGGCTAATGAAATATATGCTTTACTTCTCTTTCAGGGTCCCGGAAATTTTATTTTTTCCTTCGGGTATAAGTAAATGTTCCGAACGATTCCGTCGCAAAAGGCGAGCCAAGGGCACCGGCTGGTATGAGAAGAAAATGAACCTGACCCCGTTCGCCTTCGGGTCGCTCAACAATAAAGCAATTAGCCTTGTCAAAACGACGCTAATCGTTAATCGATGTATCGGCCCCATTTGCGTTGCTTCGTTTTATCGGTTCTCGTGGAAAAGAGAAGGGTGCACAAGGAGGGAGAATCCTGCGAAATTTCAGTGCGCCAATCCACGTCAAATAGCGAGACTGCTGGAGGGCCGTTCGTCGAAAAGCAATTCGTACCGGGGAGCTAGGGAGTGTGGTGTAAGTGATTTTCGTATAACTTTCGTACTTTACTGATAAAAAAACAATAATACATTGCCCCAAGTTAAACATTACAAGCGAAACTCAGTCATCATTGCTAGGATCCTCGTGGGCCCTTATTCGAAATTGTTTCGGACCCTGTAGTGTTCATAAATAATCACTGACATATTCCGTGGCCAGCAACAATTTGACTACCACTTGCCGCCACAAATTCACTTACTTTTGGTTATGATTTCTGGTGTGAATGTGACAGGGCAGTGAGATCCGCATCACAAAATAATGGAAGCAAAAAGGAGAAGAGAGAGAGAGAGGTGACGTCATGGTGACGTTATGAAAAAATAGCAAGGCGGTCTTATTCTTAACCTTACCGTTTAGGCTGGCATTAAATTGAGCAAGTAGGCGTTAAAATAAGAAGCTAGTATTAGAAAAAAAAAAAAAAACTCGAAAGAACGAGCAACAAATCAGTCTCTGAATGTTTAACTCCTTGGGAACCAAACTTCCCCATGCCTTCGATGCGGGCTACAATGATAGAAGCTAGCTCCCTTCGGGGGACAAAGGTCGTGTTTAAGTAGAAACTCTCGCTATCTTCGGAAAAATAGGCACCCATTCCTCTTAGTCAGACCGGTATTTCAGCCATCGGAGGTGTTTAGAGTTGTTGTTTTATTGACGAATTGTCCTTTGTTACAAACTGCCCCGCTTCGAGTTGAACTGTTGCAAGAACGGCACGTAGCCCACTCAAATCATCCGAAACCCCATTTGCGGTCCTCGCGTTGTTTCTAGAATGTTCCCTTCCAAACGAAGTTAGAGATCTTTAGAAGCGCAAAGCGAAGCCTTTTTGGAAGCAGTGCAGTGGTGCCTAGTATCATCTTACCTTTAGTAAGGTTCATGAAAATATTTTGTCGACAAGGCCTGTCTGGGTAAGCGCCAAGATAAACTAGGTTTTGGAAATGCGGACTTGGAAGAGACGGGACAAAACAAATGTCGACCCCTGCCGCAAAAAAAAAGAGTAATCACGCGGTCGCTAATTGTATTCCTTAATTAGCATTGTGCGCAAGAGTGTGTACACAAAAGAATGAAGACATGTCAGAAAAAAAAGATGCCAAAAACAAAAGGAAGAGTTTGGAGAAACCTTGTATGATCACGCAAAAGTGAAAATTTCTTGTCATCGTTATCTTCCAGCATGATCATCGAGATAAATTTCAAAATGTTTGCGGTATATTTAAAACAAATAAATAAATACACTGACAGATATTGCCTGTTTGTTTCTGTATTTTGTGCTTCAGAAAATAAAAATGACACCTTGAAAAATAAAAAAGACACCGCAGTTGTGAAAACTGGCTAGATGACGCACACCTACACTCCGTTCCCTTCTAAGCTGACAGTGCGGTGGAAGTTACGTGCTTGCTGGATCAGTGATACGTCGATTTTTCGCCCCGTTCTCGAGCTCCCACCCACGTGCAGAGAGCGAGGTCAGGTGATAGAAGGGAAGTGCTTGATTGGTCAGGACAGCGCGTACTGTAAGCTCACTGGTGAGCTTAGTATAAGATCCTCGTAGGTCATTTATTATCTATAAAATATCCAATTTTCGAATTCATACTATGAGATATACTGCGTTCCCAGCTACTGCGATGGGACATATTAAATGAATACAGTATAGAGCGTAGTGCTCGCTTCTTTACAGCGGCGCCTGTGACCGTCGAATCTGAAGGCTGAGAAACGCGACCCATAGAGCTGAATTCCAATACATTCAAATCCCTGGGGTATCTCGTCAGATGCAAAAAAAAAAAAAAAAAAAATATATTGTCATTGCTTTTTTTTTTTACCTTCGTAGAAACTTTTTTTCTTTCTTTTTTTTTTTTTATGAAAGGGTTGTTTACGTGGTCAGATTTATGTTTGGAGGTTTCAATCTCATCTTCGAGTCCTTGGGCAGTTCCACGACGCCTACTTGTTAGAGGGAGTCAATAGTTCAAACATATTTCTCAATTCACATTTATTCGAAAGAAATAGCTACGTGTCGTAAGCTTAGCAGTTTCAGCGGAAATACCGCCACAAACGTAGATTGAACAATGGACGAAAATTCAACATGTTAACCGTAAAGCATTAAAAAAAAAAGTTGCCGGGATATGAAGGGCGGGAAAATTTTATAAAGGTATGCCTACAAACAGGATGAGGCATAAAATTGCGCAATGCCGTCATCTAAAAAAAAAAAAAAAAAAAAACACAAATGCTCTAATCCTTATACTTAAAGGTATCCACGACAGCCAGACTCACTCCTCCGAGAAATGTTCACACCAATTCCTCTCGTTTCTCCGAATAGAGACATCTCGCTGATGAACCCTGCCTAGAGAAGTTGTCAATAACGTAACCACAGAGTGCGTCATCACTAGCTGTCCCGCACAAAGCCCTGAATTACTTGTCAAAAGCCAACCAGACAAGAGGAACATAGAACTCTCAAGGTCAGGAGGACTGCGCAGAAAGAAAGAAAAGAGTGAATAGTGTGTAGTTCCGTTTACTGATTGGGTACGATCCAGACAAACAACTCTTTGCATTGTGTACCGAGAATTTCCTTTCGCCACGTCCGTTCAAGCTTCACTCGCCACCTGAATCACCTTCCGACCGAGGGTTCGTGCCCTCCAATGATAAGCCTTTGTATACAGGGGCCACCAAACGCCAAACAAAGCATTCAAAAAGCAAACGGGAGAGGGCGGCCTCCCGAATGCGGCCAGCACCACAGCGGTCTCAGACGGTGTCAAGACCTTTGCGCCAGCATCATGGGCAACATGAACGTCTGGTACGGCGCGGCACTGCTTTGCACGGCCGCAGTCCTACTGGGTGAGTGTAGTCGTCCTGCGTCGGCGATTGGGCTGGCGCCGTCGCCATCGGCACCCGTGAATCCTGTGTTTAACTCGTCGTCTCCGGTGCCCGCTGACAACCGCACATTTGCCAGGAATGCCACGAGTCCGGGCAGCGATTCGACCATTGCTGCCACAGCGCCGGACGTCTTTGAAGCCGACAACAACCGTTTTCTGGTAAGTCCTAACGCGCACGTGACTCCGCCGGAACCCGAGGGGCAAGTTTCCAAACCTCGGTGTGACTCTCGGAACTCAACAATCCCCGTTCGCTGTGATGTCCCAAGGGCTGGTTTAGTTCCACTGCATTTGTTGGGATAATTTTATTAAGATCAGAGAGCCTTACGGCCCGCACATTTATTCGCGCTTTTAAAGAAAATGCACGCTTAGGTGCATGCAGATTCACCTCAGGCCGAGATAGGTGTCCGTGACCTTTGCGAAGGTCGACAGGAAAAATCTGCCACTCAATTTGCAAACGAACGGGCTTTTTTTTTTTTTCCTTTTTGTTTTTGCAAAGTGAACGAAAGGTTAGCCTCTCAGTGATGTATTTGCGACAAAATTATATACATGAGCAACTCTCGTAGAATGCGCGGCCATGATTTCAATTTCAAGCCAATCAAGAGTTTGGCGCGAAAAACTTTAATTTTACTTTTTTTTTCATAAAAAAAAACAGATAGTGTCTATTTAACCGGTAGCCAGTAGAATAATTTTAACGAAATTCTACCGGCAGTTGCCTCCCATTGGCCCATCGACAGCTCAGATTACCTTTTTTCTCTAATGAGCCGCTCTAGATTGTCGCCTCGAAGCGGCGTGTACGGGTGGGCCCAGGCGGGTCAACATTTTTGTAATGAGCAGCCCGCCACAGACTGCCGCTTCGAAGCGGCGTAAGCTTGGCGCGAAGGGGGGGGGGGGGGGGGGGGGGGGGGGGGGGGTTAACACGCGTACCCGTTACACGTCCGTGAAACGTCCATGAAACGTGTTTAGCGTCCATGAAAAGTGTTTTTAGCAGTTTTCATGGACGCTTTCAATTTTTTGAAAGCGTACATTATTCTGAACAAAATTTAAGGGCCCAAGTTAGCTGGTGGTCATGAAAAAGTACTCGAAAGGTCACTGACCCGCATCTGAACCGGCTTCGGTATCCAAAAAATGCAGAGAAAAGTTTACACATTCAAACTCTCTTCCTTTTTTTTTTTTTTTTTTTTGCAGCATCGGTTGCGAAGACATCATCACCATCACGGTCACCACCACTATCATTATTACGACCAGGAGAACAGCGATGACGGCCTGTTCACGCACCCCGTGTTCCGAATTCTGGAGGGCCTGGACTCCAGCTTCTGCGTGTCCAAGCTCGTCTGCGAAGTAGTGGCGCGTCGAGGCATCCACGGCTTCATCGGCACCCTCATCGGAGACCTGTTCATGGCGATGAAGGGATCGCCCTCGGACAGCGTCGCGCATCGCTTCTGGAGAGCGGCCGCCATCGGCAAGCACGGCTGGCTGCCCGTCTGCACCAGCGCCTTTCCTGAGTGTTCCACGGGACTTTCCCATTTGCTCCCGAGTCTCTTGCCCATCGCTCGCCTGCTCGGCTGAACTCACGTTAGCGTCGGTGAACTTCTGACTTCGCTGCTGATGGTGCCTCAGCTTGTGCTCCACTCCTTGGCCGACCTTTCCACAGTTCAGGCATCTACCAGCTGTCGCGTTTCGTCACTGTACAGTGTTAAAACGTCTTTTTAATGTTTTCTTATACGTTATCCTTACAGTCATGCTCGTAACACCCTTATAAAAATAAATCATTCATACTCCGCTTCAGTGTAACACGGCGAAAGGTGAAAGAGCAAACGGCCACCGTGAGCTAATCAAGGCGTCGGAGTCAGGCACGTGACAGACGTACCAGCGGAGTGCTCTGCTGCTCTGATGTCACGTGCTTCATGTCGGAGGCTGTAACTCTTGTCCTTCGTCATGTTGAAACGAAGTACAAAAGCTACTGCGAGGCCACCAAATTTTGGGTATGTATACTGTCAACACATTTAGGATACGACTTCGGGTGCAGTCACAAGCTACGAGGTTACAACCAAAATATAATTACCAAACAGGCCATATCACAACAACTCGTCAAAAGAAGTGAGTTGTTTGTGATCACAAGTTCTGCAACCAACTTTGACTAATGTCTCGTTTTCTGCAAGACAGTTTAGTTTTCTCCTCTCCCAAGCTGTGGGTGTAGGGAAGGAACAACATCTTCATATTGAAGCCGTAGTGCTCGACTTACGACATCAAGAAGGTCATGGTGATAATGCAATTAATGCAAGGGTGCATGCGCTGGACAAGAATAACGATAATTATCCCTAGAGAAGGGGAAGAAAGGACAAACACAGCTAGGTGACTGGTGCGCGAGTGAAAAAATCCGCCTGGTCCGATTTTCGAACCCCAGATCTCTCCATTCCCAGTGGAGCGCTCTACTAACTGAGCTAACCAGGAGCTAGACATCAGTAGAGCAAACGGATTTTAACAGCTGCCACCAGTATAACACCAACAAGCGTGAAAGGCCTGCATTTTAAGGATATGGGAACCTGGCGGATTTTTTTCAGTCGCGCTATGTTTGGAGTTTTGTGTTTGTCCTATGTTCCCCTTCTCCAGGGATTATTGTCGTTATTCTTGTCCAGCTCGCTTGCACCTTTGCATTAGTTGCATTATCATCATAACCTTAAAATGCAGGCCTTTCACCCTTGTTGGTGTTAAACTGGTCGTAGCTG
Organism: Ixodes persulcatus; assembly: GCA_013358835.2. Classification (NCBI taxonomy): domain Eukaryota; kingdom Metazoa; phylum Arthropoda; class Arachnida; order Ixodida; family Ixodidae; genus Ixodes; species Ixodes persulcatus. Next base: position 414,391 of record JABSTQ010009385.1, on the reverse strand, counting down.
TTTCAAGCCGTTTGCTCTCCTAACGTCTAACTCCTGGTTAGCTCAGTTCGTAGATGCAATATGCCATGATAATTACATAAATTTCGTGGTAATGTCGGAATACAATTTCATGAACATTGAAAGAAATAAAAAAGTTAAAAAAAATTACAACTGCCCTTCAGTAATCTGATGATTACAGCTTTTTGTTATCTCAAAACTACTGACGACACGATGCACAGGCCATTTTTGCCGGTTTTAGCGTTAAGAAGGGTGTTCTTTCTTCTCCGAAAACTTCATATTTACTTTAGTATGGTTTGTAATGACTGCGTCAACATGTCGACAACATGTCGAAAAGTATTTTTCCAGAGCCGTTTATACTACACTCTAAGAAATTCCTGCGCTCTACTTACCCGCAAAACACTCAAATAGCCAATCATTGCGATATAGAAACTCAGCTCAGCGAATGATGAGGCGGAACATCTGTTTAAACCTCAAAATTAAGTCTGCGCTGTGGCATTACGCAATGCAAGCATGACGCTTTGCATTGCGTAATGCCACAGCGCAGTCTTCATTTTTAGGTCTGAACGGATGTTCCGCCTCATCCTTCGCTGAGCTGATTTCCTAGATCGCAATGATTGGCTCTTTGAATGTTTTGAGGGTAAGTAGACGCGTAGGCATTTCTTAGAGTGTAAGAAAGTTTGGCCTTCTTAAGGAGATTTTGACAGCCTAGCACCACAGCAGAGTAGTCTGACAACCGGGAATGACTACTTCCGTCCGTACTTTTGTGGCTCTGACTCACTTGAACTCTATGCGATTCTCACGAATAAACAAGACAAAGATGTAGCGCCATTTTGTGTTATCGCGAAATCAGCTGGTTCTAGCGGGCAGCAAGCTCCGCCCGTCAATAATAATAATTGGGGTTGTATGAATATTTATACGGCGTGTATAGTTGGTCAGCCATTTAAAGTTGCGACGAGTCACTCGTTGTAGATGAGCAATTTAGCCAGTGCTGTACAACCGCTTGCCTGGGGTCTTTAACGTGCATCACGCAGTAGTGGTACACGACCGCACGCCGGTACGATGCTCATCCAGAGCTCCGCCCATTGGCCAAACAACGGCTTTGACTGCAGTAAAATGGATAGGTGGGCTAGTTGGTACAAGTTTAACTTGTAAAGCGCCTAAAAAAACAAACGAGGACACGAGGAAAATGAGACAGGACCAAGCGCTAACTAACAACTGAACGTTTATTGAAACACACTTACTATTTGAACATAAATTCAGGCTCCCGACACAAAAAGGCAAACTCTTTCGCAGTTAAGTGCACTGACGGTGCACTTGCGCAGCTGTCCTCGCCCTTTACTCTAATGCAGTAGGCCTCAAACAATTCTCTCTCAGTTGTGTTTTTTAGTTTTCCAAATATTTTTGTTTCGTCAAGATTAGGCGCACACGGACACCTATCACAGTGAAATTCTAGAAAGAGTCCGGAGCCTGAATTTGTGTACAAATTCAAACACAAACTGTGTACCAGCCAGTCCTGTGCGACCGCCGTTGCCATGCGCCCTATTGCCTAGCCTCTCGAAATAAGCGGCCGGGGTGCGGGTGCGCACTTTGGGAAGCTCCTGCCGCCGGCTTTGGAGACCCGTCTTCGGCTTGCCACGCCGTTCTTGGCGCACAGTCATCTTGCGATGTCACCGAGCTGTAAGCGCACGGCGTCGTCGCCCCTGTATGCACAACATGTATGCACAACAACGAAATGGCTCTGACGTTTTCCGCGCATCGCGCGCACGTCCTTCATGCACACGCTAAGCGATTTGATCTGCTTGCACCAGGGTCGGGTGTCCTAGAACAGGGATGTGTGCCGACCGCGCCGGCCTTTCCATAGGACCATAGGTGCTGTCGTGTGGCCCAATTCTGGCGCAGGGGCCTGGGGTGGCGCTGCCAGTCACAGCGGAGCCTGGAAGCCGGCCAGGCAGCATTTAGCGCGTGTGGATTGGGGCGTCACGTTTGGTGTGATTATTTATTCTTGTTTTGCGTTGTGTGTGAAGCGATACGATATTGTGTGGCTGTTGGCTGTGCCGAAGAGACAAGAGACTCACGAAGATGCCAAATACTGCAAATACGGGGGAAACATGGGTTAAAGCACATGCAAAGAGGAAAAAAACTCCTTTCGTACTCTGAGCGACGCCTCTCTGTTCGGAGAATCGGAATTTCGGATTCCAAGGGAAAAAACAAAACTGATGCAGAGAAGAAACGAAAATTAGTATAAGAAGAATATTTGACCTAGCTGTGTGATATATGTCAGAGAAAACAGATTTCTCGAAGTGGAATTACCCTTCAATAAAAACGGCAGTTGAAGTTGCTCAATTTATTTGCCAGTCTTTATAGTTTATTTTTATATGATGAATGCTCACTACATAAAATCAATTCCGACTTTTCCTGGTCTATAAGCGTGGGCTCAAAGTGCAGAAGTCAAGAAAAGTTTGGTTTCATTTATCCAAGCAAAACAAAAAGAAATATGTATCAACACCAGAACAAAAACTAGGTATTTTTAAAGGTCTGCAAAATGTACAGCTGCCGAAAAGATAATTAAAATAACTTTGACACTAAAGTGAAGGAAAGCATTGCATAGCGTATCATACTCAAACTTCGATTTCTTAATGTCGATTTGTAAGTTTACAAACAAACCGGAGCGCCCATAGCGGACGCCACCGGCGCCGCGCATGCGCGATGGAGTGTGGGCAAGAAGCTCGCCGTCGCCCATAAACAAACCATTGAAATGCGATGTTGTCGGCGTCGGCATGAGTCCCCGTGCTCTTTTTCGAGTTGGAATTGTTGATTCTACGTCTTCCTTGCATTGTCTGTCTACTTGAGCGGCATCAGCGAAATTACCGAAGCTCGTTACACCGCAGAACTTCGGGTGAATAATGTGACACGCAGTGGTTCATTCCGCGTGGGTGCCGCAGCATGATGCTAAAGCCTGATTCGCATGATGAGATTCTGCTCGCAATCTTCAGTCGCGACGTCGCACTAGGGCTGCAAAAGCGTGAACCGTAGCTGAGATGGTCGACATCGATACTGAAAATTGCAAGCAGAATCGGACCGAGTGAATCAGGAATAACAGGTCGATGATGGCCGCTGGTAACAATGATCAACATCTCCTTGTATCTACTGTTTACACCGAGCCTGCTTACCCCAACCAACCTCCAAACTTATTTTGAGGCCTACACTTCTTATCGCAATTACCGGGCCAGCGTTTGGTCTACGGGTCGGTGTCGTCTGAAAGAGCAGACAACAAGCAGAAACATTTGAAAGAGCAGACGACAGGTCGAACGATCAGGCGGCCATTTTAACTTGAAGACGCACTGAACGTAGTCCGCAGGTGCTCCGTACAACTTTACGGTTTTCCCGCGTTCATGTTGGAACAAAACAAATAGATCTGACGACCACCAGTATCAATGAATTCAACCCAAAGTGCTTCCCGCCCAAGCAATCGTGGTCCAATGGCGTCTGATTTTCCCTTTTCACGGCACATGTCCACGTTCTTGAACGAAAAAGCTAGCACATGAAAACTGACTTTCAAACCTTTCTCGACTCTTTTCGTACATCCCCAGTCGCAAGCGTTTTTACGAGAAGGCGGGTTTTTGTCTGGTTTCTTTCAAAACAAAACAGAAATGCACGTCTCGCATAGTGACTTCCGCCCACAGCCCCAGACCGGAAGTGCGCTCGACGCGCCACCACCGCGCCGTGACGTAACAGAGTTCAGTTCGTGTCAACGTTACTAGATTACCTCAGTTGTGGAACTCCCGCGGAAGAGGATACCCCCGCTTACTCACTTCAGTCCGCCGGATGGATGGATGGATGGGGCTGAACCCTTTGAATCGGGCGGCGGCTTGCGCCACCTAGCCAGTATTTTTTTTAAGCTATTTAATTTACGAGTTACAAATCTAGATATTTAGTCTTAAAAGCTACGGTCCGTACGACGGAGGCGCCTCTATGCAACCGGGTGCACACACCTTCCGCAGAAAGGGTCGCTGAGTAGGGAATAGGAAAATATTCACCCTTCCCTTGACCTATGCCACCAGTCAGATAATCTCTTCTTGGTTATCTCCACCTTCCCCGTGTCTATTTTCCCATCACTATCCCTAAATCCCAGTGCGGTTGTTATATTAATAGGCTCTTCAGCCACTACAGGGTGAAGCCCCTTACAGTAAAGTACCAAATGTTCAGCCGTCTCCTCCTCCTCTCCGCAAGCTCCACACACGGTGTCTACCTCCTGATATTTAGCTATATATGTCTTAGTCCGCAACACTCCCGTTCTTGCTTCACATAGCAGGGAACTCCCCCTTGAATTATCATAGAGACTCTATCGATATCTGTTTTACACAACCTGTACATCTCCAATGCTGATTTTGTTTGCATACCGGCTTCCCATATACTTTAACTGTCATTTCCTGACCCACCTCCCCACTGTTGCTCACATATTTAGATCTGAGTTTTATTGTTCGCTTTCTCCATTTTGTGTCAATACCCTTCATGTACAGATGGCTAAACACTCTTCGTGCCCACCGTCCCTGATCCATTTGTCTCAGTCTATCCTCAAATTCTATTTTGCTGCTTGCTTCCCTTCCTTTGAAAGACGACCACCCCATGTCGCCCTGTACCCCCTGATTTGGTGTCTTCCCATGCGCTCCGAGAGCCAGCCTACCCACCCCTCGTTGTTTTATTTCTAGCCTTGCCTGAATGTCAGGTTTCATACATAGAAGTGCATTCGCAAAAGTTAGGCCTGGCACCATAACTCCCTTCCAAATCTCTCTGACCACTTCATACCTGTTATAGTTCCACAATGCCCTGTTTTTCTTTACCGCTGCATTCCTATTGCCCTTGCCAGTTGTGTTTCTTTCATGTTCACTGAGGTAATCCGTATCTTCCTTGATCCACACGCCTAGATACCTATACTTGTCGACCCCCCCAACATTGCATTCTTGTATTTTAAGGACTTCACCCTCGCCTCCCGTCGTTCGAAGCGCCATCTAGATTTTCATTTACGAACTGCGTGTTCCATAAAGTACGGGGAAGCGCCATCTAGACGCTGCGCTTCCAAACATATGTATCCCATATGTTTGGACGGCTGCTACGGCCGTAGGAGCCGTCCGGCGCGTCGAACGACGGGAGGCGAGTAGTGATGAGTGAAGGGGGGGGGGGGGGGGGGGGGGGGGGGGGGGCTGCTTGTGCATGGAGCGTCTATATGAGCAGATCCGTAACTGAGCTAATCTAATAACGTTGGTTCGTGTATAACAGAAAAGTGGAAAAAATGTAAAAAGCGAGACTATGCAACTGACCGCTCCCAAACGGCATTTGCGCTTTGAATAAGAGCTTCTGCCAATCGTGCAGTCACGCTTTCTCACACGGGTGTGAGAAAGGATGCAACTTATTCGTTCTCACAATCAAGCAGACAAAAACAAACGAAGAATAAAAGATCATTTTCACCCCCAATAAAGCATCTCTGCTGCGACCGCCAGGCCTCTGCCAGCCGTCGGATGCGCCCTCACTGGCGTGCTTGCACATCGCGGCTCGTGACACTCTCACCATGGCCTCTGAGATCCCGAAGCGCGCGAACGCTTCGCGCACGCGCTTCGGAATCTCGGAGGCCACGCGGCATGCTCACATGGCCGCCGAACGGAACATCTCCCCACCAGCGAGAAGAGGAGTTTCGGGAATGTTCACCCCGCAAAAAAATGCCGAGAGGCTGCATATCAGTGGCGTAAACGGGGGGGGGGGGGGGGGGGGGGGGGGGGGTTTAAGGGTCGAAACGTTCCCTCCGAAATTTCAACGTTTCTCTCTTCCCCCTTTCCGTTGTCAGTTTGTGTGTGTTTCCTTGTTTTGTCAAGGCAATAAAAACCATGTTTCTCTTTCTGTTCGACAACCCACTACGGCGAGGGGCCGGGCCCACAACATTCCAAAGCAAAACGAAGATGACGACACTGTCCGTGGACTGCGTGACAAACGCAAGTCCGGCTCCGGCTCTCCGAAGAGCTCTCGGAAAACTCGGCCCTGGAACCGAAGCATTTCTTCAGGCTCGCAGGTGCGAATGGCTCAGCTTCCGACGGCACAAAAGCTGCGAAATCCTGACCTCGAAGGACGCTGGCCTCGCCTCGAAAATGCAGGTGGCTTGACTAAAGTCCCTCTATCCTTTGAGACTCTAGGACTCGACGACAATCTCAGGGCAGCAAACCCTACATTCCAAACAGGACGACGAAATGGCAAACAGCTTAGCGTTTTTGTAGCGTGAGCTACACTGGCCGAGGTTGAGCAGTTTCGCGTGGCTGTCAAAGAGCCGTGCTGCGCAAGCGCGAGGAGCAGTGACGTCACACAGCGCCCAGCTGGCGCGCCGGAGCCGACGCCGCCGCCGCGCGCTCCGCCGCCACCGCGCGCGCCTCGACGGTCTGCACATTCCAGAGGAGTGACGTCATAGCCGCGGCAGACGCACTGGCGCCGCCGCGTGCCCAGCTGTGCGCCTCCGTTGCGCAGTAGCCAAGTCTGACGCTGCACCGGAGCCGCTTGATAGCGCCTCTCATTTTGTGCGCATAAGCTCACGCTACGCATATCATGGCATAGCCAAGCTAAGCCACTGCAATTTTTTTCTCTTTTTTTCGTCCCGTCTTCCCTGTTTTTAGAGTTTGGATGTTCCGGTGAATGTGTCTGCGCTCCTTTATTCATGTAAAAAAAAAAAAAAGAAAAGCTCGAGGTGCACATCGCGACACTGTTAGCGCGAACACGACATCGGCCTATTTTCGCATTTTAACTTCTAAATAGTATTAGCGAGCACGAAATTTTATCGCTTACATTATAGAACTATATGAGCTCTTTCCGTAGCAATAAAAACTTGGATGACATCCCTTGGTTTCAAAGAGAAAAAACTGGAAAAACCGGCGATCGCTTGTTCGCGCTAACAGTGTCGCGCTCTGTACACCTAAGCACTTTTTATGAGTTGTGAATGCGAAAGCATGCAAGCCGCTCTGTCCGCTCACTTTTTCGTCTGCTTCGTACTTTTCGTCGCCGGTCAGCGCGCGTGCTCCTCTGGGCACGCTGACCTTGGACGCTCCGTGTTAACGGCGCGCTGATGGACACGCAGCGCCATGGGGTGAGCGGTCGTGGTAACTGACGAGCGCAGCGGCCAATGGGAGCCCCGTCGACGCGCGCCAGCCAATGGAACCGAAGGCGAAATCCATCAGCTTTACTCCGCTGCTTTGGGATCGGAGAAACTAGGTGTCGTTTTCGAGGTTCAAACTGATGACGTCAGCTCGCTTTATAAAACAGATAATGCTTTCGCATTAAAAAAAAATACACCCCTTCAATAAAGAAATAAAGAAGCGAGGGAGAAAAATGGCAGCATATGAACCGAGGAAGCAACTTTGGAATGCTCATTGTCACTTGGTTTCAAAGCGTACCTAGTTGACTTCTTTAATCGCTGCAGTGGGTAATGTTTATGATCTTCCGTTCAGCACGTGAGTCGTGAAAGTAATGAGTTCAATAGCCAAGCTGTCGCTTGACGCTTTATTCAAGAGTGATTATTGACCTACAACTTCAAGCGTGTCATCAACAGAGTCGGCACATTCACGTCTGGCAGCAACGTCCTCCCTAAGCGAGAGCGATGTTGTGGGACAACGACGTCGGTCTCTACAGGGTGATACAAGGAGACGCCAGGCTCTTTAAATCGACCGGAAAATTCGGTTTCTTAACCTATCGCGCTACGACTTTGTGTAGCGTTGCCCACAGATGGTGCATTTTTTTTTTTTTTGTAAAATTTGCAAAGAGCGAGCTTACCTGAGGAAAAACTAAAGAAAGAAAAAGGCTTAGCTCCTATGGAAACGCAGCGACGCCACCGGTCTTCAAACAACACGGCGCCGTTTCGCACGGGAGAAAAGAGACGGCGCAACGAACGCCGCCAACGAACGAGCATACGGCGCCGAGAGCCGGCGTCTTTTCTTTAGCAGACGATCTTTTCGACTCAAAAGCGGCGCGCGTTCCGCAGGGGGCGACAGTCGCAGAAACAAAAACAACAACTGATATGAAAAAAAGCTCGCGCCGCTTTTGATTCGAAAAGATCGTCTGCTAAAGAAAAGACGCCGGCTCTCGGCGTCGTATGCTCTTTCGTTGGCGGCAGTTGGCGTCGCGACCGCTTGCGCCATCTCTTGTCTCCCGTGCGAAACGGCGCCGTGTTGTTTGCAGACCGGTGGCGTCGCTGCGTTTCCATTGGAGCTAAGCCTTTTTCTTTCTTTACTTTTTCCTCAGGTAAGTTCGCTCTTTGCAAATTTTACAAAAAAAAAAATGCACCATCGGTGGGCAACGCTGCACAAAGTCGTAGCGCGATAGGTTAAGAAACCGAATTTTCCGGTCGATTCAAAGAGCCTGGCGTTTCCTTGTATCACCCTGTATGTCGCAAGCCTCGACTTCGAGCAAATCTCCAGCCTGTGCGGAGCATTCGTTTCGTTAAATAAACTGCCCGGGGAAGTTTGGTTTGGACACAGATGTGGAAGGACCACATCGCTTAGCGCGTCTCAGCGGTACCGGCAACTTGCCTTTGCCCGGAGACCTTGTATTCTAATGTAAACGGCCTGCTGCAAATCCTGACCACCATGCGCGTTAACACCGCTGAAACGAAACATTCGTTCTCGAGGCTCGGAAGATTCAACTCATGCCTGAGAGCTTCAACGTCCCAGGAGCGCTTGCTAGGGGTTGCGCTTCTGAACATTCACCGGATAATCCAAGTAAGCCTCGAAGTGTCCTCTCGCTTCTTTCTACTGACCGACGGCGGCTTCCACTAAATGTTTATACCCCACAAAATAATAGAAACTGGTACTTTTCTCTGCCCCTTTCTCGTAAAACGACATCGAAGAACGGAAAGAACCCAAAGCATGACTATGGCACGATCATTTCTGAGAAAATGTGATCCGCGCAAGAACGATGAGCATGACGCTGCACGTGCTCATTGCCCCAGTGCGCATTGCAGTTTTTATGTTTAATCGTATTTTAAACTTCACTATTCCCCGGCACTCTTCCGTAGTTTTTTTAGTCATTGGATACCCGAGTGTTCCACAAAGAAGTGTACGCACCGGAATATTTCGTGGGCCTGTCTGGACTTTTTCGTTCGAGGCCCATTATTATATTTTATGATTGCGTGTTTTCGTTGTTTCATTATTAAAATTTCCCTCTTTAAAGATTGAACGAACGAGAGGTGGCAAAAAAGGTTGCATCTTTGTCTTCTTAGAAACAGGAAAAAAGTAACTAAAACTGTGTTTGTGCAATTTTTTTCCTTTTTTTTTTTGCATTTTGAACAGATTGAGCAAAGAAAAACATTCCTTGAAAAAGTTTCCTAGCTACGCCACTGGCTGCATTCACCATGCTTTGGTATATATAACCGCTATGCGAAATGCTCACACATTTATTCGAGTATCAGCTTGACGGCAGCAGCGATTTCGGCCCATTTAATATTTATCATCATCACAGTCATCGGAAGCTCAGCACCCCTGGTAGGGTGCCGAGCTGCCGAGTAAGCAGCGCGCTGGATAGTTTATTGGGCTCTGTCACGAGCGACGGGGTGGCGCCACTAAGTGGAAAACCTCCTAACTCGACCAGCGCTGTCTATCCGTATAGAGGAGGAAGACGCAAAGCACCTAATACCCCAAGATGCTTCAATGTGCTCCGCAGTCTAGCCTCCTTTTCAGTTCCCCTGTTCTACTGCCGTTCTCTCTGACCGGAAAGAAGTGGAAAATCGAACCCCCTCACCCGACCTCACACTTTTCGTGCAGGACTGGAGAAACCATGCCAGTTTTGCCTGCCTTCGTGTTTCATTTTTCTTTCGTGGTAATGAATGAAATCACTCAGCAGACCCATTCTGATACAAACCATACTCCAAAGAGACAATCAGGAAGTCAGAGCTTTGGACAGGCTTACAATCAATTAGCCTGAACGGAGATTAAGCCCACGTCTGCTTAAGTATAAGGTTGGTTGTGGTACTACTTCAACTTTATCGAGATTACCGAGACCTTACAAATTTCAATAGAGAATGTGACAAAAACATGGGTCATAATAGAACCGATGCAACTTTAATGACCTTCACAGACATTCATAATGTGCTCAGGGTTCACTTTCCACAAGTCAAACACAAAACACCAGCTCCTCCTACACATGCCAAGGCGAAAACTTACATCCAAGGAAATATGGCAAAAAAAAAAAAAAACAGATCTAGCCAGAGCAAAGGTTGAAACCAGCACTCCTAAACGATCATGAGACCACTTACCCTACACAGAATACACGTGACCATCATGAACGAGTATCAATGCAGGGGATTTGTAACATGCCTCCTTGATAAGTACCTCACCAAGTTCTTTTCACGTTTCTTTGGGATATTTGTACAACAAATATGATGCATGATTGTTAACGTGAACAGCCTTGTCTATTGCCAAATTTCACTCGTCACGTTTCAACACACTCAAGAGTGATGCTACGGGGACTATAAAATATCTGGAAGTACTCTCAACATTTCTTAAATGTATCCATATTATTGCAATCGCTGCTGTCACTCTCAACAGTACTTATGAGCCTTGTGGACAACAGCATGAAATTAAATGTACCAATGTCACGCATTCTCTGCCAGCTACAAGCAAAATACAGGTATGCATAGGACAGACCAGCCATCGAACATGTTGCCACGAAAGAATGTAGCCCTAATCCCAGAATATTATTTTTTGTTGGGCAAGACAGCAGAGAAATTAAGCTTTGCTGTTAGAAAACAGGGCTCTTTAGCATTTCCGAGAAAAATATAGGATCTGCTCAGTTTTACCAATTGAAAGCTTTATAGATAAGTGTCTCAGATTGGCAGATATACAGTGCCTTTTTAATAGTCAGAGATACCTATGCAACTTCCCACATTACCTTGGTTTCAATAATCGAGCATCTGCTTGCCAAGCAAAAAGAAAAAATACCAAAGTACCAGTGTAGTTAAAAAGCACTAGGGATGTTCCAGGCTAATAGATTATATGCAATGGTTACAAAGCAGAGAGAGTAAGCCACGAGCTAGCTCTAGCTGCAGATATTGGACTTGCTAGAACCTATGCAAGACAAAGTCAACACTAACAAACACAAACAATAATTTCATGTACTTTGTTTCTAGATACACGGTCATATCACAACCAAAACAACCAAAACCAACATCACATCAGAGCAAAAACCAAATGCAAAAGCTGTAAATGTCACCACAAATAGATGGCTATACATTAAAATTGTACGAAAACTAGTGTACAATCCCACATAACAATTACAAAAAGCAGCACAGTTTAAAGTACGCACTTCGAACTCTAGCACAGAGGGAGGCAGCCTCCCCACATGCTTCATGAGGCCATCTCAAGTCATAGCAGTGGCCAATCACTTGCATGACCCAGGATTGTTCAGAGCACCCAGTCACATCACTGAAATGAGATCAATAACATTTTTTCTGATTTTCACACTATGCCACACAATGTGAGTGATGCTCTTAAAAAAAAATGTACTTCAAGTGGACTTTCTGAATGCTTCAGGTGAGTTTAAACGTAACATGAGGTAAGAGAAGCTGGTTGAAGGTACTCTAATACAAATCTCCCAAAGAAACCTCAAACTGGCCGTCTGTCTGGGGCCTCCCAGGAGATCTGCTTCAAGTCAGCTGGGTGTAGTCTGAGAGGCCAAACAGTATGAATGGGTGACAAACAATGAGAGTCCCATCAACGCGACACTGTCGTGGTACGGGGCCAACAGGAACAAACGTCTGTAAGGGAAGTCCTTAGAGTTGTGCCCTCGGGGAAGAACAGCCAAGCTGCAACCAATCACACATGACAAGTCCACACTTTCCACGTCTTATTGCAGCTTCTCAAAGCACACAAAGGCAAGTGGCATGCTTAAAAAATAAACGTCCCTCTGCATTCAATTTTACCTTCCCAGGAGAGGCGAAATTAGCCGGTAGCTAACCAAAGTGCCCGTCTTCACTCCGCAGCACCCAGGCACACTGTAAATGGCACAGGGTTCATACCTTTCCTAGCTTGCTTCATTACACCAAATATGGTGGAACTAGTTTTGTTCGAGCTCTTGCTTCTCAAAATGAGCGCCCGACTAAAAATGTGCTGGATCCGCATTTATTATTCCTTTCTTTTCCAAAGGCAGGCAAAACAATTTGGTTCCGACGCACCGGTCGTTCCCTCGCCTCTGCCACCCCGCGGCATCTCTATCCAAGCCGGGCGATTGTTTTTTTTTCCTCTCTCATCCCAGCTCTGCCCAAACGGATGTTCGAGAGAGATGGTCCTCCGGCTCTGGGGGCAAGGCAGGGCCCAGTGCGTGCCAGTACCAAGGGATGAAGACCCCTCCCACGTGTGGTTCGGCTGCTGGTGCAGGCTGGTGGTGTACTGGTGTTTGCGTGAGCATGCACTGGGGCACTTCTGGCCCCGCCGTTGAGGTTGCTGCTTGCGTGGGCCGCCCCCTTCACGAGATGTTGGCCCACCGGAGGAAGGCCGGCAGGTCCCTGACGGGCACGTGGTGTGTCAGGGCCTTCACGCACAGGTTGCGGTCCTCCGTGATGAGCACCGTCTCTCGGTACAGCTTCACCGGGGCATCTGGTAAGGGCGCCGAGAAGAGGCACGTGAGCGACTTTTGCAGGTGTTTCTTCGAGTGCCACGGGCAGATGAATTAGCCGTGAGAAAGCGAACAATCAGAACTAAGCAGAATCACTGTATCGGTTATATAAAAATTATTGGTTGAGTTACAACCAACAGTGCAAGTTCTTATGCCATTTAAAAATCCCGTTCTTGGCTCGGTACTGCTAAACACTGACGTCGGGTATGCCAGCATTTATGGAAAGTGCCCTTGTCACCCAGCAAATGGCTAATAAATGAAAATTAAATAATTCATCCACCCATTCAAATACTATCTATGATGTCAAAGAGAAAACATAAAGATGGACATTTCAAGTGAGAAAATTGATGTTCAGAATTGGCAATGAAGGCAGCATGGCCTTGCAACTGTAGAAGGGTGGTGAGCTGGGCTAGATGGTAAGCATTATACATTGTTAAGGTCAGCGAACAGTGCAAGAAAACTGTAGAAGAATACAGAAGACAGGGAAGACACTGTCTTTCCTGTCTCCTGTATTCCTCTGTTATATTGTATTCAGCATCTTTCCTGCCTTCTCTATTCTCTACAGCTTCCTCACGTTGTTCGCTGACTTTAACCATGTATACGGCCTTGCAGCATGTGCACTTTTGCTGGAAAGCCCTGGCTAACAAAAAGTTACAAAACTCTCCCTCACTCATTTAACTGTTGCAGGAGGGCAGTAAGTCTTCATTAAACTACCCAGAGATTAGCAGCTTCTGTTGAATAGTCAACACAAGTGCCTCTGGAAATTTAGATACAAACACTTTGCTACGAGTCTCCGAGGCATCAGTCATTTAATGCCTCGTCCTGCACCAAACACCAGCATGCTGTACATTCCGACAGCAATGCATGGAGCACAAAATATATTATAAAACTTGCTTTATTATACTGTGCACCAAAAAGCCTCAGAGAAGGTGCTAGTGAATTCCAGAGTAGTGGAGGAAAAACTCTGTTCAAACAAGAGCCAATCACCAGCTAAAACCAGCGAGGAGACATGTAGGGAGCCTGCAAGTATGACCAGGACCTTATAATGAAATTTATACAAGCCATGCTTCAGAAATGCACAAAGCACATTTTCAATGCAGGATTTTATCATTTTATATTGTGTTGGGATATATTCTGCGTATATCGCCAGTGCCAGTCACTCATGAATGATGATAAGCCTGAACAAAGGAAGTGCTTCTTCTGTTTCCGTGTAAAAGCGTTTTTTTAGCAGAAATTATACATCAGTGGGCACAATCATAAGCCTGGAACACATGTACAAAAACACAAAACAAAAGCTTACTGCTATTTCTGGCAAAAAATTAGCTCGCATAAAACGTTTTTCCAAAATGGCATCTAGCAATTTTCTAATCTTCTAAGTCCTGTCTGATTTGCGGCTCATTTTTTCGTAAACATATTCCAGCTTTAGACGCAGACTTGTATGTAACTTAAATATACCTTGCTCAAGTTAAGGACTATTCACATGGTGCATCTTTTAGTCGAGTCTAGTGTCGCAAAACTAGGTTTCGGGAACCAGATGCACAGTTTGAACAAGACGAGAAAGGATGCACGCATCGCAAAAAAAGGATGCGCGCACTCCTCGCTTTTGGAGCGACATTTTGCAGAAACTTCACCGAGGCCTGTCAATCACCCAAAGAAACGCCGCCGCCGCCAATGGCTGCTCGATATCGCTGTGACATTGAATCTTCGAGGCGGAGTGAGCTTTTAGAGGAGCCTGATTTTTGGACGATCCTGTATCCGAGCCAAAGCCGGAAAAAGAAAGCAAACACGGTGGCGAGCAACGAGCAGAGAAGCGGTGCATACAGGCGATGCGGGTTGGCAGTACAGATCGGCAGCACGGTGTAGACTCCTGAACACTTGCGACGAGTGCAAGCACGGCATATAAACGTGATGACTGGGGATAACTGATCTTTTAGGGGTGCAAAAAGCTTCCGAAATACTTCGAGATTGTCCGCTTGTTCTTCTATGTTCGTGGTCTTTCCCTGGTGTGCCAGGCTTTATAGTAAACCAAATGAGCCAAATCCAAAAAAGTTTATTGCGTGATATTAATAAAGCAGACCGTCTCTTCATGCTGCGTGTACTTCATATCATTTGCTGCAAAATGCTCGATATCCGCAGTGCAGATGGCAAGGTTGCGAAATCCTTGCACGTCAACACGACACAGATTTTGAGCATCAAAACTCAAGGTGCGAGTCCCGATGCGAACTAGCAGATTGCGTGAAATCTCGGTTTCATGAAACCGTTGCACATAAAAAAATGCACCGTGTGAATAAACCCTTACTCTATTTTAAATAGATTCGGGAATGACTTTGTGCCTTACAAACACTTTCACAAGATACCCGCGGGTCGTATCACGCGATGACGCAGATAGGGCAATGCTGGACGCAGGAATGGTTTCCAAATGCCACAGTACGAGACCTTCACTCTGGAGCGAGATTGAGTCAATTTTGGAACACGGCTGAAGTGATGCAATTTCAAGCTACTCTACAAACAGGCTGATCTCACTGAGTGTCCCAAGCATACGTGACGCCACTATAATCCACAGAAGGCAGGCTCCAGTGCACAAGACAGCTCGTACCGTCTCATGCCCCACTCGTACGGACCTGCAGCGGGGTTGTCGCACGTGCAGAAAGGCTGCGGTTTCCAAAACGCATGCAGCATAACGAAACTGATTGGTGAAATTGGACTATTGATTGGCAAGATTCAAGCAAAGCACAGATCTCTTGGCGACTCGCGTTCGTAACTCAACGCGAATCCTCGTGACAAAGTGAAACGGGGCCTTTGTCTACGAGAAGTCGAGCGAGCGTGCTCGCACACGTGGTAAAAGATAGTGCGGGAGGCGAGAGAGAACAAGCGTGTGTTTTGGAGGAAGCAGGGAGTCACAAATTAGCGGCGTTAAAAGTGGGGTGTGCAACTGCAAGAGACGCAAATTTTGTGTTCCTCTCCCGTTAGAGCAATAGCTTTGAAAGAGCTTTCGTTCACGGACGCCGTGCACGAGGACGTTCAAGCCGTCGAGGCACAAAATGCGCACAGAGTTCTTCCACACAATGTCGTCGCAAGGCAACAAGATGCCTTTCGCGTTACCACTGCCTTTCTTGGGAGGCAGGAAGGTCGGAAAAACGACCAACTTCTAGCGTTTTGGCTAAAAGACAAATAATGGCAAGGAGACAGGTTAACCCCGAGCTTTGTGCTCCAGAGATCGAGATTCTGTCAGTTTGAAAAAGTTTGAATGCAAATGTCGAAAACCATGTGGATGTTCGAGTCTACAAACCAAACCTAAGATATCGTAAATTATTAATGCTTTAAATGTTGCATTTGCGTTCCATCATGTTCCAACATGTTAAGCTTGCCACTTAATAATAAACCCTTTCGGTAGTGCCTTTTTTTTTTCCTTGCGTCGTTTGCCGTTCGTTTTTTGGTTGTGGACTGCGGAGCCAATAGACCTTTCGCTAATTACCCGAGCACCGAGAGAATGCTGTGAATGTAGGTGCACACGCTCGCCTTTCGTGTATAAAAAGTTTGAAGTAAATAATCAAAACAAGGCGCTGAGGAAAATCATACGAAGTGCCATTTGTTTTAGATTTCTTGCTTTCAAACAGTTACTGCTGCAGACGCAGCACGTGTCGCTACATTCTTGGCATACTCTTTGATGCTTGGGTAACTCGGGAAAAGGCCTATTGTAACTTGAGCCTCTTCAAAGCAACAAGTTAGTTTCCCAGTATTTAGTATGCCACTCAGATACTTTGCACAAGACTGTGTAGATGTGATATAATGGCAAGATACAATGACTTCCTGACTGGACTTCAGAGCACAAACAAATTTTGAGAAGATTCAGCTAAAAGGTTGAATTCACTAGTGTCAGTGAAATTGCGGAGAGAAAGCTCAAGATCAGAAACATCTCTTGTTATTCCTTTTCAGCTACATAGGACAGCGTTAAAAGCAACAAATACAAATATCATGTCGAGCTTCACATCTATGCAGCTCTCCTGAACATCTAGGTGTTAGAGAGATGGGGACAACGAGAGGGGGATTTCCCTTCCTCGAATTGTTTACTAGAAAATGTCTGGAATGTCGGGTGGGGTCTTTGTTCTGAGGCCACTGGTCGCAGTCCATCTGCCTAACCTTTGCGATGAGCCACCCCGACCAACCTGGATTTATTGCAAATGAAGATTCTTCTTATTATTTGTTGCACCAGCTACATCCTTTATCTATGTACTTTTAAAGGAAATACTGCGATGAAAAGGCGAGCGCCATTGTGAATCTACAGCAATTTGCAATTTTCATTACTTGAGACAAGTGATTTACAGTGATCTCTCATTAATACGGATTCCGTTAATATGAATGCCCTGCTACATGCATCTTTGTCCTATTTTTATAAAAAAATTTCACATTATGAAAACTTTTCTGGGGGGGATGGAGGTGTCCATATTAATGAGACATCACTGTACAGAGGAAAGCAATAACACTATATATATTAAGTGTCCCCAAAACATTTACACCCTTTTTTACATCACATATCAGAAGAATGCATAGCAGAACACCTCAAGAGAAAGTAAAAAGAAACTTTCAGAAGATTTTGATGTATGGCAGCACCTCCCATCCTTAACAAATATTGGTCTAACTTAATATTTTAATGCAAAGTCCATTTATCCCTGTACAGAGGTCCTTTACACTTCATTTTGCCAATTTCAGTGATGGATGCAGCATTGGACTTTTTATAGCAGGTAAAATGTTGAAGTCGAGCAGTTATTGACCCCTTTGGTGCAAATTAAAAAACATGTTAGAGGATTACAAAAACAAAATTAATTGATGATAACATTGCTAAATGAGACAATCATTGATAATGATTGAGGGTTCATCCTTGATATAAAAGCATATTACTAATTACTTCTGTAATAATAATACATAAAAATGGTCATTAAAAAGTACAAAATGGACACTCAACTTTTTTTTAGAAACAAGACTCAGGTCAAAATAGGTTCCATTTACACTAAAAGCCATTAAAAAAAAACAAAAAATATAAAAAATTAATTGTAGCAAGACATGCTAGGAGATAAAATGTCACTCCCATTTTACACTCATAGTTTATGTAGCCTGTCAGTACAAATCACGTAAAATTCGGCAAAACTAGCATGACCGCTAAAATGTAAATCAATGAAAATATGTTCCACCAAGATTTATGAACCTACCAAACTCAAAACTCTAACATCATAAACTGAGAAAATCACCACTCCAAATACCAAGAATAATTAGAGTTGTGCTTTAAAAGTGACACTCCTCTAGCTCTGCAAGAATTGGAGCACAGGAACTACCTTCACTACCGTATGCTTTCAAATAAAAGCCTAAATTTTTTTGTTTTTTTTTTCACTTTTTTGTCAACATTTTGGAATTTTGAGGAACATACTTATTTCCGCGCCGATTGCGCTGACCCCTGCGTCAGCCGCTGTTCCTAACACACCGTTTCACACCGTTGAGGCTTGACGCACGTGCAATGAAGGTTGACACGAGCGGCGTTAGTGTTATGACAGGGAGGCATGTGACCTTCATGTCGTTTAACATTAGTGTCGACCATTATGAGGAGGCTATCACATTAATTAACCGTCTTCAAAAAGTGCTTGTAACTTTCTATTCAAATAACATTATGGAATGGAAGTCCAATGCTAAAGTTTAGAGTTAAGCTAGCTGGTACCTGAACTGTGCAAAGACAAGAACGACACCAAGAAAAGAAGACACACAGAGAGCTGAAATTTCTGCATCTTTTTGCATCTAAAGAAACCCCTCAAACTTTTGTACAATATGCACAGAAGGATGCAAACTCAACTGGCAAGAAGGTAACAGGGAAAAATTATGATTTAAGCTGTTCCACTGGGAAAAGGAATGTAAACAGAATGAACTAAAAATCTTCCCTTTCCAAGAAAGACGGCAATGGTTAGGTGCTGCTTCGATCCACATACCTGGCTCCCTAGGAAGCAGGTGTTCGGTGCGGTCCTTGCAGAAATGGAGACAGCTGGCCAGAATCAGGTCGTCATTGGTCCCCTGCAAGAGAAGTTGCAACACCAGTGATCAAAGCGGCATTTGACCTTTTGTAGCAGACAAAATATTGGCTTGGAGTACCCAGTAATGCATTTGGGGCAGATCACTCTAAATTGAAAATGTGATGGCATCACTAAATGAGTTGCTACCTGATAATGATTCGGGCTTCCCCTTCTATACTGAAGCATATTACTTACTATCTTTTGTAGTAAGAATATATAAGGCGAAAAAGGAACACACAGCCTTCCTTTTAGAAATAAGTCTCAGGTGAGAATAGCTACAATGGGTATTAAAAAAATGGTTGAAAGATGAAGCATAGTGCAACACTTCAGTTGATATAAAGCCTCTCTCCCCCTAACACTCGGTAGATAACTTAGCCTGTAAATATAATCCCTGCAAAATGCTGGCAAAAGCAGCATATCCGCAACATTGTCTATCAATAAAAATATGTCTTTAGACCCTCCCCATCTTATATGAACACCTAACTCAAGACCTTAATATCATAAACTGCAAAATCAATACTAATATCATAAAAACCTACAGTTGTGCTCAATATTGACAATGCACTTTAGCAACGTTCGAACCAGAGTTGGGTCAAAGTTCGCTGCCCTTTCAACTGACTGCCGTATTTATTCCAATATAGACCCCATTTGTTTTCTTTTCACGGCACAGCTTCTAAAGATTAGAGCTCAACCTACACTCAAGACCAAAGATGGTCGACCTGTAATGTAACTCAGCATAATTTCCGAGCCAATCGCGCTATCCCATGTCAACCGCTGCTCCTAACACTTCGTTGCAAAGTGGTGAAGCTCAACGTGTGTGCACTGGTGTGAGGTTGTGAAGGTTGACGTGAGCGGCGCAAGTGCCACGGAACACTGTAGCCACGGTATGAAGGCATGTAGCTGACATGATAATCAAGCGATATCATGAGGAGTAAAAGAACCCTTGGTTCTGTGTTATTACAGCTATATTGCGAATGTTTAGCGACTTTTAGCTTCTGACAATGCTGACACCGTCTGAAAATTCAGACGATGACGGGACCAGCGCGGTTGACGTGCAATATCTACACTTCGTTTCATTTTGAGTCAAATCACAGGCGACACTACGAGCCAATGGGACCAATCAGACAGCGTCAAAAAGTCGACATTATAGCATCCGTCATCTTAGCCCTTTAGCTGAGACTGCTGCCAATGCCACAAGCACGAGAACACGAAGTCGCTGCTTTGAAACGTTCTTCGTCAGAATGAGAGCTTGTGCTAGAAATGCAAGTCTCAAAGCCAGGAGCGCAGGCTAAGCCCACGCTTGTAGCTTTGGCCGCAGTATATCTGTATGTGCTTTTTCATTGGCTAAACTAAACAATCGCAAACGAATGCTCCTAGTCTCGCTCTTTTAGTATGCGAGTTTGCGACTTGTAAGTGTTTGAGCATTCGACTCTGCTCTGACCCAAAATGCAGCCGAGTATAGGGCGGGTAGAGACGCTATGAACTACATATTTGTACCCTTTTTTTGCTTCCTTCTACTCTTCCGAATATTAAAATTGACCAATAATAAAGAAGAAAGAAGTACTTGTTCAAGCCTACTTGGCGCAAGTGTGGCACAATTCTTAGCGAAAATGGCGCAAGATGTAGCAGACTTTCGCTCATGGCGCAAATGGCGCAGAACTTTCATCACTGCAACGCACAAATATTAGGAGCTTGATCGTAGGAAACCAATAAAACGGGGAGAAAGGCATTAGGTTCTGACAGGATGAGAACAGCAGGAAAGAGTGTCAGTTGTCTCGCCTCCAGTACTAGCTTCTTTCCTTTGACAACGCTTGGTCAACTCGTGAGCCTCGAGTTTGCACGCGCAGCGCAGCGAAAAGCAATGAACGGGTGTTGGAGGCCGAGTGTTTGAAAGAGTCCCCCAGCTGTTCACACCTTATCAGTGACTATAGTCGCTACATATTTTACAAAAGGCAAAATAGCTCTAAAATAGATAAAGGACACAGGGAAAAGTGTGCTAGACAAAGAACACAAGGGACAGAGTCTGTATATTTTAGAGCTTCAGAAGAACAATAGTCAGAAGAGCTAGAATGTGCGCTCTATGCCAGGTACATTCCCTGCCTAATCAATGAGTAATAAACCTTCAATAAAGTGCCTGGTATGTTCCGAGAGAAAAAGGTCTTTATACTTGAGACTACAAGGTCCTCGGTAAGCTCAGTTCCACGAAGAATACTGCAGCTCTCATGCATTCCAAATTGATTTTGACGGTGTTTGAAGAATGCTGACTGAAACATTGTAGGTAAAACATGCTGCTTCGGTGTTGAGGATTTCATCGTCGTATATTAATTTCGGAGGCATTTCGTGACTTCATACAGCATTCACCAGTCTCGCTGGCGAGAAAAAAAAGGAAATCTCACTCGCAGCTTTGGATTCAGCTCGGAAGACGAGGGAACCAAGTTTTGGTTTCACAAAACCCGCTCTGTGATTCGAGAACATTCTCTCGGTAGTATGTCGATTCATTTCTGTCGCCACTGTGCTCAGTAATTTAGCTGCCTTGGAGGGGACATCAAAACAAGCCACACATCTGCCGTGACGACATAATGGCATACAACACTACTTGCACAACCAAGAACTAGCTTGCTGGAACAGAGAGAAGTTGCATCACACTAGATGATCCCTCCTACAAGCAGTACTTACTACTGCAGATCAACGGAACAAATGTTACAAGACATACACATGAAAAAACGAGCCCCTCCTGGGTAACTCTTACAAAATAATTTAGACACAGCTGGCATTAATGAACTGCTGAGCTGCCTCCTTACTTTCAGTGGAAATAAAGATTCCCACAGTGCGAGGAAAGAAACATCTTTTAAACATTGCAAACATTTTATCGGGTCAGAGCAGTAAACATTTGGCAAACAGATTTTGTTGCTCCACCTAAGGTGTCAAAGTGGACACTTCTAGAAAGCCAGCAGAGGGTTTCCCACCTTGTTGTCGGTGACATCCTCGCTGCGGAAGCTAATGGTGTCCATGACGGACCCCCTGGAGGTGATGGCCTTGAGCTTGGACTCCCGGTGGTCGAAGCGCTCCTCCAGGTAGCTCACCGCTGCCCTGGCTGCCAGGGCCACCTTTTGTGAGTGGTCTGGGCTCTGATGCGGACCCTGCCGGGTGCCCCGGGCCAGGCCATACAGCTCGTTCACCACTAGACAGAGAGGGCGCCATCGGGGTTGGTTAGCAGCCGCTCACGGTTACGACACACTCGGCAACAGTCTGGCTGCAACCATTCAGGGGGGGAAAGTGGGATGGCGAAACTTTTCGTGGTAGGATTTCAAGTGAAATGAACTGTTGCTAAACGGGTAAGCATACCAAGAAGACAAATAGTGCTATGGAAAAGTATCAGTAGATGAAGTGTTTATACTGTTACTTCTACTCATCTTTGTGCATAGGGCCGGCTGAGCTCTTGCATTTCAATTCACTTTTAAAAGATTCCAACAAATAGTGATGGATGAAGAAAGAATAAACAATTAACACTGGGACAACACAACCACATCTTTCAGAAGCATGAATGAAAGATGTGGCTATGTTGTCCCAGTGTTAATTGTTCATTCTTTCTTCATCAATCACCTGAACCAACACGCTCTTCTCCCAAGTATACCAACAAATAGTGTTTAGCTAGTATCTTCCTTCCTCTAATAAAAAGAGTGGAAGGAAGTGTTTCCCTTGAAGGTTCCAACAATTCAGCATATAAGTGCATTGCTGCTTTTCCTAGGAAAAGAAAAAAATATATTTACACCCGTAAACAATATTAATGCAGAATGCTGAAAAATAAGTTAGTGTCCTGAGGTGATTACCATGTCAAAGCCTACTTCCCTTTTGGGATACTCTCATCATTTGACAAGCTGCATAAATTTCACCGTTTTTGAACTTTATGGAAACATATATCAGCTCATTTCAAAGTGTCCTAATTTTTTGATAATTTAAGAAAACATTACCTTGAGATAACCTAAATTATTTTAGAGCTAAGGTAATTTAAGATAAGCCTCCAGGTACTTTTCAGCAGGATTGAAACAAACTTGACCAGGTCTTTTCCCTCTGTAAAAGTTACACAAAAAGGTCTGCAAAACTTCAGGTGAAAATCTCTATCTTTACTTTCATACATTTCTGCAGACACCTAATCTTAAATCCAGGTTTGTTTCCAAAATTAAATCTTCCACCATTCACAAAAAGTGCTAGAAGTGCACAAACTGCAAATGCCATCCTGCAATGCAAGGTGGTATTAGTCATTTTGCTTATAATGTAATGCATTGCACACCAGCAGTAGTCAGTCATACCTTTGCTGTTCATATTTTTAAGATAAGAGCAGTGGGTTGCAATTTCTGCCTCGGCTTAATTTTTTTGAGTCTGGCCTTTTCTGATAGTTTCGCAAAATCATCAATGGAGCAGATCATGTCCTTGTACAGGTCCCTCACAGATAAAGACAAACAAGAAATAATAATATCCCCATTGGTTGGGACAACTGCATGGCACCATTTGAAGTCAACTGCAAATGAAATGTGGTCAACGATACCACAGATAGTGTGTCCCGGTGCTGACTCCTCTCATGTTACAGTCAAAAACAAATATTAAATACTCTCGTAATAAGTTTCAAACTGCCTTAGACAAGAAAGGTGAATTTTGAGAAGATCTGCTACCAGAGATACGTATGTTCATACCATCATGACACTTATAAAATTTTTGCAGTTGAACTCAAATATTCAGAATGACTTTCCAAACCCGCGGCGCCAAAATTGTATATTTGAGATACAGGCAAACGGGTGAGTTTTCAGTGGTTCCCCTAAGAGTCAAGAACTTTGTTGGCCTTGCAAACGGCCCACTCCAATCCAATGAAAGTAATGGGCTCCGGGAAGCAACACTCGCGCGGATTGGTGTTCGTGCATGAACCCGCCAAACCCCCTCTCCTTCTCCGCTAGACATCACGTCCAGGACTCGACTTTCCCGTCCTCCGATGCATCCGAACGTCTAAAAAGATCATTAGGCTCCAGAAGTGCCGGACCTATTCGGGAGATGAAGGTGGAGGGGGGCAATGGTGGCGGTGGAGGTAGGGAGGGGCGAAAGAGGTTTTCTGCCCCCTGCCCCGTATTGCTTATTTAAATGTTTTAAATGTCTGGGAATCTAATATGTGTCTAATTTCTGGGTGTCATATTGGACGTTTTTAGAATTCTTTCAATCTGGAATTTATAAAAATTGTCTATCAGGACGACCATTCCAATACCAACCAGGTCGCCCGGAAGCGTCAGCTGCCCTACTATTCGCATGCCTGAGTTCAAGACTAACGCCAATGCTGCACCCCCCGCGCTCTCAGTGCGCGCTGTTTTCCGACTAGACAAAAAGACGAGAACGCGAGCTCAAATACTCCAAAAGGTATTTCCCTCGCGCTGCACGAGCGCAGGCGGAGCGGGACCCTCATCCCTAAGCTCCACCGTTCCCCCGAGAAGCGGCGAAGCACTATCAGGTCCCCGCCCCGAACGCGAAGAGCCGGAAGAGCGGTCCTTCCTTCGACGAGGCCACCCCGCAGCAAAAGCGCCGGATACTCGAAGCTATTTCATTATCCGTCGCTTCACCCAGAGCCGCCGAGTGAGGCAGTACTCACGTTAGCGCGCACCGACCGGCCAGAAAACGTCCCGCCAAGGGCGAGGCGCGACCGAGCGAACATCGCGTGCCCTTCTCATCCTTCCGTGCCGCTCGCTCGAGGTGCGTGTGTTACTTTAAAGGCGCAAAGAGAAGAGGGGTACCCTCTGCGTCACGCGTGTAATCACGGTAATACGAGGAATTCAATTGGCCGCCTGAAATCGAGCGGAAAGCTGCGCCGATCCATCACCATCAGGAGACGGGTCGCCGCCGCGATCTCTCCCTCCTGTCGGCCCGAGCCCCGTTGTACCCCGACGGTTGTGCCCCCGGAACCAGCAAAAAGAGCAAGTCCCACACACACTCCGACCAGAGAAACGAACGGAACGCAAAAGCCGCAACAACAAACGAGAGGATATAATACATTACGCGCAAGAGCACCATCTCTCCTTGTTCTTCGCCATGACCGTTTCGCGTTCCTCTTTCGTAACGTGTTGTAGTTACATAAAAAAAAAAAACAAGAAAAGAGATACAACGGGACCGCGAGCCATCTCCGGCAGCCGTCGAACACAAAGCAAATGACGGCCTTTAAAAGGGCGCGCCGACGTCGAGGAGAAAATTGCGACACAGCTGCAACGCGACGTCGCCGGAGGCCGCATGCCCGTGACTTTCTTCCCGAGTCCTTCCCCACTCCAGGAAAGGGCAGCAGCTCGCAAACAAAAGCCCCGGCATCCCCCGTAAATGCTTCCGGTGTGAACGCCCGAGAGGACGGCTGGGCCGCGGCACCCGCCGCTAAATCATCGGCACTGCGCAACAGCCCACCGCAACGCGGTGCAGGGGCCCTTCACTTTAAAGGTCTCCTAAGAAAATACACGCAGCGGTGGTCTTCACGTCCTCCGTTGTGCTTGTGGGCACGATACTAGCCCAATTTAAGGTGATAACCGATGCAGTCAGCACGCGAAAAACGCGGGTTGACGGAGAGGGCGAAACCGGAAGGAGGGCACTAGCGAGCCCGAACCGAAATAGTCGAAAAGTAATCAGGAAAGGTAACCAATAAAAGTGCGAGAAATAACTTCCATACCTTGTCGTTCGCGCAGTTGATTGCAGTCGATCTACAAAACTACCGGACCTTTCCCGCAGAAAGAGCGTGAACTTCGTAAGTGGTGTGTTTAAACGCGAAGAGGCTGCGTAGCATAATGCCGAGATTGCTTCCTCTGTGCTCGCGTTGGAGACCTTTCCCTGGCGCGGGGCTTTGAGGGGGGCAGGTGTTATTGGACAAGGTGCCCCTTAACCAGCGAACAAACTGCACTACACGGAAGCGGTTTAGGTCGGCCGGATAAAGAAAGCGTCAAAAAGAAACCTTTCCTACCCCTATCGCGTGAACCCTCGCTCTCTTGAATTTTTTAGGCGCAGCTGCGACCGATTGACCCGCTGTCCAGCTTCTCTCTCTCTCTCTCTCTCTTTTTATGACAAGAAGAAAAACTATTTAAAATGAAGCTACAGATAACGCTATGAGGGAGTAGCACCAACAACGTCGTTTTTTCTATGTTTCTGCGATGAGAACATCTGACGATATTAATCGAGACTGCTTTACCTGCTCTAGATAGGTCCATAGACCTAAAACGTGGGTCAACGTTTATTGGAGACGCTTTTCAAGTGTGATCATATTCAGCGCTGCTTTAGAGTAAGCGCTCCCAAACGGAACAGTCAACGGAAGTTGTCCGAGCGACAATAATAAGTACGCCACACACGCGCGCGCGCGAGAGAAAGGGTGCGACGCGTTGCGTTTCAAATCACATCAGAATGGATAACTGGGCGGGTTGGTACCTACGTACTCATAATGAAACAGCGCGACTGGACACGGACGAAGTTGTTTCAACAGTAAGTTTTAGAGAACAAAAAGTACTACGGGGCACATATCCGGGAACTCGTCCTCGTGCTTGTCGTTCTCGTACATGTTCGCCTCTGACGCTGGTAGAACAGCGAAAGGCGTCGGCTTGACACCGACCAACTATCAGCTAGCTGGCGGAAGCCAGGAATCTAGTCACCGACGGTCGGTTCATTCAACGAAGCACGGGGATTCCGCTAGAGACAGATTAGCGGTGAACAGTCGGCCTCAAGACCAATACACCAGCGCTAGTAGCCACGGAACCGACCCCTGTTCGAGCTTTGAGCCAATTGAACTCGAGTTCGTGCTACGGATGTTCCTCGCATTCGAGTCCGTTCCATCTCATTCCGGTGGGCATACGGGGGTATGCAAACCGGCGGCGTAATTCGTAAACGACTCCCCGCTCCGTCAAAAAAAAAAAAAAAAAAAAATTTTTTTTTTTTTTTTTTGAACACGACAGCGAGCCGTTGCCAGCCGGGGGAAGCGATGTGACTGGTTCACCCCCACCAATAGAAATGTTTCTGTCCACGTGCTCGCTGTGTGCTTCTCTGCATCCGGGAGTCGGGTGACGCCGCGACACCCTGCCCCACGCAAGCCCTGCCGACCTCCTCTCCACCCCGCTCGTGGAAGGGATTGGTAGCATCCAGTGGTTTCGTCGTGGAACACGTCACGAGGCGGGAACGTGCCGTGGCGAGGAGTCACGTCTCCCCGGCTTTTCCGCGAACTTTCTCCGGCTCGTCACGGCTATGCCACGGCGCCAGTTTGCTTAAAGGGACACTGACAGGGTATTAATGCTCGCCGAGGTTTTTAGTTGTACGTGACATATGAGAGCCCAACTACCCAGAACAGAATTTGCGGCTCGAAATTCGGTTTCTTTCCGCCCGAAAACCGCCGATCAAGAACTGGCCGGTTCGAGTCTCGCTCACTCTCTTTTCAGTGGTCACGGGCCGTTTTTGTAAGGTATCGATGCGACCACCAAATTTAATCAAAGTCGCGGGTCATTAAAGGCACACAGTCAATATTAAAAATAGAAAAAAAATATGAAACCCATTTTTTGTGGCTTCAAAAAAGCTGCAAATACGTTGATTGAAAAAAAAAAGGTAGCACAGACAACCGGAAGCTTTCTGTGCGTTCACTCTCGACATGGCGTCGTTTCGCGTATCGTGGAACTAGCAAGGAACTAGCACTAGCGGATGGCAGCGGACGACGGGCGTTGGACCTCTACTTCAGAACTGTCGTTCACGGTACTGGCGAATTCTGTCTTTCTTCGAAAGAGAAATTTTGGACCGATCAAAAGAACTGATATTCATCCCGTACGACACGCCCGACCAGCAAGCCGATTGCACGAAGACGTCGCCGAGCCGTCGTCCCTTCTCGTGGCTGAAGACATCGCTCGCTCAAACGTCAAGCACGAAGTGCGTACTTCGAGTTGAATACGCACGCGTACGGTTACTTTACGAGGTGCGAATGTGCCCTATGCTTGGTGCTGCTCGACTTCAGGCCGGGAGTGCATGTATTGAAGGAAAATCGGGAAATCGGCAGCAAACTTCCGACATACAGTCTACCCGCTGCATAACTACGCATGATAGAGTTCCTTCAGTAGCTCAGTGGAAAGACGTCCGCTTCACACGCAGAGGGCGCGGGTTCGACCTGGTGTGGGTGTACCTTTATTTTTTTTTTTTTTTTTTGTCAAGCATTCTGCGCTGTTTACATTTCTTTTTTTTACAATTATCACAGAATTATTTTTTTTTTTTTTTTTTGTGTGTGGACGATACTTCGCTGCACTAAATGGTATGGATTCCATTTTTGACACCTGCGAACTCAATGTATATCACTTTCCACAAAATGCAAGGAGCATATGAATCGGGTAGCGTCCGCTTTCCAAGCTTCGCGTAATGGTTCTACAGGAATTGCAGCCAGCCATTGATCCCGACCCGTTGATCTTTCGGAAACTTGTGCACTCTGGCATAACTCCGGCCACTTTCAGATACAGGACATGTGAGGCAACTCTTCACGCAACATCTTGGGAGTATTCGTTTCGGAGCTGATCACGGGAATTCACCACGGCACTCGGGCACTCACTACTAATTGCCAATTAAATGTAGAAAACAACTCATCTTGAAATACAGAACAGCGAGCGGAACAAACATAACTGCAAAGGAATACCACGGCGAGCGAACGCATTTCGTCTGCTACGGTGCTACGTGCGGAAAGAGGAGGAGAAAAAAAAAATAAATAAAACCGCACGGTCGGGTGTAGCCACGTGACTTCCGCCACTCACGCTATTCTCTCCACTTCTCCGTTTCGGTTTCGGTTTCGCACAGTTGCCTGACAAAAAAGGAAAAAAAAAATATTTGTGGGGTGTCAGTGTCCCTTTAAAGGGATTGTCCGGTCGAAACCGGAAGTACTTAAGTTTTAGCGCTCGTTACGTCGAGGGAGCCTTCATGTACACAAACGTCATTTTTATTTAGATATATGCTCTCCCGTTATTAATTAGACCTTTCATGAGCGTATGTACGAAACTGCACCCCGAATTTCGCCAGTGTCAATGGCTGACATCCGTAACTGCTGCGTGACGTCACAAAACGCAAAGGTTTGTCGGATGGTCGGGATAACAAGCGTTGGTCGATGGATGTCTTGCATTTTGTTCGAATTATATAGTCTCCTAGGCTCTACCCTACTGAAATACGGTTCTTGTAATACAGTTCCCAAGCGTGTGCAAAAAAAGTCACGCCTTTTTGCAGGATATTACTCGAAAACAGTCATAAGCTTCGAGCAAACGTATGCCGTTTCGCGCAAACACAACTGCGACGGCCGCCGATCGAACTAGGAGCGCTTGCAAAGCAAAGGATGCAGATTTCGCCTCTGAAGCGGCATCTGGGTACGCATTTCTGCGGATGCACTGGATCGGTGATGAGGCTGCGGGTCGTTCCCTTAGAGGCGATGTCCGCGGGTCGAAGGCAAACGGCTAATCTTTCAAGTGCATGTCGTCACTTGACTTGGACGAGCTTGGTAAATCGTAGCCACGCTCTATTTTCACATGCGGGTCAAACAGAATTTGGCTGCACGCGTGCTAAATACACCTTCTGGCATCGTTCCTAGGTGGTCTAGCTGTTGGTTTCGGTTTCGCTGCATAATCAAATTGATTGATCCGATTTGGGCGAGGAGTGGATGGACGTAGTTTAATATCGTTGGCACAGCATCACACCTCAGCTTACGAGCCTTCTCTTCGCTTAGAGCTCAGCTCGTAGCTCTCTTCTGTGAGATGATTGCTGAATAAGCGGGATCTCGACCTTGACGGGAACCCAGTCCCTACGCACGGCGACGATCCATTTTGCTCGTCACTGCACGTCTCGCGGAAAAGTGTGGAACGTCATGTCTTGGCTCGCATATGCTGCCCGGTGGTTGTGGCACCCAACCGCGCAACAAAAATCTCACCCAACCACGAAACAAATCGAGCACAACAACAAAAACGAAGCACGCTGAGGCGTTCACTCGCAGGTCGCATTGTGTTGTGTGACGTCAGAGCTCAATGTTGCCACCGAAAGCAGCGTTTGCGCTAGAGTGCGATTGGAGCAGTATAAATTCAATTACTCATGCAGAGGGGCATATAAAATTCAGATATTGCGCGCACGATGGGTCTCTAGGCAATAACAATGATATTCAATTGTTTTCTCGAATACAAAATTTGACCGGACAATCCCTTTAACCCTTAGACGATCGAAATAGACCCTTCTCAAAACCCCATCAAGCAACATTGGCGGGAGCCATTTCTTGGGCCCGAAGCGTGTGATTGAGTCAGAGCCCTCGCCGAAAGCTGACGCAGCCCTCGTACCCAATAGGTGTTCGGAGTGTGTGCCCACACGACAGCCGACTCGGATAATGGGCGTAGCAACTACTACGAGGGGCGCACTATTGAAAGGACTCTATTAAAGGGGCCCTGCAACGACGTTTTCGCTGGTTTTCAATTTGCACCGAACCTGGGCGCACTGAACGTAGCAACTTAAAGAAACTTTTTTCTCAAAATTCGCTTTATTTTAAAATATTATAGGCAAATTAATATTACAAAACAAAAACCTCCGTTATGACGTTCCTGGTCCTGGCTTGGGTGGTCTATGGTAGAAGCGAAGCGACTGACCAATCGGCAGCGGCTTACGTTGATGGTCGTTTCCCCTGCAGCCGCGTGCGCGTCAACGGCTCTTTGCTTGCTTCAGCCCTCCACCGCGCTTGGCGGCACGAATTCATTTACCGGGTCTGTCGGAGTTGGAGCTCCGAGTCCTAAACAGAAATGCGGAGCTGGGAGTAGTACCGTACGAGGACACTGCTCGTAAGCGTCCGGAGCGCGCTGGCGAAGCCTCGCGGCCCCAACTCGACGACGCTCGAGTTCCAGGCAAGTTCCGGGCGGGTCTCCTGTGGCGCGAGACTACAGGAGACAAATTCGTACTTTCGCTTCTTGCAAAATGTGCCGCCGGCGTCGTGTGCTAGGATCCGCGGGGGCGCCTGCGCCGCCTCTTCCACCGCTTGGCGCCGGGTATGTCGACGGGTCATCGCGCGTTCTTTCTTGTTTCCGTGCTTTCTAAACTGCATTTGTTTCTTTTTTATTCTAAAATACTGAACAAAAACTACTTTCATAAATGGGTGAAACGGTCTGCGCCACTTATATTTTCTATCCCGACTAAAAAAAGAAAAAAAAAAACACTTTTAGTGGCTCCGATTAGTCGTAAGTCCGGAGCACACCGGGACCGACGACGTCACTAATTCGTCACATGCCGCGCGCGTTCGGCACCACGGGGCGTCCCCGTAGGTGGAGGCAGTTTCCGCGTCGTCCGGTTAAAATATGACGCACTGATATTTAGTTACTCTCTCCGTGCCCGCTGGGCTGCCCGAACGACAAGAGATGTGGAAACGGCGAAAAAGGTAGACGCTTAAAAAGGATTGCAGGGCCCAGGGTTGAATGGCACAAGAGCAACGAGGCGGTACTGCGCCACACGTGCAGTGGCGGTCCCGCGCCCAGTGGACTGTTTCCCGTGGGCAGGATGGTCCCCGTGGCCCCGCGCTCGGGGCACCGTGTCCGATAAGATAAGCGGTCGTCCACTCGGGCGTGGGGAAAAGAAAAGCGAAAGCCAAGGAGCGTGCCCTTCATTATCGCGGGCCCTCTTTTAATGGCACCTTTTCTCGCCTCGCTCGAGGACTACCCTTGCTCGACGAAACAACTCAGGTCCGGATCGTAAATTCATAGGCGCGGATCCGATTCGAAGCCGCCACGATAGGGTGTATATATCTTCCTGGTGTCCGGCGCTCTCACCCTGCCGGAGGTGGCCAAGCTACTTAACTTCTGAGACGATATTACATTGTTAAACGACTCTCGCGCGAGCTTAATAAATGTAATGAAATTAACAATGATATTATCAGGTTACATGGAACGTGCGGCACGTTACTGTTGTAACTCACGTTGCAGCGTTAAATCACACATCGACGACACGCAGGCGGCTCAGCCAGAACGAACGCAGCAGCAAATTAATCGTATTCTGAATGAGTACAACGTGAAATCAACGCTAGATTATTTGCATATTTTTCAAAGCACAAACAATCGAGTGACCATATTCACCGAGGTATGCCGACTGAAGTTGCGTTTATGTTTAGACAGCGGGCAGTTAGTCAGCACCAATCTGCTGTGTCTTCCCCGTGTAGGAGAAATTTATGCGGTGCACTGGTACCGCTAGCTGGGACCCTCAAAGGCCGACGACCAGACTCGAGATTCTGCAAGGCCGAAGATCCTCCTCACCACGGGGGAGGAGGAAACAGGCAACGGTGGACAGGTTAGAAGGGGGAAGAGGAGAAAGCGAGGGAAAAGTGGGAAGTGCGAACTCGTCGGCGGTCTTTAAGGTGCCACTGGCCACACCCAACATTTCTTAGGGTGTTCGTGACTAGTTTGTGCGTTGTTAACGCCTATTCTTCATTTGCAGACACCTCCCCTTCGTGCTAATGTCCGACACTCCAGCGGGAAGGAGCCCGGTTCCACAGAGACGCGCTCTCGCCGTGCCCAGATCAGAGCCAAATGAGCTAGGCTAATGTGCCGGTCATTGGTCAATGATCCGAGGCCTCCCATTCCAGGCGGCGAGGGGCGAGGCGCGCGAGTCCCAAATTTAGTGCCACTCACTTCCGAGTGGCTCCGAGAGCTCATAAAACACCGAGGCCGTAATAAGGCGCGCGTCGGCACGGGAAGCCGTCTTGGCCGGTGTCGCTGCCGCAGTCGGGCTTTTTAATCAGCGCACAATTAGCGGGCAACGCCTGGACGGCGCCCCTTTGCGCTTCCCGCCTAACTATACGCGACGGGGGCCACCCCCGAGAGAACGCCGGAGCTGACCGCCCAAACCACGCTTTCTTCGTTTTGTCCGACACAGCACGGGCTAAGGTGAAATGCTCGAGATCGAGCTAGGGAAAAACCAAACCACACACTCGCAAAAAAAAAAAAAAAGGGGGGGGGGGGGGGGAGGGCCTTGTGTCCCAGTCGGGGTCTTAACGAAGCTAAACGAAGGAGCGGGTAGATGCTGCGTAGATGCTGTGAGTGACCGCGATTGCCGTAAATTTCGTCTTGCCCATTTGGGAAAGAATGCGGGATCCGCCAGAAAACCGAGAGGGTCTGAACAGCTTCGTCGGACGAACGAAGAGCGAATTAAGAGTGTGCTTGCACGGTGCAGACGTCCGTTAACGCGAATTTAGGGTTCAACGGACGGACACAATCAACGAAGAAGCCTGGAATATGTTAGACAAATCTGAGTTAACCATGCAGATCCGTGGTGCCGATGCTTGCTAGGCGACACGAACAGCCCGATCTAGGAAAGCAATCGTCGGAAACTAACAAAAACAAGCAACAACAACAACAAACATCGAATAGAAGTTAGATGTTTATACAGCGTCCGATCTGCCATATGGCGACATTGTTGCACGCCAAGAGTGGAAACACAGCTGGTGCAGTACGACTCCTAGCATGGTGCCCTCAACGTGCAGTTAGTGACACACGACCGCAAGCTTTAAGTTGTTCATTCACTGAAGCGAACAAGGACTCAAATTAGGAGCCCTGTGTTCCGAGCTGCGATGCGCTAACCTACCCATTGATCTAAGCATATAAAGGCTAACGAGTGAGTAGAAGAAACAATTGCTTCCTGTGCTAGGTATATGAGCAATGGTAGTGTGTGCTCGGGAGTCAAGAAACAATAAAAATTTATAAAAAAATATAAAAAAATTGCAAGATTTTTTTTTTTTTATATATATATACGATTTGCTGGTGCAGAAGAGACCTCTATTTTATCCAGTTTTAGTCTGTTTCGAACTTAGAGCGAGTGCAGATTAACCGTTAAACCAAAACACAGGCTCGCGCCAGCAGCTTTCACAGCATTGTAAACTAAAACCATATATTTTTTCTTCTTTTTTTTTTCAGTTGAGGGTTTTTTTGTGAGTAAAGGAGAATACGAGTTTCAATAGACTCGGCTGTTTACGTGTGTTTGTGAGCAGATAAAAAAAACACCAAAGGATCTTTTCCACGTAACAGTGATGGAAGCGGCATTTGACCTCTTCTAGTAGGTTCTGTAGCAGGCAAAATATTGGTTTGCAGCAGCCACTGACGCTTTTGGACCAGATACCAACACCCGTTAGCACATCCCATGAGAATGAAAAACTGATTGCATCTCTAAATGAGTTCATTTATGAGAGTGATCGAGGGTTCCTCTTTGATACTCGAGCATATTACTTATTACCGTTTGTGATAAGAATAGATGGGGCGGCAAAAGGAACACAGTCTTCTTAAATAAGGCTCGCAGAGTAGGTTTTATTTACAATGGGTATTAAAAAAAAATGGGTGAAAAGTGAATCATAGTGCAACACTTCATTGTGATAAATTCTCTCTCCCCTCTCCATTTTACACTCCATAGTTTGCTTAGCCCGTAAATATAATTTCTGTAAAATGCCAGCCCAAACCAACATATCCGCTAGCACGTCTACCGATAAAATAGCGTCCCATAAGTTTAATGAACCTAATAAACTCGAGACTCTAATATCATAAGCTGCAAAAACAACCACCCAAAAGTAGTATTAGAAAAGCCTACACTACTGCTTTGAAGGTGACACTGCTCTTTAGCGGAGCAGGAACCAAAGTTCCGTCAAAGTTCGCTGCTCTTTCGATCGACAGCTGCACGGGAGCTACCGCGACTACCGTATTCATTCAAAAATATATACACCCGCGTTTTCTTCTCTTTCCCTTTCTCTGCTCTTTCTTTTTTTTTTTTTAACTAGAGATTAACTTACAATTAGGACGAAGAAGGTCGCCCCCTAATAATCCTGAGCATAGTTTGCGTGCCTATCGCGCAAAGCCAGGCGCTCCCCCAGGTCAGTCGCTGCTCCTAGCGCTCCGGTGTAAAGCGGTGAAGCTCGACGCGCGCAAGCTGGTGAGAGGCGGGGAAGGTTGACGCGATAATTAAGTGATCTTATCAGGAGTACACGACCCTGGTTCTGTTTTATCACAGTAGCCGCAATCGGCACTTCTACTATTCTGCAAAGTTTTCTCGGGACTCTTAGTTCCTGACATCGACGACATCGTCTGGAAATTTGGACAATGTCGGCGATCAACCAGGCAGCGCATCAACCGGCCAGAGCGGTTGAAGACCAGCGTCCACGGCACTGGCCGGTTGATTCGCAGCATCAAAGCGCGACATCATGGTATTCGACAGCTCCTTGTACATACGTGGTCTTTCGTCAGCTAAACCGATCAAATGCAGCGAATGTTCCGTGACTCGTGCTTTCAGTATGAGTGTTTGTGGTTGCACGTGTTCGAGCCTTCGACTGTGCTCTGACCTAAAACCAAACAAACTATGCGGTGAGTAGAGACGCTGTAAAACTCATAATTGTGAGGAAAAAAAAGGAATTTTGATTTTTTTTAATATTAGGGTAGACCAATAATTAAATATTAATTATTTTTGCTTTAGGTTCCATCTCGGCGTAGGTTTGGCGCAATTAGCAAAAATGGCATATTAATGGACCTTTTTCACATACCGACGGCACCAGGCGGTGGCTGCACGAACTAAAAATCGAGGAAGTGACCTACCTGCGCTACCAATCGATAATGGGAGCTACGCTACCAGTTTCTTCGCTCTCCGAGCAGCGGCGCATGCCCAACGCGACTCTAAAGAGGGGGATCTGTGGCGTCCACCCAAACGTCATGTTTTTCTTTCCGTCCACTTTCTTTTTTTGTGTAACACAGTTATATATATGATGCAATTACGTGTTCTACTCGCTGATCCACAGCCTCCTTCCGAATTTCCTCGATTTCTAGTGCCGACTTCCGCCGCTTGGCATCGAGTGCTCGCGCGTGCGCAGAACGCTTCTCGGAAAAGGTCCATTAGTTCAAGGTGTAGCAGACTTTCGTTCAGGGTGCAATTTGGCGCAGAACTTTCATGACTTACATAATGACGGACCAAGCGGCGGGCGTACGAACTCCCTTTGATGGACTGCTCGCGCATGCGCAGTACAAGAGTGGGCCGTTCCCCGCGCAACCGAAGCATGAACATTTCTTACCGAGCAAGTGTCTCCTCAGACGCTGCGGCACGTGAAGGCCACGTGCCGCAATGCAGCAGTGATTTCTTCCAAACAGACGCTGTTTCGAACAGCCGCCGTTAGGTGTATAGACCTTTCCAAGAAAGGCCTTTCGGACGGTACCATTTTCAGAGTTCGTAGAACTGATCTCTATGACAATTTGCTGGGTCGCGCGACAATTTGCTGGGTCGCGCATCCACGCTTGGTCGCTGCAGCGCAAGTGAGGCCACCAGACGGCCATCTTGCATGCAGCTAAATCGGGTTTTATGCGAGCGTTGCAGAGGCTGAAGACACGTTTGCTACTCGATCGGCGTCATTCGCCGAAGAAGTTTCTTAAACCCTGCGTCGTCGATGCTTGATCGGTATCCAAACGTGCGAAGGCACAGAGACGCAGCACTTCGGCGTGCCAAAGAGGCTTTGATCACGTCCGCGAGACCGGTGAAACTCGCTTTCGACGAGTTGTGCCTTTTTCCTGCGGCACTGCGCTTTCGTCAAAAATTTTCACGTATTCTCGAAGGAAAGTTTCGCCATTTTCACGGGGGTTTAAGAAACTTCTTTGGCGAATTACGACGAACGAGTAGAAAACATGTTTTCAGCAAGCTGCCGCCAGCCTCTGCAACCCTCACAAAAATGCGATTTTGCTGCATGCAAGATGGCCGTCCAGTGACCGCACTCGCGGAGCGGGGAAGAGCGATCCAGCAACTGTCATAAAGATCAGTGGTTCGTACGTATGGAGCGTGATTTGCTCACTTCGCGAAGCGACAAACATGCGCGTTCCGGGCTGTGGAGATCGCACGCTGTGGATTTGTAAACATTGGAATGATGGATAGAGCCGACAAA
This sequence comes from Ixodes persulcatus, assembly GCA_013358835.2. Lineage (NCBI taxonomy): Eukaryota > Metazoa > Arthropoda > Arachnida > Ixodida > Ixodidae > Ixodes > Ixodes persulcatus. Next base: position 377,782 of record JABSTQ010009385.1, on the reverse strand, counting down.
CATAGGCCTTTCAATTTTTTTTTTTTCTTGTTAAGGGCGCCGCCATTTTGAGAATTGCGGCGCCGACGATGCCGTCTAGTGGCTTAAAACTTGAAATACCCGCTTATTCTGGCAGCACAGCTACCTGGGCAGGCAACGGTCTGGGTAAAGGGGGAACTTTATGGTAGACTACAATGACTTGGCTGGAACGTGGCAGGTTGAGTCGAGCTGGCTAATGAGAGGCCATCGCCTTGCCTCCTCCAAAGAATGAGGACGAAGACTGTGAAGTGTTTTGATTGAGTTTCCACAACGAAGGTACATATGAGCAGCTTAATGTAATCTTTGTAGGTATACGCTCTTGCCATTTGATAGCTGCATGTTGCGTGGTGACACGTAGACGTTTTCATACATTTTACAGGCTAAGGAGCAATAGCACACCTTGCAATGAAGTGATAACCTAATCGGAGCACCTGAATCGGGTCGGACGAAGTAGTCATGAGCATAAACCTGACGATGAGTCTGATACAAAGCCCTCGTGATCCATGCCCGCAATCGACTGACTTCATAAAGAAGGAACCTTGGGGAACACGTGAAAGTTAATAATATTGCAGCCACACTCGCGCTGCAGATTTTTGTGCTCATCGCACACTTTCCGTGATTGTTCTTATACGCTTATTAAAATTGTGCATGCATCCGACGACGACGCTATGATTAGCCAGACAACCGTAGATTTTCGGAAATTGCAACACGGTAAAAAGAAGCACTCGGATCTAACTCACGCACGACGTTCGTTTCTTAGCCTTTTCGCCCATACCCTCGGCGGTTGCATACCCTGCGTCAGCGGGCAATCCAAAAATAAACCGGGTCGAGGGTACGTCAGTTGCGCGCTAATACGAGGTTATGCGAAAAAGGTCCACAGACGATTGCGAGCAGGGCATCTGGCGGCCCGCCCTGCTCATGCGGGCACGCCCACGCTGCCCGTGCTCGCACGCATGAGACAACTGTCGGGCGCCGTGCTGGCAAATGTTTATAGATAAGTGGGAGCAGAGCTGTTCATAATTTTAGGCAGAGCCCCGTATAGTTCCTGAAAGCGTGGTCTTTGCGCAACACGCACCAAACGCCACGGCACGTTATTAGATCGAGACAGCCCGTGCTACCAGCAAACGTTTATAATTTAGAAACCAAACTCGGACTTGTTTCGCAGAGGGAAAAACTTGTGCAACATTCAGTAGCCTATCCACCGGCCTTGGATCGTAAGCGTCCCCCAGCAGAGAGAAAAGCGAAAGTGAAACGCATAATTATCGATAGCGAGCTATTAAGAGTCTGGAAGGGTCAAAACGGCGAGAAAATCAAACTAGTTAAGGAAGAAAAGCCCAATCAAGCGTCCATTACTACGAGCGTTGGCACCATCGGACGGCGGCTCATCGCAGCGTCGTGTACACGCCGGGTGCAAGCAGGCGCATGCACGACGAGAACGGGGGGCTGCGCCCACCATTAATTCAGGCGCGGGGGTCGCCCCTCTCGGCGCGGAGGCCATAAATAAGAGGAAAGGGTTGTGGAAACGGCTGTCAGGGAGATGCCCCGCCACAATCACAGGGGAGGGACCGCGCCCCTCTGGAAGACCGCTCACGTCTTCCGAACAATGCCACAAAGAAAGAAAAGAAGAGGGCCATCCGGAACCAGTTGCCGAATTAAGCGGCGAACTCGCTTACGGCCAGCGGACGTAATGATTCAATGAGTCCAGCCTTTCGACGCCTCGCGCTCTCCTCGCGGTCACGCATTAACTCCGAACGACGGACCGGAGATGACCCGAGGAGCGCCGCGAGATCACTGCGTTTTGGCGCCAAGCAACGGTCGGAAGACGTCCCCGTATAATCGTGACAGGAGGAAGGTGTCCCCCTCCTGGTGCCCGTGTTCTCGAGGACACTATCTGCGCCGATAGTTTCTTCACTCGTGGGGTGTCCTTGACACGGTTCACACCCAATGACATCGATCTCGACAGCCGAGACCACTCGCTCACATTTGGTGAAGATACCCGGAAAAAAGGAGGATCAAACACGAAACCAGTGTTGTAGGCGTTACCGAAAAAAAAAAAGTAACGAAATACGTTACTCGTTACTTGCAAATAAAAGGAACGCGTTACCGACACACGTTACCTCAAAATAAAAGGAAGCGTTACCATTACCGATAAAAAGTAACGCACGTTACTTCTTTATTATGAATAGCACGCTTTACAGTTTTGGCGTTACAGGTACGCATAATCGCCATATTTCGAGACATATTATGACCATGTAGAAACTGAACATAATTACTTTATCTTTGTTACGGTTTCAACTAAATACTCACAAAAAATGCGAAGAAAAACGAAAAAAAAAACATTTACAGACTTGGCGCCTGAAACATGAAAAAAATTGACGTTTAATTCGTTTAAAGGAGCTGTGCAACGATTTTAGCGTTGAAAGAATTGGCATCTTTTACTTTTGACATTGTTCACCATGTCACAAAGGACAGAAAACACACCTCCTTCCTTCGAAATGTCGCGATTCCACCGCGTAATCGCGAGGCAAAAATTAGAATATTCCTCGACCTGCAGCCGCGAGTGGCGGCCATGAGAAACACGCGGCGTGACGTCAATGGGGGTCTTGTAGAAAGATAGCAAGTAGTGCGAATACCTGCTCGATAAAAGGTAACTTTTCTATAAATCTTGTCGGTCCAACATAAATATAAATGCGTCAAAAACCTGGTATCATCGACAAAACTTTTGTTATACGGAGGTTTAGTGGCGCCATCTATCCTAGGTCCACAAAACCGTCAGCTCTATCTGCTACCGCAAACAGCCGCCAGAGGCCGGACGGGGAGGGGGACAGAGCCGGACGTGTATGGCCGGACTCGGATGAGACTTTCCTCCTTTCACCATATTGTTCGCACGTGGTCACGCGGTCGCGAGCGGATGAGTTCTCGCTGCTCACTGATGGCTCTAAAGAGAGAGCTTCACCGGAACCCCGCGCAAACCCCATTGACGTCACAGCGCACGTGACTCGGAGGATGGTGATGGAGTTGAGAGGTGCCAAAAACCTCAATCTTTGTCCATTTTTAAAATAAAAACTAGGACATGCAGGCAAAAGCGGTTTTTTGTTCTTTACTTCAGAAAGGTCGAGACACTAACTCCCAAATTATTTAAGCAAAGCACTGAAACTGTTGTACAGCTCCTTTAAGTCTTGGGAAGAAAAAGAAACGAGAAACATAACTCCGTTACCCGTTACTGTTTTGAAAAAGTAACGAGTACGTTACACGTTAGCGAAAAAAGTAACGCGTTACCGCCAACACTGCACGAAACTATACTGTTCAAAGTTTCCGAATCACGGAAACGCGCTAGAGATGTCACTCGTTGCCTCAAAAGCACGTAGCCACCGAGGAGAACAGTGTGCACAAGTATCGATAACCGAACCATATGGCGATCAGGTCGCGCATGTGAGCATTAAAGAGCACAGGAGTAAAGACAAGAGCATTGGCGCTTTCGGCCCTATATAGTTTCACTGCTTCGTATTCGAACCGACAGGCACCGTTATAACGCCTGATCACAGAAACCATTAGCAACGAGCCAAATGCTGCGTGATTGAGCGAGTCCGAAGTAGCTCCAGCACAGCTTCCACGAGCCCGCGTATATCGCGCATGCTTCCGCATAGCCGTGCACCTCGATCATGCAGAGCGCGCTTCGCGGGCACTCACCGACGATGGGCACGAAGACCTGAAAGTGTCCGTCGGCAACGAGCCTCTGCAGCAGCGGCAGGTGGTCGATGAAGCAGTTGGTGTCCGGCACCAGGTTCCGGGGCCGGATCTCCAACATGGCCGCCTGCTTGCTCCGGTGTTCCTGAAGCACCGCCTGCACCAGAGAACGCCGTCCACGGTGAACACGAAACTCGGCCCTGTTTGCGCGCTCGCCTCTACGGTTTCTCTCCCCCGCTGTGCCGAATTCGACGAGACAGCGACGAGGAAAGAAGTCTCCACGCAAACCGGGAGACGGTCGCAGTTTCGAAACAAAGCATTATACTCGGCGTCAACTTTTTGGTGCTTCAATGCCAAGGTTAGCTTTGTTCTCGCAGTGCTGCAGCCTCCTATTGGCTGCGTCTTGTGTATCATTTGCATGCGCTCGCACAAGTAGCTTTGATAGCAAATGAAAACCTATGCTAAACTTGAAGTCACGAAAAAATATAAAAAATCACATTGAGTGTAAGTATTTCTTATTTGTTCTTTCGCCAGCGCTTCAGAGGGCAACCAGGAAGTCTTCTACCCGACAATAAAATGTACCTGTAAGGGGAAAGAAAGAAAGAAAAGAACATTTTGAACTTTTCATCGAAATGACCTTTGTAAATTGTACTCACAGCCTTTACACACCCGAACTACTTCTGCTATAAAAATTAAATTTCTCCGGCAATTTATTTTGACCACACATCGTAAGAAAACATTCCTCATTAAAGCCTATCTGATTTAGCTTTAATCTGACTCCATCCCCTTCCAAAGAGAAAGTTGTCCGGGAAAAGGAGTTTGGGCGATGGGGAAATAAAGTGTGCAGAAGAAATTAGGCAGAAATAACAAAATGGAAACGGTACGTTTGAGTTCAAGGGTATCCCCCGTTTCCTCTGGAATTTGAAAATATATACTCTATTTACCCTTAGGTGGACACGCAGAGCGAAGGCTGCCTACCCAATGGACCAAAGAACCACCAACCGGGTGACTATATACACTCTACGAGCGAAAGCAGTAGAGCGCGATCACTAGGAAAAAAAGCCAGCGGCCAATTTCTACTGTCAGCGTAGGAGTGAATAGCGTATATAACGAAACTAGTGGCCATCACTCGCTGCCGCACAACTCAGAAAAAAAAAAAGAAATTTGTGTCGTATCAATTTTTACTTTATAAATGTATACAGTGCCTACCCATATATAACGCAAACTTTGCGCAACCAAAAGTATTTCGTCCGCTCTTCTTTTCACAGGCAAAACCGACATTACGAAGGTCTTAGAGTGTGTCATTCTTTCGTTAAAATATTAACAAAAGAACGTAAACACCAGTCAATCCCTAAATGTGCCAACTTTTTAAAACCATTCCGTCTTCTTCTTCAGGGGCGTCTGTGTCCGCTTCTCAAAGATCGACGTTGCCCCTGAAAAAGAAATCGAATTGGTTGTGAAACGTTGGGCCCATTTAGGGATCGGTTGATAATTATTTTCTTTCGTCGTTTTGAAGGTCATCGCCAAGGAAAGCATCCAAGACTGAAAATGGCACATACAAGTCCCAGCGCTGCTCCAAGATTCTCGAGACATCAAACGTCATTAACATATCCGCGTTGATTGCGAAATCACTGCACGCGTCCAGGTCTACCGGTAAGGGAGTGGTGTCGGAAAGGCTACAACGCGAAAACTCAACATGTGTTATGTAGAACAAAAAAGAACCCAAGCACCTTCGCAAGAAGGAACTGCTCACTGAGCATCGCCCTGTTCCACGATGTCCAAGCGCGCAGCATGACTTCCCAAGACACAAGTTCTCACAGAGCTTTGAACTTAGCTCAACCTTGCGGTGTACATTACCAGGAGAGCAGTAAAATACAATGTTCCCAACATTCCAACCTGTATACATCTGAATGACAATTAGGAGTCAGCTAAGCTGTTCGCAGCATGCAAAATTTCATCCTGCGCGGAACGCCGTAGTGGCTGTCCTGATATCGATATGTCGTTTATTCTTCAGCAAAAAACAGCAATCGCGCAACGGCACCACTTGGGCAGTCTTATACCTTACCCGAAAAAAAAGTAATCGATTACAATGATAGTTACTCTCGTTAAAATATATTCAATTATATCACTCGAATACTTAAAAAGAAAAGTAGCTCGCTGTTACTTGAAAAAGTAACCGTTCCTTTTCCGATTACTTCACTTTCAAATTGACTTCTTTTGCCGGTACAAAAACGGGTGTTTCGTATTGTTCATTATTGAATTAAAATCATCAAATAATAAACAACTTTACTCCTCAATCCACAAACTTTGATAAATCATCTTCGTATCAAAGACTTGGTTCGAGGATTCCTTCGTGGGAAACTTGTAAAAAAGGGGAGGGAAAAATAGTGGAGTTACAACTAATTCTACTACTTCAAAAACTAATCAGATTACTCTTACGATTACTTCCTGATAAATGTATTCGAATGATTATAAAATCAATAAAAAAAGTAATCGGTTACAAGTAATCTGATTGACACGAGCCAACTAGAGCAACCGCGAAGCTCGTGACACCTGTGCCCAGCAGGCGTCTATTTACGTGGTTGATCGCAACTCCAGGTGACTCAGCCTTAGTGGAGAGCGCTCTCCGACACGCTATTCTCGGGTCCACACTAACGCGTGGTAGCCATCCCGCGATCCCTCGGGCATACACGGCGTGTCACAGTAGCAGCACCAGCGGCATCGCGCGACACCGACCCCTTCCCCGCTAATCAAGGACGCTTCCGCGCCGGGGCATTCCCCCAATACCCTAGTAGGGGTCGGCGGGTGGGACTCCATCCAATCAGACTGCAACAAAAGCGGCCCGACATTGAGTCACTTGTGTGCACGGCGAGGGCCGGAGCCGACGTCGCAGCGGCCGGCGAGAACGCGCGCATCTGGGAGACGCGTCATTTGCAACCGCCGATATTGTCAACGCGCCGGACGGCATTAGCGAAGCGGGACAGCCTTCCCGCTGACCAACTCCCCCCGCCGACCGGGGGAACGACCCCGGGAGTCGTGACTCAGTCACCTGATGCCGCCGCCGCATCGTGACTCAGCACTAATTTCGCCTCGAAGCCCCCAAATCCACTTCCCGGGGGAAGCAATAGGGGAGCGAACACGTGATGTTCTGTCCAGGAGCGATTGCCTCGGTCCGCTGCCCGATCCACGCAGGGTCCGAGCTGCCGGCCGGTGCATACACGGGGAGAGGGCAGCAAAGTGCGATTGACAGGTGCTTCCCACCCACCCCTTTGCTTGTGTTTCCGAGGGAAAACATGGCACACACACCGTCAAGGCGAAATCGAATTACCGCCAACGTATACCAGACTGAATAGCCTACTATTTTACCGATAGGTTCCCGGGGCGTTGACCTAAGTGACCAAGAGGGCGCTGGAGCATGCCTTCCCGCTTCAAATCACCCGATTTTTTTGTAGACACATACGCCAAAAAAAAAAAACGCAAGAAGAAATACAAATTAGCCGAAAGACAGCCGACAGCCGTGTCCAATACTCTTAAAATCGAAGTAGGTAAATTTTACACTCCTTTTCAGAGAAGCATCCACCAATGGTTGCTCGATTTCTCTCGAATGCGCGCTCCACAAAGAGCGCGGTTAAGCTTCCTCGGGCTCTTACCTTGACGACTGTCGTTCGGCAAGCTCCATTTCAAACCGGAGAATGGGTAATTGCATGCCATTCAGTTAAGAAAAAAGGACGGAGTGGCTTGTCTGCCCGTGTATACGCACATTATACCGGGCGACGATTGAGCGCGCTCAGAACCAGACGCAGTACCGATGCAAATGCGCTCCCACGACGAATACCGGAACGGTTCATACGTGCAGGCATTTCTCCACGCGGACGCAGCTTGCCCCAGGCGCCTGAGGCAAGCAGGCAAGAGGAAGGACGTGCCCCCGTGACCGCCACAGAAGCGGAGGAACCCGCAGCACGGGCGACAGATGTAAAGCAATGCCCCCAGCAAACCCCCGCAGAGGCATCGACGCCCGGAGGACAGTCACCCCTTCGCGGGCGACCAGGGCAGAGCCGCGTACGCCACCCGCCACTCGGCGCCAGTCGCCAGATTTGTCAAGGAAGCGAGGCGCCGATGGTACCCAGAAGAAGCGCCGGATAAGACCGCTTAATAGGTTTCTCTCGGGCCCGACGCGCTCCTTCATCAATTCAGCCTGTCCCGCCGCTGACCACGTCTCCTCCCAGGTCGCCCGAGACCCTTCCGACGCGTGCTGGGCGCCCAAGGGGTCAAGGTCGCCCGCACAGTCGCCGTCTCCTCTTTTCTCCCGGCGCAATCGGGCGACCGATCCTTCACTCGCGGCCCGGGCCTTATTCAAAAACCCGGGGAACTGTCGTGCTCCGGCCGGCGCGGGTCCCTCCGCTCTCCGAGGTGGGATTCCGCCCTCGTGCTCCGCGGACCGTGTTCTCTACTGGCGCGAATTCCTCCGATTGATGAACGATTCCTTCCGCGCGTGACTCGCCGGACACCGCCAAGAGCGAAGAGCTCCGCGCGCTGCCGCTGTCGTGTACCCCAAAGGCGGACGGATTTTCAATAAAGGTTCAAGTACCCCGGGCCGGAAAGATTAATTCGCACTTTCCTTCGACGTAGCGACTGCATTATCGTTCCGTCGCGAGCGTAGCATTATAGAAAACCGAACCATCCACTCTGACAAGAACACGAAGTATAATACAGCAAAACCATAGCCGCGGGAGCTGGCCGACAGTTCATTCGGGTAACTTCACGGGCTGACCCCAACTTTAATGCCCGAACAACTGTATCGGGAGGGTCAACCGGATGAGGCACGACAGTGTTGGTTAGTAACAATATTCACGTACAGTCCCTCGTGCTCGGCAAGGGCCCAGTGCAAGTCCTGGTAGAAGGAGCAAGACTCGCTCTAGTTCTGGGACTAAGGATCAAGTTCTGGTACAAAGACCTCACTCTACGTCTTCCTGCTGGTAATCCTAGACATCAGGAAGAGACGCTGGACATCACAGAACTCAGGGACATTCCTACAACTGGAGATCCGGGAGCAAGTTAGAGAAGAAGACCCTTTCAGAGTTCGCCGACCCGCGATACGCACTCCAGGCGCCATGGCTTGTGCTAGTCCTTGGACCAGTACCAAGTCTTGGCACAAAGACCCCACCGAACGTCTTAGTGCTGATGATCGTATACAGACACCAGAAAGAATCGCAGGACATCACTGGACTCGGGCACGTTCCTACAACTGGACACCCGAGAGAGGGTCAGAGAAGAAGAGCCTTCCAGAGTTCGTCGAACGGCGAGACGCGCTAGAGGCGGCCGGGGTTGCGCTGGTCCTTGGACCATGGTACCAAGTCCTGGTACAAGACAGCACCCGATGTCTTACTGATGATCCTAGACACCAGCGGGTCATCACTGGACTCGAGGACGTTCACAACTGGACGTCTGAAAGCGGGCCGGACAAAAAGACTCTTTCAGAGTTCGTCGACCGGCGAGACGCGCTCGAGGCGACGTGGCTGGCTGCCAGGAAGACCACGTGTCCCACGTTGCTGTTCACGGTCCCCGACCGGTCGTCCCGCGTACGCTGCCCACCCCGCGCATTTCCCCTCGATGAACAAGGGGGCCACTAATCTCGCCGCCTCTTTCCCGCCAAAACGTCGACAGCGCACGCCCCGACCCGAGACCTCCCCCGAGGACACGAGAGGATAGACGGGGGCAAGACCGCAGGTTCACTGCGGCGGCCCAAGTGAGAACGCACCGGCTGCCGTACACTCGGAACACGGATCGTCATTAAGCCGCTCGCTTGTTTGCACTGGCCGTGGCGACGGCGTGCCGCAGCCGCTCCGTGGGCGCATAAATCTCGGCTGGCGGAGCGCGCGGATGCAAACGAACGGAACTGAGGCCCCCGCGAGACAGTCACGACACCCGCACGCCGCGGCCATTATACAACGCCGCGTCGCTCGCCTCCGCCGATTCCGCCTAAAAGACAAGGCCTCGGCATGACGTCATCGTTGGTGGATCCAAGCGGCAAACACGCTGAAGCAAGCTCCGTCTTGGCGACTCCGCGTGCTAGCGTCGCGCTCGTGGTACTGCGGGAAGCGCTGGAGACGATGCAGACGCAAGCGAGGCGACGCTGCGTGGACCAACTATAGTGATGACGTTGAGGGAGGGAAAGGCCTCGTCTTCTAGGTGCCTCCGCCCACTGGTTTGGTTTGGTTGGCGGACCCCGACGGCTGCGTCCGGCCAACGGCTGTTCCGGTAACCAGTGCGCCTTAATTAATGGGCTCCCGCGGTTTCTAATTATGGCGGCGCGGTGAGAAAGTAATTAAAAAGCGAAAAGGGGGGGAGGGGGGGGGGGGGGGGGGGGGCAAGCGCGGACGTAGACCCGGCGCCTCGGCGTGGTTCGTCGCCCTCCGAGCGCCATTAACGCCACCGCGGGCCGCGCTCTTGTTCGGGTTACCTGACTCGGCGTCTCTCGGCGTCCGCCATCGCCGCCTCATTTGTCTCCCGACGTCGCCCTTGACCCCGCACGCCTCATTACCCGATTTTCGGTGGCGGACGCGACGCGCTCGCGCAGCGATTCGCGGTCACTCGGCGGCGTCCAGGTGCGTTTCCGATAAAGCCCTTTGACACGGCGGCGCCGCGGTGCCGGCCAATCAGGCGGATCGGTCGCGCCTCCGCGCGTTCGGAGCCGTCTCCGCAGCACCAGGGCGGTTGTAATTGCCTCGAGAAGGGGTGGGGCTATTGTGCCAATATTACGAGTCGAACAAATCGAGCTGCGCCGTAAACAGGCAGGTGCGTGCAGTTGTTTCTTTGGTTGCCCTAAAAAAGGGGAACGGCTCGCCACAGCAAGCAACCAAGCAGCCAGAAGGGCGCCTCGAACGGCAAAACAGAAAAAGGGCAAAAGACTGGCCGGTGAAGAACCTCGAACCTCTCCTCGTTCGAATATAAATATCCGGAGCGCACACTCGAACGAATTGGTGGGAAGGTCACAGACGGTACTCTGCCCCTCGAGGTTTACTGAAACACTTTACACGGTCAGTGTCGAAGAAAGCGAGGATTCCAGTGGAGGTAGTTTGGGGAACAAAAAGCGTACGACAGGCAGCTGAACGCACGCCGTTCCTTGACCTGTGCCTCGCACTCGGCTTTCGGGATCAAGTCGGAAAGATGCGCTCGGCAAACTGAGTTTCCAAAGAGCCAGAGCAGGGCTGTCCGAAAAGAACATTTTTCATCGGAAACACGGGGCCCGAACGATTGCCGGCAGCACCTGCGCGTCGTGACGGTGCACAGCCCTGGGCGCCCAGATTCCGAACTAAACGAGAGCCGTCCGCGAAAGCCGCGCATCACGGCGCGAACAATGGCGAGCCGCGACTTTTGATTTACGGCTGTTGACGCAGCTTAGGCGCAGCTGTGGTCCCGGAGGGACCCCCGTGTGAGATCGAATGAACGCTGGACTGTCTACTGGGCACAACCTCCCGTGACATTACTTCGTAGCCTCGGGGCAGCCCGCCCTCAGGCTACCAAGTAACGTCACCGCGGAGAACTTCCTTTCTCGACCAATAAAGGCTGAATCAAACATTTGCGTTTAAGTGCGACCGACTGCGTAAGGTTTCGCGGACCTCGGTCGCAATGGCGACCATCTTGCTGTAAAACACTCATAAGAGGTCGTATCCTACAGTCGGTCCCACTGAAACGGAAATGTCTGAATCGGCCTTTATGGGTAGGAGAAGTCGGTTATTCATTGAGACGCCACACAAATGAGGAAGCGCAATTCGCTAACCGCGGCTACGCGTTGGCGAGCACATCTGGCCAATTTCACACCGCGAATAACGAATAATCCCCTAGCGGTAGTAATGAGCAACAGGTGCGAACCCCGATCAATTACTCCACTCTATTATCGTTGGAGTTGAAGGTTATAACTTTCGATGACTCAAAATGCGCTGTACTTACAATTAGGGTTCCGCGTTTTCGGTTTTTATTTTTCAAAATCCGGCGTAATTTTTTTGGTGTTCAATTTAAAATTCAATTTTCGGTTTTTTCTCGGTGCATATTTATTCCCCCCAAAGTTTACCGGTTTATTTCGGTGAATATGAAAGAAACACCATCGGACACCGGATCAGGTGATCCTTGTAGCTGTGATGTTTGTGATCCCTCAAAGAATAACGGCACATATACATACGTGGTCTTCGCTACAACTTCCGTCAAGACACACCTCAAAATCGCGGAATTCGCAGGGATAATCTTCAGCGCGCTTCTTTTTCCTTCCCATTCTGACGACGTGACCGTCCGAGGTGATGACCGCACAAGAGTCAGCGGAATGGCAAAAAAAAAAAAAAATAATAAAGAAAAAATCATTGTATTTATGTTCTCAACCACAGGGAAGTTTGAGAGAGGGTGTTAAGAAAGGTATTAATAGCTTTCCTCGATGTCCTCTGAAGTGCATGAAGTGAAAAACCTTATACTAGCCCACATCCAAACTTTTCTTTTAGGACCGCGAACTTGACACACTAAGCCCGATCACAGAAAGGACACAGATGTCCCGTGAGGGCCAATCCAAGACCTCTTTTGTAGGGAGCCTTCATGTGCGCTTTGCTAGCGCACATGAAGGCACCCTACTCTTTTGTTGCATGTTGAACCTTGGAAGAAGCCAATCACGAAGACGTCCCACAATGTCGAACCTTGCAAAGCCCCCCCCCCCCCTCTCTCTCTCTCTCTCTCTCTCTCTCTCTCTCTCTCTCTCTCTCTCCCCCCCCCCCTTTCCCTTACCAGCCTCGACGCGGTCCTAAAAAACTGACCTTCGGTTAAAACCGAATTTTAGAAAACGGATTAGACGTACTTTCATCGGTTTTTATCGGTTTAAACCTAAAACGCCGAACCTACTAAAAACTTGCCTTTTTCGGTTAAAACCGAATTTCCGAAAATAGATTCGGCGTACTTTTATCGGTTTTTATCGGTCGAAACCGAGAACTCCGAACCCTACTTATAATGTTGCGCTCTTGGGCACACTCGCTGGTAGAATCGGCGAAGGCAGCAACGCCTGCGGGCCTGCCCGTCCGGTCAGTTGAAAACTTATCCCGGGTTTGCAGTCCTCAGACACCACATTTTAGTGTATTTTGCTCGCTGATAAAAAGGAAAAAAGAAAAGTTTCAATTACAATTAGTTCGCATCATAGCCCCGAGGGTATAATGTGTGGTTGTGATGGAGGAACCGCCACTGCTGCAGCCACGACAAAACGATTGATATTTCCAGAACCATTTCAATTTAATTTCAAAAACCCATAATATATATTTCCTAATAAATCTTACAATCACTCTCGTAAACTACAATACCTTGGATCACCGAATGCCATGTAGCAAACGGAACGTCGCCATAACGTCGAAAAATGGCCAACGACATCTGCGGGACATTTGAAACGACCGAACGTAGAAAGCTGAGAAACGTATTTGGAACGTGTATATGACGTCGTCGAAACGTCAATTGCGACGTTCTCTTGCGGACGTTTAACTGTCCCGCTGACGTCAAAAGAAGAGAACATCCCGACTAGGGATCGGTAGTATTTCGAATACCGTATTTTCCGGGCTGTGGTCCGCACTCGGTATATAGTCCGCAGGGCCAATTTAGGCCGAAAAAAAAAAAAGTTTTTACTTAGATAGTCCGGACCCGGTGCATAGTCTGGCACGCCGTGCATAGCGCACACCTGGTGCTTAGTCGACACAAAACTATTCTCATACAGAGTTCCCCTTGACAAATGTCTGCTTTCTCAGCTCACAAAGAACCTCGTATTATACATAAATCATCATTAACATACTCTTTCATTCAGAAGATCCGTCACGTCTCGTTATAATGAACCCTCTTGCAAAATTCCTGTATAGCTCGCAAGCGTAGATAGTCCGCACAGTCTAACATTTCAACTTTTAAACATGCATAGCCCGGGGACTATAGCCACGAAAACACGTGCAACTATTTGAAATACGTTCTTAAGATATGTTGACCCCGATTTGCCTTAAAATTTGCTGAACACACCAACAAACATCGCCGAAATAGTATCCCAAATATTAGATCGAAATATCCGTTTTTTCAGGAAGTTACTGAATTTACAATTTTGGTCCTCACCGTGCATTTTAATGTGGATGTCTCTACTGGCAGCAACGAAAAAGTGACGCCAGCGGAAGGCAGGGGTTCACTCTTTGGACTGCAGTAATGTGATTGGTCCGAGTCTTTTTGTAGCACCTTTGGTAGCAGCCAAAAGTTAATTTTGGTGCAGTAAAAAAGTACTCTTGGAGAGCATAAGCACACGCGTCATTTTCATTCATACTAGTTCGAATATCGCGTTAAGGTGTATGCGTCTCTGTCTACTTCGCCTTCCTACATCTGTGCAACAGGATGGCAGGTTTAATTCCCTAGCTAGCAGTTTAATTCAATTTAGAAGCACAAGGCACTGTATCAAGATGTTGATTGATGAAGGACAGAGCGAACTACTGTTCAAAATCAAACAAACTAAATAGTATGTTGAAAGGAGCGAGAGTATGTAGGAGCTAACTGGTTGGGAAACATTACGATTTAAACCCTGAGACAAGGGTTATTTTAAAAGGCTTCTCCGTTAATTTATTTCTCCCCTTCTAAGGGTTTAAATTATAAGAGCACATTCCACTAAAATGATGTCAGTATATAATAATTTCGAGCACCCAAATTGATATATATATATATATATATATATATATATATATATATATATATATATATATATATATATGTGTGTATGTGTGAGTGTGTGAGTGTGTGTGTGTGTGTGTGTGTGTGTGTGTGTGTGTGTGTGTGTGTTTTAAGTTTGAAAGGTTGTATTTAAACTGCCGTTTTTAATTTAGATATCAAACAAAGCTTTCGTCGTTTGATTCTGAACATCAATTACATATTATAAGCAGAACTTCAAAACAACAACTAAAATGTAAAAAATATGCTTTCTTAAAAAAAAAAAAAAGTTGAGCTTGTTTCGGTTATTTCTAAGCATGCATTTACCGCTCCACCTAATTTCGTTTCATTTACTGTATTGACTGAGCCGTCGAACGGATGGAACCTATATAAAGGTAATAGCTAAAAGAGAGTTGCCGTAAAAAAAAATAAATCAGTCGATAAACGTTTTAGCGCAGTACTTAAGTATTCTTGACGCATCTCCAATGTAAAACAATATATCGTCCGAATATCGCAGTCTGTCGCGTAGTTTTATTCCGAAACCGTGTTGACGTTCCGCTCTGGAGGAGTGATTTCCTTTTAACTCGCGGGTGCGCTGCGGCGAAGCAAAACAAATTTAGAATCGCGACGCCTACTACGTGATTTTCGCTTCACTGCTGCACACCATGACAAGCGCATTCAACGATTCTAGCTATCCAATCAGAACAGACAACGAGTATGAGAAGGTTTGCGAAACTTCGCGAGTACTGTCATTGTTACAGAGATCAAATCGAATATAATGGTATTTGAGGATATAATCGAGGGTTCTGAAAATTCCCACAAGCCTACCGTAACAATCCGGCCGTGTAGCGGGGCTAGATTTATTATATATTTTAGTATTAATAAAGTGAAAATACGTTTTGGCGCAACGTTGGCGCAAATTCGTCACATTTTGGCAAGATGTAGCAGGATAAGTGCTTTGGCGCAGTTTTGCGCAAATGACGTAGCAATCGTATCACTGGGACCGTAGAATTTGTTCCCAGCTGCTTCTAAGTATATAGTTTCATAAATAAATGCTTTGGAAGATCGCTCCAGCACCCGCGCACTTGCACGGAGCAAATGCTTGGCACAGTCTATATTTTTAGACTACTCGCTCGACTGGCAAGCCTGCCTGCTACTGATGCCACGGCACTGGAAAGCGCGGGTATAACTGAATATTGGGGTTTACATCATTTTTATTTGCAGATTTCACAATAACTATTCTGAATTTCGCGATACTAAATAGCATACCGAAAGGGTAAAGGCAGGGAATTCAGAAAATATAATCAGTTGGGGTAGGTAAAAAAATTGCCGGAGGGGAAAAAATGTATTAAGAAAACAAAATGTATTTGCAGAAAGTATTTGAGGATGATTAAATACTCTAGTTCAGTTTTGTATTTAAATACTTTTCTTAACAGTGCAATTTGATTTGTAACTAAATACAGTTTTGCCGAAGTATTTTGTATTTGTATTTCAATACATTCTTTTTTTTTTAAGTATTCAGCCCATCCCTGATTTCGAATTTCGACGCGACGTCCCGACTGCCACCGACGTCTTTTCGACAAACGTCTGCTGGTTGTGCGCAGATGACAATAAAGCATCACGGAGTGTCTTCGTAAAGACAGGTTCCCGAGCCTAAAGTTTGGAATAAGTTGCAATGCGGACTTGCAAGCGTGTATAAGGGCTACTCACAGGCGCTCATAGCTGTGTGCGCGACTGCTGAGCGCGTACTGACGGCGAGCTTCCGCAGTTCTTTTGCAACGTGCATTTCGCACCAACAAGACTACCACCGGTCTTAGCAGCCTATTCATGTGAGCTCGTTCTGAGCATGCGCTTTAACATCACCCTCAAATACGGCGTCCAGTGAATACCCCCTATTCTCTTCACGCCAAGGGAAAAAAACTAGGTTTTTTGCACGCTTCATACGCTGTACGAAGTAGTGCTTAAGCTCAAAATGTATCTCACAATCTGTCTGCAGTGCTGGCTTTTGAGAGCGCTTTCCATGCACGAGCGCTCGTGTACGCAAAACACTCAGGAGCGCCGTGCTTTCGTAGCTGTGCCTTTGCCAGCACTAAAACCAACCTGTAAAACGCAGCAAAAAAATTAACATTCTTTTTTTTTTTTTGCATTTGAAGTGTGTACATTTTTAAAACAAATAACTGGTCTTAAATACATATACATGTATCTTAATTCACCTCCAAAAAAGCGGAATAAATAACGTTCTACAAGGATCAGAACTTTCCTCACTGCGGTTCTCGAAGTGAAAACGGGTTCCGTGTGTTTCACTGCTGCTGCTCGTGTTCTCTCTCAGAGAGCAAGACAAAACGGCGACGTCGAACACGGACTTTCTCAAAATCGTAAATTAGCGAGGGAAAAAAAAAAAAAACGAAGGAAAGAAAAGCAGACGCTCTTCCCACACAAAGCAAACCGATCCCAGTGGGCAGGAGAGCGCAATGAAAGACATTATAGCGTTCCGTCTGTTCGGAAACGAGAACCAGTCCGAAAGAGGACGGTTGCGTCAGGTCGTTAGGTTGCCCTTGTGAACGGGCCTCCGCCAGGGTCGATGTCCGGACCGAGTTGGCAGACAAACCGTTCGGCGGTACGAGGCTGACAGATTCGTTTTTCGATAACCAGACAGGAGGGCCTTTTTGTGCGCCTTGCCAACAAGAAAAAGTTTAGGGAAGAACAAGAAACGTGCATACCCAGCCATACTCGATAATACGCACACCAAACGGAAAAGGGTCACGTGACAACAGGATCCCAAGTGCCGGGTTGGGCGAGTCTGCTGGCTGAGAGTCTGCTCGCCGTTCGAAAATACTCAAAGATCCTTAATGAACAAGAAAAACAAATGAATGACTGGTATCATTTCCTTCCCAATAAAATGACCATACAGTATCCACCTCAAAAACGGCGTTACGTGGGAACATAACAAACGCGCACCATTCGAAAGCTTTTTTTTTTTTTTGCATGCTTACGCTTACGCGAGTTATTTTTATTCATTTTTTTTTTTATAGCTAAGCTGTAGCATTTGTGATAACACTGCACGGTAGTAAGCAAGACAGAGTATATAATTGGTCTCACCTCCCGATGAACTAGCTAGGTCGCACCAGAAGTCAGTTACAAATCAGGGGGTATATTCCTCGCACGTTAGAGCAATGGACCACGTGATTTGTAAATAACTCACGATTCAACGTAGGCCCCTTGCTTCGACTCTAATGCATCGTACACAATGACACAAAATGTAATACGCGCGAGCTGGAAACGAATCGAAAGTTGGTCCCAAAACAAAATCGAGAAAAAATAACAAAAAAGGTAAGGTTACTGAGCAGCAGATCACGTATATGAAGCTGAACACTAGAAATCGAACAATTATACATAGCAATGGTCTCAAACTCATTTGAGTGTGGAGGCCAGATAGGCCACACCGGAAAGGTCGAGGGCCAACGTAAGACAGGGGGGGGTTAAATATTTTAAAGAGAAGAGACCCGGTGCTCCAAGTATTTTGTAAACTCTCAATATTGCCAGTGTGATGTCTTTAGATTTGGTTTGACAAGAATTAAAATGACACCGCCCCGTCAACGTACTAGAATTTTTAATAGAACAAAAGTTCGAGTACACTGTTGTTCCCGTTGCTCAATGCACTCAGGAATTCACCAAGCTCAACACGTCTCTAGAAAAAGAATCAGTTAATTTGACAGTTCTTGCTTTCCTGACGTTTTGTATTACAACCCTCTGAACAAATACTTGTCTTTTAATGGTGATATATTTTAATGCGAGAATCTTGAGTTTATGGCTTTATCTTTGGCAGTTGCTCCTGCTACTAGAGAATTCGAGCAGTCGAGATGTATTCTTCAGCGAACAGCTCGCTCTTGCAGCCTGGTAGCGGGATTGTTGTACTATACAAACAGCTGGGAATAAAAAAATAAAGCGTAACAAAGGGCAAGTGAACAAAGGTAAGTATCTATATGAATACGTTAAAAGATCAGAGCTACTTTTTGAGCGAAAATGTATCGGTGAGATGAGATCACGATGGCGCATGCCATTTCTAATGCTCCAGACATGGGAACCGGGACTCGTTGCCGGTTGCGTGCGGGCCGCGTCCCAGCGAGTCGCGGGCCGCATGTTTGAGACCCCTGATATATAAAGATGGGATGTGCGAAGAAAAAAAACAAAAAAAAAAAAACAGATTTCACACTCACACTAAAACCCCGATAATTATCACTGTTGCCTTCTCGTCCGTGATATCAATCGTGAAAGAAATAGAAGTAATGATTTAGGGGAACTCCCCACGACTTCCACCTCGAGCGCAACTCGCACCCTTTAGGGCTGGGCGACTGCAGGTGTGCCGCTAGCCTCGAAGGGGTTCCAGACAAACGGATCTCGAGTGAAAGGCAATTTCTTGAAAAAAGAAATACGAGGAAAATGTTTTTGAGGGGCACGGAAAATCCTAGTTCACGCTGCAAACTTTCGTTTCTACCGGTAAACCGTGTCTACGCGTCCATAATCGCTGTGCGCCTATCCAAATCCCCCCCCCCCCCCCCAACACCCTACTCCATGGGCCATAAAAATGTGCGGAAACCTAGTCGACCGAAGGCGGCGGCGGTGTTCAAAGGGCTACGGGCGCCTAAGGCGTACGTGGGGGTAACCGCTCCACCCGAATTTCTCGCTGCAAGTCCTATCAGGAGCCACGCCCTTGGAATCCCACCGCTTTTATCGAAGCCGCACGGCTGCAATTGCCAATAGGAGCAGTGGGCCTCTATGGCAACCACCGCAGAAGCCCACTGCTTCTCTATTCCAGTCTTCGGTAAGCGAAGTGCCTCTCGCAGCCGCCTCAGCGTGCGAATCCGCGCCCGTGCCTGCCGATAAAGTCTTTCGATAAGGTTCGCCGTCTTTTACATGTTACAACCAACACACGCGCCGAAGCACATTTTGCGGGAAGATACATGGTGTTAATTCTACCTTAAAACTTACACTGTCAGGTCACGTCACGTCACATATCTCTCTCTCTCTCTCTGCGTGCGTGTGTGTGTTTGTGTGGGCGCGCACGTGCGCGCCCGGTTTCGGTCGATACAATTTTTTTTTTTTTTTTCCAAGTTCGCCGACAGGCTGATTTTAAAAGAGGGCTTGTTTGCGGGCCACTGCATGCTTCAAGCTCAGTCGGGGTGGGAATCGGCAAATTAGATCAGAGACGCTGATAACGGCCCGGTGCTAGGTGGTGGTTGGGTTGGGTTGGGCTGCCTTCGAAACACGCTAAAAAACATTACCAACAACGAAGCACCCAAGCCTCGAGCAAGAAGTGTTCCAATTTCGTTACTTTACGGGGGAAGAGAAGAAAGATGCGTCTACACGAGACGTAATTCCAAGGTTAGACTGAAGTGGCGACGGGCCGAGGCGTGCCTCGAGAGATACCAAAAGTGGGAGCCTCTCACAGCTCAATTCCCAACAAAGTCATCCGCGAAAACAACGCTCGGAGCTCACAAAATACCGATGCTACTCATTCGCGTCCGGTTAAGAGATGAAAAATGATTCCTTCCGACAGAAAAGTCGCGGAAAATGGGAAAAGCACGCAAAAAAAAAAAGAAAAAAAAGTGCACGTCCACTCAAACGTCTTAATTTCGTTCGCGCAACGGAAACTACAGCTCACAACTTCATAACTTCCACGAGTCGCAACGCCTATTCATGTACTTCCATCCGCGCCGAAGCTTAACTAAAGGAGCGACCTAACTAAAAAAAAAAAAAACGTGGACGTCAAAAACAAAACTAAAAAAGAACAATGAAAACGGGTCCAGTACACGAGGTAGCACATCGTTCTTCTCCATTATCGCGGCCCTACAGAGACGTCCGAAGGAACCATTCGTCATGGTCAGGGTGCCACGAAGTGCACCGAGCCCAAGAAGCTGCCTCAAGAACCTCGCCACTTGGCTCTTGCCGCCAGAGCAAAACACGAACACACGCTCCATCGGGTGTCAGCCGCAGTCGGGGACGGCCAAGGCGGAAACGTATACCAAAAACCGGGATGGTCGCGTCGGCACACCGATTCTGAAGTCACCCAACAGGCGGGGCCGACCAAGATCACAGACGGCACCGGCTCGTGATGGCTATCTACAGTCCGTTCCATCTTACGATGGACCGCAACGGACGCTGCCAACCAACGAAGCCAATCCAGGTACCTTGCGGCCGTCACGTGACATTCCAGAGGACTGCCGCGAGCAGCGCTGGGCGCCAAGTCACGTGGTACGCGCAAAGCGCCGGATCGATGGCTCACGGCGCCCGCGGATGGTCCAGCGTGACGTGAAACGGAGCTTCGTCCCGCGGTGTCCGAAGACGCGCCTGCAATCTGGTCCCAGACGCGGGCAGCACACGGCAACGACGCAACTGCGGCGGCGGGAAGGAAGGCCAGCCTCCGATCGGTCCTCTTTTTATTCTGTAGCAATATCCTAACGGTCTGGGCCGTAATTGGGCGCGCCGCTGCTCAGCGCTGTCTGTCACGACGTTCGCCAGTCCATTTTTCATCTTCCGGGGCCGACTCGGAGAGCCAAAAAGTGGCTCCGCCGAAATAGCTGCAGCTCAAATTATCGTGCGCGCCTGTTCGCGTACTTTCTATCGCACCCCTCGTCCACGCTCGCCCACCGAAAGCGAAAGCCGGCTGCCATTTTTGTGTGAATCGTTAGAAACGGAAGTCCAGTCCAGGCTGTTTGGACCGCGGGGCGTCGATGACCCCTGTGCGCGCGCATAGCCCCGGCCGCTGCCGACGTAATGGGCCTCATTACAGCGTGCCGAGGGAGAGTCCCTCCCCACTCCGTTATCCACGAGGAATTCGACGCCGCCGTCTCCAGCTCGAAGCACGTCTCTCCTCCGCATTGCGCATGGAGACTGGAGTGACATATCGCAAGACGGGCCATGCCGAACGTATCGTTGTGGACGCTTCCTGGGTGTACACGTCCGTTTCCCGCCGAAAGCCAGGACATGGGGATGTGCGAAAACTGCTTCGAATGGAATAACGCAGCGTCATCCTTAGCTTTGACGAAGACCCCCCTGACACGACTAACGTGGCAATCGTGTAATTGGTTCGATTCGCTTTGGGCCATCGTTTGGAGCGGCCAAAAGTACATTTTTTGAGCAGAGAAAATAACGTGAACCCTTTGATTATATGTTCAAATACACGCGTTCGGCCATTCAACCTGACCAAAACGCCTATAAATATTCAAAAAAAAAAAAAAGCGAGCCAGCATTTTTTGTTGTCTCGTTCCTGTGCCGGTTCCCTAAGAACCCGGACTGCCTGATTAGTCGTGCCCAGCGTGGTCGTGCCTAAAATCATTTCTTTTTGTTTGGTCAAAAAGGCCCAAAGCAGCTGCCACTTTTTAAACAACGGTTATTTTATACAAGGTGTTTTTTTTTTTTTTAAGTTTAACAGATTAAAAAAAATAAAAAAAAAACGTGAACGCTACACTGCGGTTTGTGCAGGTGAGTTATAGGGCCAGGGGGCCCATAGTATAGGGGGCTAATCGTAACGATCAGTCGGCTAATTAAGTAAAATTGCTTCATTAACTTTTTTAATTATGGAAAAGAGACGGATCCAATTAGAAACTTGGTGAGCGGTATCGAAAACCACAAAATCAATCATTTTTAGAAATATTGAGCGCGCGGGAAGCCTAGAAGTGCGCTAAAGGTACCACTTGAGCAACAAGTGCGAGGCTGGGGCTACCTCACACGCTCAGTATATACAGGGTGTTTCACGAAAGGTGGACACATTCGATATTGCAAAAACTACGCGTCGCAACAAAAAATGGCTCGTGTCGTTTCGGTCCTGGGCCAGGGGCCCATTTAGAAAAATTATTAAAGTCCGGGATAATTAAGTTGTTAATTATTTTTGCGTAATTAACTTTTTAATATTGTGTTTAAGGGCATGGTTTCAATTAGAAAATTGCTCAGCATCATCAAAAAACACTAAATCAACAAATTGCAGAATGGTTGAAGGCACGCGAAGCATCTTACGGCTTTCTGACAGGCCGCACAAATTCGACGGGTTTTTAAGTTTCAGCTTGCTATCGAAGCGCATCTCGGCCCCGACGGCACCGCGCCCCGTGGAAAAATAGTGCAACCTGCCTCTGCTGCGTCGCGCGATGATAGCGCAGCAGAGGTTGGTTGCACTATTTCTCCACGGGGCGCGGTGCCGTCGGGGTCGAGATGCGCTCCGATAGCAAACCGAAACTTAAAAACCCGTCGAATTTGTGCGGGCTTTCAGAAAGCCGTAAAATGCTTCGCGTGCCTTCTATCGTTCTACAATTTGTTCGTTTAGTGTTTTTCGATGATGCACCGCAAGATTCTAATTGAAACCATGCCCTTAAACACACTATTAAAAAGTTAATTACGCAAAAATAATTAACAACTTAATTATCCCGGGCTTTAATCATTTTTCTAAATGGGCCCCTGGCCCACACTCTAAAAAAAAAAAAAAAAAAAAAGGTATCACCTCACACCCCTTTCGCCCCATATAATGCACCCCCGAACATCAGTTCGACGTACAGCGCACTATAGTCGAACAGATGGCCCCAAATTTTACGAGGGGCTTGATAGCGGTGCGATATAAATAATTTATTAAATAGCTAAAACACGTATCAAGAATCACAGAAAGAAAACATTGAGGTTTTGCAGTAGGGCCGAAAAAACCCAGATTTTTTTTTTTTGTAGTCTGTAACACTTACATTAGCTATTTTAATAAGTTGTACCGCACGGCTATCAAGCCTCTCGTGAAAGTTAGTACAGTCAGATCGACCTCAGTGCGCTGTACGTCGAACTGAAGTTTTGGGGTGTATTATATGTAGGGCTCCGTGTTTTCGGAGTTTATTTTTCGTGAAATTCGGAGGGTGTTTTTCGGAGTTTATTTTTTGTAAATCCCCGATTCTCCGAAATTCGGAGATTAATTTCGCAGTGTTTTGTATTAAAAAATAATAAATAATAACCCAGGGTGTCTACCAAATTCATATTTTAAAATTCCCTGACTTTTCCAGGTTTTCCCTGACTATTTAAACGTCGATACCTTAAAATCAATAAACTGCCGGAGGTAACCGCAAGGAAGCTCGTAGTCATCCCATCAATATATCCCGCGGCCGTGCGAGGTGGAGTGGTTCAGGATGTAATAGAGAAGTTTCAACTGCCCCTCTTCGCTATTTTATACAATCTCTATGGTCCATAGCCTTCACTATTACCCCCAGAAACATACCCTCTCCTTTCTCTAAATCCCAAATCCCATGGCCCAAACTGGAAACCAAAAGAGTAGCTTTTGTCGTGACACGAATGGTACGATGACCTGTTTCCCTGAACCAACCTTGACGAGACAAGCCGTAAGACCCCCTGTTGACAACGGTCCGGGGCTTGAAAGATAATTATGGTGTCATTTTCCCAGGACCATTGATCCTACGCTGCTCAGATTGTAAAAAAAAAAAAAATAATAATAATAATACTTTTTGTGTGTATGGGTGTGTGTGTGGGTTGGGGGGGGGGGGGGGGGGAGAGAGGTGGCATGGGACTACTTTCACTTTGGAAGATGTTTAGAATACAGCATTGAGCAGGGTTTACTGTTTCAGAGAGTTTGGTCCCAGTACCTGATCAGTACATCCATCTGTTCTCTCTGACTTACTTTGTTCAGTGACTCATCAAAAGCAACCACGGGATATGGCACGCTAGAGAGGCTTGCTAGCAACTTTTCAAAGTATCGGCCGATACCATGACATGTGGTATATCCCACTTTGTCTTTTCCAAGCTACATTTTTCTGGCGGTCTCACACATGGGGAACATCAACGGAAACAGCGAGGCAGACGCTGCCGCTGAATGGAAAGACCCATGAATATAGTTATAGTGTTCAAGCACCACATGATCCCGGCTTTTATAACTTCCTTCTTCAATCAAAAGCCACCACCCACGTCTTTGCAGGGGGGCTAAGAGCTTCAGTGGCGGTGGTTAGACGCATTGCCGGAGCTTTACAAGCGCTATTGCTACCTCCAGACAAAACACCCGTTGCAGTCGCGGAAGGCAAGTCCGCATTTGTCGCAGTTTTGAAAAATATGATTGGGCTCTGGGAAACGCTTTGCAGATATTTCATAGCAGCTTGATGTTTCTTACCCTCAACATGAGTAGTAATCGCCCTATTCCCCATGTTGCTCAGGGAGAACTTTTTGCAGCACATTGTGCAGTGAGCACTATTTGGATAATTTGGAACGGGCCGAATCCAACTTGCATTCGTGGATATGTCCGGGTTTGTCCAGTTGAGCTTGAAGGAGCACTTCCTCGACAGCGACGTAGTCACTTTCACATATCTCCACTTCCGCAAAATAGCGCAATAGAAAGCTTAACCCAAAGCCACAAACGCACGCGGCAGAGCTCGTAGAGTGCAGGCGTCCAGCGCGTCCAGGTTGCGTTTACGGGGAAGCGCGAAAACACCATATCTGACCCACGAATGGATCGCTAGGCGCGCGTCAGGCGCGCGTCTCTCAGAGGGCAGATGAATGAACGACGGCTGTTCTCTTCCCAGTGAGTGGTGACCCGCGCCACCTAGTATCGGCCAGAGTGACTGTTTCTCCTCGTACTAGAGCAACCCCACCTGACAAGAGTCACGAACTAAACAAAATGGCCACTGCTACTCTGCTTCACTAGTAACTGTGAGTAACTCTTTAGCCGCCATACTTTAGCATTGCTACTCTGAAGTGTAGTTTATTTAGTGGCTTTAGAGTGTACTAAAAGAACGACGAGCCGCCAGCTTCGCACATGCTCTCGTGTAAAGCGCAGCGCGTGGAAAATTGGGCGGGTCGAATCGTGCGTCGCGCCGCCGCACTTGATGGCACTTGTGGCTATGCCTGCCCGTGCCTGTCGCTTTTAGCGTAAGCGTGCGAGCATTGGGTAAATTCCCTGACTCGGCAATCTTTTTGGAAATTTCCCTGACAATTCCCTGACTTTTCCAGGTGTCTTAAAATTCCCTGACAATTCCCGGTTTTCCCGGTCGGTAGACACCCTGTAACCGGATGCAAACGTATGCCAGATAAAAAATAAAACGCGCTTAATCAATTACGATTTCTTCAGTTGAATTTGGCGTTGGTGTCATTAGCAATACTAGTTTGTCCCACGGCAAGCACACAAGTGTGGCTTCGTAAACGTCGATACCTTAAAATCAATAAACTGCCGGAGGTAACCGCAAGGAAGCTCGTAGTCATCCCATCAATATATCCCGCGGCCGTGCGAGGTGGAGTGGTTCAGGATGTAATAGAGAAGTTTCAACTGCCCCTCTTCGCTATTTTATACAATCTCTATGGTCCATAGCCTTCACTATTACCCCCAGAAACATACCCTCTCCTTTCTCTAAATCCCAAATCCCATGGCCCAAACTGGAAACCAAAAGAGTAGCTTTTGTCGTGACACGAATGGTACGATGACCTGTTTCCCTGAACCAACCTTGACGAGACAAGCCGTAAGACCCCCTGTTGACATAACGTTTACGTGAAGGTAGCGGAGCGGCTACTCAGCAGATCATAATGATATTACTATATCTATACTAGGCATGCTTAGGGCTTTCTATAGAGCTAAAGAAATAAAATGTACCTTAAGTACAGACAAACTAATGACCTGTCAAAGTTGACCAAAAATCGACCTGAGTGACGAGTTTGACATTTCTTTTAGAAAACATTCAAATTATTAGAAATATATTAATACGTCAAGGTATCTTTATAGTACCTATTAAATGAGGGGGAAAAGTTAGAATGGTGTAGAAAAAACTCTAGCGCCAGCGGAGGGTGTCAAACACGCGACCTGCGACGGCAGGCAAAAACACTCGTTTCTGCCACTGCGGCCTCTATGCATCGTAACTCGAAAACAAAAAGTCTGGGAAACATGCGGTTTGCGCCCGCCTTCATTTAAGAAATGCCCCCCAAATATATATTTTTTTCGTGAAAATTAAAATTAGACTCTTTCAGCCTGCCCGATATGGTAGGTTTCAACTCAAATCGGAAAGGCTAAAAGGGTCTAATTTTTAATTTTCACGAAAAAAATATATGTTTTGGGGGCATTTCTCAAATGAAGGAGGGTGCAAACCGCATGTTCTCCAGATTTTTAGTTCTCGAGTTACGAAGCGTAGAAGCCGCAGTGGCAGAAACTAGTGTTTTTGCCTGCCGTCGCAGGTCGCGTGTTTGACACCCTCTGCTGGCGCTAGTGTTTTTTCTACACCCTTTTAACTTTTCCTCTTCATTTAATAGGTACTATAAAGATACCTTGACGTATTAATATATTTATAATAATTTGATTGTTTTCTAAAACAAATGTCAAACTCGTCACTCAGGTCGATTTTTGGTCAAATTTGACAGGTCATTACTTTGTCTGTACTTAAGGTACATTTTATTTCTTTAGCTCTATAGAAAGCCCTAAGCATGCCTAGTATAGATATAGTAATATCATTATGATCTGCTGAGTAGCCGCTACGCTACTTTCACGTAAACGTTATGAAAAAAAACAAATGTTCACACATTTCACGTGATTGCGGCTCAAATAGAAGACATACAACCAAAATATTACATTTCTAGGTTGTTTTTTCTTGTAGTCGACTAATATATCTAAAAGAATTTAAAAAATAAAAATTTACAAAAATGGGGTTTTTGAGAAAATCGACCTCAAACTTTAAACATTTGTTATTTCTTACAAGGTTTACGTGAAGGTAGCGGAGCGGCTACTCAACAGATCATAATGATATTATTATATCTATAATGGGCTTGCTTTGGGCTTTCTGTAGAGCCAAAGAAAAAAAATTTACCTCAAGTAGAGACAAAGTAATGACCTGTCAAATTTGACCAAAAAGCGACCGGAGTGACGAGTTTAACATTTTTTCTAGAAAACAATTAAATTTATAAAAGTATTTGAATACGTCAAGGTATCTTTATAGTACCTATTAATTGAGGTAAAAAAGTTAAAAGGGTGTAGAAAAAACACTTGCGCCAGCAGAGGGTGTCAAACACGCGACCTGCGACGGCAGGCAAAAACGCTAGTTTCTGCCTCTGCGGCTTCTACGCATCGTAACTCGAGAACAAAAAATCTGGGGAACATGCGGTTTGCGCCCTCCTTCATTTGAGAATGCCCCCAAAACATATATTTTTTTCGTGAAAATTAAAAATTAGACCCTTTTAGCCTGCCCGATTTGAGATGAAATCACCCATATATATAATGTGAATGAGTGAAGATTAACAAGTGCAGCCGTAGTAATATTGTGAACGATGAGGGGAGAAGGCGTCGCCCCGGACAGGCGAAGGTTGCGGGTTCAATCCCGCAACCTTCATAGTTCTATGTAACGTCATATTAATCAGTCCCATTTAGTCATTTCATTACTTCGATTCACGGGGACAATTTTCGAATGCAGTTCAGCAACAACGAAAAACTCTTAGGGTGCCTCAATGATGTAACATTGGTCGTGCAACATTTTTTTGTACTCTCAGTAAATACCGTTAAGAAGCAACCCCTGACTTCGATAGCTTGCGAAAACATCCATTAACTTTCCCCTCCGCGCAATAGCAGATGCAAAAAATTAAAGAGACAGCTGTCGATCCGCTAATTATATACCGTCAGTGTTCATCATAGTCATGCGCTAGGGTTTGGAAAGCAAAAGCTTGGGCTGAGCTTCAAATATTGTTAAAGTTGGGCCATTATCATATTTAATTGAACATGAGCCGTTACCCGAATATTTGGCGAAGCTGATTGTCATGAACCCGAGCACTCGACTCGGGGTTATGAAAATCGCTTACGTCACGGTGTCACGCGACTCTCGGTGCAAAATCGTGATGTCATGTTACGTCACGCTGTCAACAAGGTTAATGCATCTAGTGACTTCCTCAAATTAAATCTACTTGACGCAGTGAGCCACCGTGACGTCACGGTGTCACGTGACATTACTTGACAGAATGTATTCACACCATGACGTCACGTGACACATGGTTAATTATTGTGCCAATAAAAAATCACCACGAAAACCCACAATTTACCATGCATTACAATTCTGTATATGACGATTTGATCAATAGATAGAAATACAGCTGCAAAATTTTTTATTCCCATAGTATACTGTAAACGACTTAATTTTCGCGGGCTCAAATTTTCGCGAATCGGGCCAAAGCTGAAGATTTTAAATGATTCGCGGGTTCTAATTTTCGCGAATCGAGTGTAGCTTTCGTAGCGTTCACATACTGCCCGAATTGTTCACGGAACGCATTTTTCGCGAATTGTAGGCGATTCGCGAAATTCGCGAAAATTAAGTCCTCGCGAAAATTTAGTCGTTTACAGAATTCATTTTGTGATACTAACAAAAAAGAAAAAAAAAATACCTTGAACCGTTTTGAATCGGTTACCGTTATATATCTTTTCGGTTCGGTTCAGGTTCAGTTCCAAGATGGCGGCGTAGATTTCGGTTCGGTTCAGCTCTGGTTCGGCTAAAAATACCGGTTCGGTTCCGGTTCGACACCCTGGATAAGAGGCGGATAAACTCCGTGGCCGGGTTATCGCAATCGCACCGGTACCCATGCTCCTGCTGCAACAGTGTGGAAACTCTAGCGCTCCATCTAGCTTCCCACGTGCTCCGAGTCTTTCTAAAAAAAAAATGATTTAGTGGTTTTCAATGACGCTTAGCAAGTTTTTTTTTTTTTTTAATTGGAACTATACATTTATTTTCACTAATTAAACAATTAACCAACATATTTTAGTTAATTAGCTGACTTGTCATGACGATTAGCCCTCTAAATTGTGTCCTAGACCGTATAACTCACATCCACAAACCACATTAGCGCAGCTTTCACGGCTTCTTTTTTTTTTTTTTTTAAGAAATCTGTAAAGCCTCAAAAAACATCCTGTATATAGGTTCTTTAATTCAGCTGCGAAAGTTAACCAACTCGTAATTTAAACGTGAGTGATCATGGCCTCGAATAAATCGAGCTGTCATATACAAGATGTTCCAGCGAAGGCTTCCAAAAATCCCTAAAAATAAAATGGCTGATTAAAAAAAAAGAAAATCTTTGCGGGAACAAATTGAAAGTCACTGCGGACGTCACGGTTGCAAAATGCATACTAATTAACTAAATATTAAAATAAAACTGACGAAATAACTTTTTTAGTTTGTGAAAATTAAACACGATTCCAACAAGAAACTTGCTAAACATCATCGAAAACCACTAGATCAACTCATGTTAGAAAGATCCAAGGTAAGGGCGGCATTTCACGGCGTTCCGATAAAACGCTTAATTCGGACGCGTTTCTGCCTTTCTGTTTCTTATCGGAGCGCATCTGTGCGTTCCTGCTACCCGATGGCCGAGACGCGCGAAGCCCTTGTGCGCCACCCTTCCCTTTTATCTTCTTTCCATCTTATAGGGAGGCGAGGCGGTAGCTCGGCGCCTCGGCCACCGCGGAAAGGCACTGGTCCCACCCACTCTGGATGGAGCAGTGATTTTCTCCAAACCGCGCTGCGGCGAAGCGAGATATCCGAGTGGGTGTTGCTTCTCCGCAGTGCACCAGTGCGCGGAGAGAAGCGCACTCTCCGCCCGAACGGAACACGAACAATGAGAAACATTGCACAATTTTCGTACTGTCAATGCCCAAGATCAGTATTCGAACGCGGACAGTTCGAAGGGTACATGGTCCGAAGCGGTAATCGAAAGGTCGAAAGCTTAGAAAATTCGCACAAACACACCGCAACAATCCGGCAGTGTAACGGGGCCTGAGTTTTTAGTAGTTTCATGAACAAAAATAGACTGTGCAAAGGGCACGGACAAAGAGGAGGAGACGGATATACCGCAGCTCAAACTTACGACTGGTATTCATTTGCGTTGGCACGCATCACGGCATAAATGCCGAAGACGTCAACCCAAAATAGCGAAGAGAAAACATGCGCGAGCTAAAAAATAATAATAAAGGTCGCATGGCCCCGAAATTACAGCAAAGTACAAGCCTTATCCTTTGCCGGTCCAGCAATCAGAAAGCGTCACTGATGGAGCGCTAACACAAACCAGTTAAGGCTGTTTCCCACTAAAGTCACAGGATCTTGGGAAAGTAGTAGATACTAACATACGGACGAACAAACCCCGCAAGGTGATTAGCCGATCGGTCTCAGTTGCCACGGCAATCACCGTTTCAATCCATTGGAGCCTTCGAAGCATCGAAAGGGTCGTTCTGAACCAGTCGCACAAAGATTGCTAGGAGCATCCTCGTACTGATAGCGTTCCTCGCCAATATAAGCGTCTTTGGCGCTGTGCATGCAATCCACTTAACAATCATACTCATCTCCCCAGATCTCTTACAATGGTATTGATGTCCTTCCGTATTTAATAACGAGAAATTTATTTTTCAATGCCGCCAAGCACCGGCGCCGCATGTGGTGGCGGTGCGAAGATGTGCGCTTGTTTCGCCGGTGTGTGGATAACAAAATCTCGGCATTCAAGAAACGTCTCTATAAACCTAACTGTCACCAGCGAATTTAGGTCGGCTCACCGAGAATGGAGGGGTCAAGGAGAAACTGCTCATTCCATGTACCAAAATGGCGACAATACAGGGAGCTTGGCACTACATTCATTTCACACACTACTGTTTTCTTACTAGGTATAATTCATTGAAACATTCGTGTCTCGAATGCCGCGTGCCAGGCTATCTCTTTGATCTGGTAGCTACGCTTAATATGAAGCACAGATGTAGTACCGGTGGCTTGCGACATAAGCAGACGTATGATTTCGTAATGTAACGTAACGTAAGAGAATTTGGCTGTGTGAACCAGCATTTATAATCATCGAATGTCACATACCTC
This sequence comes from Ixodes persulcatus, assembly GCA_013358835.2. Taxonomy (NCBI): domain Eukaryota; kingdom Metazoa; phylum Arthropoda; class Arachnida; order Ixodida; family Ixodidae; genus Ixodes; species Ixodes persulcatus. The sequence continues at coordinate 346,556 of JABSTQ010009385.1, read as the reverse complement.
AGTGTGCCTTTATTCTTGCAAATCACTTTACGTTTGTTGAATGAAATGATGCTGACAATGAGGGCCAAGATGCCCCATCACAACTCTCTAAGTATGTTATCACTAAAGCATCTCAAATAAAAGCGATGCAAAAAAAAACGAAGGACGAGTAAAAGAAACTGGAGAGACCAAGCGCTGCATGACCAAGGGACATACATTGCCATGTACGTCCCATGTAATGAGGGTCACAAGATAAGAAAATCGAACACACAACCCCTTCTATGCATGTCACAAAGCAGTCTGGATGTTTCTTTGTACAAATAAATTTCTTTACAATTTGAGTCAGAACGACCTACCTTTTTTGTTTTTAATTATGGCATATCTTACGTAGCTAGGACAATACTGTGGCTCCTTCATTTGACTAATTTGAAGTGCTTAGTAAGGATAACAACAAGCTCACTCCAGAGATCAAAAAGGCACGTCAAAATGGGATGCTAAAGCAAGATTGTGTTAGCACGTCACTGCAGCTGGCTGATAAGGAACTTTGTTTCCTGGACAGGGCAAGAATAAGGCCTGCACATGGTGGTAATTTCGGGGACAACGTGACCTCTAGGTATTTTATTTTTAACTTCTGTACATTTTTTTTTGTTGCAGTTTTGGCTTAATGTTTTTGATATTTGTACTATGATGCCGACGCAAATAAAAATCAGTTGTAAGTCAGTACTACGATGTGCTGGTCTCCTCCACTTTGTCCACGTTTTTGTACTATTTGTATTAATAATGGTCTACCAACTAACCCAATTGCAAAAACTACTCTAGTCCACTATTACCTTCGGTATCCAAAAAGATAAACCAGTTTTGGTATTTGCACACAGTTGGAACAAATCCCTCACATGTTGGTGAAATACAGAAGGATGTAGTAGGGTAAGTACTTTGGCACAGTTAGACACAAATGGTGCAGCAATCACATTAATGTCACTGATGTGATTGACCTGAGTCAATCACATCACTAAATGAACAAAATTAGTAATTTGACAGAAAAATCAAACCTATAGCTCAGCCCATACAAATCCTCTCACTACATATAAGTATCCTTCCTAAAGCTTTGTATTTGAAAAAAGAAAATCACGTCCAATGATGCACGCACGCAACTCGCCTAGATAAAGCAGCCTGTCATTTACGCTAGTCATGGTTTTATAGCGAAATGTTTACTGCAAGGCAGAGTTCTCACAGTGGCATCTACCAAGTTCCATTGCTATTGTTCAAATATCCAACGTGGGCCCAAGCATCTATCCTCTTTGGAGGAGTGCTTTTTCTCTTACTACACAGGTGCAGCGTGGTAAATCAAGAATAATAAAAAGTTCTAAAAATTCACACAAGCCTTCCATAATGATCAGGCAGTGCAGCTAGACTTGAGCTATCAGTTTCAGTACTGTTAAAGTTAAATAAGTGTTTAGCACAGTGCTGGTGCAAATTCATTACATTTTGGTAAAATGTAGTTGGAGCTAGCAGAGTAAGCAATTTGACATAAATGGCACTGCAACCACATTACTGCAGATCCAAATCAAACAACCCCAATATTTTCAACATAGAAAAAAAATGGTTTCAAGGGATGATTAAAGGGCAACTCTGGCCAATATATTTTAGTTTGGGATTACGACTGTTTTCAGCTAAACAGCATCCCTGAATTACCGTGTTTGCACGATTCTAATGTGCCCCAATTCTAAGGTGCAGGCAGATTTAGCTCCCAGATATTCAAAAAGTAAATTGCTGCCGATTCTACCGTGCAGGTAAAATGAAGAGTTAACACATATGTCAAGAAGAGATATTATGAAACGCATGCCAACACAAAAATAAATACCGTGCACTAGTCGCCGTCGTCAGAGTCCTAACGACGGTTCTTTGCTGTCCACAGAGGTATTTTGCCTAAAGTGTTTCAAGCCCCGCGCTTCTTGCGCTTGTACAAATGCGCAACCATCGCCCCTGGGAGGGTCGTCTTCCAAACACTTTGCGTGCTCGTTGAGTCGCTGGGCCACGCAGTGCTGCTGCGTTGTTATCTTTTCCCGCCAGCGTAATGGACTTTCATTTCAATAAACCCTCCTAGTGGAATTACTTTTGTTTTTCCATCTTAAAACGGCAGACACGAGCCCGTAGACACGAGAGAATGCGCATGATACGGTTACGAAAATGGCGAATGTAAACAAATGGTCACGATGGCGATGGGGCTAGCCACCTTACACCAAGTATTGCATTTTTCTTTTGAGTTTCGGTTTTTGTTTTGATTGTAAAGCGCAAGTAGTTTTGGGCACTGATTTTGGTGAAAAAAAAGTGTGCGTTAGAATCGTGCAAACACAATACAAGTTCCCCCCCCCCCCCCACCAATATTGTGTGTAGTCTTATAAATATCACGGCTCAAAGCTTGGCTTCGGGCATCTGCGGCAATACACCATGACGTGACGTCACGAGGGTGCTGCAGTACAACCAATCAACTGTAGTTCCACCGTGACGCAATGTCACAAGGGTGCTGGGCCAGTGTTCCTTAACTAAAGAGCTAATGCCCGCCCGCTAAAGAGCAGTTGGTCGCATCGTTGAGATCAATTTCAGTGGAGTATGTGCCTTCACTTTGACATAATATTTCAGCTGTGATCATATTTTGTGCTACTAAAGCGATACCAGTCACTGATTTTGGTATCAACCGAAGTTGCCCCTTAAAACATAAAAGATAACCAATAAGCCTGTTATAAAACATGCTTACACCCACAGAGACGTTAACGTCTCCGAGGACACCACAGCATGCCAGGGCTTTTTTCGTGTGCGATGAGCTTTCTAAGTCTTAGGTTTAATGTACAGGAGTGCAAATATTTCAAAATTGAAATAATCTGCAGACAGTGCTTGCTCTTCCATTCGATTCGCAGCACACTTTCACTCATCAATATGAGCTTTTAGAACATTCGAAAATTGCAAACAATGTCTTGAGAATTTTCAGGTTTCTTGCAGAACACTTCGCACCGGCGCATACGTTTTAAGCTTCAGTGTTTTGCACTGGTGCGTGCGCGTGAAGCTTCACTGCTTTGCATCCATGTGATCGAAGAAACAGCCGACATGGCGAAGCATCTCGGTTAGTTTGATTGACTTAAAAACTTTTTCCCACCACACACAAAAAAAAAAAAAAGTCAACCTTTTGCTTGCCTCGTTACACTATTTTTTTGCCCACCTCATTTTAATGGGGGCTTTTTATCTAATGAAAGTATGCGGAATGTCCCTCATGCAATCAAACATTTTTAATTTTTTTTTGTTTGCTGAGAAAGATTTCTGGCTCTGATTTATTGAAGTATCCATGCTCAAATCACACTGAAGGTGAGATAATCATATTCAAAAATATTTTATTCAGTCTGAAGTCAACCTTTAATATTTATATATGATTTGTGGTAAAACATATACTATGTTCATACACCTCTAGCTTATAATGGCTTGGCTGTGTTAGTAAGCTCAAAGAGACATTGTGAATTATCCAACTTCTCTGTACCTAGTTAGGACACTGATCATTGGTGATAGCTTTCACTATGCAACTCACTATCAAAAAGCAGAAAATAGAGACCAACAAAGTCAACGAATAAATGAATATAAATTAGATTTGCTACCAAGAATGGGCCCCAATTTTTAATTGTATAATTCAGAACATTGCTTATAACTTCAGAATCAGATAAGCAAGTTCTGAAACTGGCTTCTGGTTGCATCCACTGAAGCTACACTAGGGCGAAGAATGAGCGCTCGGCAATGCACAGTTTATTTTTGCAGAGAGAAAAAGACTGTTCTCTTTTTTCCCAAACAACCAGTACTTAACAAAAAATACCCCCTCTCCCCTTTTGCTACATTTGACCATATTCTACATAAATTCGCTCACTTTTCAGGGTCACCTCGATCCCCTCACAATTCCAGGTCACTCTATATGGCAGATAACCTAAACTATGCCCCTTTCTCCAGCTACAGATAAAAGGATTCCAGATTGCAGATGCCTTAAGGGGAGGCACGGCCTCCAAATCGCGATTTTTTGAAAAAAGTCACGTTTTTGAAAAATAGTCCTATCAGCTTGTATAACTCTTGAAGAATGCTGTCAAAAAGTTTTATTCCTATAGACAAACTATTTACTCCAAAATAAATTATTTTCGACGTACCGGCGGCCGCGCGCGCCTCGTAAAAACGCGCGCGGTCGCACAAATTGGCCATACTCAAAGCGCGCTCGCTCCGCGTTCATTAGGCCTAGCGCAGAGAGGCACCCCTCATTGGAAAGAGCGTTTCACCAGCCGAATGCAGCTAACTGAGTTCCCGGTTGGGCCGATAGTTGGCGCCGCGTCGCTGGCTTCTCTCTCGTACGTCCATCCAAAGAGCAGATTCGTTGGTCTCACGCCAGACTGTTTTGCCGCTGTGCTTTCGAGCGCTGGCGTCGTGTATATAATCTTCGCTACCAAACCGAAGCACTCTGGGCTCTTCCGACCAATCATCAACCTTCAGTGTGAGGGCAAACGAACGTTTTTGTCTTCTCTTTTTGTTTGAGCTCGTCACTGTCGTCACTCCAAGCTTTCAAACCGCTCCGCGCGTGTTGAAATCGAAAGTGTAGATTTTAGGAGTACGGAGCTGCGCGTCTGCGCACAGAAAATGATTAGAGGGATTAGAGACGTCTCTAGTTTGACAGAGATTCTGCCGAGTGTGTCGCATGCCTCATGACGGCGTATTACAGAGTCTACTGCACGGCGAAGTGGTGTGACAGGTGAGCCTTTATATCAAACTTTTTTGTCAACGTTCGGAACTTGAAGCATTGAAATATATGATCTCTCAATCTTTCCATTACAGCATCGAAATGGATTGTGTGGGCAAAGCGCCAGGACTTTGGAAGCCTGCCGGTGAGCAAGCTGCGTCCGTGTCGTCTGTGCAGCGAGCACGCCGGTGCAACCGCGTTTGCAAAATGTAGGAAGATTCGTTTGCGGAAAAACGCGTGCCCCACCGTTCTTGTTACGAATCCGTTGCTGCAAGGACTGGTTCCTCCAAGTGAGTTGCTGTCAGAGTCTTCAGTTAATTTGACAGCTTCGTGTTTATATCTTAGGATAGAGTACCTAAAAGCACCCACAGTCAGATATATAGTCACTCCAAAACATTTGTTTTGTTTTTTTTCTTCTTTGCGTTGCCAATTAGCGAGTTTGTTTATGGTTTATTTATCGTTTATTCTTATGCAGCTCGCCTGCAACCCTGCATTAATTAACTTAAAATGCAAGCCTGCTTTATATCGGAGTTGATTAGTTTGTTTGGGTATTCAGCATTTTTGTTTGTAGGAGTTGTTCATAGAGTCATTTAGATAATCCGAAGTATGATAAGTGTTGTCCTGTTAGCTTGTACATTAAAGTTATGAATTTCGTTTTACATATTTGACAACGTTTACTGCCAACTACAGTTCTTGGTTCCCCTTGGAGGGCGGTGGACTGTCAACTGAGTTTGTAAATACATGCGTGAAATACCGCAACTCATTTGGATGGTGTTCAATAAAAAATACATTTCAATGAACGTGCTGTTTCTGTTTTATTACACTGGTAATTAATATCTCGCGAAGCGCATTTGTTGCGAAGTGTAGCGCGCGCGGCTCGTCTCCTCGACCGGTGCCGCGCTGGCCGCTCGCAGCGGCCAGCGCGACACCGATCGAGCAAACGAGCAAAACAAACCGCAGAAAAAAAAAAAAAAAAAAAAAAAAAGGAGCGGGAGAGAGAGGAGGAGAAGGCGAGGAGGGTGCACGCCAACGACATTGGTGGCGCCATCTAGCGGTCTCTCAATATTTTATTTGATTTGATTTGATTTACGGTACCAGAGGCACTTCTCCTACGAGTGCCCGCCCTGTTTTAAAAAAGTTTTGGTTCATCTAACTGACTGACTGATTGACTTTTTTCAGTCTCACGCCGTACTTTCTGCCACTTGCGCGTCTTGTGGCGCTAGTTTCTCCTTACCACGGTGGAGGCTACAGCTGCACTCGGCTGGTTTCACCCTCCTCCTTTTGGTGTAGAGCTACTTGCGAGACATCGTGTGCACCAACCGTGAAACCCCGTAGAAAACAACACTGCACGCTCTCTTATTGGCCACACTGGCAAAGAAGGAACTCTGATTTGCTCAAACCTGTCACGTGACCCCATACTCGTCTGCTAGCGCGCAATTTCGGCCAGTCGGTGTTTCGTCAGTTTCGTTTCCTAGCTGCGTCGCATGCGCTTGACCGTTCCACCCCGCGGTGCCGGTGACTTTGTGTTGCAAGCCTTCGCCGTTCAAGTTCGGCAGCCGCAATCGGTTTTCAAAGTGGTGAGGGAGTGGACAACCTTGCAATGCAGACAACGGAAGCGATCTTTCCTCATTTCCAAGCGCTCCGTCGTCGTCGAGTGCCTCGGATTCTCCCGTCGCCTTTGTGCTTCCCGCCGCGTCGGGACCTGAAGATTTCAATCGTCCGGGACCACCGGAGCCCTCGTTATCTACGCCGGTGATCGGAACTGCACTCGAAGATGAGTGTGATTGAGCGGAAGATTGCGATGATGCAACAAGAGGAGTCTGCAAAATGCGCCGAGGAGCCACTAGGCCTAAATGACAGCAGCGAGCCTGAAGGCTACCGCTTGATCGACGTTTCCTGCATCAAGGTTTTGATGAGTGCTTTGCTGTGCTCGGAATGCGTGGGATCTTCTCTCGAACGGACAGAAAGTGGGAAAGGCATTCACTTTGAGTTTGTTGTTTTGTGCACAACTTGTGGAGAAGTGGCAAGAGCCCTGCACTCGGTCAACATCGGCGACACTCGTCTAAACGAACTTGCGGCGCGCATCGATCTTTCGGCACGGGACTCGGGGGTGAGCTTCACGAAATTGTCCCATCTTTTTACCGGCATAAACCTACCACCGCCGATGTGTCTGAAGACTGCCAAAAAAGTTGCCGCGAAAGTGCATGATGCAGCCGCGACAGCTGCCGGCAAAGTCATGAGAAGTGCAGCGCAGTCGGTGCGCAAAGCGAAGATAGTTGCAAAAGACGAACTGCTGGACGTGTGCGTCACGTTCGATGGAACTTGGCACAAACGCGGCCACACTTCCCACTTTGGTGGGAGGTGTGGCGCAGGCCTAGAATCTCTCAAGAAAGTAAAGGGACTTGGTGGAAAAGGGAAGCTGACAAACATCAAGATCAAGAAACCGACCAACTACTATGCCTGTGCCCTCAAAGACAACGCACCTGATGTTACAGCCATGCAGCGTAAAGTGTATGCTAGTCTCCTGCATTCATACTCTACTGACGAGGAGCCAAGGCACAGCGCTTGCCCCACTGGGATGGACTCCTGGCTCCACTTCAACCGAAGTAAGGACCTCAAGGAAGCGGGAGAGTCACCAGCATCTTGGCCACACAAGCCGGCCTTCTCCTAGGAGATAGCAAAGGAGCTAGTGCCCTTGTATAACCGCCTGTCACGGAGGGATTTGCTTAAAAGATGTTCCAGGATGAAGACCCAGAACGCGAATGAATATTTCAACGCCTTGATTTGGAAGAAGTGCCCAAAGGTAGAATTCGCTTCTCTAAAGACTGTCGAGTGTGTCATGGCTCTGGCAGTCTTGGAGTTTAACCAAGGTCCTCGAGGCTTCGAGAAAGTTCTTTTAGAGATGGGCATTGAGCCAGGGAGCCATTAGACCTCACAAGCCGTGAAGGCCACTCGGACGAAGGTTGCAAAGGCCCAGGTGAAGACACTCAGGTCCTCCACGCCATCACATAAGAGACGAAAGATGGAAGCTGTGGCCAAAGCACAGAAGGACCATGCAGAGGAGGGACTGACGTACGCTCCAGGAGCATTTTAGGTTAAGTGCCAAGTGCCATCTAAAGTGGAACACAATGTGAATTTTCAAATGCGTTTTACTCAGCTTCATGTTTTGGCCATTTTTTCATTGCTCAAAAACTATCGTTCGATGACTGAAGTACCTTCAGAACCGCCGTGCGGTTTTTCTGGAGTAAAATTTACTGGAGAACTCGACTATGGGCTTACTTTTTCAAGATTGTTATTTCTTTAGCGAGAAAATGTTTACTTTTGTAAAAGTAAAAAAATTAATGAAATTGGCCTCTTTTTCAAAGTTTACTTTAACGCTAAATATGGCACTTAAAATTATTTGAAACCCACTACCGATTAGTCTAGTCACTCGTCCTTATATCCAAGCAAAAAAATTGTAACATTTTGGTACTATTTTGTAACGATAGTTTTTTTCCCGCGGCACTACTAGTTGTATCATATTTTTGACATAAGAGGCTGTAACTTGGCACAAAATTGACCTTCTCAGCTGAAAATTGGTGTAGCCTCCTAAGTTTGCATGCCTAGTATGCCCTGCCAATTTTATTGAGATAGCACCAGTACTTAAAAAGTAGACCCTCCAAGGGAGTGCCTCCCCTTAACTCCTTTCGGACCGCAGGAAACAAAAATAATTTCTAAAAAATGGACAATTTTTTTTTTTAAGTCATTCAGTTTATGGCTAATTATGATACATTAAAATGTAGCCAAAAACCTGCTCTTTAGAAGAAAAACAAAAAGGTTTAAACCAATGTCAAGAAAAAGGTAGCTAAATTTAAACTCTAAGCTTGGAGTTTGTGCAAAAATGAGAACAAAAATTCCAGACATCTCTAAGAGGTTTGAAAGTGACCGATTTATGTGTCTAAGAGTCCAATCAATGCATTGTGAACAAAGTGTAGGTCCAGTAGAGGAGGAGTTGGTGTCTATCGGGGGTATATAACGAGTGAGAGAAAATAAATTATCTAGCTGCGTTTGAGATGTCTTCTCCTGTGCCATTTTCTTTGACTTCAAGGTTTCCTCATTTTTTCCCTCACCACAGTCTCGGGTTGTAAACATCATGATGAACAGTTGCAGCTATATCAAATCATACTATGATTTTTAAAAATCCTAAATATACAAAGCGTGCGCCATATACACCACTATCACTTCTGTAAGTTAGAGAATACTTGCCAAATAAGTTTTTGGTCTGTTGGCAAGTGTGTTTCCGTGGCGTCATGCCATTCAGAGACGCTGCTGTATGCAGAGGGCCATGTCCTCCAGAACACTTGTTTTTGCACAAAACCTTGGCTCGTTGTAGTACCACTCTCGCTTCTTCTCAGCCAATGTTTTTATGGCTTGCGACACACATAAAACGTGTGTCCCAGCTCAGGACAACCTGGAAAGCTTGAACGACGCTTTCCAATGAACACATGTCGATATTGTGTGCCTCGAAGATTCAATGTCGTTGTAGGAGCTTGAATCAAATGATCCAACTTCATCTGCAGCCCTCACTACTGCTGTTGTCCAAAAAAACAAGCGGCAAAAGCACTTAAAATGTGCACCATGGCGCAGAGATGTATTTCCGATAGATCACCAGCTTGGGAGAAAGCTCTCAACAAACTCAAAGCCAGAGCTGTAGTTCATCCGCTATTCGCTAGAGGGCACGACATGTTCCCGTGTGCCGAATTCTAATTCTGGCGGCACGTGGAAATCATAGATCACGGGTGATCGATGGCCTATGGGTGTGGTATGGAAAGAGATAACACTCGCTGCAGGCAGCTTCAAGCTGGCAACCCCGATAGAAATGTGGCAAAAATCTAAACAAAGAGACCCTTGGCAACGCTGCAGTCTTCCCTTGCCCCCAAGAACCTGCACGACAAGAAGGAGGGGCACTGACCTGTACGCAGGCTTGCTGCCGCTCCCGCTGCTCCTTGGCCCTGCGCAGCTGCTCCTTTTTGGACCACAGCTTCTGGATCTCATTCTCCTCCTCTCCGGACTTGAGCGAGACCTCCTGGTCGTCCAGGGAGTCTCCCAGCTCCTCCTCCGACTGAGCACACAGGGCAGACATGGGCATGTCACTACCGCTACTCTTTCAGCATCCAAGTAAAGATAAAGTCAAAAGACAGACAATGCACACTGCATTTTGAGCTGCGCTGGATGTTTATTTAACAGTAACACGACTTTTGATTGGGCTAGTTGGTTCATACTTGAAATAAAATAGCGCAAACTGAACAAACAAGAAAATTATACATTAAATACTCATCTACCACGCGCCAATCGAATTAGATAAAACCATCAAGAAAATGCACTTCTTTGACAATGAGACACACCGAAGGCATGCTGATGCACAATCTTAAAAAGATAGCTCGTAGGTATGGCGTTAATCTTCTTTTTTCTGCTCCTTGCAAGCTTGGCAAGATATGTCCAATGCTTACTGGCTATGAACGTGTTCAATATGAAAGAAAAACATGGCGTCATGTATACTGACTGCACAACTGAGGTTGTCTATAAAATTCCTTTTAGCTGTGGCCTTATTTACATTTGACAAACAGGTCGGCGTTTCAATGACAGAGCTCGCAAACATAGTGTATCGGTACGAAGCAATTTAGGTGGTTATCTTGCTGAGCACTGTAAGTGTTGTGGATGTGAACCACTTTTGAAAATGACGAAGCTCTTTAAGAGAGCAAAGGATTAGACAGAGAAAGAAATTATAAAGGTGTTTTTTATCAGGAAGGTTGGAGACAAGTGCATCAGCATGCCTCCGCTGTGTCTCACTGACAAAAAAATATCCTTTCTTGATGGGTCTATCTTATTCGATTGGCATGTGGTAGATGAGTATTCTAATGTACGATTTTTGTATGTTTTATTTACGTGTGGTTTTTGTGCGCAGGCGATGGTATATATTGCTTGGTTTGACGTTGCAATAAACTTAGATGGAGCTCAGCGATTGTCCTGTCATATGTGTGCCTATTTGTCTTTGTTCAGTTTGCACTCTTTTATTAATGTTGAATTATTTAAGAGGTTTTCTGAGAGACAAGCTACGCAAAACGTGTCTCCCGAATGTATCCAAAGGATTAAGATAAATATAAATTTAATCTGGTGCCGATGGGATGGTGTCTTTGTCTCTAGGCTAAGTATCAAGGCACACTCAAATTTTTGTGACTGACCTACGACGAGCTACTGTGGCAGGTCACGATTCCCTCCGTCATCGGCAACTACGTGTCAAATGATCACATTGTTGGTCTCACTACGAGTCGTGTGGTTTTTACAACTACGGGTCGCGTGGCCAAGTATAATTGTGTAAGACGACCACATGAAATGATGTCCCGTGACACCACCGCATTGCAATGCTTATCTGATCACATAACATGCAGCGGTAACACAATCATGCAACCAATGGTGGTTACATGATCGCATAACCTGTACAGTCTAAGCTTGTTATAACAGACCTTGGTTTTGACCAAGATTTTGGTATGTTGTAAAAGGAGTATGTTGTATGCAGATATGAAGTTGAGTGAATGGTATTTAGAGGAAAACCAACCAAACTCCACAAATCGGTATGTTATATCCAAATGTCTGTTGTAACCAGGTCTGTTGTAACGAGCTTAGACTTTACTGGTTTTGTGATCATACGACTCCCCTCCGACATAAAGGCAACGAAGTGTTTGTGGCAACATAAATACCGTGTTATCACGTTTTCGTACCAACACTTTGCAACGCCCCAAGTTTAGATACCGGCCCTGAACACATTCTGTATAAACAAGCGGCCCTACAAATGCCGTTATTCCTTGCTCCGCAGTCAATGTGGAGCACTCACCGAGTCGTAGGTGATCTCCCGCTCCGAGTCGGACTCAGAGTCGCAGGTGGCGATGAGGGAGACAAAGCGCTTGCGCTCCACGTTGAACTCGAGGTAGGGCGTCGCGATGCCACACAGGTAGTCTCCGAAGAACTGGACGCGGCTCATGCGCAGGTGGTTGCGCGCGCGCTCCCGGTCGCACGGCAGCTGCACGTAGAAGGTCTCCTGGGGCGCGCCCAGCAGCGGCACGAAGCCCGCCAACGTGGCGTCCTCCGGAAGTGTCACCAGCTCCCGGTCCTCTGCGGGGTCCTTGAAGAAGCGCACGTCGGCCATGTTCAGCCTGCGCAGCACCGTGAGGAAGTCGGCTAGCGCGGTCCAGACGTTGCCCTTGACGCCAGTGTCATAGTCGCACGGCGACGGGGGTGGCGACCACAGCCGCTTCTGGCAGGACATCCAGTCCGTCCAGACCTTGAGGCAGGGCAGCAGCTCCGCCAGGTCATCCGAGAGCTGGGAGGGGGCCCCGCCGCAGCCCGGGGAGGAAGACGGAGAGCAGGAGGAGGAGGAAGAGGACGGGGAGGAGCCCGTCTGGAGTCCTTGGAGCACCAGGCCCGTGGCCCGCTCCAGGAGGATGGCTACGTGGGCGAGCGCGACCTGCAGGCTTTGCTCCTGGAGCAGGGAGCGGCACTGGGGGTCCAGCGTGCGGTCCTTGAGGGACGTGTTGGCCACCGTGAACATGTTGATGGAAAGCAGCTGCAGGTGGCGCACCGAGCCCACGGCGGCCGGCGTCCGCTGGAGCAGGCAGCGCAGCTCCAGGAGCATGCGCCGCGCCGTCTCCGGGAAGGTCTCCATGCCGACCCTGGTGAACAGCTTGCCGTGGACGTGCAGGAAGCTGAGCACAAAGCGCTTGTTCAGCTCGACGGTGCTCAGCCGGGCCAGCTGGTCTAGCTCCCGGGAGGCTAGGTCACTGGAGCGGCTGCTCCGGTGGGAGGTGCTCCCATCCGGTCGGATCCACACCTCCAGCCGCTCCTGGTCCATCTCAGACAGCCGCCGCAGGAGGCTCTGCTCCCCCTCCATCAGGAGGCCTTCCTCCTCGCCACGCTTCTTCTCCAGGTGCTCGTACTGCACAAGGAACCCACGGCCTTGTGAGGATCTTACCTCCGGGGTTTTGGTCCACTGTGACGCATGTGCTCGACAGCTTTGACCACTTTAACAGCGAAATATTGAAGATAACTTGCCTAAGGTATTCATTTCATTTCATTTCATTTATTATTCCCTCAGGGCCCGAAGGCACCTTTTAAAAAATTTATGTCGCCACCTTTTAAAAAATTCTTTTAGATTTCGATCACAATGATTATTACTTCGCATCTGCCTTCTGAAGGACAGTTTCATAGGCCCTTTGAGTGTGTTAAACAATTAAAAATAAAAATAATTTATTTTTTAATTAATAAAAAGGTTCCAAATACGCGTGTAACGCACGCAATCATAACTATCGATTCGAATACCCAAATGGAAGATCGCTTGGTAGTAATGTAGCTGTATGACCTGCCTGTGCAATGAACCAGGATCTTTGTGTTGTCATAAGTGTGAATCGTGTTATAAACAAAAAAAAAAACAAAAACTGCTGTCATTTTGGGTGGTCATGTTTCAATCGAAGTATCATAACATTAAAACTTATTAATTGTTTTCAATTATCCTGGTTCAATGCACAGCATAATGTGTAAGAAATAGCGTATTTTCCCGATTCTACGCACCCCCCACCTCATTTTCACAAGAAAAACAAAAAACAAATTTCACATGCGAATGTAAGCACTGTTGTGTTTCATTTACTGTTGTATTTCATTAAATAAAGTGACATTTCTTAAGAAAAGATGTACGATTTTAGTGTTCTTCGGATCTCAAGCACGCCCCCTCCCACCCCCTTTGGACATCGCGGGTGTGAAAAAAAAGGGGCGCTTAGAATCGAGAAAATGTGGAAAGCATACGAAATTTAACTAAAAAGCTTTCAGCCTTTCCACTCTGGTGAAGAAGGAAGACCAGAGAAGCTGTACTATGATGGGACGACCTCAAGGACAACTTCTTGGACAACCTCAAGGACGCCGCCTAGAGGACGACGTCTAGGATGACCTCAAGGACGACGTCTAGGAAGACCTCAAGGATGACTTCTAGGACGACCTGAGGGACGATATCTAGGACGACCTCAAGGACGACGTCTAGGACGACCTCAAGGACGACGCCTAGGACGACCTCAGGGACGACTTTTAGGATGACCTCTCGGACAACCTTTCTGACAACATCTAGGACGACCTCGAGGATGACCTCGAGGACGACATCTAGGACGATGCCTAGAGAAATTCAGCCTTTCCACTCTGGTAAAACCAGAGTGGAAAGGCTGGAAAGATTGCCGCCATCTATGAGCGAGGTCGGCAAGCCGGTTGTCTGGTTGCCGCCGTCGCTCGTAGATGGCGGTAGCTGTCCAGAGTTTTGTGTCGACATATGTTTGGTACCGGACACGATCGTCGGGAACCTAGCCCTTAAAGGGACACTGACACCCCCGAAAATTTCTTTTTCCTTTTTTGTCAGGCGATTTATTATGGTGTCGGAATACCACCCAATTAATATTTTGCTAGAGTCACATATTTTTTTAATAAAGCCAAAAAACGCAACTGCTCGAAACCGAAACCGAAACTCCTGCACCGCACGGAGAAGTGGGAAGGAGAGAGTGAGTGGCGGAAGTCACGTGGCTACACCCGACCGTGCGGGGTTTTTTTTGTTTTTTTTTCACCGCACATAGCAGACGAAACGCGTTGCGGGATCCATCCGCCGTGCGATTCCTTTGCAGTTATGTTTGTTCCGCTCGCTGTTCTGTACTGTACTTTAAGATGAGTTGTTTTGTACATTTAAAGGGCCCATGAAACGAATTTCGGGCTGGAGTAAATCAACCTATATTGGGATTTTACTAATAGCACATCGTTCAGTGGGCCAAAAGAAAAAAGGTAGAAAGTCAGAAGCCTGACTTTCGGTACGAAAATTTTGAAAACACAGCGGACTATTTCGTACCTCCTTCCCTTCGTAAGCTCTCTGCCTTTTCACTGTGATACATCCGCGGACCCCGCAGCGCGTCACCGGGCACCCGCAGCGCGTCACCGGGCCCAAATGCACGTCACACGGCACCGGACCTCACTTAATCCCTTCACCCCATAGCGGGCATTGTGGTGGAAGCTACGCGCTTGCCGGACCAATCGGCCACCTCCCTCTCATCACCTGCCCTCATTCTCTGCGCGTCGGTATGCGCGAGAGAGCATGATCACGTGGCAAAAGTGTGGCTGGCCGAACGAGCACGTAGATTCCACCGCACTGTCAGCTTCGGGGTGAACGGGGTGGGGAAAGCAACTTTTGTCTGAATTTTTAGCGACGGGCTAATCTTCTAGGGGGACAATGGCTGTGTCCGGCTACACAAACGAGATTCCGAGCAAGAGGGACTCCCCTCTTTTTGTCTTCTTGAACTGTTTGGTAGAATGCGCGATTTATGAGTTGAGGAGGAAAGCTAAACAGGAAAGAGTTGGAAAAGCGTTTCATGACTCCTTTAAGTGTTGGCAATTAGTAGCGAGTGCCCGTGGTGAATTCCCGTGATCGGCTCCGAAAAGAATACTCCTAAGATGTTGCGTGAAGAGCTGCCTCACATGTCTTGCATCTGAAAGTGGCATTGTGCGGCAGAGTGCACGCGTTTCCGAAAGATCAACGGGTCGGGATCAATGGCTGGCGGCAATTCCTGTAGAACAGTTACGCGAAGCTCGGAAAGCGGACGCTACCCGATTCATACGCTCCTTGCATTTTGTGGAAAGTGACTACACTGAGTTTGCAGGCGTCAAAAATGGAGTCCCATACCACTTAGTTCAGCGACGTATCAGTCCACAACGATCGTTTTTTTTTTTTTTTTTCAGTTCTTTTTTTAGATAAATGAGAACCCTATCTGTCCAGCCCCGCACACCACCACCTTCGCCCTTGGAAGTGCAAATAAAATTATTATTATTGTTATTATTAAATGTAAACATTGCAAAATGCTTGACAAAAAAAAATGGTACACCCAGATCAGGGATCGAACCCGTGCCCGCTGCGTGTGAAGCGGACGTCTTTCCACTGAGCTACTGAAGAAACTCTTACATGCGTAGTAATGCAGCCGGTCAACTGTATGTCGGAAGTTTGCTGCCGATTTCCCTTCAAGGGGCACTGACACATCAAAATCATTTTTTTTTTATTATCCGAAACGATTGAAAACGATGCCGGGACATTACCCTCAAAATTCGAAACTTGGAAATTCAGTATTTGTGAAGTAAAAAAACAATTTCCAAATGCCGAATTCGAAGTTCCCGTGCGATCCGCGCCGGTGCGTAGACGTCAAATATTGCGGAGTCCTGAGAGCACACCGCGACCCAAAGCGAGGAGGAAAGGAGCGAGCGCCGGCGGACCGGTTTTGAGTGGTGCCGCCTGTTTTCCGTGGGAGGATACAAATCCAGGAGGCGGTACCACAACAGAGTCCGATTTTTGGTATTTCAAAAAGAAGGGCCGTAGTGCGTTCGCAATTGCGTTAAAAAACATGTTTTACGATTGCCGATATTAAATGTTATAGAAATGTTGCCTACAAAGCTTCTAAATTTCATGATTCTTGACGTCACGAATAAAAAAAAGCGAGGAGGCGAAAAGCGGGAGAGAAGGGCGCCAAAAATAAAAGGCGCACGCGCGCGTGGGAAAGTTTTTTTTCGCGATGCTTTTTTTTTTTGCGTGTCTATGACTACAACGTGCATCGTTTTAGACAATAAAAAAAAATACGACCCTTGGGGTGTCAGTGCCTCTTTCAGTACATGCACTCCCGGCTTAAAGTTGGGCAGCACCACGCATAGGCCACATTCGCACCTCGTAAAAAAAAACGTACGCATGCGTATTCAACTTAAAGTATGCACTTCGTGCTTGACGTTTGAGCGAGCGATGTCTTTAGCCACGAGAAGGGACGACGGCTCGGCGACGTCTTCGTGCAATCGGCTTGCTGGTCGGGCGTGTCGTACGGGATGAATATCAGTTCTTTTGATCGGTCCAAAATTTCCCTTTCGAAGGAAGACAGAATTCGCCGGTACTGTGAACGATAGTTCTGAAGTAGAGGTCCAACGCCCGTCGTCCGCTGCCATCCGCTAGTCCCACGATACGCGAAACGACGCCATGTTGAGAATTATGCAGTGAACGCACAGAATGCTTCCGGTTGTCTGTGCTACCTTTTTTCTTCAGTCAACGTATTTGCAGCTTTTTGGAAGCCACCAAAAATGGGTTTCATACTTTTTTCTATTTTTAATATTGACTGTGTGCCTTCAATGACCCACGACTTTGATTAAATTCGGTGGTCGCGTCGAAACCTTAGAAAACGGCCCGTGACCACGGAAAAGAGAGTGAGCCCGACTCAAACCGGCCAGTTCTCGATCGGTGGTTTTCGGGCGGAAAGAAACCGAATTTCGAGCCGCAAATTCTGTTCTGGGTAGTTGGGCTCTCATATGTCACGTACAACTAAAAACCTCGGCGAGCATAAATATCCTGTCAGTGTCCCTTTAACAGCTCCGCTGCAAAAATGTTTATTTATAATAAAGTTACCAGTGTTCCCGTAACGGGGAACATCTGAAAAACAGGTTTTGAGAAAAACAAAAATAAAAATGTTCATTCACCCTACAGGATCGCTAAACTCGTCAAACACAAAGTTAGGCACGAAGTTCGCAGAGCGTGCTGATTGGACTCTCGCGACGTAAGCGTCACGCGGGGCGAGATGTCAATCATCCAAGCTCTCTCGGTGCTCTAATTCCAGCGAGAATGTGAAACACAAAGTCGTAGCGAGCTTCATCGGAGCGCGCGCGAGCAACACCGTGGGGCCAGGCGATTGAACGGCTGCACTGATGACGTCGCGCCCGCGTGTCCCTACATCCCTACACCGCGATAGAGTCAATGAAACATAGATTGTACCTAGGCGGGCTGTAAATACTCTGAACTTTCTCGTCGCAAGATCGTCGTTTGTGGAAGTTATTGCTGACGTCAAAGTGACGTTTCACAACTTTGGGAAGGAGTTATTTGAGGCCAAAATCTTCGCTTCGGAATCGAGGCGAAGATTGAACTTTGTGATATTGTGGAGCCGTGCGCGGTGTACGCGGTTTTAGAGCTCATCTTCCGCCACTGTCAAACAACGTCACCGGGGTCACCCACAGGCGTTATATATAGAGACGTCGGTAATGACTGAGAGGTGAGGTGGCGAGGGGGGACGGCGAGAAAAAGCTGTGGAAAGGGGAAAAGAAAGGTATAACCAACACAAACACACACTCAAATAGGGGTCAGGAAGGGCCGTAGAAATTGTTCGGGAGAGAGAGAGGAAGGGAGGGGGTGGGGTGATAGTAGTGAAGAAGGGGGATATCCCTTCCCCCGAATTTTTAGAGCGCAACTCTTATGCGCCCGTTTCGAGCTTGAGCGGCGTCGCCGTCAGCGTAACCGCGCGCGCGTTGCATTATGGGACGTTTTTTCACTAAATTTAGCGGGGAAATTGACGTCACGTGATTTAACACCAATTAGGTTTCGCCGCTAAATGAGAGGGGAGCAGGATAGGAGGAGGGGGGGTGGAGGGGCATACCCTCCCCTCCGTACCCTCCTCTCCTCCTCTTCAAGAGCTGCGCTTTAATTCGACATCACAGAGAACTGTAAACGTCTGTCTTTTTTTTTTATTATAACTCTCTGAAATGCAATAGTCCGGGGGTGGGGCGATATCCCCCCCCCCCTTATGCCCTTTGCGCCCCCTTTTTCGACGCCACTTGGGGGGGGGGTGAATCGCCCCCCTCCCCGTTCTTCTGTTTCGACAATCCTGCTTAGAGGCGTTCCTACTGAGCGATGACGAGGAACAGCACAGCGTGCAATTTTCAAAATTATGGTTCTAAAGATTCTGGAATTAAAACGGGGCGCGTTCCATGAACTTACGAGCGGCCATGACAGACATTCAATCGAGAGGCTCGTGCCAGGGCGCGTTGTGTGCAGGCGCGTTCAGTGACGTGCTTTTATACTTCATAACTTTGACATCAGGGTCAGGATGATCAGTTGTGAGCGACAAATTTGATGGTGCGTGTTCGAGTCGACGGTGAAAAGTTTGGTTGTGTACGATGAAAGCTTGGTGTCCTCGCGTACTCGAAACATCACCGTCAATATTGGCAAACTGACATTACTCTTACTTCAGTTGATAAACGCAGAATTAATTCCCAGTTTGGCTAATCTTTGAACGTCTATCATAAAATAATTTTATCTCCCGCTGATGGGGGACAACTGCCCGGAAGCGAAATCCGTCCAAAGATGGACAATGCTACTCGGCAGGTTTGACCTAGCCACGTCGGGCTACACTCTGATCAAATTCAAAAGGCTTAGATAAATAATAGGGACGACAGGGACGTTTTTTAGTAAATTCTGCTTTATCGGCGGAAATAAGAACAATATCAGACTATCAACTTTGACGGTGTTGATTTTAGAATGCAATTACCCAAGCCTCCGCTGTGCTTTTTAGAGACCATCAAGGTCGCAGCTGATAATCTTCATCGTGGTACATTATACGTATACGAACCACGTTCGTCTCCGCGTGCTTTCTCGTGCTGCTCTAGCTCGGCGCCTAGGGAGCAGTAGGGATTTTTCGCCCTTTCAATGAAAAACGTCACGAAGATATACGGATCTGCGGGTTTGTGAGAAAAGAAAACTTCGTGGCAATCTTTCAGCCCCTCCCCCCGCTATGTCATAACACGAAGAAAGTTGTGTCTGACGAGTTTAGCGACCCAGGTGTGTTTTAAAAAGCTATAACTTTTAAACAGAACAAGGTAGAGACGTAATTTTTTCTACAACACAATTCTGAATGCCTGAAGATGTTTATAACATAAAAATAATTTTGACTTCAATGAAGTGTTGAAAAAATCAGAAACAAAATTTTTCAACCATCCTACAGGCATTTGCTTCAAAAAACTAACTTTTGAACGAAACATGTTAGAGAAGTATTTTTTCCCCAACACATTTTTGAAAGTCTGATGACGCTTAAAATGTCCTTTAAAAACATCAAAAATAAAAATTCAATGTTTTTGCGAAAAACACTCTTTTCAAAGGTGGCAACATATCTTAAAGGAGCAGTGCAACGATATTCAATTGGAATGTTTTTCACTTTACACGAGCTTATTGCCACTAATGGGACTCAAAGATACTCGCACGCAACGCCACTGGCCAAGAAACTCCTTTGTTGCGGTGTAATTTCAAGGACAAAAGCGATCATTTTCATTCAATCTCTCTTTTGCAAAATTTGATGACGTAACGTGGGGATCGCAGTACACCCCAATGAGGATATTTGAATGCAGGTTCATAGATTGGACCCGAGCATTGCGTGGGCACTCGATTTGGGCTCGTGATAATTACTAGCTCGAGAAGCATTCGGGTAGTGGCCCGTGTCCAATCGCTGCAACGACGACAATAGCCGAGCCATAACAATGTCTGGAACTCAGCGCGTGTCCTGTGCTGTGCCAACCCCAGCGCGTGGCTATGATCAACATTGGCGGCATATAATCGGCCCCAGATCACGTGGCCGCTTTTCTGGCTGCGAGTTGAGGGGGTGAACGCTGCTCGTTTTTCTTTAATTTTTTCTGGGACTTCTATTGCGTGGGGTGAAAAACGAACGCGTGTTTCATAGGTCATTAACGATCAGGGATCCGTTCTAAGCGGTATTTGCGCAAAGTACAATAATTGTTGCATCGCCCCTTTAAATGGAAACCTCCCCTACATTATGAAAGATACAACCTAGTTAAAACCACCTCTCTTCCCACGTTGGTAGCTTCTTTGACATTCAAACTGCCTAAGGGTTAGTATATTCAATACCAAGAATACAATGGTTCTCATAAAACCTTCCATATGGCAATTTTACAAAAAATAAATTGGCCTTCTGCTTCTGCTTAGTAGTATGATCCATGATCAAACTGTAGTAGTACAAATTTCAAGGTACAAATGTGCTCAGTGGAAAGTATAATTCCATTAAAAAGAAAAAAAATTATGGTAATCAGTAGGGGTGTGCGAATACCAAATAGTAGTTATGTATCGAATCGAATACCGAATCGAATTAAAGACCGACCTACGGAACCATTTTCCGCAAGGTAGGAAAACGCCCCTCGCGCCCCTTCTCTTCTCACCCTCTCCCAAAAGTCACGTGATGGCAGGGGCACGAAAGAAGCCCCTGCCATCACGTGACTTTTGGGAGAGGGTGAGAAGAGGAGGGGCGCGAGGGGCATTTTCCTACTTTGCGGAAAATGGTTCCGTAGGTCGGTCTTTAAGGAAAAAGAGCCGAATATTGAATCGAATATCGAATAGTGATTTTATTTGTAGAAGTTTTTCAAAGTGTGCTGTGAATGAGATTATTATATGTGCAGAGTATGTGCCTGGTGCAGAATATGCATTGCGTACAGAACAAAAACCCAAATGTATAAAAGTTCTGGTGAAAAAAAACAACAAAAAAATTGACCGCATCTCCACGTGGTGAATGATGTTGCTTGGGGCGAAGCTCTGGTGGTGCTTGTCTGCGTAGACGCCGAGCCGCAGCATGCCGAGCCTTTTCATTCATGTCAGTAGGAGAATGTGTGGTTTTCTTCTTTTTCTTTTTTTAAGCAGACAGATGGGATGGCATCTCAGAACCCCCTACTCTTGTTTTTCTTCTTTTTCTTAGAGCCTTTTCATTCATGTCAGTAGGAGAATGTGTGGTTTTCTTCTTTTTCTTTTTTTAAGCAGACAGATGGGATGGCATCTCAGAACCCCCTACTCTTGTTTTTCTTCTTTTTCTTTGAGCCTTTTCATTCATGTCAGTAGGAGAATGTGTGGTTTTCTTCTTTTTCTTTTTTTAAGCAGACAGATGGGATGGTATCTCAGAACCCCCTACTCTTTTTTTTCTTCTTTTTCTTTTTTCATAAATTTTTTTATCTTTTTTTTTTTCCAATTTTTTTTTTCCCTACACGAGCACGTAAGCATGTGCTCACGTGCTCGTGAGCACGTGATCTCACGAGCAGAAGCACGAGCACCCGACGCCGGGCCTACGGCGGACGGACATGACTAGCCCCTAAGGAGCTTCGCCCCTAAAAAACAGGTGGTGATGGACGTTGGGCACTAAAGATCCAATTTTATGGCACAACCATAAAGGCCCGTTCACACTCTTGCGACCGAGTTCGACCGAGAGAGACCAGACCGGTTTTTAAGCCTCTTGCGATCTCTTAGGACCAGCTCCGCTGTAGCGGAGCTCGTCCTAAGAAGTCGTATGAGGCTTAAAGACCGGTCTGGTCTTTCTCGGTCGTACTCGGTCGCAAGAGTGTGAACGGGCCTTAATATATCTACCCTAAGCGTCACAAAAAATTTACCGCATCTTCACGTGGTGAATGATGTTGATTGGGGAGAAGCTCTGGTGGTGCTTGTCTGCGTAGACGCTGAGCCGCAGCATGCCGAGCCTTTCGTTCGTTTTCATCCATGTCAGAAAAAATGTGTGGTATGAAACGTGGTTATATACACATTTGAGCATTTGACCGCAGCGCCCTCTCGTCTATAAACGTTGAGCCAATGCATGCAAAGTTTAACGCGATTATATACGCATTTGACCGCAGCTCCCTCTCTTGTGTAGACGTTGTGCGGCTACATGCAACGTTTCATCCATGACATCCCCAGCTCTAGAGTTACTACCACATCTCAGAGTCCCCTACTCGTCCCGCAGTCGTGGCCGAGTGGTTAAGGCGATGGACAAGAAATCCATTGGGGTCTCCCCGCAACGTCGAAGGCGAGCAAACGGAAGATCGACGCTTTCGTCACCTTCTCGCAGTTC
The DNA here is from genome assembly GCA_013358835.2 of Ixodes persulcatus. Classification (NCBI taxonomy): domain Eukaryota; kingdom Metazoa; phylum Arthropoda; class Arachnida; order Ixodida; family Ixodidae; genus Ixodes; species Ixodes persulcatus. The sequence continues at coordinate 324,086 of JABSTQ010009385.1, read as the reverse complement.
GTAATTCAAATGCGGCTATCGAACAGTTGGAACCCCTCTTAAATCTAGGCACACTAGTTGTCCGTTCCATTTCGTTCCGAATCAGAATTTGCAACTTGCAGTGGCTTGCGGTTCCAAAACATCGACGACGACAACTCGGTTGGTCTCATCGGCGTGGTTAACGTGGTTTTCTTTTTGTGGTCAGAACTTCGGCTTGGGCGAGTTGGTAATTCATGATACTGCTTCACAGCGCACAAGATCAGACACACTTTAAAAGAAATTTCACGCACACAAAGGAAGAACTCTCACACAGCGCTGACTGACAACTCGAAATATATTATGCATCATCTTCTTCTTCCTTCACTCCGATGCAAATGGAGGTGAACCCCAAAAAACCGAGGAACGTATGAAAAAGGAAAAAAGGAAAGAAAAGAAAAATGGAATAAAAACAAAAATAGAAGGAAAAAATAATGAATTCTCTGTACAGCGGACGTTGCTATTGTGCTTTTTGTGATCTTGCAGTTGCCGATTTCTGTGAGTGTTGCAAGTGTGTTCCACATCAGCGCTTCAATTTGAAACAAGGGGCTTTACTCGTAGCGTCCCAACAATTCCTCTCTGGAAGCGCCGCAAACGAGATGTTTCAGTTGTGATTCAAGGTTAGATTGAGTCACGATCATGAGTAAATCTTCGTGCTATAAAGTTTGTGGAGTTCGTTACTTTTCTTTTTTCTAACCTGTGCGTTAGATTTTTGTGGAATGGTAGGACCAAGAGGTGTTTCTCGCATGGTCTGCCTAACATCACGGCGCTAACATCGGGAGTAAACATCTCCACGTGGTGAATGATGTTGATTGGGGCGAAGCTTGGGTGGTGCTGATGATACTGATTTTGGTCATAGGTATTGCTGCTTGCTGTCGGCGTTGACGCTTTGCCGCCGCTTCCCGAGCTCTCAACTCCGGGTCCGCTTGGCGTTTTTGACGCTGTGCAGCAGCTTCTCGCGCCCTGGTCTCCGGAGCAGCTTGCTGTCTACGTAGACGCTGAGGCGCTGCATGCCGAGCTTTTCGGTCCTTTTCATTCATGGCAGTAGGAGAATGTGTGGTTTTCTTCTTTTTCTTTTTTTAAGCAGACAGATGGGATGGCATCTCAGAACCCCCTACTCTTTTTTTTCTTCTTTTTCTTTTTTTCATAATTTTTTTACATCTTTCTTTTCCAATTTTTTTTTTTCCCTACACGAGCACGTGAGCATGTGCTCACGTGCTCGTGAGCACATGATCTCACGAGCAGAAGCACGAGCATCCGACGCCGGCCTACGGCGGACGGACATACGAACATGGCTAGCCCCTAAGGAGCTTCGCCCCTAAAACGGCTCTTTTGTCAGCTCCGCGCCGACCGTGCGTCTTTGGCCGAACATATCAAATATTCGAGTGACCGAATTATTTGGGAACTTGCTATTCGATTCGAATTCGTATATTCGAGTATTCGCACACCCCTAGTAATTAGACGTTTTCTCAGGTCACTTTACTGACACTTGACGGTCATCTATATCTCTTTTTTAAATAGAGCGTGCACAGAGACAAAGGAAGAGATGCACCATACCTTCTTCCGTGCATCATCGAACAGTGCCAACAAGCTTTCTCTGGCAGTCAGGAAAGGGTTGCTTGCTGCCAAGCTCCGCATGTAGTAGTACACGGCATCCAGCTTTCTCCTCTGTCCAGAGAGACACAGCAACAGATTGTATAATATTAACACGTGAAACAAATGGATCTTCCTGTCGGGTTACATAAAAGCCACGAACACGTAAGCTAGTAAGCACCCGCTAAACCTCGAAAGATTCCGAGATACTGCAACACAGCTACCATAACATCAAAACAATCTGGCTTTTTATCCAAGCAGCAATCGACACCCCCATGTGCTTTCGGTGTGATTGGCTCACATGAGATTTAGCCAGACGAACACAACACTCAAACTGCACATTTTTCAAAATAGTGCTTCTCATTTGTGCGGTGCTCAGTGATCCCATAATATTTGTGTGGAGCACTTTAATACTGTGCTTGCACAATTCTAAAGTGGAAAGTGCACTTTTTTCCGCCAAAATCGGTGCCCAAAAATATGTGCGCGTTACAATCAAAACCAAAAACCGAAACTCAAGAAGAAACATCTCCACGTGGTGAATGATGTTGCTTGGGGCGAAGCTCTGGTGGTGCTTGTCTGCGTAGACGCCGAGCCGCAGCATGCCGAGCCTTTTCCTTCATGTCAGTAGGAGAATGTGTGGTTTTCTTCTTTTTCTTTTTTTAAGCAGACAGATGGGATGGCATCTCAGAACCCCCTACTCTTTTTTTTCTTCTTTTTCTTTGAGCCTTTTCATTCATGTCAGTAGGAGAATGTGTGGTTTTCTTCTTTTTATTTTTTTTTAAGCATTTTTTCTTCTTTTTCTTTTTTCATCTTTTTCTTTTTTCATCTTTTTTTTTTCCAATTTTTTTTTTTTGCCCTACACGAGCATGTGAGCATGTGCTCACGTGCTCATGAGCACGTGATCTCACGAGCAGAAGCACGAGCACCTGACGCCGGGCCTACGGCGGACGGCGGACGGACATGGCTAGCCCCTAAGGAGCTTCGCCCCTAAAACGTAATACTCGGTATAAGGTGGCTAGCCCCATCGCCATCGTGACCGTTTGTTTACATTCGCCATTTTAGTATCCGTAATACGTGCATTCTCTCATGTCTACGGACTCGTGTCTGTTGTTAAGATGGAAAAACAAAAAAAAATTCTACTACGCAGCATTATTTAAACGAAAGGCCGTCACGCTGGTGGGAAATGATAACGGAGCAGCACTGCATGGCCTCTCGATCCCCCGACGAGCTCGGAAAGACGACCCTCCCCGAGGCGACAGTTGCGCACTCGTGCAAGCACAAGAAGCGCAAAAACGCTTCAGACGAAAGCAAGGATTACCTCTGTGGACAGCGAAGAACCATCGTCGGACGCCAACAACGGCGACTAGTGCACAATATTTATTTTTGTATTGGAGCACGTTTCATAGAATTTGTTGGATGAGGTATGTGTTCAACCTTCATTGTTTTACCTGGGCGGCAGAATCGGCAGCAATTTACTCTTTTAATATCTGGGAGCTAAATCTGCCTGCGCATTAGAATCGGAAGTGCAATAGAATTGTGCAAACACGGTACATATGATACTTATGTCACAGGTGCATGTGCTGCCACTGCCACAGTTAACTATGCCGAAATCAGAGGGACCTTCTTTTTGGGGTCTTCCATACGTGTTTGCACTAACATAGTCACATCAGCTGTCATTGCAGTGGCCTTGCTGCAGAGCACGTACTACCTTTGGCACAACCAAAGTTGTAATTCAGTGCCTTCTGTCTGTCTATTTCACGTGTCTCCCAGCCGTGTCCCCGTCCTTTTGCGCTGCTGCTTTGTACTACCTATGGCAGCATGCATTACACACCACCAGATTTATTTTTCCCAGCAAGAACAAGCAGGAAGGACCACGTCGCAATGTCGTCACATGCAAGCTGCGCATAAACAGTTCATTACGCCATGGGGCTGGAACCTTTTTGTACTGAGGGAATGTTATCTTGGCATGGGATAGACATAGTTCCTACAGTCTTTCCTGCAGCATAGCTGAGACAAAGCATTCTCCAACATGGCTGAGACATTTAATTAAACTATCTGTAAGCGACCTCCAATACATTTTCAGTTTGTCATGCCCACAGAAAAAATGAGTGACTCACGGCATAGAGGGCGAGAATGGCTAGTTGATTGTATGGGCGGCCATTCTTGGGGGCAATCTGCTGGGCCTTGAGGTACCAGCTGCAAGCAAAGATTTCATCTCAACATCAAACTTGCTAGTAAACACAGGCCTCTGCTGTCAGATCCGAGGTATAAATCATTAGTTGAAGCAACAACCTCCCCAACTGTAAATTTGTCAACATTGCATGATCCAAAACTCCTACCAAGTTAGGAATAAAATATTTCCTAAATGCTGAAGAGACACGTGTGATTACAAAGAGTCCCCGTGTTTCGAGACAAACTTTAAATGAAGCCTAGCCAAATGCTCGGGCGTCTTGTGACTTGTGCCCTCTATGCCAAAATGACTGGTTCACTGCTTTACAGGGTAGCCGCACAGAAGCAAGGGCAACGAGCCTGATCATGCTGACAAAGACTAGTAAGCACAAATGTGGGCCAGGCCCTTCGAGGAAGAAGAGAAAGGTATAGCGCGCTACCCCTCCCTCGTGTGCCGCGCCAAAGAATTTGCTATTGCATGGTTCGTACCATCCGAGCCTAGATAACTCCTCAATAAAGAACAAAAAAAAAAAAAAAAAAGCCTGGATAGGTCGGTTGGCATAGCACTTGGTTCATAATCTCGAGGTGGCTATCTCAAATTCTGCCATGGGACTCTAGACTTTTTATATGGTTCCCTATGGTCGTAATGCTTTTCGGTGTCGTTACAGCTAGCCGTTACAGTCAGTCGTTACATCCAGCCGTTAAAGCCTGCCATTACAGCCAGCCCTTACAGCCCTGCATTGCAGCCAGCTGTTACAGCCAGCTGTTACAGCCGTCAATTACAGCCTGCCATTACAGCCGGCCATTACAGCCGGCCATTACAGCCAAATGTTACAGAACTCCTTGGAAATCAACAAATAAAACAGATTCTGTGTTAATATGGAAGAGAAGAAGCTGGGCCAAAAATAAGGCAAGCACATCTTTGTTCTGTTATTTATGGTATGTGAACATTTCCTTTAAAGTTTTTAGGAAGCCCCGTTAGACAGCACGCCTCTACCAATGTCGCAAAAGACTAACTTAGTGGCTTTGTCCACTGCCTCCTAAACCACAACATATTCAATGGGAATGGGAAAATAAGTGGCCTATTTTCTCACTTTATTAAACTCTGTCTGTGAACTACGGACAATAGAGGCTTCCTTGGCAAAGTCAAATCTGTGAATTCTGTGCGATATCAGACAAGAAAAGAACCACGGGAAGCAAACATTGCACAGCAGCAAGATTGGACATTAGTGACTCTGGTTTGAAGATAATGATGCCTGCACACCATAGCAGTAATCACAGTAGTACAAACATGACATTGGCACTTTTTTCCAAGTTCCATTGAAAGTGCATTTCAAGGTGTCAGATTTATATTGGTGCCTTGAAAGGGCATCCTTCACTACACTGTGGGTCTGATGACAGTATTTTGATTATAAGAAACAGTGAAAAAAAAATTGAGAAGTCCTGTATTAATTTACAGCACAGTCACGGCGAAGCCATTGGGCATTGGCGCCATGTTCACGCGCTGTGGGGTGCGTGAACAAAAGCACTCGGAACATAATTGACATCTGACCATATTGTTCCAAACGCTGTCGTTTATTTTTTTTGTTCTGGAGCGCGTGAATGTGCATCTCCTGGCATGAGCTCTTGGCATTGACAGTGCTACGACGGCATTTTGTTATTGGCTATTTCTTTGTATTTCTCCACAAAGCGCGTGCAGTGGGCATCGGGTACTACAAGAACCCTAAGTATAAAGCAGGTTGTTAATGCTGTGGCGTATGCTTGTGGTAACGCCTCTGCTTCGCACGCAGCAGACCCAGGCTCGATTCCCACAGGCGGCAAATGATCTCTTTGAAGGATTTGGCAACATTGACGACGGATGCACTACTACGACGACTACAACATCACCATCGACAACAACTGCAACATCAACGACGACAACCGCAACATCAACAATGGACGCCATTTCCAGTGTTTGGAAGAGCCTATAACAACTACTATCACAAAACAAGCTGCTATCACATGTCTGTGCTAACAGTGGCACACTCTGAACCATGCATGTTCTGAACTAGACTTTTCACTATCATTTGAATGGCATCAAAGTTGCCCACTTGAACCTTGCGATGACAGACCCTGGGCACGGAAACACTCAGTGGCTTTTTCCAGGAGCAAAAGGCAGCATTTGGCTGCTTTTTTTTTGTATAAAAGACAGCCATAACGCTAAAAATCAAAAAGACATGAGCTTCTACGATGCAGCTGTAGACGACGATCCTCCCCCGAACTGCAGGAGGCAGTGACCGCAGGGCCTCACCTCCTGGCACGCCCGTAGTTCGTGGTGCCCATGGCCTGCTCCCGGTAGCGTGCCAGGTCCCCGAGGCAGATGTAGATCTTTTGGGCCGAGATGAGCACCAGCCGCAGAGAGTCCGGCAGGCCCGCCGTGCCCCCAACCCCGGGCCCGGACCCCATGCCACCCACAGATGCGGACTCCGGCTCCAGAAACTGACTCAGGCTGAAGCCGTACGTCTCCTGGAACTTGTCCAGAAGGTTCTCGTAGAAAATGGTCCCCTGCGAGCAGGGCGAACACGCAAGATCACTCCGGAGGCCGACGACACAAACTAAGACCCTCTGCGTCCTCCACCATATATGCATCTGCAGGTTTCATAATCTCACACTCAGACATTTGGGGAGCGGCCCTTAAACGAATTTATCGAGGTGTGACGCAGAGCGCGGGCCAACACACCCCACGATTCACCGTGGCAACGCCTCTGTTTTAAGGATGTTCTTTCGACAAAAAGGACCTGCATTACAGTGCTGGTGGTTGGATGTTTATGTTCCATCTAATCATTCTAACCCCGCAGATATAATGCGCAACCAATGAAGCAATCGAGGCCATGTGGCTCGGCCAGCAAAGACAGGTTTACTTTTCACTGTATTCTATGGGACGAAAGACAGCGACGCTAGACAGGACGCACTACAAGACGACATGCCACGCTGGAACACGGTTGCAGTAGTAAAGTCGCCGACAGATTTTCAGACGCCGATAATTTGGGCTTGTTCGATATTTCGGACCTAAAGAAGGAACCGTGACCTACCGACAGTAGTGCATTTTCACGACCGATGTTAAGGAAGACAGAAGGTTTAATTTTTCGGATAAAATCGTTGCGAGCGATCAGCGGGAAACACCACTGAGAAGCAGCCATTTTAGATTCTATGAAGGCTGCACATGGATTGGCTTGGTTTGGCAGTGCCACTTGAGTACTGCTAAGTCCTACTGCTCGGTACGCTATGCTACGAATATTTTTAGGGGCAAAGCTCTTTAGGGGCTAGCCATGTCCGTCCGTCCTCCGGCGTCTGGTGCTCGTGCTCATGAGCTCACGCGCTCGTGTAGGACAAAAAAATGAAAAAAAAAAAGAAATGATGAAAAATGCTTGCACAGTTGACAGGATTCGAACCTGTGCGGGGAGACCCCAATGGATTTCTAGTCCATCGCCTTAACCACTCGGCCACGACTGCGGGACGAGTAGAGGGCTCTGAGATGTGGTAGTAACTCAAGAGCTGGGGATGTCATGGATGAAACGTTGCATGTAGCCGCTCAACGTCTATACAGGAGAGGGCGCTGCGATTAAATGCGTATATAATTGCGTTAAACTTTGCATGCATTGGCTCAACGTTTATAGACGAGAAGGCACTGCGGTCAAATGCTCAAATGCGTATATAACCACGTTCCATACCACACATTCTCTTTCTGACATGGATGAAAACGAACGAAAGGCTCGGCATGCTGTGGCTCAGCGTCTACGCAAACAAGCACCACCAGAGATCATTCACCACGTGGAGATGCGGTCAATTCTTTTGCATGCTTCTCAATGAATCAGCTACCAAGCACACATTTCCCACCATCAAACGTCTTGTAATCAGTCGGGAACATGGCTTACTGCCCACTTTGTACCATTTCTGACGTTAGACTTCAATGTCGCCAGTAGGGGCTTCCGGTTTGCGAAACACGCAGAAAACGAAATTCGAAAATTCAATAACTTCGCGAAATGTTTTTCTTTTCACACAATACTTGGGGAACTGGTACAGCCGTGTCTGTCGGTGTGTTCAGCCAATTTTGAGGCAAATCAGCGACCACGAAAAAATTGCCGGAGTACCCTTTTAACATAACCAAACACGCAGTCAAGGAAGAGCACCCCGCACTGTGAACATGGTGTCTTCATTGCACGGCGCACCTACTCAGAAGTGTCTGAAGTCCCGCAATTCGAGGGCGTCTGCGGTCGATTTTGTTGCTGATACTAGCGAGAGTGAGTCTGAAGATGATGTCGGATCATCAGATTTTGGTTCCGACAGCGACGATCTGTAATATAAACCCGGAACATAAAGCTGGTTTCGGTTTTCGTTTTCATTTTCTTTGCTGGTCTCGCGTGAAAGTCTGGGCGGTTTGTGCTTGCTATTGATGGATCTGGTGGTTAGATTAAACACTCTAGTTTGTTTCTGTATAGTTCTTTTTTTTTCCACGAGATCGTGATTTATCATTATTAAATGCAGGGTGCCTACATGTATATCTGTCTCAGAGTGAAGACATCCATTGTTGTACTGAGTGGGCCAGCGCATGGCACGCTGGTGCCCTCAGTGCGTGACTTGAGCGCGGTAAAATAAAGACTAAGCATTAGTCAAAGCTACGCACTCGAGCTGAGTCACACCGGTTTGCACACACTTCGAAAGACAAAAAAAAAAAAAGAGATAAGGCAGGAGAATGGCCGAGACGTCACCACTCAAGCGAAAGCGTGTGTTTGTATGAAGGTGCTCCAATCAAATGCGCAGCCAAAGAAGAGCAGTCTTCGCATGGTGCATCTCCTCGGAAACATTTGAAGTCTTGTGATTCAAGCACGTCTGCGGTAGATTTTGTTGATGACACTACCACGAGTGAGTGAGATGATGATGTCGGATCATTGTATGTTAGTTCTGACAGCAATGATTCATCAAATCAGCCCGGAACATCGACGACTGCACATCGGTTAAGCTCGTTTTGGTTTTCGTCTTTATGTTCCTTGCTGGTCTCACGTGCAAGTCAGGGCGATTTGTGCTTGTTGGCGATGCATCTGGTGGTTAGATTAGACACTCCAGTTTAAATTTCTGGATAGTTCTTTTTTTTTTCCCCACTTGATGGCAATTTTTTATGAACAAAGCCATATATTAAGAGATTTTGGCCAGTTTATGATCTTGCCGCCGTAACGCCCCCTCCCGAGTGAGCCAATCAGCCCGCGGCGCAGAGTGAGAAGCGTGAGCTCATGCGCGTGAACCCCCGGCTGCTTCCAGCTGAGCAGGGAGGGCCGCCATTTTCATTCATTTGCCTAGTGGAATGCATGTGATCGGCATCTAAACTTTGGTTATTGCCTTTTATATCGCTGGCTCTGGCAAGAAAATTATATACTGCTATTCTTTAGTTGGTTAAAAAGCTAACAAATGAAGTTTTCTCGACGTCTGACCATAAACTTTTATTTAGGCGAAAAACAAGTCGGCCCGTAGCAGACGACGCGTAGCTTCAACAGTGCTCTGTATGGAAAGCGTGTTGCGTCAAAATGACACTCGTCTCCTCTTTGCTCCCTGCTTCCTCTCTCGCTTCTTCGGCACTCTCCTCTCTCTCCTCCACTTTTCTCATCTCCAGTGCCTTTGTCGCCAGATCCACAGGCCAGACTCTCCCAATATATGGCTCTGAACAAAGGTACAGCCACGAAGATAACGCTGTAAGAAGATAGTGCTCCCCGTTGAGAACGTGGCATCTACACGAGAAGATAGAGGATTCCCATCCAAGTTGAACAATTTCAGATGGAAGAAGACAAAAAGAGGCGATGTCCGGTGGCTATGGGATCAAAATGTATTAATACATCTTCAATAGAAAGCATGCCGTACACATGATGAGCACTGTAGATACAGCCAACAAGCACGTGCTTGCAAAATGGAGGGGAAAAAAAGAGATACATGCAGTGGCATAGCTAGGCCATCCAGCACCCGGGGTCCTTACGTCTTTCGTAAGGACCTGTAGCCTCGATACCACGTCCTACGCGATAAACAAGCTGGGTTGAGGCTATAGTCAGGTTTTCCAGTTTTGCTACAGCCAACATGGATGCCGTCTGCCCATTTTTATGGTTCTTTAGTGTTCTTCTTGTTGTCCGTGTTTTTCAAGTGCGAAAGCAAGAAGAGCGGCTGTCTGCCGTTCTTGTGGTCTTTGAGAGCGAAGGTTTTCTGACGATAGGCTTAGTATTGAAGCAAGCTTGGTGGACTAAACGTTGTCTACAAATAGTGTCAAATGGCACCAACTTCGCTGTTTGTGCCAACGAAGGCGCCGACAAAGTGCAGCACCGCGATCAAACAGATCAACAAACAAGTGAAAAGGGAACAATATAAAGCGTACGTTGCATGAGAACGTAAAATTGACATCAAGCAAGTGGAAAGTGGCCAATACACAGCGGAATATGCGCGGAAATTTGATATTTTGGCTGAAATCAATTTTTCGGAGCACTTGATTATTTGAACAATTTCGGGGTTTCCTCCAAGTCTGAAAGATCGGTCGGCGACTGTAGTGATTTTTTATCAAGCTGTACTGATGATCGTCATCACTGCGTGTTTTGGGTCATACGAGGCTTGCAAGGTGCAGAGTGCAGTGACAGCACTTCGCAAAATGGATGCCATCGCCACCGAACCAAAGCAGCATAATGTTCAAAAATAATAACTGCTGTCGAAGAGTCTGCTATAATGGAATGGTGAACTACTTACAAACTCCCGAACAGTATAGACAATTATATCCGAATGTACTATAGTATACCGCGCATCCGCCCATTCCACACTAAGCGCACATTCCCAAATTGGTAAGATCTGAGAAAATATGCACAGTACATTTATACGTAAAATTGATGACCGGACAAGCGCCCATCGCCCATTTTTTCGCAATTATCTTTAAATTTTGAGTGGGAGCTTGCCCCGTATCTTACGGTATGTTATTACAGTATCTTTAATAAGCAAGGCTGGCTCAATGGCATAGATAGGAAGCAGAACCAAACTTCAGGAATGGGTATAGTATAACCAAATGTCTGCTGTAACAAGATTTGTTGTAATGAAGTTTTACTCTATATTCTTAAGCAATTGCTGTACCTTATAATCCTATGAATAGCCTTGATAACATATTTCTAGAAAACTAGCAAATGAAGTAACAGTCATCTTGGCGCACATGCATCCCAGCGCTAAGTTAGAGCAGAATCAGCGCTGTATTGAGTGGGTGTGGACAGAAAAGGGTCGGGTCTCATGCAGCGGTGTGCCAATACAGCACTAATGTAGTGCAAAGTCAGCACTATGTCTAGAGAGCTGAGCACGCCGCGTGTCAACAGGCTTTAAGAGTGAGAACTCTCGCAACGGCCTTGGACACTCATGGGTACCTCATCGACCAGGCTGAGCAGGTGCATCTTGGCTTCCTCCTGGAGGTCTGGGCACTCATCCATGACTCTGCGAAAGGTCTCGATGCCCTGGTAGAAGGCAGACTTCCAGAGGGCGTGCTCCACATTCTTCTCAGCACAATAGCGGGGGTCCGCCAGGATCACATTCTCAGTAGCGCAGCTGCAGCTTCCACCTGCGGGGCATGGGCAGGCTGCTTTCTCACTTGGCAATTGTTGCAGCTCCTTAACAGAGACTAAAGCAGTCCTTTCACACGGGAAAAAATATTTTTTGACTATATTCAGCTTCTTGGGACACAAATATCAAAATTAGTGTTGTACGATTTGATGTATGAAGTAGCCATAAAGTGCCAAAGCCCCTCCCTACCGAAAAATGCAGTGCAAGTAACAATTTTGAGAGAAAGTGTGATGCAATGTTCAAAGATCTCGGCATTTCCACGCCTTCCACAATCCATTCCCAAGCAGTCAAAACATGTTTTTGGTTCATCTTTCTTCTCTTATCGTTGGCTCACCATTTGTTGGAGTTGTTAGTATGTCTTTGGGTTCATTTCGGCCATACATTATGGGTATGTGGTAGTTTTATGGCTACTCATATTTTTGACGGTAGTAGCTTCGAAATTCCCTCCCTGTGAGCACAAGATATGCCACACACATTGAGTGCTTCATGAAACTACACTCACACACCCTTTATCTCTTCAGAAGCGCCACAGAAAGTTGTCCTGGTACACAAGTGCAAGCAAGAAGTCTCAAAGGGTGACGGTTTTGCAGGCTCGCAGCTGCACCTGCTTGCCCACAAAAGTGCCATACACTAGACAGCCGAAAGCTCCAAGTTAATGTCAGTCCCACGGCAATTCTTATAGTTCTTCTTCCACTGGACAAAATATACTAGAGTTCACCCCTAGGTCATTTCTTTTTGGGTACCTCTCCAACCTCCACTTAAAAAATTGTAGAGCCCTTCCACTCCACGTGAAGATGGAGGACCAGCGAAGCTGTTATCTTTATGGCGTCTAGGACGATCCTCAAGGTCGAGGACCTTGAGGACCGTCCTCGAGGTCATCCTAGAAGTCGTCCTAGATGTAGTTCTCTAGGATGACCTCGAAGACGACGCCTAGGATGACCTCCGGGACGACATCAAGGATGACTTCTAGGACAACCTCAAGGACGAATTCTAGGACGACCTCGAGGACGACTTTTAGTACAACCTCTCGGACGACTTCGAGGATGACCTCACGGATGACGCCTAGAGGATGACCTCTCAGACAACGTCTAGGACGACCTCAAGGATGACGCCTAGAGGAGGACGTCTAGGACGACGCCTAGGATGACCACTCGAACGACTTCTAGGACGATGCCTAGGGGATGATTTCGAGGACGGCTTCTAGGACGACCTCGAGGACGACAACTAGGATGCCTTTAGTACGACCTAGAGGACAACGCCTAGGACGACCTCAAGGACGACTTCTAGGACGACCTCGAGAGAGAGAGAGAGAGAGAGAGAGAGAGAGAGAGAGAGAGAGAGAGAGAGAGAACATGTTTATTATATATGATAGGATTCCCGTCTATAAGTGGTGTGCTCTGAGACAAGGGGGTGGGGGTGGAGGGTTATAAGGAGGGGAAGTGGATGACTATGGTGCGCTATTAAATGAATTTATGAGCCCCAGATTCCCTGATGAATTCAACCAGGGAGTCTAGGATCGCCTTTCGGAAGACGATGCCTAGAGATGATAACAAGGAATTAGGACCTCACAATCTAATAATGCCAAGGAAGGCTGACTCACATTAGTTGCCCCCTCTTTTTGTTTTTATTTATTCATACTTGCCACGACCAATGAAGAGTTTGTCGACATGTGAGGACGCATTGTTCCCAGACCCTAGCGTATAACAGCTTCGCTGTAAAATGCAGCCCAGGAGAAACACAACCTCAGGTGTGAAGGCAAGCCTGCCAGCGTGGTTTACCCTGACGTCCTCAGCACCGATAGTAATGCAGCAAGATAACCGGGGCAAACCCAAACAATGATTGACTTGCGTGGTGGCAAAGGAGTGCATTTCCCCATGCAACTCTATATTGTAATAAGTGACATAGCTTTTAAGCAGCAAAGAAGTGGAAACTTAATAAAAGGTTAAATCGGAAGGCAAAATGAAAAACTAAATTTCCAGTATCCCTTCGACAGCACTTGAAATTGACACGAGTATAATAAATGTCAACAGGGTTAAGCTTCTAACTCCCCGAGTTAGAAATTGTGCCACAAGGGAACAAACAAAACATGGCATTTGTATGAATGCAAAAAGCCTTCATTCGAGACACTCCAAACTTTCAGGAGGAGCCCTGGTTTTTACGAGACAGGTTTTCTTCCTGCTCCCATTATAGTCTCACCTGCAGTGTCCCATAGCCTTCATGTCGCTGTTCTGAATTCCTTTTGCCAGATGCGTCATCAATTCTCTCTCCAGGAGCGCAGCATCGTGCAGATTCTTCTCAACCAGAGGCTTCATCCGACTGGAAGACAAAGATGATCATTGAGAAAAGGCCAAGCCTTAACCTTTTAAGTGCCGTTTTATTTTTTTTGTCCCAGTAAGCACCCTGTGTCAAGTGTTTTTTGCTGCACAAAAAACTTTTGTTGGACGCACAAACGCAGTTGCATGCAGATTACACATGCATGTTACATGTGTATTCTGGGAAATAAATGTACCTTATGTACATTTATTTCCCAGATTATGTTGCTTAACATTCAAGGAGTTCTTTAGCTTCTGAATTTCTTCAATTTAAAAAACTTTTTTTGTGTAGCATTTCTTGAAACACGGTACAATGCAAAGTGGCACCTTGTATCACTTTCAACAGTATCCCAAGTTCGTTTTCACTGTCATCAGATTCTCAATTCATTAGCAGTTTCTGGATTTCAGCATCCGTCAAGGAGTGTGAAGTTGATGCATGTGGGTTCGCCATTCAAAAACAATGTTGACTTGGAAACGCATAAAGAGGAAGTTGCCTCCACAAAAATCTCCACCTGGCACCAAAAGGCGACACCACAATAAAAAAATATGGTCCATAAATGCCGTTTTCAGCAAAAAGAAATTTTTGTTTTGGTCAGCGTGAGTTAAGTTGAGAACGGCAGGGAATAAATTGAAACTCTAAACAAGTATACTCGGGCACGGCAGGGGGTGTGCTGAGGAGCGCGCCCAAGTATACTCTGGAGCAGCACTCAAAGGCTTAAAGGGGTCCTGCAATCATATTAGGGGCGAAGCTCCTTGGGGGCTAGCCATGTCCGTATGTCCGTCCGCCGTAGGCCGGCGTCGGGTGCTCGTGCTTCTGCTCATGAGATCACGTGCACACGAGCACGTGAGCACATGCTCACGTGCTCGTGTAGGGCAAAAAAAAATTGGAAAAAAAAAAAGATGAAAAAAATTATGAAACAAGAAAAAGAAAAAAAAAAAAGAGTAGGGGGTTCTGAGATGCCATACCATGTCTTCTTAAAAAAAGAAAAAGAAGAAAACCACACATTCTCCTATTGATATGAATGAAAAGGCTCGGCATGCTGCGGCTCGGCGTCTACGCAGACAAGCACCACCATGTGGAGATGCGGTCAATTTTTAAGCATCTACCTTTTTTGCGGTTTCCATGTCTCTTGGGGTTCGGGCAAGCCAGCAGGCACGGAGAGAGTAACTAAATATCAGTGCGTCATATTTTAACCGGACGACGCAGAAACCTTTTTCACCCACGAAGGTGACCCGCGGTGCCGAAAGAGCGCGATATGTGACGTTTTTGGTCCTGGCCCTACTACTGGTCAGAGCCGCTAAAAGCTTTTTTTAGTCGAAACACAAAGTATAAGTGGCGCAAACCGTTTTAATTACTTGTGAAAGTAGTTTTTGTTCAGTATTTTAGGTCAGAAAAGAAACAAATGCAGTTTATAAAGTATGTAAACGAGACATGACCCGTCGACATACCCGCCACCAAGCGGTGGAAAGGGTGGCGCATACTAGAAAGGGGTGTGGGATCAAGCACCGACGAGCGCCGTGCATAGAAAGGTCCCAGATGTACGCGGCTTGCACCTTGGCCGTTTGGCGGTATGGCAGCGCGAAGTGGCTCCCGTTCTGAACTGATCTTTACCCCGTGTTTGCTCTCGTTTGTGGGCAATGAAGTGTCATGCCGAATTAGTGTTTAGTCGCCCAGCAAATGCAATGCAAGCATGCCCTGGCCGCCCACTTCATCCAGCCTATCTGGGACATGCATTAGTGGCGCCCTCTCGAGCTATCGGCACGGAGTGCGGCAGCCGTGAGCGCTCGCTGAGCTCACTGCCCTTCCTCTGGTTCACGGCCACTCAAGCCAGGGCCAGGGACGTCATGAAGGAGGTTATTTTTTGCTTGTTTTTGTAATTTTAATTTGCCTATAAGTTTTAAAATAAAGCGAAATTCAAGAAAAGAAAAGTTTCATTAAGTTTCTACATTCAGTGCGCTCAGATTTGGTGCAAATTAAAAAGCAGTCAAAAAGTCATTGCAGGGCCCCTTTTTGGGGGAACACTGGTCTTGATGCTTTCTTCCTTATTTTTTTGGTCAAGCCAAATGAAATTACACAAACTTTTGTGCCGATTTCAAATATCTGTTTGTTTGTTTTTTAATTAGTAGGATAGTTGTTAGGATAATTATAATTAACCAAACTGTTTCCAAAAATAATAGTGGAAAACCATTTTTAAAAAAGAATGCTTTAACATAGTGTCTGATACTAAAAATTATGAAGAATACAATGTTAGAAGCACTTCTTAGAAGTTGGAAGCACTTCCATTATTAGTGACTTTACAACACATTGAAGTTCAGTGCTCAATGTGTGGCCACCAAGCAATAAAAGAATGGTTCAGTTAAAACTTTTCCTAGAGCTATATTGAAAAACTTGCTTCCAACATTGCATGCTTAGCACATTTAGCCACATGTTGCTAAAAACGTTATACTTCTGCCTCCACTAGATGCTGAGCTACCCCTCCATTATATTTGTAAGGAGTCCAAAATTTGTGTTTTGAGAAAGTGTTGTTTTAGCGCTTCGTGCAATTTCAGCCCACCATAGATATAAAGTAATATTATAACTCAAATATTAATCTTAAAAAAAAAAAAAAAACACTTGGCAGATCAAAGAAAAATATTTGTAGATTTTAAAATTGCCATTTTCCAAAGAACAGTTTTTTAGGGACTTTGTGGCTCCAAAGACCCATGTCCTCTCTTAAATCCTTTGCTTGATCAATCCTACGCTATCAGATCAGCAAGAATCTATTCATGGGACTGTGAAACAATTTTTAGAGTTTGGTTAATGATCATGTGTGTGTGAAGTGTCCAGCATCATTGGCAAAGCTACCAACAAGAAGAGGACCATCTTGGAGATTATGTAGAAGATGCACTACTCTACGTTGTGAAGCCTCAAAAACAAAAAGAAACAAAGATTAATGTAGTCAAAGGCAACTTGTTGCTTGTGTTACCGGCAAGTCACGATATAATCCCATTAGGGATAGAAAGGTCATCCAGTTGCCATACTGCTTTATGATCCCTTTAACCGTGCAGCATCTCTTCCCAACAATCACGCAAGCAAAGAAAATCTGTGCTATCCCTCGCACTTGATATATTCCTCGGCACATTTTACAACAATGAAAGAAAACATCTACTACACAAAAGGTCTCTGAGGCACTGTCAACCGACGATGTATAACCTACTATCAGGCAAATTTGACATGGGGTATGTGTCAAACCAACTACGTTTGACACAGTAAGCTGGACATGCTCCCTGCATGTTCAGCTTACTGCGTCAGTTATTTCTCTTCGGGTATTTGGTTCCAGACAGATCCCGACACTTTTGATCAACCTGTCAGATCCCCGTCTTTTTTGCCGCCTTCTTCGAGCTTTGTGACGAAGCGATTGGCCCAATTAACTGCTCTGTTGCATCTTTTCCAGTGCATCAATGGCACCCACCTGCGCCCGTAGGCATCCAGGGGCAAGATCTGGTCGCCATGGAAGATAGGGGACGGCCCGTGGGCCGGCAGGTGGCACGGGTACTGGCCCAGGGGCAGTCCCGGGTACGGGGGAGACAATATCGGGGGCGACACGCCATAGGGAACCCCGAAGCCCGGCATCGCGGGCGCGGCGGCTCTGCCGGGGGTCACCTCCAGGGCCACGTGGGGCTGTGGCTTCACCGCAATCAGCGGCTTGTCCTGGCTCGGGTTGCAGGGGACCGGCTCGCGCTCCGCGCCGCAGTCCTCCAACGGACCTTTGGGCGCAGTCTGGTGGGTGACGGGAGAGAGGAAGCAACCCGTTACATAGATGAAAGCGTAGATGAAAGCTCTTCCATGAGCGGAGCGAGCCTGGCAGCCAGATGCCACGCAAAGCATCTCGGGTACCGGTTGGCCACTAAGCTTCGGTTTTGATAAGGCAACCTCACCTCGCGACATCACGTCGGGACCAAACACGGTGCTTGCATTTTCAAATGTGCGACTTTCCTTAAATATATAATACTGTAGGTGTTGCCTACCAATACGAATAGAATGCTGGGGCACGTTTGTTGGGCTCCCGACACGCGAGTTTGTGCACAGGTAAACGCAGGACGACGATGGCATGTGGAAGAAGTTTGCTGGGCCAATCATCTGTTCCATCAAATCCTCATTATCCTAGGCTTCTTAAATTATCTGTGAGCAGGGAGGGGGCAGAGAGGAGGAAACCGCCCCTTGATGTCTTTGTTCCTTCCCCAGAAGCAGGAGAGCCCGTGTCCTGTCTTTGGGTACTAGCCCTGGACCATCACCTTTTGGGTAAGGAGGAAAGAGCATGAGAGGGAAGGGAAAGGACGCTGCAGAAGGATTTGCTGCCTAGCAGAAAAATGTTGCGTGTATGTTGGCCTTTAGGCCGTGCTCAAATTGTTAACGCAAAACATACGCTGCTTTGGTCTTCAGAAATCAGAATTCAAACCATGCTCAGTCTAGTACAATTAAAAATCATTTGGCAATCAGTCAGACTAGAGTGCCTCAATGTCCTTCTGTTTAGGGTGATGCCATCGTTTGTAGTACCCGATGCCGACAGCACGCGCTCACAGGGAAAATACAAAGAAATTGCAGGAATCAAAATGTCGCCGTAGCACAGTCAACGCCACAAGCGCGTGCAGGGACACGCTCTTTCGCGCGCTTCAGAACGAAAAATAAAAATAAAAATTCGAAACAAAATGGCCAGATGTCATCACCCCAAGCAAAGCGCGCATGAAGGCACCCTAAGTCAGACTGAACCAAGATATTATCTCACTCCATGGGGATACTGCAAGATATTTGGCAGCCCTATTTGTTTCGTAACATTGGCACAGCAGATTAGTTCCTAGCTTTGAAAGGTCACATCTTACTAAGCTTCAATTCCCACACTTCCAGCAAGTTATGTGTACCCTCAAGCCCTTGAAAGTACTTGTTTTACCAAAACAGTGAAGCTTCCATTTAGACTGTGGGTCTAGGAGAAGTATTCTTGTACTCAGTCTATTCCGTGTGCACATGACTTAATCTGACATTGGTGCTCAAAGCTGCATCAATTCTGTTTTCGTTGAATCTGCAGACCATTATTTTATACTAGGAACAAGAACAATGCAAAAAGCATGGCCACTTGAAACCCTAAAGCCTGCTGATAAAAGGGAGACGATCTAAAAATGGAGCGTCGCTATGATGATTACTCTACAATGCTACAGATAAACTCACTTATAACGAACGCGATAGTTCCGCAAAAAATGGTCGTTTTATCAGTAGTTCGTTATATCTGGACTTACCTTTAAAACACACTATAAATAAGGATAATGAAGCTGGTATTGGTAGTTTCATTCTGCCAGCTCTTTATTCAAAAAAACTCTTTGCACGATTCTAACGGGCCCCCAAATCTAAGGAGCAGGCAAATTTAGCTTCTAGATATCCAAAAAGTAAATTGCTGCCGATTCTACTGCGCAGGTAAAATGAAGATTGACCACATAGCTCATAGAGCAGGTTTTATGAAACTCACGCCAACACAAAAATAAATGCCGTACACTAGTCCGACCATGGGTTTTCGCTGTCCACAGAGGTAATTAACACTTGCTTTGGTCTAAAGCGTTTTAAGTGCCGCGCTTCTTGCGCCTGTACAAGTGCGCGGCCGTCGCCTCTGGCAGGGTCGTCTTACAAACTACACCTGCCGAGCTCGTCGGGTGGCTGGGATTGCAAGGCCACGCAGTGTTGCTCCATTGTTATATTTTTCCGCCAGCGTAATGCCCTTTCGTTTTAATAAAACTCCCTAGTGAATTCCCCCCCCCCCTTTCCATCTCTAAACGACAGACACGAGTCCGTAGACACGAGAGAATGTGCATGATGCGAATACCAAAATGGCGAAGGATAGATGGATGGACGTTACTGGCTATACCCTTTGTAGCGGGCGGTAGCTTGCGCTACCTAGCCTAAGTCTAAGAAAGACAAACATTTGATTCTTCCCGCCCTTCTAAGCCAATTTTCTACCCCCTAACTATCACCAGGTAATGTTGGATATCACCAGGATGACCTTTGGGGGATCGGGCAAAAAAAAGTAAAAACATCACCCCTGCCTCTTTCCCCCGGCGAGGGAGTCGCCAAATTTCCTCTGGTCAGACCGTAACAGACGTAAACAAACGGTCACGATGGCAATGGGGCTAGCCACTTTATACCGAGCATTGAGTTCTTCTTAAGTTTCGGTTTTGGGTTTTGCCTAACGCGCATGTAGTTTTGGGCACCGATTTTGGCGAAAAAAAAAGTGTGCGTTAGAATTATGCAAACACGGTAGTGAATTGGCAGACTACACGACTCAGGAGGACGTTTTTGCTTTTGTAATTTTGTTTCCTCCCCGGGAAAGTATGCTGTGCGGCCGTGGAAGTGACTTTGAGCGTCTCCCGGAGCGCCGCGCCCGGCATGTAGCTCTTTCACTATTTTTTTATTTTTTATTTTTTCTTTCCGCGCACGGGAGTTTTTTGTTTTTTGTATGTTTTTTTCTTTTGACAGCGGACTTTGAGTGTTCGTCGTAACAGTATGATGCTTTGAAAAACAGTCGTTTTATCTGGACCAATTTTAATGGGTAGGGCCTTGAATTCGTATATTTTCTGAAAGCTGGTCGTTATAACCGATAGGTCGTTATATGTGGGATCGTTATAAGTGGGTTTGACTGTATTACTTTAAAGGTAGCCACAAACACCTAACGAAGCTCCGCTTTAAAATAAATGAAACAATAAGGAAATTACCAAAACAACAATTGATTCGAAGTAGAGAACTGCAACACTTACCAAACAAGCCTGCTTTGGTGTCAGCGTCACGTCACAGGGGATCCGAATGAGGCCTCCTTTAACACCAGGCTCAGGAGCAGTGCTGGAAAGGGGGCTCCGCTTCTGGAACCGGGGCGGAACCTGAGACTCCTGGGGAGTTTTGGGCGGCGGAGATGCCGCCTTGAAGCTGTCATTCCTCCGGTTCTTGCGCTTCACCTCCTGCCGTGCCGACGAACGGCGGTTGGAGGACTCCTTGGCACTCTTGGAGTTTTCGGCGCTCTCCCGCTCCGCCGACAGGCGCCGCTCCTCCTCTTCCACTACCGCCACGCTCCAGTCCTTGATGACGGGCACCACGTACGCCGGAGCGTGCGGGACACCCGCGTCCTTCTCTTCTTCCGAGAAGGAGTCTCTGTTTCGGTGTCCCAGCGACCGCCGGTGGGGATGGACTGCCGCTGGCGATGCCTTGTCCCTGTCGGCCGTCCGGCTCAGGTCCTCCTGGCTGAACGTCCTCCCAGAAGACTCCACCACCATCAGGTCCCCGTCCCAGTCCTCTTCCTCGGGGACGCTGCCGCTCCCAGATGGCACCACCGGGTCCTGCGGAGTTGGTCCGGACTGCCGCCTCGGCCGGTCCTCCCTGGGCCTCCCTTTTTTCTTTTTCGACTTCTTCTTGGATGACCTCCGCCTGCCGTCGTCTTCCGCCTCGTCCTCAGAGCCGCTCTTCCTACGCCGGGGAGACGCGGTCCGTCCGGCGGGTCGGCCGTCCTGTCTCGGGAATGCGTCGTGGGGCGGCCGCTCCGGGCCACCCTTGTCGCCCCTGCCATCCCAGCTCTTCCTGCCGCCCGCTTCTGCGGCGACCCCGTTGGGCCGATGGTCGCCTCCACTCCGCCTCCCGGAAGCCCTGTCCCCTCCGCTCCGCCTCCCATTGGTCGCCGACGACCTCTCGGCCTCTGTTCTCCCCTCTCTTGGAGTCGTCGCGTTGCCGCGAATCCAGTCCCCCGCTGACCCCCCGGGCTCGACGGGCGGGATGTTCTGCTTTGGCTTTGCCAAGCAGGTCTCAACGGGCCTCGGTGACCTCGACGCGCTCGAGGGAGAGTTCTCTGGGGGATCGCCATCCACTTGCTGGGCCCCAACAAACCGCCGCGGTTTTCCGAGGCCATTACGATTTGGCCGCTCCGACGCGTCTTCCGCCGCCAGCCGCTCCTCGTGGGGAGCACCGTCGAGGTAGGGCGACTTCGCGTAGCTCAAGCTCTTTGGTTCTGACACGTCCTCTGTCGCTTCCGTCTGGGATCTGTCTGCCGGTGGGGTCTTCACGTGCTTAGGTACGTACATGGGCTGGTCGGGACGCTTGCAGCGGCTGCCCCGAGAGAGGTCGCGAACGGAGGGTGGCGGCTGCTGGCACATACTTTCTTCCGTGGTGCACTGAAATCCGTCACCGGGCGTTCCAGGCTTGGAGGGAGTGTCCGGCCGGCCCACCTGGTTCTTCTGGAGCAGCCCCATGCCGGGCCGGTACAGCACCAGCTCCGGTTTGGCACGACGGTTTTCACGTTTTGAGTCCTTGTCAGCGGCCGTGTCTGTACAAAGCGGCAAATTAAGAGATTAGTGCACGTTGGCTCGGGACCTAGGATGAGTAGTATCAAACAGTCATAAGGTTTGCAAGTTGGCAACCAAATGACTTTGTCCGAGAGCGTGGGCATGTATCTATTGTACTGTATAATCATTTTTCTCAGACAAGAAACAACCATCAAATGTGCGCTCATTTTTGTGGCTAGTTCGAAATGTTTCCGTTTAAGTGGTGGCTCTACAACCACTAAATTGCCATTCCAGAGCTTTATCTAATGTTTCATAAGGAGTAATTACTACTGAAGCTGGGAGCAGTGCTAACCACACACACACTTTTCTTCTCTGCCATCATCGAGACCTTCCAAAAGAAAGCTCCTGGTTTTACTTTAGATAAGAGTCACAATAATAATATGGCAGTCTTCTTTATTCTTGAGGAACTTCCTCAATAACAAGACGTTGAGGCTACTAACATAAAAACTATTTCAAGGAAGGACGTATGGCAACAGGTAAATTTACAAAGTATGCAAACAGTGGAAACACTTGTACTAGAGGGGAGAGGGGATCGGTGGCCGAGTGTGTCTCTGAGCGTGTGGAGCGAAAGCTCGGGCTGCAGAACGCAGGAATTCTGGGTTCAATCCCCACCCCTGCCCGCTTTGATCTTGATGAGCATCGGACCGGCGTGCTGCCGTGTGTACCTACTGCGTGAAGCACGTTAAAGACCCCAGCCTAGCGGATGGACTGCGCTGGCTAAATTTCTCATCTACAGCCAAGACACCAGACGCCCATTCAGGCTGACTAACATCTGGCTGTATAATCATACAAATTATTAACCCCTATACTCAGGGACAACCTGTTCTAGCTATGCAGTCGAAGTTATAGGAGCATGTGCTTGAGCAAAGGTTAAAGCTGCACATAAATGCTCCTGCTCTTATCAGAAATGCATCAAAAAGTTGGGCTTGAGTATAGTAGCCACTGGTGTGCACTTGTAAACATGCATCGGTGAATACAATACTTATGAATTTTTAGAGCGCAGCTCTTAGCCGCCCGTTTCCGGCTTGAGCGGCATCGCCGTCGGCGTCAGAGTAACCGCGCGGTGCATTATGGGATGTTTCCCCATAATGACGTTACATGTGACATTACACGTAACGTCACGAGGGTCACCAGTGACATCATAGATGATGTCACACGTGACGTCACGTGTGATGTCACGAGAGTCACCAGTGATGTCATAGATGACGTCACCGCGCGTTGCATAATGGGTAAATTTCCCCGCTAAATTTAG
This sequence comes from Ixodes persulcatus, assembly GCA_013358835.2. Taxonomy (NCBI): domain Eukaryota; kingdom Metazoa; phylum Arthropoda; class Arachnida; order Ixodida; family Ixodidae; genus Ixodes; species Ixodes persulcatus. The sequence continues at coordinate 300,797 of JABSTQ010009385.1, read as the reverse complement.
CGGAAAAAACTTGCCCCCCCAAGTTTAGTGGGGAAATTCCCCGCTCAATTTAGCGGAAAAAATTTGCCCGCTAAATTTAGCGGAAAATTTTCTCCGCTAAATTTAGTGGAAAACTTTCCCCGCTAAATTTAGCGGAAAAAGTTCCCCGCTAAATTTAGCTTAAAATTTTCCCTGCTAAATTTAGCGGGAAAATGTAGGCGAGCAGGAGGAGGAGGGGCATACCCTCCTCTCCATACCTTCCCCTCCTCCTCCTCAAGAGCTGCTCTCTAATTCGGCGTTACAGGGGATTGTAAACGTCTCATTTTTTTTATTATTATTTTAGTCCACATTTTTTTGCTGAATATAATACCTTATATGCATGCAAGTCCTTACAAACACCATGTAATTATTAACTAATCGAAAAAATACTGTCTTCCCAATTGCTGCGCATTGCTAAACTGCAAATAAACACACTATCGGAAATCTACTGGGGCATGCAACACTGCGACATCCTCAAGCTATCAACTCCTGCCAAAGACGGGGAATACCGAGAAATAAACATTTATCGATACACTAACCAAACAAACAGTATAGAGGCAAATAAGCTTTCTGAATAAATGACACTAATCTGAAGTTCATAACACACAACCCTCTGGTTGGAATCAGTATAAAATGTTACAAAACTTAAAAGAAAGTTTTTAAAAGTGATCATAAAGTTCTTTTTTTTTTCTATCGTGTCACTGTTTTATTAAGGAGCTTAATCAGGAAAGACTATTAACATCATACCATAAAAACAACTTACTTACATTTGTATTCCACTGCTCATGCTAGCAAGATAAAGCTAGGCCTCGCTATCATTGCTGCCGTTTGCTGCGACGGCGGGCGGGGAAGGGGAGGGGGGCGGGGTTAATATGCACTTTTTGGGGGAGATTTTTCTGTTAACCGTACGAAATGGTCAAACATTCGGGAGTCTCCCGGGTAATGCAGGAGACTTGGCAGGTATACAACACATATAATGAGTAGGATTGGTGTTTCCAGGTAAAACAAAAAAATTCAGAAAATTGCTTTCAGTAACATTTTTAAAGGTGCCCTGCGGAGGTTTCCGAGATCGCCGAAATATGGCGATAACTCACTCTGCAGTTTCTAAGCATCCTGGAAATCCATAAATCACAAGATGCGCGGCCGATTTCCCAATTAAAAAACCAATCAAAGATCGAACACACCGAGGTCACCTCCGGCAATGAGAGGATCATTGTTACGGCAGCCAGGACGACATCTGACCAATGAAAACGTGACATTTCGTTAAGATTGCAAACACTGTTATTGCAAAATGTGTATGCTTTTGTAGATTACACAGTCGAATCTGGTTAATTCAAACTCGAGGGGGGCCAAAAATTTGTTTGAATAAAGCAATGTTTGAATTATCAGGAGTTTCCTCCCATAGAGACGCTTAGGATGGGACCTGCATGTTAGTTTGAATTATCCGCAAGTTAGAATTAAGAGAATTTAAAATAATGGAAGTCAACTGTAAAAGCAAAGAAGAGTAGTGAAAAAATTATAAGTTTTTGCAGAAAGGGAACATAATACTGCAATAATCGTCTCAATAACAGTGCACCATGTTTGTTGTTGCCCTTTTGTCTTTTGAGGGACTGATGTGCCTGGTCGTCAGCTCTCGAGCGCGCGCTCGCTGGGTTGAATCGTAGTCTGGGCTGTATGGGCAACGAGCCACGTGCATCCGAGATGTCACTCCGCGGTTCCACTGGTTGGGGGCACGAGGATCCTTCGCTTGCTATTGGCTGACAGTGGATGCTTAGATCCAGCAGAGTGAGTTATTGCCATATTTAGGCGATCTCAGAAACAACCTATGTAAAAAAACAAAGAAATATTTAGTCAGAACTGAGTGTCAGTGGTCTTGAGGTGGAGACACTTGTTTCCTCTCACATCACCAACGACTGACAAAAGGGAGGTTGATCTGTGACTTCAAACTTGCACCATATTATTTGTGCTTCTCAGAGGGAAAAGGGGTAGCCCAATTATAGCAGTGGAAGCCATGACCACCTAGATATTGTTGGAGGGGTAGGGGCCAGCTGAAGTTTCTATACTAACCCCCCCCCCCCCCCCCCTCATGTGGCCACAGCACTTTTTGTGGAATTTGTGGTTTTGATAAAAAAATTTGTTAGGAACCTTCAGCTTAAGAAAGTTTGGAAGAAAACGGAAGCTTTTTAGCAACTACACTCAGCGATTTTGAAGGACTGATGTCTAGTGAAGCGACATGCTCGGAAATTTTGTCTTGCGACAGTTAGTATGAGCAATGACAGTGGTACCCCGAGGATTACAGGGCACCTGCAATCGCAACGCCACATTTTGGCTGAAGAAACCTTGTCTTCTGAATTTGGTTTTTAACCATAGGCATTATGAATTTAGGCATATGTTTGTGCCTGGGAGAAATGGGAATATAGAAAAATTAAGATGGCAAGTTGGTTGTAAATTTTTGAAGTAAAACACCTAAAGACAGGGACAGAAGAAAACAGATGCTAATTGTACATGGTGTATTTCAAATTGAATTTTTATTTTAAAAATACAGAAGCAAAACAACTCAACTCGAACAGACTGGAGGTTGCAGGCTTCCTTCCACAAGTTCTCTGTGACATGTCAGAAACCCTCGTAAAAAAATATAAAAATGAAAAGCCATGATGAGTGGCCAAATGGCGCACTTAGGAGGAAGGGCAGGCTTGTGGCCCTACCATATGTACACAAATTATCGCAAAACATGAAAATGGCTAAGTGGTTCCCTATAGCGGTCGTCTTTTCTGCACCGTATAAACTAGCCAACCTGTGTCAGAGGACCAACAGAAGCTCAGATGAGTCGGCGGCGACAGAAGGAATATGCACAAAGTGCCACAAAACTCAGTTTAGCGAATGTGCCAATGGTGCGACATATGAAATTCCCCTTTCCTGTGGGAGGATGTATGTGGGCCAGACGAGGAGGTGCATCAATGACAGAATAAGAGGGCCACTCTGCTGCTACTACATAGTCCCTGTCTATGGTCACTTGGCAGTATATTGTGACTGCTGTCAACGCAAATCAGATTTTAAAGGAACTAAAGTGGTGAGCAAATTCAAAACAAAAATTGTGCACGAAATTTATGAAGCCCTTCTTATCACATCATATGGCAACCATGTCTGTGTTAGCACTCCTTCCCTAGTGCTCTCTGAATAAAGATGTTGCGTATATCAGTAATGAGCAAGTCATGCGTTAGGGGGCGTAGCCTTTTTTTCTTTACTGTTTTTAGAGCATATGTTTGATTTTTTTGTTTTTCTGCTAATGTGTTCTCAAAATAAAAATTCAGCTGAAGGTACGCCATGTCCTGTTAGCACCTATTAACGTAAAACGTTCTTTGGCTAAGTGTTCAGCATTTTGTGAAGCCCAAAAGTGCGGCTACAAGGCTCGACACTGCACAGTAAAAAAGTGTTTGCACCAGACGGGAATCTAGCCCAGACCATTTAGATTATTACGCGAGTGTCTTTTCAGCATGTCTTGACAAATCGCCGTGAGTGGAGGTGCTATTTGGCGGGAAAGCCCTGCAGGGCATCCGCTCTAGGTCCGTCCAGCAGATGGCAACTTGACACCTTGTCACACCTTTTTAGAACTTGGGTTAGCATAGGTATCTCCATTCCAGGAATTGCTATCGAGTGCACATGCCACGCGTTAAGCCAGTCACTAAACTAACCGATGAAGAGTGCCAAGAGTGTAGACACCATACGTGCAACACGACTGCCCAGCAATTCGCTATGCTTTTCCTTTTGTCCGTCTTTAGGCATTTTACTGCAAGAAAGCACTATTAATCTCTGAATTTCGGACAAATAAATTAACTCCAAAAATCACTCTAAAACTTTCCCTGAAAATATAAAAAAAAGGGAGACATGAAATCCTAATTCCAAGTCAGCAATAACGGGAGATTCACTCTCAAACCTTTAAACTGTTTCAGACATTCCTTGCCCCTTCACTATTCATCACATAATCACTATTACAGAATGCTTTTTTTTTTTTTAAGGGTGGAAAAAAAAAAAAACGTGTTTTCAAAAGAATGAGTGCTAGTAACGACTGGGATATCGCAATTTATTATACACCTTCGAGTACACTTTACTCCAGCTATGTTCACGGCCCGATTTTTTAAGGCTTACTTTACGGCGTAAAAACACTTCTTGGGTCTCGGTACCTTAATCAGTGTGGGAGACACTGTACATATGTATCGTTCGGTATGCTAGGCGCGTTGAGTTCTGAAACGTTGCGAAATTGAGAGCATCGGCCATATGTCAAAAGCCTTGAAATTGTGGCGGGACGTCCACCTGTGCTTGAACACTCACATTGTGCTCAGCTCAACGCTACAACTGAACATAGCTAGCGAAGAGAAACGTGCAGTAAGAACCATGCGAACGCCAGTTCTCTGTCGCGTTGCGAAGGACGTCATTTTCTCGCAAGTTCCTCCGATGCTTGCTCTGTCTTTCACGCACACAGAGGGGGGTGAATAACCGCGGAGTCTGTGGGCCAAACGTCGCCAGCTCGAGGAAAACTCTACATCGCTCCCTAGCTTACTAGGGTTCATAGTTTTGTTGGCCAGCGAAATGGAAGACGTGCAAACTCAGGAACGACGCGAACACTGCAAAATTTTCGTTTCGCCAGGGGCCAGGGTCAGAAAAAAGGATCCGCGGCAAAACAAGATGATTGCACACGTGCAGTTAGGTAGTGCCCGCATCCAACGATTCCAGTGAGTTCTTTCTCAGCGGGGTTTTCACTGAGATGAGATACTAGCGAAACGTGAGCCGTTGGACAGCAAGCATCCTCGAAAACTGTTTACTGCGTATCCAAGGCATTCAATGTTTACAAACAACAACGCCATTAGTAACCCGATGCCCAAATGGCGCCGAAAGCAGATTTTTCGTCTTGCATCTAATAGTTACTTACCTGCATTTTTATACGCCATGGCGTGTCGCTTGGAAGGAGCTTGTTCCATGTGAGAAACCTTTTGTACGTTTCGGTACGTTCGAGATTGTTTATCCGCCATACTTTTTTTTAGCCACTGTCACTCTCGGACCCCTGGTGAGCGTTTCGTAAATCTCGGGCTCTTCGAGCACAAATCTTTTTCTTTCGCGATACGGCTAAAAACAAATCAATTTCATTTATAGTAATGTTTTATTTCTTTTAGATTGTTTTTGACCAAATGTACACCTTAGTTGTTGTTGTTGTTTTGTTATTCTTTTAAAACAAGTTACTGCGGTTACTGTTTGAGCAAAATGGCTGCCCCCAAGAAGTGAGTTGTCTGCCGTTCCTGTACGTGCATAAGACCGTTGACTAATTTATCGGTCAATAATTCATGTATGAAACTTTTATTGCGTAATTAAGCGCGTGCCGGTTGTTTTAGGAACAGTAATTAGTGTGCAGGTTCTTCAATTCGTCTCCTTTTCTCTTCCTTAGCTGCGTTTTGGGTACGTTCCGCGGGAAACAACGATGGTGTGCGTTTGGTCAAAAAATAAACACGGGCTACTGGAAGCTCTGCCGTCCACACATGTTATTCGCACGATAGACACAATCGTGATCATTAATCGCGACGTTTATCTTGGATGTGGTCACGGTCCCAATAAGAATTTAATTTAATTTTCCTTGCGAGGTCATGTCACGAAAACATTAATCAATTAATTGAAAGCCACGGCCTTGATGAGGAACATTCTTAAAATTTTGTGTGATGGTTATTCTTAATAGCTTCACATATGGGGTGTTATTAAGCAAAGAGAACGATTTAGTGGCTATAGCAGCAATCATAAATGCCTTTTTTTTTTCATTATTAAATATAGTTTTGACAGAAATCGGCACATTAAGGCACTTTCAAGGATAATTGATCAGTAATCCAATGCCTAGACCAGCCGTTCTCAGTGCACTGCAGAGAGAAAGCCAGTGAAGCTGGCGGCTGCTTTTTCAACCTCCTTTTGTTCATGTAGCAGACAGTACAGGCAATAGAGGCTTGTGATGTCGTCGTCGCTGGGTGATGTCAAGTAACTGTTGATTGAAACAAGATCTTTTGAATGTAAAACCCTGACTTCGCTGGCCTTCATATCTTGGTATCTTCATAGATAAATAGGAATGTTTGGCAAAATACACAAACATAATAATCTGCCTTTTCTTATTTTGGATGGCAAACACACCATTTTGCTGTATTAGATGAAATGGGATTGACTAATGTGCAGGATTCTGAACTGGGAATCTCATCTTTCTTTTTTTTTTCTAGGTATGGATTGATCCTGCCAAAGAAACTCGACAAGCCAACAATTGCGAAGTCCTCCATCTTTGACGATGACAGCGATGACGAGGTATGCAACATTCTTCTACACATGGGCATGAAAACATATCTGCCTTAGGCACATCTGTAGCGATTTGTTGCACACACCTTTGGTGTTGGTGAAGGGCTGATATAATGTTTTTTCCCCATTTCTCAAATCTAGCTTACCTTGTATAAGTAAAATAAAGTCATTGTATTGTTCTTAAAAAACAAAAACTGATGTATTGCAGTGTCATACGGACATTAATCTCGGTTCCCCAAATCAAAGAAGTGTTGGATCCTTGTTGTTTTTCTTTTCCAGCATGACAGAGCAGCCATTGAAAAGTCCATCAAAAAGGAGTCGATGAGGAACTTGAAGAAAATGCAGGTATGCAATACTCGTGCACTCTCGCTTGCGGGAGGCCAACCCCTTTGCCTGCGTCACGCAGACCCAACTCCAGCTCCAAAAGGCCATGGAGGAAGACCCAACGGTCTTCGAGTATGACGAGGTGTACGACGACCTCAAACGGGACCAGGAGGAAAAGAAGCAAGAGACCAAGAAGGACAGCAAGGTATGCGCGCTCTTTGGCCAGATCGGGCCGTTGTTCCATTTAAGTGCAACCCACGAATCAAGCAAGCTATGTGACGGAAACAGCTTGTTTGGCATTCGGTTTGTGTCGGTCTAGCCTAGCACACCGATAGTACAGGCATGCTGTTGAAACAAGAGCTACTGAAAAGCTATATTTCGAAGTGTCAACACTTCAGCCATATTGTTGCGTAGAATCAATGTTGCCGGTAGTCACTAACCTTTGCCGACGTGCCTGGCAGAAAATTTAAAAAAGTGATTTTCGTCATTCTGCTTGTTGAATCAGCTCACAACAGAGCAAAACAGTGCTGCGGTGGCCTGTTCACACCGTATTGATCGCCCAGAAAGTCCCATTTTAGACCCACAACCATTGCAAACAGCACACTTGCGGTGAAGAACGAAGTGGCGGTGTCCACGAGCTGCTGGCACGTAAACAAACGTCGCACAATGCGAAACAGGCGAATGATTGCGATGGTGGCATCAGAAAAAAGGGGGATGAGGGGGCGGGTACTCCGAGCGTAGCTTTCTAGTGACGTGCCTTTCCCGGGGCCTCCACGCAGCCGCGCTACATCGAGCAGCTACTGAAGGCAGCCGAGAACCGGAAGAAGGAGGGAGACCGTCGGATGCAGCGCAAGATCCAGAAGGAGCGGGACCAGGAGGGGGAGGTGTTTGCGGACAAGGAGGCCTACGTCACCCAGGCCTACCGCAAGAAGATGCAGGAGATGCAGGAGGAGGAGGAGAAGGAGATGCGCAGGCAGCGAGTCGAAGGTGATTGTTGCATCTCACTCGTAGTTGGCATTGTTTGCCCACAAGTGCTTCACTTGTACCAACATCTCTTGGCTAGTACGGCCGCAGTGCTGGATGTTCGGCATACCTAGAGATTGGACACTGGTCGCAAACGGACACTAATGCAGCGCTCTGGTCCAATCTGTGTCTCACATTCTTTTTTAAGCGACGCCGAAAATTCAGCACTACCCTACAGTCGACTCTCATTAATTCAAACTCCAGGAAGCCACATTTGAAATTTTGGAAGTTTAAATTATCAGAAATTTATCTAAATATGATGCGAGGCAAAGTAGCAATTTGCTATAGGAATAGCTACACATACTAAGCAGATTTGTTACTCTTTCCTCACCACTGGCCTATTTATAAGCAGGCAGAAACATAAAACATTAGTGAAGTTCAAAGCAAATAGTGGTTTTGGCCGACTATTTTCTAATTGAATATCATATAGCTTTTCCGAGCCTTCTACTACCGCGTTTAAACAAAAATTCAGCTGAACTCGTGAAGGTTGTTCCCAACCTTCCACTTGTCCACTTCCAAGTTCAGTTAGTTTTAATATAAACTATATCTATGAACCGTGGCCTCAGAAAGTCCCAATGCCTAGATTGGGAGGGCATGTAAATGACAGGTTTGACATTAATTAAACCTAAAGAGACACCCGGCTATCCTAATCAGGGGAATTTATACATCTGCTTACTATATGCAAATATTCATTCTTTAATTTCGAATTTAACCCCCTCAGAAAAATTGAAAAAACAAGCACGAATAATGAAAGCAGATTGTCAGGACAGTTCTGCTCGCATAATCACAGTGGGTTAGTCCCATCGAAGGCGCTTCTCATCGAGCACCCGTGTACTGCCGAAAAGCAATGACCACGAGCTCCGGGAATATTGCTTTCCCTGCTGTTTGAATTGAGCAGCTTATAAATGCATTGAAAACATAGCGGGACAATCAAAATGTTTTAATTTGTTTGATTCCACCGGAAGTATGAAATATCAGTTTGAATTATCGTAAGTCCACTGTAAAAAGGTGTTCCTTGCACTGAGCTTTGTCAATGTAGTTTGTTTAGCAGACATTGCAAAGGCCAGCTGTAGGAGCATACTGATGCTTGAAAAATATGTATAGTATTAGCTTACTGCTGAATGAGAATACAATCTTTTTGACCCCACTTTCTTACCGACCACAGACATGATGGACGTAACAAAGCAGAAGGACCTGACCGGATTTTACCGACACCTCCTGAAGCAGTCTGTCGGTGAAGAAAAGGTACCCGAAAATACGGACAAGCCGCTCTCGTCTGGCGAAGCGGTCGCGGAGGTAACGTCCACCCGCCCGAAAGGACACGCCCATGATTCTTCGTCATCGGAAGGCAAAGTCGGGTCGCATCCAGATGAAGCTTCCATAAGCTCGTCTCGAAGGTCCAAGGAGACCGGAATGCGTGGACGCACTTCCGAGGACGGTCGGGCACGAGAAATGGGCACTGCCGAGGCCAAATGGGCAGCTAAGGAGAAAAGGACGTACAGGACTAGGAAGACGAGCGATCCTTCGGAGGACGAAGAGGTCGCCCCAAAATCTGCCGTGAAGCAAGAGCCGGCTTCGAGTTTGCCACCAAAGGGAGACGAGGCCCGAGGCGACGGAGATCTGGACGCCGACAGCGACTTTTCCGTCGACTCTGCAGACTCTTCTGACGAGGCGACCCCTTCCACAAAACCGCAGAAGAGCGTGAAAAAGGAGGACGGCACCAACGATTTGCCCGAGAAGCCAGAAAACGAGGACGGGGGCGAGAGTGCAAAAGCCAAAGAGGAGGCGTGGATTGCACTGTTTAAAAAGAGGACCGTGGGAGATGCGCTGGAAGCAGCGAAAGCACGATATCTGGAACGCAAGGCAGCCATGGATGAACACAGAGCGGCATTTGGAAGCGTGCAGTAGCAGAGTCTTCTCACGTTGCAGAAACACTGCATTCATATTTGAGTGTACGGTACAACCTCATTGCTGCCGGTTTATAGGCAACACAAGCAGAATTCTTCAAACACTACGCAGTCACGTATTTATACTGTGTCAACTATTTCACGCAACATTGTCGAGGCTGGTATAGGTTCTACACTGCAGCAGCCCTGCATCGCTGCGCAAGCACGTGGCTTCATCTTGCACCTTATGTGCATGCGCTCGCATATCTTTGACAGCACTGGAGCACTGTGGAAGCTACGCTAACCTTGACAACGTATCATGAAAGAGTCGACACCACATATAGTATGTCCAAAATGTCAGCATCGATGCTGTGTCGCACCATAATTTGTACGCTTTTTTAATCTATTGGAGGCTGCACTATGCACTTTCAGAGAAAGGTTTGTTTGGAAAATGAAGGACAACGTGCAACCAAGAAAATGTTTGACGTTTTAATGAGCATTATAAAGAGGCTGTTGTAAATAAATTACTGTAAATAAAAGAATTATGCAAAGCGCCATTCTTTTACTAACATACTGGTCACGTCTACTGTAGTTATAATTTGAATGCTGATAACCAAGTTTTGAATTTCTTACTTCCTATTAAAATATACAGAGACCCAAAGCAGCCATCCCCTAGGCATCATTGTTATCTTGCAGTATGGTTGTCGTTAAAAATGCTACGGTAAAATAATGATTTCATGAGTGCCACAGCTGAGGCAGTCAAGTTTGTTGACCAACACAAAGGCTGGAGTAAATCGCGAGGAAGTACAAATGTTATATTCGTGCAAGCTGCATTCAGCAGTGTACAGGCCAGTGCTCAGGGGGCATTAGCTGCCGTGTGGCAAGGCAGGGAGCCAATGACACGGTTCCCAAAGTGTCCCGACCTATTTTGGCGCTTTTCAGTTTTATTATCAACAAGACGATAGGCAGTAATGTTGCACAATATGTCAATGTGCAACACTGCTAGCCCGAACACCACTCTGACACTTTTTCACATTTCACTTTGAAAGGTTAGTGGCGGGCGTCAAAATGAACCATTTAAGTCAGTCTCGTGACCAGCACAGCACACAAAAAGACGAGGATAGAGGAAAGGAACATGCACCACACACAAGTGCTTCTGTGTCGTGTATGTTCCGTTTCTCTGTTCTTTGTGCAATGAAATGTTTACCATGTCATTGTACCAACTCGCCCAGCTTACCACACTTCTGTAGGTCAGTATTCCTACTAAGCACTTTTCAGCACTAGTTTTGATGACAGTCCTGCAATACTGGCCTAAAAACAAAAATCCGGCGATGGCTTGTTTGCGCTAACAGTGTTGCAGGGTGTACCTTGTTGGTTGGCCTTCCGTATACTGTACATAGAAAAGTTGTTCAAATTGAGCTAATTCGCTGAATTTAGGTTAGCTCCTAAAACAAGAACAGGTCGCTTCCAAAGCAGAGCTATCAACTATCTGCATGGGTGTTCACAAATTACACATGCATAAAAATTACCTGAACTCATTAATGCAACCACAGAAAAACAGTAGTAGGTATCAAACAAAAGCAAGTATTATACTCAAAATTATCTATGTCACCTATGGCATTACAGATGCCATTTGCATTACACGGTACAATAAGTTGTGGGATGGTAGTGGCATTTTTAATCGGCATGTTTTAAAAGAACATTCACGATGTCTGCCTCTATGATATACCTTTAACATATGTATCATGTATCTTGAAAGGCAATGTGTATCTCAAAAATGTACTCGAGAGGTTGGATATTCAAACAGTGAAAGCAGGCCGAGGCCTAAAAGATGTTTCAGCCTTTCCGTGACTAATCACTTGTAATTAAACACTAAGCAACAAGTTCACAGAAGCATCATGTGGACAATCATCAATTGCTCTTAAAGCAGGCTAACAAGACAGCTGCACACATGCAGTTCTTTTTGGAACAGGATAACAAACAATTGCACAAGTATCGAGTGTCACGCTTTAAAAATTTGCACGAGGGCATTTTCGAAATTGCAAAAGCAACAAAATATACAAGCTTTGATAAGTATTCTGACAACATGTCGATGTGTATGAAAAAGTTATATCACATGTTCACAACTTTGCATAACCTGTGTGTTGGATAACAGGCCAACTCAACTCAAGACTAAAACTCTCACTTGCCCTACAAATACAGTGGATTATCTTGCGGTGGTACCTTGAAAGATCAGGAAAACATTTTATAGTTTGCAACGCAACCGCCCTTCCTATTATGCAAGTTTCATTTAAAAGATTCTTCCGTAAAAACAATCGAGGTTACAACATAAAATCATTAAACCACAAAACCAAATGCTGGCACAACTAAAAGTGGGTGTCTGTTGGGTTAGCTATGTTTCAGAGATGAAACTAAAATGGCATTCACAAACACGAAGGTGATTCTGCTCCAGATGACTACAGCTTTCCATAGGTGACTCCGAGCGAATCCTGCAGGCCAACGAAGAACTCCCTGCATATGGAACAAAGGGATTGTATTAGTAACTAGAGAATGAAATAAAAAAATATGTTTCTTTAATCACAACAGAAAGTCTGCAGTTTAAGAAGTTTGTGTACATCTTGGTTGTGAGATATTGCATTTAAAATAGTGGTGACACAACTACTTCATATATCTGTTGTAAAAAGCATGTCTTAAGTTGGTGGGGCCAATACACAAGAAATCTCTGAATGATAGGCATGCGCAAATACCGTAGTGGTTTTGACGAAATATAAAAGCTATAGCTTTAAGGAGCTCGTGTCGCAAAAAAGGCAGCGTCGGCGTCGGTGGTGGTAGCAGACGGGAAAATCCTGATTGGTCGATAGAGTCATGAGGTCACAGCCACATGACCTCGCACGGGAATTTCATACAACGCTCGCATGAAACGTGACGTCACACGTGGAATGAAAGTGAATAAAACATGACATGTAATACAAATTAAAGGTTGCTGCATGTCTCAAATGATTTCACTTTATGAAGTAATTCATTTGTTTTGAAGCCCGATGCGCAAAAATAAATTCTTCCTGGCAGAAGATTTCTCTCCTGTTTTCGTTTCCCCCACCAATTTTCTTTTCACTTCTTTACGTCCTTCTCGCACGCTAAGTGTCGAAGCGGCTTATAACCCCCTAAACCCGAACAAAAGGGATTAGTCACACTGGCAGGATATGAGCACCGAAAGAGGCTGTTGCTATCATTCGACTCGGATTCGTGAATCACTCTTCGGGCTATCCTATGACGGGCTCACGAGTTTCTTTTCAGGTAGAACCAAGCACTCCTTTCATTCCCAAGCGGACAGTAGGATGGAAGCTACCTGTTCGTTGGACCAGTCCTATCTCTATCTTTAATCACGTGATTAGGCTTCCGTCCATACAAACGCGCAAGTAGCGGGGACAGGTGATAAAAGGGAGGCAGTTGATTGGTCCAGCGAACGTGCAACTCCCACAGCACTGTCAGCCTAAAAATCAATCAAGTTTTTTTTTTTTTTTTATAGAGCCTGCGGCGTTGATTTTCTATGCCCGTTTTCAGCTCAAGAAAAACGAAAGTTTTGCGCATTGTTGATACGCAGCGCGAAGTAGTTCTTCAGTTTCCCTGCCACACCCGGAAGGTCTTCAGTTTCCCCGCCACGCCCGGGATGCATTCGGCCTGAATTTGGGCTAGATTAGAGTGACTAAATACAAGCATAGAAGTTCACTCGATCGCTAAAGCAGGAGGGCAATATACATACAGAACAGTAACTGAACTGACCGACACCCTAAAAGGGGGCCGTTTGGTTTTTTCGCAATTGGACGTTTCTCCGAACCTCCGGACCCGCCTGCAGTCCGGAGGTTCAAAGGTTTGGTTACGCCCCGTGGCAGGGGCCTAACCATGTGGGAAAAGATAGGCGTATGACTGGTCCTACGAGCACGTAGCATCCAGGGCACTGTCGGTACTTCAAGTCCGAGGGTCAAAGTGAAGGGTAGCGTCAAGGAGGGGTAAGTGGGGAAGAAAGAAGGTGCAGCTTCTGCATTTCTTTGTGCGATTACTAACTGGCCGCTGGACTAATGTTTTAAAATCCTAAACGGCGATGTAAAAAGGTGGAGTCTTTCCTTCTTTCCTATTTTGGAAAAAAACGGCAAGGAGAAAATTGAGGAGAGCGGAGAGTAGGCTTCCTCCTTTCTGCTTTATTAAGTATTTTAGGCGGAATCAAGATTCAAACCCCCGATTCTTCGGTTGCGTGCCAGACAGACACGCTACCGACTAGACCATGCAGACACGCTTGCACGGCTTGGAAACGAACGGGGGTTTATATTTAGCTATTAAATTTAACTATTAAGGCGGGACACTACCCAGAAAAAAATAGTTTCTGCAAAAAAAGTTGATTTTGAAGAATGTCATTTATGTTTACCAACATCTAGAGAGTATTCCCAGAAAGTTTCATTAGTTTACATTGCATAGTTAATTTTTTATAAATTATTTTCGGTCCACCGATGCTAAAGAAAAGGCAAAGGTTGGAGCACTTTGAACGCATTTTTCTCCATTCCACTTTTTGGCATAAATTTCACTTTAGGAAAACTATTAGGTAACTTGGATTCATTATTAGGTAACTTGGATTCATTTTTATAGGTTTTTCTGGAATTAAATATTAGTGGGAAGATAGCTATGAGCTTGTATTTTTTATTTTTTTCATGCTTCATACTCAAGAACTAAAATTTTGGATAAAGGATGGAAATCTAAAAAACAGTATTTGTGCTTATGTGACTTTTTGTCATGAAAGATGGTATAATATAGAAATATAGCTCTATAGTTATCTTTTTTGAACTGTCCTAAAGCAATATAACACATGAAAACAACAAATTTATAAGTAATTTCAAAACGATAGTTTTCCTACGCAGACACGCCCACTTTCATCTTTGAACATTTGCAAGTTTTTCTGTACTTTACCCAGGTTATTAACAAACTTTGGCAGAAATGTTCACAACATCAACAAAAACAAGCTCTGTAAATGTCATTTAAGTGGTTCAAACATTCACTTTTTTGGGTAGTGTCCCCCCCTTAAACTTAAGCGTCCTCCTGTAAACTTTTTCTAATCAAATATTGAATAGTTTCTCTACCGCACCATGCCTGAACGAAAGCCCAGATGAATTTGTGAAGGTTGTTCTCAAGCGTACACTTGTCCATTTCTAAGATAATTTTAATCTAAATCTATTTAAAAACTGTGACCTCAGAAAGTTCAGTGCCTATACATTGGGATGGCAAGTAAACAACACATTTGACATAAAATTAAACTTTTAGGGATGGCCAGAAATGTCATGTCGAGAAGATTTATAAATATGCGGAGAGCAAGTCGTCTGCTCATTGCACAGGGGTTGCGGCGACGTCAGAACGACGCGGAGTTCTGATTGACTGATTGGAAGGACAATGAGTAGACTTTGATGCTAGATGCCTTGAGGTCTACCCACTATTTTTTTTAATCAGCCAATAAGAGCTTGGCGTTCTGACATCATCGCAACCCCTGTGCAAGAAGCAGACGAACTTGCACCCCGCATTCTTGCTATATGCAAATATTTTTTATTTAATCACAAATGATTAATGCAGGTTGTCAGGGCATCTCTGCCTAACATATACTCGTGCATAATAGCCAGTTTCATTTTAAACATATTACTGCCATGTAGATATTAACAATCATAAAATTCCCATCCTTTCTCAATATGCCTGGCGCACAGCGTGCACCATCCCATTTTAAAAGAGTGCTTTTCTCCTAAGTTTGCGGTTGCAATATTTGTACGTTTCTAAGCGTTGATTGCGGCAGATTCACCCCATTCAACGTGCTTCTTTCCAAGCACCGGTGCACTGCAGAGAACCAACACCTGCGGAAGCGAGCTCTGCGGGTGTTGCTTGTCCAAATATTCGCACAATCCTACTGAATGTGTATACATTGCGGTAGAACATTTCCAAATATTGCTCCACTTTTCTGCGAAGTATAGCAGCACTGTGGGAATTTATACTTGACTGTCAATGAGAGTGTGCAGTTTTCAGCACTCGGATATTGTTGCAGATCAGAAAAGCTCCGTTGACCTCTATTTCAGAACCATTGAGCTAGCAATTGGTTCAATTAAAACTAGGAAAAAGGGGGAACCATATAACAAGAGGTTAGCCTACTAGACAAGTCTTATGTCTGTACAGTGTAAACCGCATATAATGTATGCCACGGGAGTCGCGAAAATCTGCACTATAAGCGGTACCGCGCTATAACCAAAACATCAATTTTTCAGGCCAAAATACATGCCATGAAACAACTTACCTCTGTAAAACAATTTATTTTATGTTCGATGAAAAATAAGGCTTAGTTTGAGGAGAGTCCTTATTTCACCAGACTAGTACACTTCTCTCTCAAGTGTGTCAAACATTTTGAAAGAAATGAGCGACTTTTGCCTGGCGCAGCCTTTTAACGGCGTTGCGGACGACCTGGTCTTCGACAACGCCAAGGCATTTGAACACCTCATCACTGAAGGAGTTCTGCTCACAGTGAAACTTCAGTTTTTGTAAGAATTCCAGTGCGTCTTTACTTGAAACTTCCAGCGTGCTCTCTTCGTCGTCGTCCGACTCATCTTCGGGTGGACTCGCCCCAGAACCTCGCACCGCTGCAACAATACCTTCATCGGAGGTTGCTTCCTCACGGATAACAGAGTCGTCGTCATCCTCATCTACACAGTTTTGAAACGTGTCATTTGCGGGAACAAAGTGGTTTTCCACAAGGTCGGACCACACGTCGTTTGCTCCGATCGCCTCATCAATCGTATCACTGCGCAGATCGGCGACCTCCAAATTCCCGGCATCGCGCACAAACCCTGCGTTGCGAAAACACTTCTGGATGCTTGTGGCCTTTACTTGCCACCACGAAGCGGTGATTATGTCAATGGCGCCCCTCAGTCCACCTTCAGGGGTTCTTCTCGTTGCAATTTCAAGACGACTCTTTCGCACATGCGCTTCTTGTAGAGCGCCTTGACTGTGGCGATGACGCCCTGATCGAGAGGCTTGCTTTTAGCAGTGGTGTTTGCCGGCAGGAACTTCAAACTGACTGCGCTTAATTGTGGCTGCACATTATGAGCGCTGCAGTTGTCCAGAATAAGGGCGACGCACCGTTTTTCTGCGAGCATGGCCTCATCGAAACTTTACAGCCAACTAGCAAAGAACTCTTGAATCATCCAGGCCTTTCCATTTGCTGTCTACACCACAGGCAGACATTCTCGCTTCTTGAAGCAACGGGGTCGTTTGTATTTCCCGAAGGAGGTTGGTGTTGTGTCACTCGAGCGAGGGGGTGAAATCGAAACGGTGAAAGGCTTGGGGGTGGCTCGATGGGGCTTTCGGAGTTGAGCATGCGCGTGCGTGTGTCGGTCGCACCTCGCTACCTCGCTGCGTTGTAACTCGCTGCGTAGTCATTCGTCTTCGCCTCTCTCTTTGCTTCTCCTCGCTTCTTCAAGCAACCTCCTTGCCATCCTTGCCCCCGCGAGGAAAGCTTGCGGCTAGCGCCGTTATCTAGTGCCGCACAGGGAAACGTGCTCGCTGCGCCGGTCGGTCGGCAGGCTCGGCGGGCTGTTCCACAAACCGCACTATAACCGGTATTTCCCTTCGCGTGCCTGCATTTTAAGCGGTATGTAATGACATGGAGTTGTATGGGAGGCGAACCGGTCGTTGAAAAAAGCCGCATTATACCCGGTCCTGCACTATAAGCCGTTACGTTGTAAGTGGTCTATACCGTATATGTTTAACATATATGTATAAAACATGTATGTTTTCTTAGTCTCCCTACAGTAATGCCCACTGGGTAATGTAGAAATCAAATAAATGAATAACTAAATACCAGAAGGCCTGCCCCGTGGAGGGGCCATCTTTGTCATTCCACTGGCTTTGCCAATTTGTGCTTAATTTTGCTTTGTATGTATATTTCCTGCATGATAACATAGGAGAAGTTTGCTTGTCTGCAGATGAGACTTCGTAAAGTAATTCAGAAGCACTTGCAGATATTGAAATCACCATAAACCTGAAATGGTATAAACTGAGAGTACTTACCCAACTCCACCTTTGTTGCTGCTATCTTCTCCATTCTTAAACAACTCTTGCAGGTCTGAAATGTATTAAAGTGGCAATGTGGGCAAGTTGATTCATGACTGAAGAAAATAACCCATAGTACGCAAACCACAAAGACCAAAGTCCGTGTTATGCACGTGTCAGTGAGCGCTTGTCCTGTCTACTTCTACTACTTTGGCCTTTCTCTTTTAACATGACATTCTTTGGCTAGGTGTCTGGCATTTCGTGAAGCCCAGAGAAAAGCATGGCCACGAGGCTCGACACCGATTGGTTGACGGGTGGGAGAGGAGGAGTGAGGCGCTTCACGCTGATTGGTTCATTGGAGAGATCACGTGACCAGGGGAGTACACGAGGAAGAGCTTGACCACCTGTGTGCACTGAGGGAGAGGAGCTCAAGAGTATGGAAGGCACTCAAAGATCACCAGGTTCATCAGCCCGATTAACGGTAGTATCGCTTCATTCTAGGAACAACTGTCAAGTGTACACATGGTATGCTTTAAACTATCTGATAAAGAGCGCAATGGGTGTATCCCTAAACGCTTGTGATGCTAGAAGTTTCACGTATGCAACACAACAGGCCTCCTGCGTTGCCCAGGGGGTGCTGCAAAAAGGGACCCGTTAGGAGTTGTTTTAGGTAGTACAAACGTGAGCGTCTCAAACTGCCACACCATGTAAAGAGGTACCTGCTGTGGTGTGGAATGTGAGATCACGAGGAAAATAAAAAGAAACAACGAAAATTTTAACGCTGTCGAAGCACAGGTCAAAGCTAAGACGCTAAGAGCATGATTTAAAAGGAGCCGTTTCATGCGTTGCAAAGAAATAAAAAAAAAAAAAGAGACGTGTACCCTAGCGGTGGTGGCATGAATCTGGCATTTCGATTGTCCTGCGGCATTGAATTTAGCTGATTTCGGACGTCGAAAGGTGTTTTTCTGCTCTTCAGCACTACACAGAAAGATAAAAGCTCAGCAAAGGTGCCATAAGTAGCGCGAGGCCCAGTCAGGGGAGATTATATTACCCAAACTGGAGGCACCACGGTTTGTTCAAAGTTTCAGCACAGGAGGTCTATTGCCTAGCAATTTGCCATAAATTTTGTGCATTAAGTATAGATTGTATACTTTCGGGTTTTAACCGAAAGACATTAATAAACATCCGCCGGTGTCGAAAATAAAAAATTGGTTAAAACCCAAAAATATTGGGTTTTAGATATTGTTGTACAAGAGGCAGTTTTTTTGTTGTTTTTTTTCACCGAAAAGTCCTATTTGGACGTTCCCCAAACTCATTCTTTCTATTTTTTTTTTTTTTTTTTGCTAATTGTTACTTTGGGTTGCTTGTCAGCATAGGTCTCCCCAGGTCTTTAATAATCGAGACATGTTTTTTCTGTCAGTGCTGGTTACTTTGACCTTCAGTTTATGTCCCCAAAAGTTTGGCCTCATTGTGCCCTTTTGTAGATTGCCCCGTTGAAGGTTGCCCTCCTTCTCTGTGGACCCTAGTTGGGTGGTTTGAAGTGTCTTTTATATTGTTTGGGTCCAAGCATGTCTGGACTTAAGCTGAAACTAAGTATATATTACAATAAAGAAGTGTGAGGAACATTGCATTGCACTGTAAATAAAAGTTTGAACCGTTTCTCGTCTTGATTGTTTGTTTCTATTTGCGGCTTTTTCCGTCGATAAAAGCCGTTTTAAGTGTCTGCGCGAGACAATTCATCAAAATGTACCGGTATTTGGAAATAAGTAAACACCAAAATTTTTAATTTTATTTTGTTGTCATTACAGTGCAATCCCCTTATAACGATAATGAGAAAACCTGAAAATGCAACATTACAGCGCAACCCACTTACAACGATACCACGTATAACGATGTACCGCTTATAACAATCAGTTCCTAGAGTTTCTAGACTGGAAATGATCAGTTTCTAGTCCAGATACAACAATAATCGGTTATAGCGATTGAAATTTTGGGTTTTCTCATTATCGTTATAAGTGGGTTGCACTGTATAACCAATTATCGTTGTATCTGGAATAGAAGCTGGTCGTTTCTAGTCTAGAAACTCTATAAACTGATCGTTATAAGCAATATAAGTATCGTTATATGTGGTATCGTTATAAGTGGATTGCACTGTATATCCTTAACTGTCAACTGCTTTGAAGCTATACTAAGGGAGACTGAGCAAGATGAATATTTATGAACACTTAATTTCTTTGGCGTCTTCAAATGATTCTACAGCATTTAATCAGACATACAGTTGCCTACCGATTTTTCATACGCCGGTAATTCGGTCTTGTTGGATATTTCGGACCTAGAGAAGGAACTGTGACCTACTTGATTGAAATAGTGCATATTCACAACCGATGTTTCGGACAACTTGAAGTCCGAAATTCAATTGTTCCGACAAAATCATTGCCAGCGATCAACGAGAAACACCACCGAGGAGCAACCGTTTTGGATTCTATGTTGGATGAACATGTGCGTGAAGACATTTCAAAATGCCCCTCCGCGAGCCCAGAACTTCGTCGCTTCTACACCAAAGCCTTCTTGCTACTTGAGTACTGCTAAGTCCTACCGCTAGGTGACACTGTACGGCTTTTTTTTTCTCTAGCTGCGAGTCATTATCATCATCATTGTTGTTAACATTTTGCTTTGTTCATTAGCCATTGCAGTCGTGGACTTGCACCTAGACTTGCGCCTCTCATCACCCTCATCTCGACCTCAGTCTCAATGAATTGTGTTTTCGGACTACGCCGACTTAAACGTCATTGCCCCATCTGTTTTTCCGATGCCACGATGTGTCGCTAATGGCCGATTCACACGACAGACTGATCTGCAGACGGATGATCACGTGACAACATGTTCGCGGTTCCTCCGTCTCCCAAGTGTATCCACACAAGCGAGACGACGAGCAGACACCAGCGAGGACGGACCCAACCTGTTCGCCACCCCACAGTGCCGCAAAATTATACCATCACACCGTTGTCCAAGAGAAAGATTGATGTTTGCTGCCGCGATAAAGAATCGTATGCCGCTGTTATGTGCAGATCGAGACAGAACACCGCGATAGGCTTTGCATAAAGCGCCACTAGCTTTACTGACCCAAGGCATGGCAGTGACACAGACATGATCCTGCTCAAGAAGGCTTTGGCATTGAAGCGACGAAGTTCTAGGCTCGTGGAGGGGCGTTTCGAGATACCTTCGTGCACTCTGCGCTCGTGTACATCACTCAAGTACACCGCAGACACAAAAAGGCCTTGCTCTATGAAAGGCTGATTGAACGTGCAAGAAGTATTGCGGCGTGCTAGCCGAGTTTCGACGAAACCTTCTTGACACACACCCGGAGGTGTACCGGAACCTGCGTCGCGCCAACTGGGCAAAGTGTCTGCAGTTTCTTTCACGGGAGGAACTAAGAATCGCGCGACAAAATAAAGCAGCAAACGCATAGAACACGACGATGTGCCATTCTTGTTTTAACCATCCGAAAACAAAATAAAATAAGAGTACCGTTGCCAGACTAAACGCTTTTCCAGTCAATCTCCCACTAAAAATCTGTGAATGAAAAAGTGGTTGGCTTTATCAGTCCGCGCGTCCGCAGGATGAGGCATGGATCGCAGGAATCGGTGACGTGACAGTCACGTGATACACGGTCCGCGGATGAAAATCGCGATTCGGTCGGTCATGTGAATTGGCTATAAGAGGCACAAAAAGTACTCAACTATAACGCTAGAAAAGAAGGCACCAATTGTCAAGTTAATAGAAAGTTGTGGAACGCAAATGGAGGCGTAACCTGGACCAAGGCACTATTTTCGGCTTTTTTAAGCCCGCTGAGACGTAATAAAGGCAAGTTTTAAAGAAATCTGCTCATTTTTTTAACTGTTCTATGATTCAAATGTTTTTTTCAATCCCTGCACACTCCGAAAAATCGTTTGGTGACTGTATATAAACAGACCAAACGGCATAAAAAGTAACGGGAGAATGATTCCATTGTGTTGTAAGAGAAGGGGGATCAGAAAGCTAGGAGTCATCCCCTACGAGGGGAATTTCTTGTCGTGAAAGGAGAAACAAAGGAGAGGAGGAAGGAAAGGAAAAGACAAAGGGTCTGGCAACAAACAAGTCCAAGCCAGGCTGACTTCTTGTGCAGTCCATTCATAAAAGCGTCTAGTAAAGGCATGGATACAGAAATAATTTTGCAATAAAGTAGCGCATTTTCCGGACTATAGTCCACAAACTGTACATGTCTAAAAGTAAAAATTTTAGGTGGTGCGAACTATGTACCAGGTGCAGACAATACAAGGATTTGTATTCTCCAAGTCGTTCATAATGATGAGGAATGACAGATTTTGTGAATGACAAGTATGCTAATGATAATTTATGTATGATACAAGCTTCTTTGTAAGCTAATAAAGCAGGCATTTGTCAAGGTTTGTTGTGTATAACTTTTACAGGCAGACAAGGCACCAGGTGCAGACCATGTTTAAGGAAAACTTCTTTTAAACCGCAATTTGATTCCTCAAACTATACACCAGGTGTGGACTATACCCCAGAAAATATGGCAATGGGGCAAGATTGTGAGCTGTTTGTCGGACTTGCCTTGGACTTCTCTGGTTTGAAGCTCCTTGGTGGCAGACTCGATCAGCTTGGTCACCTGCTCCAGCTGCCGATCGATGGACCTCGACCTCACCGCCGAGGTGCCTGCACCACCCTGGGGTTTTTCGGGTGCATCCGGTTGTTTTGGCTTTTCGCAGAGGTCCAGCTGGGCCGTCATTTGCATTAACTCCAAGGGTGTGATCTGCAGCAACGTGGAAAGGGGTCAGCACATCTGACGATTCAACGGCATACTTTCTCGTCCCATGATACCATTTGGTCGCAATAAGTACCCAAAACATTTCAAAACAAAGCGAATGACCCACCCCAGACACTTCCTGTCTAGCTAAACCAGACGCTCCTCGTCAGCTGCTGCTTCGAGCACACTGGTGTAAAGCAGAGAAGCCCACCTTATCATGTGCCCCTTTCGCACTTTCAATCTTGGACCTAACAAGCACTCGTCGTCCAGTTGTTCAACATGATCGCTAAATTTAGAGTGGGCGCTTGCTCGGCATGTTACAGCACACCACAACACATCAGGGACTTAAAGGGAAAGTCCGGTCAAAAACGGAACCGAAATGAATGACTGGTATCACTTTAGTGGCACGAAATAGGATCACAGCTGAAATATTATGTCAAAATAAAGCCGCATACTCCAGTGAAACCGATTTTAAAGATGCGACCCGCTGCTCCTTAGCGGGCGGCAAGCGGGTTAGCTTTTAGTCGAGGAACACTGGCGCAGCCCCCTTGTGACATCAGGTTGCGGTGGAGCTACGGTCGATTGGTTGTATTGCAGCACCCTTGTGACCTCACCTCTAGCAGGTAGTTTCGGTTTTGCCGTACACGCCCAAAACCAAACTGAGACGCAGTATTTATAAAACTATGCACAATATCGAGGAAAAAAATTATACCTTGTAATTCAGGGACACTGCTTTAGCAGAAAACAGTCGTACATGTAATCCTAAATTCGAAGATACTGACCGGACTTTCCATTTAAACGAACTGTGCTGAAAAGTTTAGTATTGTCACTCACTCTTCACTACACAGAAACCACAACTACTGTGTGTATATTTACAGCAGAAAATCAAATCACCATCATCTTTATAATTATCATTTATTGTCATATATAGAGGACGATAAATTGAAATTTATGTTTTACTCTATAGTCCCGGCAGATTTGTTTCTTTGTGGTTGTTGTGTATATTACACTTGGCTGTGACCAGTGGTGAAGCCAGGGGGGGGGAGCTTATGGGGCTTTAGCCCCCTCCCACCCCAAATCTAGCCGACCCTATATTATACACATGCATTTTGCACCCCCCCCCCCCCCCCAAGTCATGGACATCCAAGGCACCTCAGCCCAGCCCTCCCCCACTACAAAAAATATTCCTGGCTATGGCACAGGCTATTGGCATACATCCAGAGCTGTTCAGGAGGTCTAGCTGTGGGCTTTTGCTCTTACCTCTCCTTTCATGTTTGTGCTGGAAGGCTTCAAGCATGAAGTATCTTGCGACTTGATGAACTCCTTCGCTGCTTGGAAAGTCACCAATGTGTAGCTGCGAAAAATGTAAAAGGCTTAATTCGCGATACTTTTTTTTTTATCGAAGTAATTATCGACGGATCGGAGCACCGTATGATTAAATATTGCAGGTGCTATAGTGCTAAGATGCACGTCGACTGACCGTATCCATATTTGAACCGCCCTTGGTCTTGACGTTTGGACGTTGACATACCCAGCCGCGAGACAATTAATAGATAATCACTGACTGCTTTGTGATCCATCAATATTCCCCGAAACCGAGGAAAAAATTCAATGTTAAAACCCCTCTAAAACTGTTTACAACCTCTGCATTCAGCTATGCAGGGTATTTTTTTAGGCTTTACAGATTTGTTTTAAAGCCGTGAAAGCTACACTACTACACTCTGTGCAGGTGATACAGTTGAACCTCGATTTAACGAAGTCTCCGGGACCCGCTAAAATTTTCGTTAAATCGGGTACTTCGTAGGATCGAGAAAGTCATTTTGCGGGCATAGGCTGTGCGGGGAATCCGAATTTGTTTGTTAAATCGGGAAATTGGTAAAATCGGGTTTCGTTAAATCGAGGTTCAGCTGTATATACAACCAGGGGGACATAATATCGGGGGCTAATCACGATAAGTCGGCCAAATAAGTCAAATATGTTAATGTTTTAATTTGCGAGAATAAACATATGGCTCCAATAAGAAACTTGCTAAGCATCATAGAAAACCACAAAACCAGTCAATATTAGAAAGACTTGGAGCACTTGGGCAGCACAGTAGAGCGCTAAAGCTACCACCAGTGCAGCACGCACGAGGCAACTGGTGCGATAACGCACCCAGGCAGTTTTTCCATCTATCCGTGTTTTGTAACCGCCAGCCTTGTGCCTGTTGCACTGAGGCACCGTCTTTCTAGAAATTACTGAATCAGTGGTTTTCAAAGACGCTCAAAAAGTTTCTAATTGAAACCATATGTTTATTTTCACTAACTGAAAAGTTAATTAACAAATTTTAGTTAATTATTCAGCTTACTGTGACAATTAGCCCCCTATTTAATGTCTCCCTGGCCGTATAACTCACCTGCAAAGACCACATTAGTGTTGCTTTCACAGCTTTTTTAAAACAAATCTGTAGACTAAAAGAAAAACACCCTGTACAATGTTCAACAAAACTGTAAATTTTAACCTCACTGGGCTGAAATTGTGCCTCCCCCCAAAAAACAACAAAAACATCTCTGGCCCTGAAAGTACTAAGACAAAATAAATAATTAAATTTCCAGTTGAAAAGTCAATCAGACGCATGCCACTGCTTTCTTGACAAATGAGCCGAACTTGTTTCGTCCTACAGTGCCACTCATGTGTTCCTGTGTTATAAGCAGTCTTTACACGTTACTTGCAAAAAAAGTAATTGATTACGATGACAATGACTCTCGGTTAAAAAGCGTTCAATTAGATTACCTGAGAAAAAAAGTACTGGGTCGTTACTTGAGAAAGTAGTCGTTACTTTTCAGGTTACTTCAGATTTTCATAACGACAGATTTGTCTGCCCGTTTGAAAACTGGTCAATTGTATTGTCCATTTCTGGATTCAGAATTACAAAACTTTTTATCTTCTTAATCTACCAATTCTGGTAAGCCATCCTCCTGTCCGAGACTTGGTTCGAGGATTTCTCGGTAGGAAACTTGTACAAACAAAGGGCACCATTAGGAGGGGGAGGGAAAGATGGAAACGGTCACGAGCAATCTTTAGTACCTCCAAAAGTAGTTGGATCACACTCGCGATAATTTCTAATAAATGTATCTGAACGATTAAAAAAATTACTCCAAAAAGTAATTGATTACAAGTACAGTAGACTCCCATTAAGGCGAACTCACTTAAGCGGAATTCTCGGATATGCCGAACAAAGTAAGAACATTTGGTTAGTTTCCCATAGACGCAATGCAACGCAACGCAACGAACCGCTTTGCGCGCGCATTTTGGATAACTCGAACTTTCATAGGTCCCCTTCGCGATGGCACTGCATTGACGGCGACGCCGCCCATTGCGCCGGCCGAGGCGTATGTCAGATGTACCGTAAAAACCCGCATATAATAGGAGTTTTTTTTTTTTTTTTTTTTTTTCAAGTTTTCAGTTTTGATGAGGCGCGATCCAACGCTGTTTGACGTAGTTCCGGTTTCGAAGCAATATGGCGCTCAAAACAGCTATCATCAATTAAAATCACAATGTCCGAGGCGCCACCATTCGTACACAGTCAGGCTCAGCAATGGCGTTGGCGCAAAAACAATCATCGGTCGCCTACAAAACAAAAGTTCTTTTGGTTGAGGAAGACCTCGGTAACAGTGCTGCCGGACGACAATTCGCCGTAAATGAGGGCAGCATCCGTGGATGGAGACGACAAAAGCAAGCTCTGTTCGCGTGCAACGGAACGAGAAGGAGCCCAAAGAATGGCGTGTTCGCCGACGTCGAGGCAAGTCTCAGCGACTTTGTAAAAGAGCAACGTGAACGGCACCTCACCGTAACTTTGTAGAAGAGCAGCGTGAACGGCACCTCGCCGTAAACATCGAGCTGCTGCATGAGAACTTTGACGAGCCGACATTGGGTTACTCGCTTCATGCGCTGCGCCGGATTTTCACTGCGTCGGCGCACGCTCGTCGCTCGCTCTTTCAAGAAGTGCGGGATTTCAAATGCGCTCGACGGCACTGAAGACTTCTGCCTTTGGGAGGAGGCGTCGGACAAGGAGTCTGATGAACGTGATGGCAGTGATTAAGGTTCAATTATGACATGTGGCCTATGTTTATGTTTTCTCAGGAACATGGGCCACATGTCGTATTTCATCGCTAGACACCGATCTGCACAGAGGTGGCAGCAGTCAAAAATCACCGAATTGATCAGTTACCTACCAGTGGTGTGTGAAACATTATTTTTTCTTCTTTTGGCATGGTAATAAATGTCCCTTTTTAAGTATCTCTTCATTGTAGGCCTTTTCATTCTGTGTTTATTGGTCAACAGCAATGTAGACATGCCCAGCAAGATAATTAGGGCACTTCTGTTAAGGCGAACATCTGATAAGTCGAACAAATTTTCAAGGTCCTTTCGTGTTCCTCTTAAAGGGGCCCTGCAACCATATTTAAGCGTCTGCCTTTTTTGCGGTTTCCACGTCTCTTGGGGTTCGGGAAAGCCAGCGGGCATGGAGAGAGTAACTAAATATCAGTGCGTCATATTTTAACCGGACGACGCGAAAACTTCCTCCGCCTACGAGGGCGACCCACGTTGCCGAAAGCGCGCGAAATGTGACGTCTTTGGTCCTGGGCTTACTACTGGTCAGAGCCGCTAAAAGCTTTTTTTTAGTCGAGATACAAAATATAAGTGTCGCGAACCGTTTCAATTATGTATGAAACTAGCTTTTGTTTAGTATTTTAGATCAGAAAAGAAACAAATGCAGTTTGTAAAGTACGGAAACAAGAAATGACCCGTCGACGCACCCGCCACCAATCGGCTGAAAAAACGGCGCATACTAGAAAGGGCTAGTGGGATGAGGTCCTGACGAACGGCGAGCGTAGAAAAATCCCGGGTGTACGCGGCGGCGCTGCGATCGTATACCGGCTCGAGCATCCGACCGCTTCCGAGCGTTCCGAAGGCCTTCGGCGCGGGCTTGGTTGGCGATTTGGCCATTTGGCGGTATGGCAGCGCGAAGTGGCTCCCGTTCTGAACTGATCTTTACCCCGTGTTTGCTGTCGTTTGTGGCCAATGAAGTGTTATGCCGAATTAGTCTTTAATCACGCAGCAAATGCAATGCGAGCCGCCCTGGCCGCCCGCTTCATACCACCTATCCAACACGTGCTTTAGTGGCGCCCTCTCGAGCCGTCGACACGGAGTGCGGCAGCCGTGAACGCTCGATGAGCCCACTACCCTTCCTCTAGTTCACGGCCACTCAAGCCGGACCTACGACGTCATGAAGGATGTTATTTTTTGCTTGTTTTTGTAATTCTAATTTGCCTATAACTTTTAAAATAAAGCGAAATTTGAGAAGTTACTACGTTCAGTGCGCTCAGGTTCGGTGCAAATTAAAAACCAGTAAAAAAAGTCATTGCAGGGCCCCTTTAAAGGGAGTCTACTGTATTTTGATTCTACTTGTGACGAGTACCGTCTGGTTATAAGGTCCAGAGGGAAGAGGCGTTACCCAAGCATGTCCTTGTCAGGGAGGTGCCAGCTGAAGTTCTGGATGTAGTACAGGTTGCTCTCGAGATGTGGCAGCTTACACTTGACGATCAGGCACACCAGGATCGGGATCAGGTCGTCAGAGGTCAGATGCAGCTGCTCTGCATGGATTGCCCCGGGGGGCGTAGTTAGGACTCGCTGGGCTGGCGAGTCTGGCAAGTGACCCCTTTGGAGGAAGAACACCGCCTCATTTCTGCTATTGCAACCCAAAAACCTTTCCAGAGTCAACGATGCCAACAAAACAGTCGCACAAGAAAATTTCATTGCGTGTGACAACTATGTTTTAACCTTACCCTGTCACTGAACAGATAATATAGAGAAGAATTGAAATATGCTCTCGAGGCACATTAATTCAATTCACTGGCCTAATAACATATATAAGTAGGGTTTCGTGTTTTCAGATAAATTAAAAAAAAAACTCCGAAAAACACACGCCGGTCAAATTTTCGTCGTATTTATCCAATTAACTTCAAATTTCGAGCTCACGATGTGTAAAAAAAAAGGAAATCTACAAATAGGTTGAGTACAGGATCACTCAGTGATCATGAGTAGAGGTTACTCCACGTTTCCTTTTAAATCTCTGATCACAGACAAGAGAAAGTATACTGTTTATCTCCTCAGATGTTTCATTCGGGACAATGGGTCATTCTACTGATGGCCCACGACAAAAGCCACTGTTCCAATTTTTAGTTTGGACCCTACTATATTTGTGCTTCTTAGGGGGAGGAGGGGTTCTGTTTTATAAGACTGAAAGGTATGAACTCATACATCTCCTAGGACAGCTGAAATCAAACATTTCGTTCCGTGCAGCAGATGAAGTGGTGGAATAGGATGGGAAGGAAACGAGCTTCCCAGCGACTACGTCCAGGGGTTTACAAATTCTAAAGTATGGACATCGAATGAAGCAACAGTTTTATTTTCAAAGTTTAATTGAGGGACAGTAATACCAATGGCAAGGGGACCAACACGAAATCCAACTGGAGAAATATCATTTGATACAATTGAGTTCTCATGAACTTATTAGTGCACTTTTATGCCCGGAGTATTGAACATTTGGGAACATGGCGAAATTTAACTCAGAATTTTCGAAAATTGAAAATCAACCAAGAATAGACTTTGAAAAACTTGAATGTAGGGAAAAAAGAAACCCTGAAAAATACCCTCCGAATTTCAGAAAAAAATAAACTCCGAAAACACAGAATCCTTCATATAAGCCAGATCTGTGGGATCCTGCAGGCTTAAGCGTCTCCAGAGGCCATTCCTCCCGCGATGCCAGACAATTCCTTGGGAGTTATAGGTTCAATGTGGGGAAAGCATGGGCTCTAAAAAGTGGGGTGTGTAAGTGGAGTCGAGTTTTATCTTCCAAGTGTGGAAGCAAAACAAAACGGCCAAGAAACAGCCCACTGAAAATCAAGAGCAAATTGAGTGAAAATAAGGAGTGGGCTAAATTTCGATGTGCAATCGAGAAACGTTGTAAAAAATGCTATTTCTTGGCCGTGTGTCTTTTGCAAACTTGCTATCGCGACAAGGGGCCATAAATCAAAGACAACTGTACTTCCCGGTCAGCAATGTTCGCCTATATTCCAGCATAGCTAACTAGCAGCGCCTATGCTGAAGCCATCAATGATCAGAACACTACGATTACTAGATGTGGGCTATCCTTTGGTGTTTAAAAAAAAATTGCAAATCGAGCCAAAAATAAGGAGCAGGTTGTCTTTCGGGGGTGGAGTATCTCTCGAGATATTACGGTAGGTATAAACAATAAAAACATGTCTTACCATGAGGGTTTTTCAACCGGGCAGTGTTATAGGGAGTCGATTCATAGATTTCCTCAGACATAACTTTCTGTAATGAGAAAAGGGTGTACCACTCATTAAACCAAAAATACAAAGTAAAAAATAAATGAAGACATGATTTGACAAAAATAGGCTTATACAAAACCAGCATGTCTGTATGTTTATGAATATGAAAAAAAAAAAAAAAGCTACTTGATTGACGCTCAGGAATGTTCCGGTTGATCTGTGCAAATGTAATCCTCCAGCTCAATACAGTAGAACCTTGTTGGTAAGTTCTTGGTTAATACACTTTCCCAGCTGTCACATTCACGAACGCTGCTCCTCAAGCAGACCCGTGGAGATAAGTGTAAAATTTCTAATTCAGATAAAAACACCTGACATGGGGGAGCACCTGGGCTAGCTCAATGGGCTCAGAAATTTTGCTTCTCCTCATATGTCTATATTCTTTAGTCACAATCATAGATCAACCCCTAATTGTAAGTAATAATTCAACCAAAAACACAGACCTATATTTGAATAAATACGAGTCTAGAGTCGCCTAATAGCATTACTGTTGAGACTGGTTATAACGAAGTCGACAGGAATCCGAAATCCCTTTGCTATATCCGCCGCTTCGTTATATCCGGACTCCATAAAAGCAACGTGCAAAGAAAAAAACAAACAAAAAACACGGGTCGTCACGGGCACACGCTTATCGTGCCTGCAGAAGGCAGTCAAGGCTTCCCCGCACGCACTCTCTGCTAGATCGGAGCTGCTTCTCGCCAACGGCGAGAGGCTCCGATCGAAAGAAAACCCTGCAAGCTATGTACGGACCGTGTCCAGAGCCCCATCAACAGCCGCCGCGGAGGACGCCGGCAGTGGACGGCATTCGTTACATCGATGTGCACTTCGTCGAGAATGGCGGCACACTTTTGTTTCAAGGCCTTCGCCCACCCCGTCGAGGTGCCGGTGGTGCCGGGACTCGCCATCGTTGAGTGGCGATGAGTCGTCAAATCGGCGTTTGTGCAAAGCAAGACTTTCGCGCATAGAGCGACCACACCGACCAGCGACGCCGACAAAGAATACGAAGTAGACAAAGCACGCACTGCACCGAGTTTGTGCTCAAGTTTGTGTTTCGTCCGTATAGAAAGCCTACATTTAAGAAAGGGCGAAACCACTCGATTGTGGTCACGAGGTTTGTGGGCCGCGTTTGCAAAACGAGCCGCAGCCTGGAAGGAGTCAAAGGCATTCTTTGTCCGCAAACGTGTCCGCCTCTCCGCCCGGTTTTCTCGCCACGCTGGCCACGAGATGACCAAATGCCGGTGCACTTGAGCCCATCTGCCCGGGAGGCGTCCGCCTTTAAATTGGGGTCACTCCGAATTTCACGAAAAATAAACTCCGAAAACACAGAACCCTAGTTATAAACGGTCGCGACAGAATCGGTGGTTATGCTTTCCAGGATCAAAAAAATTTCTTATTGCGGTCCCCCGAAATATGTATCGAGAAATTTCTACCTAACTTAACTGCCCCGAGGGCTTAAAGAAAAAAAGTGTAGACCATGGGCGTACCAACCGAGGGGGGGGGGGGGGGGGGGGGGTCAAGGAGGGCACTTTTCTGAAACAGCCGCGACTGGGCAGGGCAAACACTGGCCGGCAGCGCCCAAGGGATACCAAGGGCACCGGCCCCCGGTTAGGACTGGTTTGCCCCCCCCCCCACTCAAAAACAAGTTGGTATGCCACTGGTGAAGGCCCAGCTATCCCTAATTGCAGTACTGCTTAAGTACTTTCTTTTCAGCCATTAACCACAGTTTTGCAGCTACTAAACCAATCAGAACTTCCCGTAGGCCCAAGAGCCCAACCGAGGAAGTTGCGAGAGTCACACTTGGCAGATGCTTAGGACGAAGATCACACTTTGTGTATTACCAGCACCCAAGTTTCCAACTAACACAAATCAGCCTGTAAACACCATCCAATGGTGAAAAATTAGATGTGACTGCTGAATTACATAAATGAAGAGCACCAGTCCCTTAGAATTCATTAAATGGGTAGATAATTTGGTACCCCACTCTCAGGTTGGTCACCCCAACTCACCAATGTTGTCTTCAAACACCAGAGTTTCTCCAGTGGGGTCAACTTGGAGTCCAGAGATGCCAGCTCCACAACCTTGAACAAGCAATCTCCCCGTTAATAAAGAGGCCTAACCAAAACACACCTCAACATTATACGGAGCAGAGGAGTGTAACGCAACCTTTTCGATGAGAAAAAAGGTCATTCCTTTTCATATGGGTATTGCAAACACCAGCTATTTGGTGGATCATCATTTGCTAGTTTCTTGCACCAGGTGAGTATAAAAAAAGTTCATTTTACTGATCATGGAAATAAAGGCTTTCCTGCTTTTACTGTTCTCTACAAAGCCAGCTAAAATTTTTAAACATTATTAGCCAATTATACGCCCACTTCAGCAAATATGCCAACCCTTTTCAATACGGTGACCCGACCAAACCGCGTCTCTGCAAATGAGACGGAGGCACAATAAAAGCGAGAGGGATCGATCACGTGTGCCATAAAGCTCCGCCCCCACAGATGACATTCTCTTTAGAGGGTAAACAACACTGACTGCAAGTTCTTTGTTTGTTGTAGAGCCTCGAGTAGTTGTTAGTCGGCCAAGACATGTACCCTTCGAGGTATTTCCCCTCCCCTTTGTCCAATGCCAAGTCCTCGTCCGTAAGGCACAGACAGCCCCAGAAAAGACAGCCATAGCAACAACAAGCAGACGACACCGCTGCAGCACCGCAGCCGCCAGCCCCTGTCCAGAGCAATCCTCGAATCACAGACAGGCACGGTTTACGTCACTGTTTACCCACTTTAAGAGGAACAGGCAAACTTGCTCGCCATCCATAGATAAATACCGAAAGTGATCCGCGTGTCGTCGGCCACAATCACCGGTCTATCAATTCCAAGTGCAATGAAGAGTCGAGGTTCCAGTGAGGGGTTGAAAAGAGGCCTACATACCGCTCTCGGCACAGGACAGCAAAAGGCATCCCTGACCCCGAGCTGGTCGGGGCTGAAGCCTGCCCGGTGAAGCTGTTTTAGCTTGCCCTCCAGGGCAGAGTCCTCCTCCAGGCAGAACTGCTTCACAGCTCCAAACACCCGCTTTTGAACAACGCCCAGGGTGTAGCTGCAGCCAGGGAAGGGGACAGACAGACATTTGAAGTCGGACTGCAGGTGGTGTAGAAAACAGTCTGGGCAATCTAAAGCATTTACTCAAACATGCTGTAGGAGTAAAAAGGTGAGCAAGCTGTCATAGACATTTACTTCTTACGGAGCATGAATACAGCCAATTGCCGCATTCTACAAAGGCAGCCATACGAATGATGAGACCTTGAAAGTTACAAGTGAAAACGAGCGTGTTGGTTAATAGATACAAAACTTGAGAGTATAAAACAGCGAGGACGAGGACAGGGACAGGACATCTTTCATGAAAAATGTCCTGCTCCCGTCCTCGTCCTCGCTGTTTTATACTTTCAAGTTTTGTACCTTGAAAGTGTTTACCTGAGAAAAAGTAATCTCCGCTCTGTCACAGCGCAAATATGACGCCAAGCATAACGTTTGCATGCTGCAGAGGTCATAAAAATGCCGCAAATTACCAAGTTTGCAATCATGCATTGCTAACATCTCAAAATGAGGACGGGACAAAACCGAAATACCGTGTCTGCTTTGTGCTGTACTATGTGTGTCAGTCTTGAAAATTGGCAACAAGTGCAGTTTCAATTAAAAAAATTTGAATGGTCTTGGGTAACAAACCTTTCTAAGGTCAACATAATTTTTTGCAGCGCAGGATCTTGACTGCCGAACGGTGGTGACTGAAGTCTTGCGATAGCCTAAAAGTAGTAGAGAAAACTAGAAGTCTGCATATCTGAGCCCAATTTTCTTGTCTACAAACATTTCCCCTAAACTAAATTTTTTTTCTTATAAGATTCCTCAAAATTTTTAAAACATTGCTGACAAGCTGGCATCTCATTGCAGTAATCAAATTTGTGACTGCCTACTATAAATGCAGTTTTCCTGAAGTACATAAATTCACAAGCCATGTACCACAATTTTTATTTTCTGTAGATTTACCATTTTTTAAATTTCTGAGCATTATTTACACATAAGCGCCCACACCCTACTCATGAAACATAACCGAAGGACGTATCAAGCTCAGTGGACGCAGCCGACTTCTGAGCCCATGGAGTTAACCAATATGCTTCTCCACATCAGCTGCTTCTCCAAGCACACTGGTGCAAAGTGGTGAAGCTTTATGAGTGCAAACCGATGCAAAATGGTGAAACTTGACACAAAAACGCAGGCTTAGCACAATTGACATGGGTGCTTTAAAGATTGGGGGTTCCGCCGGCCTCTATACTGCTTATACCTTTCCATCGAACCAAGCAAGGGCCCTTCCTACCATGCGCCCCCTCCGCTTTTCCGCTCTCAAACCTAGTAAGCGTCCATCTTCAATTTTTTCGCGATTACCTCCCATTCTTGGATGGGCGCTTGCTCAATATTGCACGATAATCCACAACAAACCACCCCGGCAGACTTTCGGACGTTCAACTAGCTTTCATGCAGTGAAAGCAGGTTGCACAAAAGATATTGTTAACTTTCGGATAGGAAAATAGGATGCAATGAAAACAGGCGCCACTAAACAGTAATCCCAATCCCTCGAATCGCCCGTTGTTTCGGGAACCACAGGCACAGTGTATAGGCATCTGAAGACTGACCTGGCCAGCCCATGACACAATGTCATTAAGCTTCTGAGCCGTATCATGAAGATACTCGGGCAATATCATGTAGTTGACGCAGAAGTCTTCTAGCTTCTTGTCCAGCTTTTTGAGTACTGGTGCGTACTGGGGAAAGCTTTGGAGAAACGTCAGGCACCTGCAAGAAGAAAGAAGCCCGCTTTTAAAATTTCCCAAGAGCCTCACCAACAAACTCAGTTTCACGTACAAGAACTATAGCGCAATACACCACAGATGCATATGTACAGTATTATACAAATGTCAGAAACATAGATTTGTAAGGTACTACGGTAGAATAAACTCG
This sequence comes from Ixodes persulcatus, assembly GCA_013358835.2. Lineage (NCBI taxonomy): Eukaryota > Metazoa > Arthropoda > Arachnida > Ixodida > Ixodidae > Ixodes > Ixodes persulcatus. The sequence goes on along the minus strand of JABSTQ010009385.1, from coordinate 265,960 downwards.
CGCTATACAGCTATTAAATAGAATGAAGGTAATTAATTTGCATAGAGTACAACAGAGGTAACCCAAACTTTTAACTACTAACAAAACTGCCCACTAGCATGGTTTTGAGAGAAAAAACTAGAATGGCAAACATTAGTGCTCAACGTCTGTGATTGTCCGTGCACTGTACCATCGCAGTCACCATGAATGTGAACAAATAAGAGCGTGTCATGTAGTCTCAAATCTATCGAACAAATGCCATGATAGTTGCCTATGAAAGTAGAAGACAACGAGAACAGAACAAGCATAGAAGTAGCTACGCCAGCTCTTGCCCTGCTCGTGAGGCGAACATAACACAGAGCGCTACACTTTACACTCGCCACCTTCTTATTGTGGCTGAAATAATACTCTCCACTACATTTAAAACTGTCCTACCCGAGTCGGCACCAGAATCTACCAACTGCATGTAAACATGAACTGTGCAGTTTTTTAAAAAAGTGCGACAAGTTGCAGTTTACTTCATGAAACGTGGTCATGAAGCCACACAATAGGTGCTTGGTATTGTACTCGAAGGGCAAGAATTCTTACTCTTTGCATGACAGACATGTCTCAGCATCAACTGAAGCCAGGGGCTCGTTCTTCACCTACGACAAAAGACAGACACTAAACTTGAACTCATCCTTGCAAAAGACGAAGCCAGATACCCAAAAAATGACATACCATATTTTTAGTAATATGATTTAAAGCCTTTTACGAACAGAAAAAAAGTTGCCGACCTGAGGAGACCCTGGTCGATCGCCTTCCAAGGGCCTGCTTATTGTGAGCAACCTGTAGGGCTTGAAGTCCTGAAAAAAAAGAACAAATGGTATTTGAAACAACACACTATATAAGTACATTAGAATGATGCTCCAATCAGTTACCTTGTTATAACTGAGTTCCTCTCCAATGACCTTTGCTTCAACCTCTGTGGGAAAGCCTAAACACGAAAGAGGTCCATGAGGTCATCAATCCACAAACACAACAGTTTTTAATACACCTTCATTAACAAAGATTACTGTACCACCACCCTGTACAGCCGCAATCAAACTTAAAGGGATGCTGAACCGAAATCTAGATTCCACTAAACACGAGGCAAAACCGTGCAATGGGATGCTACAAACACCAAAACATCCCTCATACAGCAATATCTCTAACGGATGACCGTATTTTTCAACAAAAAGTGGCGCATTTGAGAGATATGTTTACGTCATGTTTCTCCGAGAAGGAGAGGGAACGGCCTCGCGTCTTCTCCGCCTCGCCGCCTTGAGTAACGCACCTCAGGCCTAGTTCATTCTCAACCTCTTTTGCCAAAAATATGGCCGTCCAATCAAGATATCGCCTTACGAATAGTGTTTTAGGGATTGTAGCGTCCCGCCTACATCTCCCGCATTGTTTTTTTTTTTAAATCCAAATTTCGGTTCACTAACACTGATCTTAGAGATTTTTTCTTAATTTATGACCAAATCCAATGAAACTGCACAAGCTTTTAGTGCTGATTTCAATTATCTGATCATTTTCTCCGTCAGCAGAATTGTCCTCGAAATGATTTAAACTCGCCTCCTTTTGTTTGGAGGAACAATAGGGAAAAAACTACTCAACATAATATCCTCTTTAACACATGGCTAGATAGTACAAAGTGTAAAGAATACAATGCTGGAAGCACTTTTAAGATTAACCCATTATTAGTAATTTTATCACACATTGAAGTTTAGTGCACAATGTGTGGCTAACAAGTATCATAACAAAAGATAAATTAAAAAAAAATTGTGAGACCTATATTAAAAAATTTGCTCTCAACATTGTATGCTTCACACATTTAGCTACATGTTCCAGGAAAAGTTATATTTCTATCTATCCTAGATGCTAAGATATCCCTGCTGCAAATTTTCAACAAGTCCAAAAATTGTGTTTTGTGAAAACAGTGTTTCAGAGTCAACTTCAATGCACATTCAGCCTGCATGAACATTTAGCTCAAATATTTATCCACAAAATTAGAAACCTGGTAGATTCAGGAGAGCAACAGCTGTAGAGGTAAACTTCACATTTTTCAAAAGAATGAAGTTTTAGGAATTTTTTGTTCCCCCCTTAACCGAAGTACAATGGCAGCATATTTCTTCCCATGGGGTGCAAGTCTTGTGTGAGTCGATCCTACTAATTCGTTATCTAGATTACAAAATTTGCCGTGCCCTACTTTTGTCCCCTGTTGCTAAGCAAGTGCTTACAGCATGCTCACACACTTATTTTCACGTTGTCAAGCACCCAATTTTTTTGGCCGACAATTTTAATAAAAGGCAGCCCATAGAATTAAAAGAAGATTGTCAGTTACTTTCAGACAAAGTTTGATAATGGATGAAATGCCATTGTTCTGTAGATTTTCTACATTTTTGTTATGACTCCAAATGTTACTGGATTATAGAAGTACTTTTGAATTGTGTCTGATATGTTTAACTCTTTAATCCTACTAGCATTCTACAACCCAGGCCTTGGCTGCGGTTCACTGTGAAGCTTTTTCTAGGCATTCACGTTTCGCTCCCCGAGCCTTCTTTTGTGCGAAGTTCGAAAAAGCATCCTGCATTCCCTTCTGCACCACGGTAAGAGCTGATGACCCAGAATCAGAGCAGAACATTTGGCACAGCTATACCTCAAAAGCACATTGATGTGCGCTATTGGTTGGCGACACTGGTGACATTCTAACTAATAAATGGCTGCCATATGTAAGGAGGACAAATTTCTAAAGTTTTTAGTTTCATTAGAATGCATTTCATACATTAGAAACAAATATAATATGCAGCGGTCACTTAACACACACCAGAGCAGCGAGCGGCAAAACACTAAAAACACAAGATGTTATGAGCTCCACATTTTTATGCAAATGATAAATACAGATCTAGCTATGAAAGTGCTCTTGGCATATCTAGTACCTTGAAACCAAAATTGGCATGAATTCACAACTCACCTGACACCGCTCTGATGTGGCTTCCATCAAACTCCAAACTTTTTTTGAGATCGTAACCACCACATGTGTACTGACTGCAAAGTGAGAATGCATGAAACATTTACTCATCAGAGCAACAAGTTGGGACCATTCCAACCTACCAATATGCATGGGGCACTGAAACCATGCACACATTAATGGAGTGCTCACCTTTTAAAAAATGGAGATGGTCTCAGGATATGAGTATCTAGCACAACAACAGAAAACGCAAGATTAGTGTGCTAGTTAGGAAAGGTATGACTACACTTGGCAGTCATGTGTAAGTGTGCAATTCTCTCCTACGCTGCACATGTCGTCATAAAATCGCTTAAAATGGCTACATGTCATACGCATACTCCAATCTCACACAGCCACTTAATTAAAGCAGTAAAACAAAGTTGACATACCAACAAATTTGCTTGTGATTTTTATGCCTTTCAAAGAGTCTGCATGTGGGACACACACCAGCCAACAGTTTTCTTGTGCCTCGTCGAACTTGGATCTGTAAGTTGTCTGAAAAAACCAAGTCATAATTTTCTTTTTCATTACTTGATTGTCAATTAATGACCTCAACTGACCAACAAGCTTAAAACCATATCTTAGCTATATCAGGGGTCAGTCAGAAACAGATTACACTAAACATTTAAAAGAGAAGCAATATACAGTAGGATTTCACTTTAAAAAATGCAAGATGTCAAGCATTTTTTAGTGGATGATTAATTATTCTGTAATTTTATTTATGAAAATAGCCAGGAAATAGGGAGACATTCCTGTGCAGTTTGAAGTTATGGAGCACTACAGTACTGTAGCAGGTACTCTTTTCCATACAAATTAGTGAATAACCAGAAATAAGCTCCGAGCAGGCAACCATCAAAAGGAAAATTAGGTATGCATAACTTAATTACCAGCCGCAGAGTTTGCTTCTCTGCATACCCATGGATTATCTTTGTTATCCGACGTCCTGGTGGTGCTGATATGTGCAAAAAAAAAATGTGTCAGAATGTGCTGATAAATGTCAGTCTTTGAAAATGAATATGTGACCTGCAAGAGTCTGGACCTCAAGAATGTGTACTGACACGGTGTAATAGCCTCGCTGCCTTGAATAAAAAGGTGGTCATTTATTTTTTACCTGCAGTGAACTCTGCTCATGACTAAGAGGGAACCCTCAATTTCTCCAATATGCTTTGCATCAAATTAAGATTTGAGGATCTTGCCGAATTTGTAATTCCATAGGGAGAACCATACTGCCCATCATAAAATAATATCAGTGTGAAATTCGGCTTTAAAAAGATAGAAAGTTGGGCGAGTTGGTACGACAACATAATGAAAAAAAAGTGTCAAAAAACAACAAACGGAGAACAGGCACTGACAGGACACAGCGCCACGTCCTGTCAGTTAATGTTTGTCTGTTGTCTTATTGTGCTGTTTCTCCATTATGTGAAATTCAACTTTGTCACATTATGAATACCGTCAACATTGCAAGTTGTAAGCAACAACAGCATTCTAGCCCTGCTAAGGTTGTCCTGTCAGCATCTGTAAATTTATCACAAATGTGTTCCTTGGTAAAGTTTATTTTCTATTAAAATGTTGTTTTTAATAATGTGTGAATTTCCCTTTTCACATGGTGAGTAATATAAGAAGAATTATGCTCCACCAAGTTTTTCTTTGCTTGTATATTCTAGGCTACAGATAAAATAACTAAATACCAAAAGTATGACTCCTCCCTTTGCCCTTCTAAGTCCGTTTGCTTCCCCTCTGCAATTTTGTAACTATCATCAGGTAGTGTTGGACATCACCAGGATGACCTTTGGGGGACTGGACGAAAAAGCTACAAACATCCCCCCCTGCCTCTTCCCCCCGGCGAGGGAGTCGCCAATTTTCCACTGGTCAAACCTAGTCAGTGTTACCCCAGCATCGGGCCTACTGGGAAACAGGGTTGAGACTGTGGGCTGGAGCCACGTGGAAGGGAGTCCCAATTTTCCACTGTCCTGCCTGCCCCCAGCTGTGTTAGTTAGTTGTACGTCGTTCAATCCTCCCTAGATACTTCCCACCAGTCTTCTAATCTTCTCTTCGTTATTAAAATGCACTTATCATTTATTCTTCCATTCTCATTTGCAAACCCCAGTGCTCCGGCTACATCCGTCGCTCCCTCCGGGAGGGCGGGGGCAAGCCCTATGCACCTCAACACCACTGCTCCATTGTCTCGTCTTACCCTTGGCATATGGCACACCGCATATCCATTTCCTCATACTTTGTCCTATACGTCCTAGTCCTCAATTCTCCTGTTCTAGCCTCAAATAACAATGAACCCCCCTATACAACGAAGCCCTCTATACATAGTTAAAGATGATTTTCCCTGCATTCTATCCTCCCAAATTTCTCCCTCAGCTTCTTTTACTTCTGCTCCGCCCCAGCACTTGACTGTTGGTATTTGAACTTCAGTTTTCGGATTCGATATAACCATTTAGTGTTCAGACTTTTCATGTATAGATGCTTATATACCTTTCTTGCCTATCGTGTATCTTCAATTGTGTCTAGCCTTAGTTCAAATTTCAGCTTGCTGGTCAGCTCTCTAGCATTGAAAGATGCCCAGCCCATGTCTCCCTACACTCCATTTGGTGCATTCCCATGCGCCCCCAGTGCCAGTTTACACACGCTCCTCTGCCGATCTCTAAACTCAACTGGACCTCAGATTTCATGCATAATACCGCATTGCCAAAAAACAATCCCGGCACCATGGCTCATTTCTATATTCCCCTAACAACTTCATACCCATCGTAATTCCATAGTGCCCTATGCTTCATAATTTCTGCATTCCTTTTTCTTTTCTTTAGCATATTTTCTTCCGGTTCTTCTAAGTACTGTTTTCCCTCATTCACCCATACTCCCAGATATTTCTATTTCTCTACGTGTTCTATTAAAACACCTTGAATTTTGAGTGGCTCCCCCGTTTCACCGTTGTAAACCATTATTCCGGACTTGTCGCAACTGAATTTCAGGCCCAGAGAGTTTCCTTCCTCTCCAGATATCTTCATTATAGCTCATGTAGCCTATCACCGCTATCTGCTGACAGTACAATGTTGTCCGCATAGAACATTCCTGGTATAACTTGATTTACTTTTTTCTCTCTCTCCATATACGAGACATCAAAGCCTAACTTGCACTCTTCCAATTTCTTTTCCATTCTACTCAGGTATATTATAAAAAGCAGAGGCGATACGGGACAACCCTGCCCGCGTCCTTTTTTTTATTTCTGTCGGTTCTGTTATTTGTGTTTCCCAAGTTATAAGAACCTTATTATTTGTGTATACCTGTTGAAAAAGCCGAATCAAATGTGCATCTAAATCATACTCGCTGAGCTGAACCCAGAGTTTTTCCAGACTCGCATTGGCGTACACTCCCTTAATGTCTAGAAATGCTATTCATAACAATTTTTTTTTTCTCATTTGTGCCACCTCTATACATTGAGTGAAGATGAATAAGTTATCATCCACTCTTCCATCTCTTTCAGAACCTGTTCTGTAGCTCACTTAAAATGTTTTCAGCCCACTCTTCTTTTTACTACCTGCATAGTCTGTGTTGTTGTTGTTGTAAGCAATGTAGGGGGGTTGGGGGCGAAACTGAAAGCCAATCGTGTACGCGCGAAGGGCGCATCTGGCACTGGTTCATCACAGTCTGTACAGACCGAAATTGATAACATAACTGACAGTGTTTTCTTTTCTTTTTCTTTTTTTTTTAGCACAATAAACGGAAACGTTTGCAAATAAGTTAAATATAAGCAAATGTGCCCGACCCTCCCCCTTTTTTGTAAGTTCTTAACTTCTGGATAATTCTATATATAATTGCTGTTAGGTCGTTTCCATTGAGGATGATGAGACCGGCAGGGAGGTTTAACAGTTGCCTCCAAAGCGAGCGTTCTACTTCGGCGTCTTCTGTGTGGAGCGTGCACGTGCAGCCAAAGCACGAGGAAAGGCAGCGAGCGTGTGCTAGAGGCCCAGCATCATGTAGTTGACTACAGAAGCTCAGATGACTCAGTGCGGCTGTCAACAACCCAATTCGTGCAGAGTGAAGGAAGGTTGCGAAGCGGGTCGACAGATACGCACCTGCAGCAATCTGTAGAACGGGTTGCAGTCCAAGTCATCAGCGGACATTGTCTCCTTGCGACTCTCATTCACTGACAAGGCTGGGATGGCAAATGCTCGTTCCTTGGCGACGACGACGCTCCCGTGAGAGCAAACGTGCCTAGTTGTCTGCGTCTAGTGTATCGCGAGAACGGCCACCGGCGTGTGCGGACAGCAACTTGACTCACGATGTCGAGACGAAGGCTACAGATAAGGCGACGAAGGACTAGCTGAGAAGACGATTCGGGCAGCGACCATTAAGGAAACGCAAAATTAGAAAACCGAGAAACTGAACCACCTACCCCCCAAAGTTACCACCTCTTGCTTTCTGCTTCCCTGTGCTAGTGTTGCCAGCTGTAAAGGCTGTTCTTCTCTTGAAAGGTTTCAACTTTCAAATAACGTAAACGCATTATGCCTCAAATATTTTAGATATTTTATATATATTTATCCATTTATAAGGTTAAATTAATCTAGCCCCTTAACAATGTATTTTTTAAGTGTGATAAACATCACGAATACTTTTAGTTTCGGTTGCTCAATCATGATACCGACTCGCGACCACTCGCGACCGAGCGCTGCTTGCTGTTACCCTAACTACGACCTGCAGTAGGTCGTGGTTAGATTATTGTAGGTCGTGACCCTAACTTGGCGCTTGGCAAGGATCGAAAGGTAGTCCCCTCAAGCTAATAATCGCTCTGCGATAAAGGCGAGCACGTGACAGCCCTCACGAAAGGTACAAGCGGGCGAGAGCGTCTCAAGCAGTTGGAGAAGAGGGGAAGGAGCAACTCCCCTCTTGCCCGGACCCTTGCCGGACTCTAAAGCGTCGCCCGGACCCTTGCCGGACTCTAAAGCGTCGCTCTTGTACGCTTCGCATTGTAGCCTACCACTTAGAATTCGTACAAAATCGACTTTCCCGTGGCTTCAACAGCACGTGCACGCCACGGTAGTCGGTGACGGGGCAAGCTCCTCTAACCTCTTTCCACTTTAGTAGAGCGGACACTGGAGAGGAGAGAGAGATGAAACTTTATTGGGCCCAAAGAATATGAGCAGGGGGCCTCAGTCCAGGCCCTCTCTGGTGGCGTACTCCAGAGAGGACTGGATGTACATAGCCAGGTAAACTTGGTCCAATAATGTGGTGGCCGTAGTCAGCCACTCGGGGTTGGGGGGGAAGGACAGGGAGGTGGGATTAGGGAGGGGTGGGGGAGGGGGATGGCAGATCCATAAGATGTGATGGGTATTTGGGCGGTCGCCACAGTGGATGCAGGGGGGAGGATCCTCAGGAAGTAGACCTCGTAGAAGGTGGATGCGGGCTGGGGTGGGAAGACTCCTCATCGCACATACCTCAACACAGGCGCCAGTACGACTGATACCAGCACAGCCATAGCAGTCGCAGATCATTTTAGTACAATACACACCGCCGTTCTTCCTCCCATGGACCCCTGCTTGGCGGAACTACACGCCATTGCAGCGGCTATCACATGTACCTCCTCAGGCTCTTTTACCTACCTATTCTATTCCCATCATCTTCACAGACTCTATGGCCGCCTGCCGGCGACTCATACACAACTCGCTTCTACTTGCCATCGCAGAACAAATAGACCGCAACCTACTATCACCCGTTGAGGTCGTCTGGATTCCAGGTCATGGAGGCATGCCGGGCAACGAGAAAGCACACCTGCTCGACCGCGAAACACTTTACCAGGCGCCCGACATCCCCAGATCTGCCCAGACGTTTCCCGTGGCCTTACCTTCCCTCGAGTCATATCGACGAGCCCGTCGAGTCTTTCCCCCCTTCACACTCACCTCACACGCAACCAAGGCACCATCTTCCGCAACGCCCAAAGTAACTGGAGAGGAGGTGACCTCCGCTCCAGCGTTCGCTTCGCTGAAGTGTCGAGGTGGGAGGAGTTTCCTCCAAACTCTTAAGCTGTCACCGACTATAGTAAGATATAGTATAGTCGTGTCTTCCTCCAGTGTGCAGATTGGCTCACTGAAACTGTAGCCTTCGTCGTTTGCCAAGTTATGATACGGGGCATATAGGACGACTTCAGGGTTGTATGGAGTTTCACAAATGACCTTCGTCCATAAGAAAGTAATTTGCATTTTTAAATCACATACGCAGCAATGCTCAGCTCTGGGACAACTTTCTGTGGCATTCTCAAAGAGGAGTGCGTGTGGTCAGATTTTGACGGCGCTCAGGCACGCATTCCATCTCCGACTGCATATCGCAAAAAGCTGTCCCCGAGTGAATTTTTATCTCCGCGGAACATTAAAATGTGCGAGAAGTAAATGTCCTCTCCACCGAATGATGTGGATGACATTTACTTTCTGCTGCGTCAAGAGTGGCAGGCATTATACGAGCAAACAAATCAGATATGTCCGTTAGCCTTCTGTAAAAGATTGCCTAACCCCTGTGTAAAGATTGTGTGTTCACGATCGGTGCCAGCACCAAGAACAACTTCTTTATTTTTTAGCACGCGCTGCTTAGGTCTCTTCGCGTGCAAGCAGTGTGGCTGCCGCTAGCATATGGTACATCCCCCTTTCTTTGAAGGAACAAAGAACAAAACACAAAAGAACAAAAAACAAAGAAGGCATAACTTGAAAAGGGAAAGTAGAAAACAAACAAAACAAAGTTATGCACAACCACCACGAGCAGCGCGTGGAGGGGGCTGTACTCCTTTAGATTAGTTCTGCCTGTTGGAAGCCTTGTATGTAGCCCAGGCGTTGTGGTAGCCTTATAGGTCTCTTGGACTGACGTCCTGCTTCTGCTGACGGCTGCTCAAGGACGGGTAAGGTTGGTGGGTGAGGCGACGCCTGGTTTCGAGGAGGCTCTGGCGGTGAGGGGGGCTGTGATCCATCTCTTGATGGTGGCAAGCAGTCGTCGTTGCCGTCCTCTGAGTCGCTGTCGTTGATGGAGATGGAGAATCCTTCCGGTGTCTTTCGAAGATGCTGTCGGTTACGGCGGAGGATCCGGCCGTCCTCGGTAAGCACCGTGTATGACCTTGGGGCCACCAAGCCTTGCACTTGTGCTTTACGCTCCCATCGCCCGTTGTTAAGGATCCGCACGATGACTCCCTGCTGAAGAGGAGCTAGCTGTCTTCCTTTCGTCTCGTTCTGGACGTGCTTTCTGACCGGAGATGCGGGAGACCCGGTGAAGTCGGGAAGTAGGGTTCGTAGTTCTCGGCCCATCAGTAGTTCTGCGGGTGAGCGGCCATCTTCAAGGGGAGCTGCCCGGTAGTTGAGGAGGCCCAACCAAAAGTCTTCTTTGGCACACTCCGTTTTGCGTAGTAGACGCTTGACAACTTGTACACCTTTTTCCGCCAGGCCGTTAGACCTTGGAAATATTGGACCTGAAACAGTATGTCGAAAATCATAACGTGCAGCAAAATCCTTAAATTCTTTCGAGGAAAATTGTGAGCCCCCATCCGTGCAAACTTCCAGAGGTAAACCATAGTGGGCAAATATTCGAGCTAACTTGTCAATGACCACCGTTGCTGTGGTTTCTCGAAGGTGTTCCACTTCTGGGAAATTTGAATAGGCGTCGTACACAACCAAGTAGTGTTTACCGAAGTGTTGGAAGAGATCTGCAGCTACCCTGGACCAGGGATGGTTGGGAACGGTGCGGATAGAGAGAGGCTCGTCTGGCTGTCGGTAGGCAAACGTCTTGCATGTTTCACATCTGTCGATGAATGCGGTAATATCGGCGGTCATTGCCGGCCAATACATCAATCTTCGGGCCTTGGACAAGCATTTACCCAGCCCCAAATGGCCTTGATGTAGTCGTTTCAGCATCTCTCTTGGCATAACTATCGGAATGACTACTTTCTTTCCTTTTAGCAGTACTCCGCTAACCACCGAAAGTTCTGGTGTAAACTGCTTCAGCTCACCTTCCACAGGCTTCGATGATTGGAGGCTGGTGATGACTCGCTGGAGAGCGGGATCGCTGATTGTCGCCTCCTGTAGGCGAGTTAGTTTGCCTTGGCCCACTACCTCAGATAGGACGCCTACCGCATGCACTTCTACATCTGTCGTGGCCTCTCCCTCTGATGGAATCCTCGATAAAGTGTCGGCAACCACCAACTTATTACCGGGGACAAACTGCAACTCAAAATCATACTTCAGTAGTCGTAAAGTAGTCGTGTCGCTGAAGACGAGGAGGCATTTCTCCTATTTCTTTTTTTGAAATGGCCAACAGCGGATGATGGTCTGTTTCGATGGCTGTATGTTTTCCCAGTATGTAGTCATTAAACTTTTCGCAACCGAAGACTATGCCAAAAGCCTCTTTTTCAATCTGAGCATACCGGCGTTCAGTATCAGTGAGCACCCGAGACGCGTAGCCTACCGCACGCCAGTCCATTCCATGCTAAGCAACGCAGCCCCTAGAGCAAATGCGGACGCATCAGTTGACAACTTGCTAGGCAACTCGGGATCATAGATTGCTAAAACTGGGGTTTGCGTTAGCATTTTTTTTAGTTGCTCCCACTGACAATCATGTACACTGGTCCATTCAAAACTGGTGTCGTTCCTAACTAGACTGCGTAGGGCCTCCGTTTGAGACGACAGGTGTGGTAAGTACTTCCCGAAATAGTTCACCGCACCAAGGAGGCGTTGAACTTCCTTTTTTGTTGTTGGAGTAGGGTGCCGTGCAACGCAGCTTATCAAGTCCGTGTTCGGTTCAATTCCGTTGGAACTGATTCTGTCGCCAAGAAAGTTTATTTCTTTTTGGCCAAAGGTGCATTTGTCCACATTCAGCGTCAGTCCCTCAGCCTGGGCTGTTGCCAACGCTTGGCGGAGCCTTTGGTAGTGTTCTTCTCGTGTGGCGCCCCACACCAGTACATCGTCTATGTACACACGCACCCCAGGAAGATCGTCGAATATCTGGCTCATTGTGCTCTGGAATACTTCCGGAGCTGAAGCGATTCCGAAAGGTAGTCTTAGATATCGGTAACGACCAAAAGGGCTGCTGAACGTGCAAATCTCTGAGGTCTGTTCATCAAGCGGGATCTGATGAAATCCGCTGTTAGCGTCAAGGCGACTGAAATACTTGGCACGTGCTAGCTCACTCTCGATTTCCTCGCGCCGTGGAAGTTGAAAATGTTCTCTTTTCAGTGCCCGATTCACGTTTCGAGGGTCCATGCAGATTCTTAATTTGCCATTTTTTTTTTCGCACAATGACTAAGGGACTCTGAGGGTTTATTAACCTTTGCGATAATGCCTGCGGCCTCCATGCGTTCCAGTTCATTTTTGAGAGGTTCCCTAAGTGCGTGCGGCACTCGTCTGGCGGGCTGGACCACTGGCACGGCGTCATCTCGGAGTAACATCTTGTACTCCCGTCGTGTCTTGCCGATACCGGAGAACAGCCCCGGGAATTCCGACTCCATGTTTGGGTTGGACGCCTTGTCCTCCACTGAACTTACTCGGCTCACAAGGCCCAGTTGCTCGCATGCACGGAGACCCAGAATAGCTTGGTTCCTTTTCACCACGAAGAAATCTAGCTGCACTGGTCGCTTGTCGAGCTGCACAGACAGACGGACCTTTCCACCGTGTTGAATTTCGCCGCCCCCGTAGTGGCGAAGAATGCTTCTAGTTGGACGGGGTTTCTGCTTCGTCCCAAGCTTCTCAAACAACGCTCTGGGCAACAAGTTTGCCTGCGCTCCTGTGTCGACCTTGATTTTCACCACGGTTCCCTCGATGCGCATGGTGACAATCCAGTCGCGATTGGAGGAACAACGCTCGTTCCCGGTTGCCAAAATTTCAAGAACGTCGAAGTCACTGTCGCTTTCGTTCCCTTCGGCCACGTCGTGTACCGCTGCCCTCTTACTCCTACAGCAGACTGCGAAGTGATTCCGTTTGGTGCACTTTGCGCATGTCTTTCCATACGCGGGGCACTTCCTCGGCGGATGAGATAAATTACAATAAGTGCATCTTCTCTGCTCACGCTGTTTGGCTTGTCCTTGTTGAACGGGGTCAACTTTCACCGTTTCGCCATCCCATGCTTTGTTCTGTGCTTCGACACACTCCTCAGCCTTGCAGCACTCTACTGCTATTTCCAGGGTCAGGTTTTTTTTTCGAAGCAGCTTTTCTCGCAACATCGTGCTCGAAATCCCGTAAACAATCTGATCTCGGAGGAGAGATTCTTTCAAATCTGCAAAGTTGCACGTCCTTGCTTTCAGTTGCAGGTCCCTAAAAAATTGTTCGAATGGTTCTCCTTGAGCTTGGCGACGCGTGCGAAACACGTAGCGCTCGTACGTTTCGTTACATTTGGGCAGGCAGTAGTCTTCAAAAGTCTTGACTAGTACGTCATAGTCGGCTTGCTCCTCTGATGTCAAATTCAGTGTGTTAAACACGTCTATAGCTTCCTGGCCCGCGATATGTAGAAATATGGCGGCCTTCTGCTGCTTACTTCGAGGCTTCGTGGGTTCTGTTGCTAGGAGGTAAAGCTCGATGCGCTGCTTGAATCTTTGCCAGGACTCCGCCGCGTTGTCGCCAAGTTGCAGCGGTTCCGGAGGTCGAAGATCGGTCATGATGCCGTGAGCTTTTACCTTTGGACTTCTGACACCATGTAAAGATTGTGCGTTCACGATCAATGCCAGCACCAAGAACAACTTCTTTATTTTTTAGCACGCGCTGCTTAGGTCTCTTCGCATGCACGCAGTGTGGCTGCCGCTAGCATATGGTACACCCTGGTACCTCCTTGCTTCGGAAAGAATGTAACAAACAAGTTGATACTCACCAGGCAATGGCTAACTGAAGTACAGTACTAGTTTTATTTCTCTTGCAGGGGGTTGAGGCAGACGAGTTGAAGAAATAGTGCCACATTATATGCACAAAAACGCAATATTGTATGGACCACCTCAGATGCCAAAGCAGCACACCGATTATTCCGAGTGTGATCATGTGGTCTTATTCCTTTCCACGCGAGCAATAGCTATTCAGAGTTGGAGCCGGATACGGTGCCAAAATGACCGCTTTACCCCTTTTAACAGCTCACCGATTCTACCCTTGGCAAGGATTTTTTTTGCTGACCTCAGTCACGGATGGTCTCTGTAAACGAGATTGTATTTCTACCACATCTATTGCTGAGCCGCATCATGCACGTGTTCAAAGCAAACTTGGCACAACTGAGTCACACTTGTTCAAACACATTTGGTAAAGATCTGACCACACAAAAGGTTTTTGGGAGGTGTGCACTCACTCTCCCCATACCAATGAACCCACCTTAGGTCAACTGTCCCAGCTTCGTAACTTGACGCCAAAATTAATGCAGAATGTGTTTCAAGGCTGGTTTTCAAGCCTAGAGTGTCACGAAAATATAACACTGCCAGTTGTCATTACCGACAGGCAGGAATCGAAATGGCTCAGTAATTTAATAAACCAGTTGCAAGACATGCAACACCCTCAACGGCACCGAAAGGAATGCCGGTAAAGGCCTGTACAGAACATATTTTAGCAGACCAAGGAAACTGAGAAAATGCAGGCAAGGACAGGTGAGCGACTGCATTATTTGACTCTTCCTTCAGTGTCACATTAGATGCTGTGGGGGCAAGCGTACACGGCTACATTCGGCCTTTTGGGATTTTTGCTAAAAGGCCTCCACCTTATCCCCTCTGCTAGCACTTGGTTAGCTTCATTACAGCAGGTACATATGTAAACATCCAGCCACAAAATCTTTGTTGCCCCAATGGTCGGAAGAGCTCAATGCAAGCTACACATTACGTGTCTTCGAACTTTATTCGTAAAATTAAGACATTTAAATTTCCTTCAGACACCTCCGTGATTACCTTGTGTGAACACAGTTCAAAATCATCTTAGTCCTCTGCTTGGTACTTTTTTAGAGTAAGAATGGCCATATTTCCCACGACGTATTTCAAAGCATTTTTTACTTGTTTCCTTTTTTGTGAAAGGTCGAGCATGTGCACAAATTTTAGGCAATCAGCACACGACACATTTTGCTCTCTTTGCAACAGAAAGGAGTGTCCTCCTTCATGATGGCATTTATTCTCTCGCTGTACACTATTTTTCAAAAACACTGTAGACTGGTGCAACATCAAAAAGAAAAAGAAAAATCAGGAAGTTGCTGCAGTCAAGTGAGCTTTTCCATGAGGTCAAAACAATGATGCTAATGTCGCAATTTCGATGTGAAAAACTTGTCAAATGGAAGAAAAACAACCAATGCAGCATTTTGTCAAAATCTATACTCATTTCTTCCTAGACAATTTTCATAAATATGCACAGTTGGCCCACACCACATGAATGCACAGGTCTTAAATAAAAAGGTCTTTCCAGCTTTAGTTACAACTTATGCACACATTTCTCTACTCCCCATCATAAATTATGCAGTAAAAAATTGTTCTACAGGTGACCTGCAGTTGGGATTCGTCAGGAGAGAGAGAAACAAGCACTTGGTAGTCCATTTCCTCCTACGGAAAAAGCCGTTCCTAAGAAATAAAAAAAAATGCCCCGTTCAACGTGTGAACAATATAAATATATGTACACCAAATGCACACAACCACATTCCCATACACAATGTGCAGGAAAGGCAGTATGCACTTCACAGATCCTTTCCTTTTACTTAATTTTCCATAAAAGCTGACAGCAGCAGAATTTTTATTATTTCTTTTCACAACAGGGGAGAGGATGACTTTGCAATGCCAAATCAACAATAAATATATTTTCAAATAAAAAAAATAGACAGAAAAAAGCCTACGGAAAAGTACTCTTTGCATCGCCGTCCGGCCACAACAATTGACCAAGCATATCACAAATTGCAAACAAATGACCATAATAAAAAAAAAAGTTGTACAGCAAGTCCATTGCAGTCAAGAGCCTGCCTTATATGTACACGCACGCACACATGCAAACACACTCCCCACGACGACGCCGTATGTACATTATTGACACGCAGAATGTACACATTGTGTTTTTTCTCTCGCTCCACGCTCCCTCCGTCGCCACGGGTACCTATGATACAAACGAGACTCGCACATTTTAAAACCTATGTACATTTCGCACACACGCATACACATACACCCGTACACATTCGTCCCACACTTTAGACCCCACGAGTGGCACCGGCCGCCGCGGCGGACCAGAAAAAAATGGAAGAAGTCCGTGTGAAAGCTCGGCACGCCGATCAACGGCGTGGCAAAGGATCGCTGCGTCGCACGTCGGCACGACACTTTGATTGGCAGGGCAGGGGCCGGGGCTGGAAAGGCCGTCGATCGACCATACGATCCGACAGAGGTGGTGCCTGTCGGACTTAGAACTGGCTTCGAGGAAATTCGAACGGAACGACAGCCACGGCCGAGGAAAGAGAAGTTCGAGAGGAAGACGCCGCAGGGGGCGTTATTTCGAATGGTACCCTGCCTACGGTTAGGCACGCTACTTGCAGGCTGAACAGATTGAGTTACTTCACCGAGTTTTCTTCTTTCGAATGAACCGAGCAGATGTCTCCTTCTTTCTAAGGCTACTCTCGCACCTTCGCCGCTTGCTATCTGCCAGCATGCAGCCCGAAACTTCGATCCGACCAAAACTTGACATGCCTCCCAGAAAGGGCGAGGGAGGCTGTGTGACCATTTGAAAAGGTGTGTCAAATATAAAGATGCGAATAAAGATGAAAAAAATGTTTTGCCTGAATTGTGCGGCACAGCCAGTCCACCGGTTACGTGGCAGAATTGAAAACTAACCTCTGTGCAGCAAATCAACCACTTTGTGTGTGGATCATCTTTAGACTTTCTAATGCAAAGAATTACTGAGCCAAATTTCTCGTGAGTAATGATGCAGCTGCGCTGTCTCACCCTCTTCCTAGTGCTTTTGGTCATCCCAGCAGCAACAAGGCAAATGGCTATATACCCACGTTGAAAAACTATGTGCGGCATAGTTTCTGGTTGTAGATGTATATGGCCCTCCCTGCGACTACGTCGCAGGGGGGGGGGCATCTACAACTGGAAACAAACTGTGTGAAAACTAGTAATGCGAGGTGTTGTCCTGTCAATCCCTGCATATTTATTTTTCTGCTAAAGTATGGAATGCCATAACAGGAGCTCCTACTCCCAGAAATGTGTTTGTCTGTGATGTCATGTCGTATGACCACGTAGCATGACATCGGGTCATGTTACATCATAGGTCGTTGGAGACAAAGGTCACTGCCAATTTTTCGGTTCAGGAAATAACATTAACGCCACCTGGAGATCTTTTGACGTGCAACCGAAATCTCGGTTACATGGCGCCTTCTCTGCAATAAGCCGATGTGGGCATCTCGGCCATGATTTGAACCCGCCAAACGGGGAGCCAATTTTTCGGTTCAGGAAATAACATTAATGTGCTTATTTAAATTCTTGGATAAAAACAATATGTTTGACATTAAACCGCAGTCAGAAATGCTCGGAGGAACCAGTTGAAATTCCCACGAAAAGAGAATCTGGGCTTCTCCCTCCCCCGATGATTTGCCTCATCTCCTATACGGGTAGTGCATATACTTAATCACAAAAAAGTCAAATCTTTTGTATTGCAAATGCTTTGACCTAATATGAAAGCATGCGTTGGTTGCATGTATGTCGGCTGCTTGGTGAACTTTTCTGCACAGGAATAAAGCTATTTTTATTATCATCAAATATGGGCCTGTAACGGGCCAATGAAACAAAGTGCCGACATATTTGCACAACATAAAAAGACGAAATGAAACATTTAAAATGTGAAAACAAGTGAAATTACAGATGTGCAAGGCATAACGGAACAATTCTCTCCATTTTTAGGAGTCCGGAGATTTCAGACTGCTTTAGAGGTGCAGAAAACCTGCCCAATTTTTAATCCTTCTTGCAAAGGTGCAAGCAGGGCCCAAGTACTTTAAGGAGCAATAAACAGTCACATGCCTATTCTCAGCCTGTGGAGACAACAGATACCTCTTTTATCCCTGTGCCTCTTTGCCGCTAATAAAAGCTTTCCCCGATTTCGTTTTCCTTGACAGTTCCCTTAAAAATATTTTGGCATATTTCGCAATAGTACCTCAACTCGGACGATGCAAAGGTATGTCTATCGTCGGAAGTTGCAGCAAGTTTGGTGGCTACCTACCATCGTCCATACAGCCACAAACAGTCAGGCTGGCAGTTGACAGCTCCGTTCGACCATAGGAGAACGCTCACATATTGAGTAGGGATGATCTTGACTATCCCCATAGAAGCGGGTCGACATCTGCAATATTTTGTTCTGCAGTGCCAGAGGAGCCCCCTTTCTCGAGTGGCCCAGATTGAAAACGGACTCGGGAAACTGACCCCTGGACGCCACAGCCACCGGCCGCACCCGGCCCCTGCCCCGACCCTGACAGGCAGGCCCCTCCAGCAGTGCCGCTACTACCTCAGCTGCGTGGGGTCTGCCTTGTGGTTGGCCAGCGCGGCCCGGTCCTTGGCGTAGAGGGCCAGCTCGTGGGCCCCGTGCTCCACCAGGGAGCCCATCTTGTGGTTAAGGGGGGACATGCCGTGGCTGTTGACACCCGGCCCCCCCGCCCCCCCACAGGGCACCAGCGGGGGAGGGACCGCCCCGTCTCGCGAGTTGGCCCCCACGGCCGGGGAGGACCCGTTCTTGCCCCGCCCGGAGGCCAGGGACGTCAGGCTGCTGAGGTAAGACCCCGGAGGGGGCAGGGGCGGCCCCAGGGGCGGGCCCAGGGGCGGGAACAGGGCCGACGCGGGGAAGCCACCCCCCTGGGGCGTCTGGTCCGTGGCGCGGAGCGGAGGCGGGGCCAGCTTGGAGTGCAGCTCCCGCTCCAGAGCGAAGCGCTCGAGCTCTGAGGGGGCGGCCTCTCGGTAGCGGTCGTGCAGGGGCACCATGGGGCCCAGCAGGCGGTAGCGCTGCATGAGCTGCTCCCTGTCCAGCTCGCCCCGCGCGTGGAAGTCCAGTAGGCTGCGGTAGGCATCGCCCGGGGGCGCCCCCAGGGCCCCGCCCCAGAAGGCCCGCTCGGGACCGCCCAGCCCCAGGAAGTGCTGGGCCCGGTAGTCAGGGTCGGGGGCCGGTGGGGGCGGGGCCGCCTTCTTGCGCTCGGGCTCCTCGTCCCGGCGCTCCTCCTTGACGCGCACCTCCGCCTTGGGGACGCCCAGGGGGTCGAAGGCCTCCGCCTTGGGGGCGCGGGCCGGGGACCGCGAGGTCATCTCCCGCATGCCCCACTCAGAGGGGCGGCTGTGGGGCTCCCGTTCCCGTCCCAGGGGGTGGCTGTTAACGCGGGCGTCCAGGTAGTCTCCGTTGCGTAGAATGCCGTCGGGCTGGCTGTGGTGCATGTGTAGCCTCGCCTCTCTGTCCCTGCGATCACGGCGGGTCAGTTGCCACGACGACGTGGGTAATACTCGCGAACCGAGATGGCCAGAAAAAGAGGCTAACCTTTCTCGTTGCCGTTCTTCGTGCGCTTTCTTTTCTCTGCAACAGAGAAAAAAGCCCGTGAGCATGTTGTCTCAAATGTTGCCTATTACCTGCTCCCTAATACATCACACTCTCAGATTGAAGAAGACTAGTGTATATTTGAATAGTAGTTTGAATAATATGCTACTCAATAGTCGCTTCGAGATGAACTGCGATGTTTGTACTTTTTGAGCTGTCGATCGAGGCAAATGAGCCCCATTGAGTGCACTTCTCACCGAGCGCCCGTGTACTGCAAGGAAGCAACACCCATGCAGCTTGTGGGCTCTGCAGGTATTGCTTCTCCGCATTGCACAGGTACTTGGTGAAAAGCACACTCGAAGGGGCTGACCGATTGCGATTATGCAAGAGTATTTTACGCAACGATGCCTCAACAACCCACATTCATTAATCACACTTTTTCTTTTTATTTATGTCAAATTTGAAATTGGAAAAAAACTTGTACATAGTGAGTAGGTTTATAAATCCCCTCGATTGGACTAGCTGCAACAAATTTGATGTTTACGTGCCTTACTTCATAAATACAGGTGTATTAGGACTAACTGAGCTTAGAAGTGGACGGTTGGGAACAACCTCCGCAAGTTCCGCTAAATTTTCGTTTTTGCATGGTGCACGGTAGTGAAAAACTTAAAGAAACTATTCGATATTCAACCAAAACCAACCACTATTCGATTCGAATTCGCTTCAAACTCAAAATGCACTACTCGCACATGCCTAGTAATGATGTTGGAGGAGGAAAGACGCAGGGGTTCGCTAGGCAGTATTGCCCAGATCGCTCGAAACCTAGAGGCACCCACCCCACTCCCCGTCTACTCCCTTCGAAAAGCGTTGCACATGTGCAGCAGCCCAGGATTCTCAACTTAAGAGAAGGGAGGGTAAAAAGTCTTGCGGCAGTTCCTGGAGCACGTGCACAGATGTTCGCATACTTTGCCCAGAAAATTCTGGGAGAAGTCGGACTCAACCTGGGAGGGTGTCGAGAGCTGTTTGGGGTGTACTTTGCGTAAAAAAAGAGGGTGTAGGTGTTTGTTTAAAGGGGGGTCTTTGGCGGTGCAAGTGTGCATATTAAAACTATAAGAAGCCACAAATATTGTTTGAATTATCGGAAGTTTGAATTATCAGAAATTCATCTAAATATGATGCAAGATAAAATTATGATTTGCCATATGAATGTCTACAGATAAAGCAGATATTTCATGATGTCATACGCGGTATGTCACATATGAAACTTTTGTGAGATGTATGACATAAGTTTATTTATCCCTCAAAAATGTTGTTTATCATGGACTGTTCAAACAGCGCATGACAACTCAAAACAAAATTAAGTTTGTTCATTGGGCCAAGAAGTTGTTTAACGGGAAATATTCAGCAGGGGACACATGAGCGAGGAAAACAGGCACCGCGCGGCAGTTTTCATAGCAACTTGCATGAACGCTGTGACACAGACCTATGCCATGCCGCCACGTCACAGCGTCCACGCAAGTTGCAGTTGAAATTTCCGTATTGTGCCTGTTTAAATAGCTCATGTGTGCCCTGCTTGAGCCCCTTTGAGTGTGCTTCTCACCGAGCACCAATGCACTGCGGAGAAGCAACACCAATGGAAGAAAGCTCCACGGGTGCTGCTTCCCTGCAGTCCTCCGGTGCTCAGAAAAAAGCCCACTAACGGGGCCGCGTTAACAAAAGTATGAATTGCACGAAAACGCCATTTGAATAGACCTCTCGCTACATTACCCAAGCATCAAAGAGAGTGCTGGGTAAGTAAGTACATGCGCTGCATGCACTCGCCCTCCTTATACAAAAGATTCAAAATAAACAACCAAAATAAAGTGTTTGTGGGACTCACATGCAAAGTGCCATTTGTTTAAGATTTTTGCTTTCAAAGAGTTATACCTGCAGATGCCAGCACGCACAGCAAGTGTACCTACGTTCTTGGCATTCTCTTTGATGCTTGGGTAATTCGGTAAAAGGTCTATTAAGCGGCTTATGAATACATTAAAAACATAGCGGGGCAACCAAAATTTTGAAATTTGTTTGAATTAACTATTACAGTAAAACCTCGATAAGACGTAGTTCGATGGGAACGCGGATAAAGTATGGGCAAAGCGGTAGTACGGCTTAAGAGAAAATGACAAATACACACCAACTATCGCATTTACTCGATTCTAGGCCGACCCTCCAAAACGGCAAAGCCAAAAAAAAAAATCCTTATTCTAGGTCGACCAGAAAGGAACGGAAAAACACCATAAATTAAACGCAGAACGGCATTTATTTCTGATATACAATACTAGATTGGCCACGAAGCCGACGGGAGTGTTAGCGGTTTATGTTCGCGTCTTCAAATAGAGACGCGAGCAACGCCGCGAGTCGCCGTGAGCAACAAACAAAAGTAAACTTTTTTTTTTGTGGGTGCGTGCGCGCGTCCGCGAAGGAGAGAAGGAGCAAGGTGCATGGCTGGCATGGCGCATCGCGTCCTTCTCCCTCCCTTTCCCCCTTCCGTAGCGAGGGCATGCGGGAGCTGCGCGGCAGCGGAGGCGCGAAACCTAAACCCGACATATGCGTGTTGCGTATGCGCGCGAGCGGCGGCCACGGGGGGGGCAGGGCAGGGCAGGGCAGCAAGAGAAATCCCGTTCAGAAAACTGCAACTATGCGCAACCAATCCTGCGCAGCCCGCCAAGCCAGCCAAGCCTGCGACCGCGACGTCAACACCAGCCGGGCCCGTAAACTGTGTAAACCGCGTCAACCACCGCCACTGCACTGGTGACTGGTCCCCCGCCAGCAACGTTGCCGATGTTCGTAGGTTCGCCTGCTCAATGGCGGTGAGTTGTGCAGCGCCGAACCAGCCGAACTCACGCCCCCGCTGCCCCCGCTGCCCTCGCCCTCACGCTGGGTAGGCTTCGCGTGTTCGCTCCCGCCGTGGTCGTTGCTTCTGGTGCGCGGCGGTCCGGCCGCAAGCTGGCAGCAACTTCTAACTTAGTATGTACCGGGAAGTGAAAACAGTGCACGTTGACCGGTAACTACACGATAAGCGACTATGCATTAAGTGGGCATTGAATGCATTAGGTTTAACGGGAGACATGTCGGACATCTGACTAAGCTACTTTTAAAGCGGAACTACGGCCTATGCGGGTACGTGGTGCCGAGGTTTTACTGTAGTATGAAATATCACAGTTTGAATTATCGCGATCCTAATGTAATGACCTATTGCGGACAATATGAGTTGAAGCAGTCCTTCAAGCTTTTTTGGCGCACCTGCCAGTTTTTGAGAGAGGTGTGGTTCGACCTAGGAATAGAAGTTGAGGAAGTTTTTACAAATTGAGGGATAAAAGCTCGCAGAGAGAGTAGACGCAGAAAAAAAGTTGGATTGGATGTTTCAGCTCACATTGTCTGCGGAGTACATTTGGTCATTGCACACACATCGGTCTGCAGAGTGCCCACATGTCAGGCTACTGCAACCCGCAGAAATCCCCGTAGAGCCAATATGACGTCAATTTATGCAGCCAGCTGCCATCTTAGGGGGTAAAGGATCCACGCAATATTTTTTTCAGTTTTTGCAGGTTCTGGCAGATCGTCTCTGGGCTCAGACCAAGCGTAGACCAACAATGTTGTACAGTTAATGCTGCAGACGCCGGCGCTGCATCTGCGTGCCCTCCCTGTATAAAAGGTTCGGAGTAAATAACCAATATAAAGCATTGATGAATGCGTGTGCAATATGCCATTTGTTTTAGGCTTTTGCTTACACCAGCGCCGCTTGCGCACGCCTTCATCGTATAAAAGATTCATACTAAATAACCAAAATAAAGCGTTGACGAACGTGCATGTAAGATGCCATCTGTTTTAGGCTTTTGCTTTAGAACAGTTAATGCTGCAGACGACGGCAGCACGCACGCGCCTTCTTTACGCGTGGCATCTCTCTCCCCCGACATTGCGCAATACCACGCGCTCTTCAGAGGCCACCTGCCGAAGATTGCACCACTGTCTTTATCAGTTCGACTTCAGACTTCACATGGGTCGCACCCGTGTACCTAGTACACCCTGAAGAGGAGCAGTGGGAGTACGAAGAGCGTCGGCGCTCCCAGAAGCGAGAATGGGCACGCCGCCAACGTGAAACTGCCGTTGCTGCTGCTCCCAGCCCGACGTAACAAATCCGACCAGAGCACTAGCTTCGCTGGGCTTCCCTCTTCACGGGGTGGAAGAGCTCTCAGTTTTTTATTTTTATATCGACGAGAATGATTGAACAATGGTGGCCTCTGAAAGCCTGAACTCTTCATAACAGCATGCATAATAGCAACGAGCCTCACAGAAAGCCCGTGAGCTTTCCCAACATTCTTGAAGGCCAATCCAAAGCCGACCGGGCCCTGCCACAAATGTGGCACACAGTGTTCACAGCTCTGGGCACCAACTGGAGAATGGAATACCTCGTGGGAAGCCTGTGCCCTGTGCCGCTGGACCCACGGCGTAGCTTGAGGTGGTTTGCTCCGCCGTCACGTGTGGCCTCAGGTCGGCAAAGACTGCACACAAAACCCCGCCATTAACACTAAAGTCAACAAGCTCAAGTGCAGATGCTATAAATCTAAAAAACTGCAATCCAGAAATGTGTCCCCTTGAAATTGTGATCATAACCAAAGACTGAAGGATGAAGGGAAAAAAAAAAAAAGACAATGTTCGCCTACTTTTGGTTTTTTTTTTTGCGAATTTCTGCGACACAGCGTGTTCTGCGTGAATAGTTTGTTTCGGTTTTTCTTTGTATTTGAGTGTGCGATTTTCATGCTGTGTTTTCGAACCTAGTTTCACAGCTTCTTTAAACTACCAGGTACTGTGAACATTTGATTCGTTCGAGAAAGCCGGCAAACGAACCTGTCAAGACAGCTTTCCTTTCTAGCCACTAGGTGCCGTCCATTTCAGAGAAGTCGCCAATAGAGGATGATTACTCGTTCCGGTTGCAGACACGTTATCGTCTGCTTTGGCAAATAAATCTCAGCTGCCTGTCTAAGTCTTCAGTGTCCTCTGTCGACCCGTCCCTCATTGTGCCTCGGTCTTGACCTTGAATCACGCGCATCTATACTTCGTTTGAGCTTCCATCCGAGCACAGTCAAAGCTACGTGTGGCCGGAGACAATCACACGCCGGCAATAGGTCACGCGATCTCGCCTGCACTTTTGTATCACTCCGCTGCGCCGTTGGTCGTCCGCGCCGCCCGCGCTCGCTGAGTACTTCGTCTGCTACGGGTGTATCAACGGTATCGTCTGCTACAGGTTTAAAAAGTGCCCTTTCACGTTCTGAAATTTAGTCACAAAAGAATGCCAGTACGCAGGCTGGCCGCTGGCGTCTGTGTCCGAGCTTTCCACCTGTTCGGCATTCCGACATAGTTTCGAGATGTAAGTACACATTGCAAGGTGCCCGATGACCCGGCCGTTGATGTTTCCTTGTATCGCCTGGATATACCAGGACTTGAGGCGCAGTCCTTTCCACCAGCTTCTCGGCGTTCAATGTAGTCGGCAGGTAAAGGGGTGCCCTAATTTCGCCGCATATCAGTGAATTGTAGCGGCCCGGACGCTTTTCTTGTTTACAACAGCATTTGCGGTACGACGCGGCCGGAGTCTCCTGCCGAATTTGAAAGTAGACATTCATCACGACCTCTCGTGCCTGACGCCCAAACGTGCCTTTGCGAAAGGACGTTTTGAAGCGACTCAGGTGAGGAAAGCAGCGAAGCACATGATTCGGCTATTACGGGAACGAAATCACACAGAAAAACCGAGCGCTGCAGCCGTGTTGCCAGCGGATGTACGTGTTTTAACCAAACCACATTCATTTACATGTATTAATAAAACATAAACTTCAGATATTTAGTTCCTTTAGTTGCAAATTATTCTCAGCAGTACACATTTGGAATATTGTGCAATGTTTACGCACAAAATAGTTATTTAAAAAAAAAATTACTTTTTCAGACTACTTTGTGCTGCGTAGGAATGCTCTTCTCGAAGTTGCGAACCGTCCCTCAGCCTTTGGCTGCGCTCGGACGGAAGCTGAAACGGAGTATAGCAGCTCTCCTGCCTTACTGAACTCGTTACACGGTTCCTTGAAGTGACGCACGCACAAAAAAAACCAGCCATTGATCGTGGACTCGCATCTCACTGACCCAAAACTGCCACCCCTTTGCCGGTGCTTGTACGAATAGCCCGGCGACAGCCGCTTACCGAGGCCCCCCAGGGTGCCGTAGGCGCTGTTGGCGGCAGGGCCGAAGCTGGGGAAGCCCGGCCTGGCAAAGGGGGACATGCCGGGGGGAAGGCCCCTCGAGGAGGAGGACGACCGGCTCATGGAGCTGCTCGACGTCGACACGGGCATCCTGCTCATGCCTGCATACGGTGGAGGGGGGAAAAAGGTAACACGCGTGAGTAAGCATGCCTGCACGCAAAATAGCACAAACAAGGCACTTGTTCATGTGAGATCGACACGCTATCATCGCCATTGACGGGACAAGGTGTTTCGTTTTTCGTGTCTCCAATGTGTCGACTGCGTACGACCTTCGACCGTACATGTGTGGTTGATCCAGTTGCGCTAGGAACCCTGGATCTTCAGGACCAGATCCAAAAGACCCGAAAAGGTCCGTCCAAAGAGCCCGACGGGGCACCGGTCCCTTTCGGTGTCTTCCGTCATGCTCCTAAACGTATTGTTGACTCGTCCTAATTCGGCAAGAGCCACGGCACCGAGCGGGAGAGAAAATGTATCCTAGAGGGTGCGTCTCGCGTGTGCTCCATTCGAGTCGCAGGTAAATTGCTCGTAAGATGCAACTGGTAGTCTACTAGTTTCAATTACAAGTTAAGGAAGGCCTCGTATTTGTTGGTTCGTAGAACAAACAGTCGCATCGTGCGAGATTTTATCTAGACCAGGGGCAGAAAAAGATCCTGCCATCCTGCGCAGTGTAAACTGCAAACGTGGAAGTTTACCAACACGCCTTGTTTGGACAGCGAACAGAATATTGAGCGAGGTTTCTCACAAGTACTGAAAGCGTGGCTCTTCAAGAAGATGGGGAAGGACGACACACTTGGGAGCTCTCTCGTTCGAAAGTCTGCATATTAGTGACCGTGGCCTTACAGCTAGGTCAACCAAGCATGAATACTCGTGGCTTTCGCATTCAGCTCTTTTATACTTCTTTGAAAGCTCATACGACACTGCGAATGCCAATACGCTTTAATGCACCGGGCAATGCTAAAATGTTTCGATTTTGCTCTCAAACACACACTTGTATGCCCTCGCAATTCCTGTTAGCTTAAAGCGGGTCAATTGGTGTCGTCTATCTTACACATTCTTAACTCTTTCCTTACCGTGCCTTTTCAAATTTATCAATTTGATAGATGGATTTGAAACCTCTATTTCAACACGCCCAGCACCGTTTTTAGACATGTGGCGCTGTTTAGGATGTGACGGAGAAACTCCACTTTGAGTTTCGGTTTAAATTTTTTTTCCTTTCCCCGAGGGGGAGATTTTTGACGTGGCCTTGATGTTCCAGGATCGTGAGCAATTGTATCAAGCACAGCGCACGACAACCTCGTCATGCTCCTCAGAAACGTCATTTGACTGGCGATTCTGGTGCATATGCAATCAATTTTGTGGGTGATAGTGGCAGCAGCAAGTCAGAAGATGACATTCATTCGTTTGATTTTAGTTTTAAATTGTGGCAGTGGGTCGAACGAGTCGAGATTACCTACCCACAAGTGCGTGCTGGTATGTTTCCTTTTCCGCGCCGGGAGCATTTATTGCCTCCGTAATAAACTGGGCGTGTTCCAAAAGCATTATTTTTCTGTGTCAATCCTTGTATAGACACGACTTCCAGCAATCAGCAGCAAAACTAACGAGTTTTCTTCGAAAAAGGCGGCCAGGTTCCGACTTTGGCATAACGCTACGAAGTAGCACGAAACGCTTTGGTCGGGGCTTCGGAGCGTGGTACAGTCATCACGGAGGCTAACTTTTTTTTCTTCTGCTGAACAAGAAGTTTTGCACGGAGGCTTTTCAAACTTGTAGGATTTGTTTCCTGAAGAGTAAGGTACAAAATGTGTATTTTGCATTTTTGTTTACTCTTATTACTTTGCAAGGCACATTGAAATAAAGTATAAACTTCTGCATTTATATAAAAAAAAGAAGTTTTTTGTTGTATGCTATATATAACAAATATTTCGTTTGAAATTCCTGTTTTCTTGAAAAGTGACTTCCTTTAGCTACATTTTGGTGTGCTTTGCTACATCTAATAACGAAATTTGCATCTAAACAATTGTTTTACTGAGACCACCCCTTAACAGCCTTTTTACCTGAAGTAAGGAAAGAGTTAAAGTTCCTGTAAAAGTGCTTTCTGACAAGAACTGGCAATAAAAAAAATAAAGCACCCAAAACACAAACAAAAGGAACAAGAACACTGTCTATGTCTGGAACACTATGCGAATTCAATAGAATCTAGCTGCCTCATACAGCCAAAAAATTTCCACAAGAGAAAACTCTCAAAGTTAAAATTTTGGTCGAGTCTACACTCGATGAGCACCTGGCTCGATTAGCGGAGGTCCACACTAAAAATAAGGCGATCCCTAACTATGACTACCTCCCCCAACGTACCGTATCTTTGCGAGTACAACCATGACTGTGATTGTTGCGCGAGGTCAGGTTGTAGAGCTACGAGATTTGGGGGAAAAAAGTGTGTCAAATTGTGAGCTCCAACCAGAGTGCAAGCTTTGTAAAGGTGCGACAAGTCAAATTCAACAACCGAATTGCCTAAAGATAAAAACAGAACAAAACATGATTCATTCCTCATGACTGCGCACGCGTTACTCTTCTCAAACAGCTTTAGGGGGATTACAAACATTGTGGTTGTCACATAGCTATAGATGATGAGCGAGGCATGTCAGTGCAATATTCGCAAGCTGGAAATTAACAAATCTTACTTGGCCCATAACAGCTAACCAAGATCCCAGGCTGCAAAGAACATTTTTCTGTCTTTAATACGAGCAAATAGGCACCCTTTATCCTCTGCGTGTATTTCGTCTCATTGGCAAAAAGTATGGCAGTGGAAATCGTAATGTTGACTTGTTTGTTACCAACTGTACAAAATCAACAACCACAGTTCAGAGATAAAAAATGTTAGTGAAAACCTACATCAAATGGCAAACTTACTCATATGACTGGGGTTTGGCGTGAGGAAGTTTCCATGAGGTGATGCTTCAAATGAAGTCCGTGCGTGGCCAGCTGCAAAGGAAGAACATTTGAGCTATCCCTTTATTCTTAAGAGCAAAATGCAAAGATTTGAACATCTACTTGCATAGTAAAAGCTTGAGTGCATAACAAACATTCTAAAGAATTAATATTGAAAAAAAAAAAACGCATACTGGCTGAAAAATTTTAACTTTGTAGCAAAAAAATGACCTGCTTTCTTCGTTTGTTTGCAATATTTCATTACCTTAAGTGATTGGGCCTACTGTCATAAAAACATCAGCCCTAACGCACAAAGAACTCATCTGTGAGCAACCAGTGAGACTGATAATGCACAAATATGGTCGCCTATATTGTCTTATCTCTCATTCAATACTGCACACTTATTCAGCTAAGGCATTATTTTATATTTTTAATAAGAAAAAATAAAAATACATCGTAAAAATATAAATAAAAAATTAAATCTCTAGATTTTTACTGTCAGGACTAGAACCTTACTGTCAGAAAGTTCCCTGGAAAATTGAGTTCTGTGTTGCAGGGGCAAAATATTCAGATTAAAAAAAAAAAAATTCTGGGTCTTTTCTCAGACATAGAGTAAGGCCGAAAGTATGATATGCTTTCGTTACACATGGCACAGTCATTAAAGATGCGAGGACCACGCCGATGTCCGATACAAGTATTCCCGGCACTTCAGGCGACAACAGCTGGGGCAGGAGCGTGCCCTTGACGGGACACTACCATGCAGCTAGACCCAGAGGTGAGAACAACTTGACAGCTGGCCAACTGTGCAGCAGCTGCCATTCTCCAAAAGCTTTTTGCAACTTTTTGTTTTACGTGGCAAGGGTTAAGGCGATTAGTAAGAAAACCTTCCATGCTTGAGAAGCATCTGAAATTAAGCCCAGATCCTTTAAAAGAGGAGCGCGTCGGGTACCTCCTGCCGCCGCTGCGGCCGCAGCCCCCAGCAGCGCAGAGGGAAAGCTGGCGAGGTCGTGTGGCCTGGGCATGGCAGAGTAGAGGTGGTGGTTGGGGGCCCGCAGCATGTCCCCCTTGGCTGCAGACGACAGGGAGGGACCGGCGGACATGGTGGGGGGGCCCTTGTGCGAGGGCATCACCCCCGGGTCGGGACCCACTCCGGGCTGTTGCTGCTGCTGCTTGCTGCTGCTGCTTTTGCTGGTGCTTGTAGATCTCCCAGGCTATGCGCACGTGCATGGCACACCAGCGACCAGACTTCTGCAATGATGAGAAGGGAAGAGAGAGGTGCAGGTCAGTGACTGCATGCCTGACAGACAGTGGAAGTGCTTCACAGCTGGTAAACCAGAGACAAAAAATCTACCACTCCACTTACAAAAATGAGCTTTTCAAGAAACAAAGATAGTAGTTCATCTTTTTACCTGCACAACACAATGATACCAATCACTGCAATTTGTGGAATAAGCCTGAATAAGGTTTGGACCGAAATAGAGACCAAGATATTGAGGCAATGTTCCACATGCTAGGAATCTAGGTGCACCTTGATCCACATGCTACGAATCTAGGGGTTTCACCTTGATCCTTTCAGATCGGCAGGGAAGCCTGGCTCATCCAGGCATGTGGACATAGCTCATGCATTTTTAAATTTTGAGAGCACATGCTTGTTCATGTAACCGAGTCCTTCTGTTGCCTGAGCCCCAAGTCACCTGCCGCAGTGCACGCAAACACACCACGTTCGATGTGACCTACTTTAAAGCTCAGTAGCTTTAGAACGACCTTGAAGGCCTATCATCTATAATGTTCGGTTTATTTGTAGCCAAAGCACCACCTCTAATTTTGTGTCCCCAGGAGCCACCGTTCAAGACGGAATGCACATCATAACCATAATAAAAGGCTGCATGTTCTCTCCTAATATTTAATGTTCTAGAATTTGGCCTACAAACATCTTCAACATGCTTCTAGAGAGTCTCAATCATAGGGTTAAAGGAACCATTTGGACAGTGTTGTGAACTAGCTTATAAATCTGTTTTTATTCTCGATTACTGTTTTCTTAATGCATACTTTCTTTGTTTATAAAAAAACCTTTGTCAGTAAAAAACAAGTCCATACCTGATGTACTTTTTTACTTGAGTGCAATGTATTGGTGTGTCCAACAATAGGCTCATTTCTTTTGTTTTTGTATGCCTTAAAAAAGAAAGAAAATGTGTCACAGACATTACAGCCACTAAAGACAAAGCCATCTTGTCAAGTTTTCCCCATACTAATAAAAAGGCTAAGTACAAAACTTTTTTCTTTTTTTTTTTCGATTAAAGCTCATTTTTTGTTCAATTGCCAATTCTTTACACAAGCAGCGACCCTTCTCTCCACTTTTTTCATTGCAAAGAAATAAACAAGGCACCTTTAGCGCCTTTCGCGATATATCAGGCTTAAAGGGGCACTGACACACCACAGGTCCTATTTTTTGTTGTCTAAAATGATGCAAATTGTAATCATGGGCAAGCAAAAAAAAAAAAAAAAAGGAATTCCTTAAGGGGATACACCCCCTGGGAGGGTCAACTTTTGAACCCTTGGCTTAAAATTAATGAAATTTACAGGGTAGGCTGGTGGTCATGCTAGAGGGTGCATAACGAAATTTCAGATCTGTCGATTAAGTGGGAAAGAAATTAGGGTAGCTTCTATCAGCAACACCCCTACATTGTTTAGTTAATCTATCGTCGGAAAACTATCACAATATTAAAGATTTTTATTCGCTAGATATGTAGCAGAATGCCTAGGAGGTGCGCCTATGGAAAGTTTTTTTGTAAAAAGTTATTGATTTCTATCAATTTTCTCTTCTGCAAAATTGGTCAACTTTTTGGTATTCTGTGCCTCCGACAAAATGTCAACATTTTTTATAAAAGACAACCGTAAAGTGACAAACAAACTCCATAGGCGCATTCCTTATTAAATTTCAGTCAGGAAAAGTGAAGAGTGAGCCTTCCTTGTATTGCCATTATCAAACGATCGATTGACTAAAATGGAATTTATACCAAAAAGTGGAACGGAGAAAAATGTGTTCAAAGTGCTCCAAACCAAACCTTTTCTTCAGCTTCGGTGGACAGAAAATAATTTATAAAAATATTAACTGTGCAGTGGAAACTAGTGAAAATTTCTGGGAATACTCTCTGGATGTAGATGGATGTAAATATGCAATTTTTCAAAATCGATGTTTTTTGCAGAATTTTTTTTTTCTCTGGGTAGTGTCCCCCCTTAAACGCACGTGCACTTTTTTTATTTTTGCAGCGTTTCTCTTCCTCTTCTTTCCTCCTCGCTCTTTTTATTTGTGACGTAATCGATAATGAAGTTTAGAAGCTTTGCAAGCAACATTTCTGTAGAATTTAATAACGGCATTCGTAAAGCATTTTTTAAAGCAAGCACGAGTGCTCTGTGGCCCTTCTTTTTGAAATACCGAAAATCGGGGTTCGGACTAACGTCGCCTCCTGGCTTTTTATCCTCCTTCGGAAAACATGGCGGTGCTCGGCACATGCACCGAGGATAATCGGCGAGTCGGGGAATCGGACGAAGTTCTCTTTTTTAGGCGCCCAACGACCCCTCAGGCCGTGTTCGAAAATTTACTCGATTTTACTCCAGGGTAAGGGTTTTGTACCCTTGGCGTTCTAAAACCTACCCGCATCCAGCGTTTTTCAATCTGTGCTGTCACGTGATACAATCCGCCGGAGTAACTCGGATCCATTTGGGTAAGATTTGGAACACAGCCTCAGACTTCGAAAAGGAAACGGTCAAACGGTCAAAACAACTGGGTTTGGTGTCTGTGTGCCGTAGCTTCAGTTGTGACTTTGCCGGGGCAGCCTTTCACGCAGAACCCTCATGTCCCTCACAAAAGTCCACTGCGTGATCTCTTCGACCTCACAAAGTTTCAAAGAATTTGAGGTTGATGAAAGGACCCTAAGAAAACTTCAAACTCGAACGTGGAGCGTCGTCTGCTCACAGTGACAGGCGGCACGCATGGAGGAGAGCAGTTGATCGCGGGATGCGGGCAAACACGACTCTTCGGGTCGGGACGGTTCCGAGGCATGCGAGAAAGTTGAGTTGCAGGACGACTCAATCTTCACGTCGCTGCACTGGAGCGGATTGTGCGGGAACTTCAAATTCAGCTTTGGGATATTGTTTTTTTACCTCACACATACTGAGTTCCCAAGTTTTGAATTTTGAGACTACTGTCCTGGCACTGTTTTCATTCACTTCGGATAATTTAAAAAAAAAAAAAATTTGACCTGTCGGTGCCCCTTTAATCACCACGGAAATGTTATAAAAACAAGACAAACAGTATGGAATGCAGAACAGACTGTGCTTGTAGTTATTTAAATTTTCTCATTTGATGTAAAAGTTAATCAATTTTGTTCACAGAGAGTATGAATGGGCAGCAACACATCTAATTTTGACATAATTACACGAACCAACTGCAACCTCTTTCCTCAACATCGCTAGTTTTCTGCCCACCACTTAGAGGGCCAGCACTTGCAGGTGGCAAAGAGGACTGGCGAATGAGGAAACATGGCTTCAAAACAGCAATCTGCACTAGAATCCTGAGTATGGTGCTGGTGCGCTCGAAATCCCAGAACATACGGCACTCTTGAACCCGAACATGATCGACAGCCCGAATATTCGCTTATCTTTCTCCATAAATTTAAACTGTTGGTAATCAGTGTTGTGTGTCATAGATCAGACAAGCAGGTCTTGTTAATAAATAGAAGGTGTATCTGAGTGAATAAGGTACTTGAGGTCACGTTACCATATGCTTCGAGCCCTTCTTCGAGGCACATTTCATGGTACATTGCTATGAGACAGCCAACTGGTCTTTTGAGTAGATGAGGCTTGCAAAGACCCTTTCTGTGTTTACTTATGTAGCGGCATTTATTTGGGGCCCTTTAGATGGAATCAAATAAATGTATCATTAAACCCGCACTTCAAAGGCTGTCAATGATTCAAGGTTCATTCCGACAGCTGACTGCATCTGTAAGAATGTGCCAACCGATCCCACTCCACTCCTGTGACGGAATAGGGTTGTGTACAAACACTAGTTCCAATCCAAACAACGCCACATCATTTATAATTGTTTCCGAGCAGACTGTTAAAAAGCTCCTATTTGTCAATATGGATGCTTGGGCAAGTTGGTGATTCATCCTGTATACAAATAGCACACAAAAGACAAGTGACAAAAGGGAGACACAAAAGACGAACAAAGCACAAACTTACAACTCGGATTGTAATTCATGCATAGCTATGAATGAATTGCTATTGTTACGAATCATTGCTACACGAACAGAACTGCATCAGCACCCCTTCCCTAACGTTATCAGGGAAGGAAATGGAATATTTAGAGGGACATTTTTAGCGAGGATTCTTTTTGGGTGTGTTTTGTGTGTATGTTTATATATGTATATGTATGTGTATTTATACATGTTTATGTCTCTTTATATACAGTCCCAGACAGATTTTTCAGATGCCAAAATTCGGACTTGCTCGTTATTTCGAAGAATGACAAAGAACCGTGACCCACCCAATGGAAATAGTACACATTACCAACTAATTTTTCTAACAGTTTGCAGTCCGAAAGCTCGACACGAGTGCAGGCCACCAAGAGGCTGCCACCTTAGATTTTTCGCAGGCTTGACTGTAGGCTTGGCGTTATATTTCAGGTGGATTGATAGGTTTGGCAGCACATTTTAACGCTGCCGAACCAGCCGCTAGGCGTGCCATGCTATGCATTTTGTTTTTGCTACGCATCATCATCGTCTTGGTTTCTTTTGTTTGGTTGATTTTTCATCACCAAAAAATGCTTGTTCTGTTTTCGTGCCAATCGCCATCCATTAAATTAAGTGTGGAGTGTGCTGCTGACAGCTTCTAAACTTAGCACCTAAACGTCTAGCGGTTTCATTGTTTCGCCCTGTGTCAATACATGCTTCGGACCTCATGGCCCCTTCTTGCACCTCCGCGGGGGAGGACATGATTCTGACGCAAATGCAAGTGGGCATGATCACCTGCAAGTGTAACATGACATAAGGTACAGTAATCTCCCGTTATAATGAAATCGCTCTTTTCGAATTATCGCTTTTATCTAAGTTCAACGTGGTCCCGACCGATATACTACACGCATTTTTAACCGGATTATTCTAAGTGTACCGGCGGCCGACCACGCTCATTACGAAGGCCAAGGTGCCGAAAGCATGTAAGCCTACATGGAGGCGCATGGAGACCCTTGCGTTCCCTCCCCCTTCTCCACCGAAGCAAATGGCAAACTGGGAAAACGGAGTAAACGGGTGACGGAGGGCAGTGCACGCAGAGCAGGAAGAGCGCCGCTTCCGATGCCGATGCAGCAAAGCGGGCAGGGAGCAGCGAGAGCGGCGTCAACGTTCCAACGCTACTCACAGCGTTCGCGGCCAACGATGCTATTCTCCCGTCGGAATCGGGTCAAAAGAGCAATGGAGCCTAAAGTGGATCATTTCTTCGGGAGTTTGCGACGCACACGCCTGCGCGGGCACGCCTGCGGCATACTACACACACACGTTCATCGTATGGGATATTGGGAGCATTTAACAAAAGTTGCTTACATCTGCGAGGTTGAGAAAAATGGCCGGCACAAGTCCAAAATCGCCAAAGAATTCGACATTCTGGAATCGGCAGTTCGACACTGTCCACCTTTTTGCAGAACAAGCAAGGCATATTGGACGGGTTCAAGAAGTTTCTCATGCAGGAGAAAGCGTGCCCGCGAGCCAAAAATGAAAAACTGCCAACTGCTTCGCGCACGTCGAAGTTTCTCTCACAAGCATGCTTGCCAAGCCGGCGCACAATTCCCATAGCTGCAACGATCTCTACAGGAGTGTGTAAAAACATGTTGGCGAAGCAACCTAGGATAACTTATAATTGGCTCGCGCTTGTTGATGCAGATATTCCAGTTGCTCCTGCCACGGATGCTGCAATCATAGACCTTGAGTGCGGCCAGGGTAAACACGAAGCGGGATCGGAGAGGCACCAGGGCAAACGCCGACGGCTGCGGAGACGCGAAACATCCAACGGCTGCTTCGAAGCAAAACAGAGTGCAGCAGAGGTAAAAGTGTTCTTGCAACGCCTGAAGCAGTTCGAGGAGAACTGATGCTCGGATGAAATTATTGGCAAACTCCGTTTAATCATCTTTTTACTCGGTAAAGCTGCTACGAAATGTTCTTAACCCAGGTTTGTTTATTTTATTAAATATAGGGTCAGAGTGCTCCCCCCCGCAGTGTTCCCGTCCACCTTCAAAACTGCAGGCACCGTTTTTGTTTTTATTTTTTGGTTCTATCGCTTTTATTGAATTTCAAATTTTTTTGCTGTCCCGTCGACCTCGTCATAACGAGAGATTACTATACTCTTAGCGAATTTTCTAAGCCCACTTAGGCTCAATAAAGCCAAGTTTTGTAATCCGCATATTTTTCGGACTGCTTTATTATTCGGACGCTTTTTCAGCCACCACGAAGTCCGAAAACTCGGTTGGCGACTGTATGCATATCACTTGTATGTATGTATCTGTACTGGTATGTGTGGATCTATAAACGCTTTGCAGCAGCTCTGCATGGGTGCCGCCATAACCGACCTTCAATTTTTGTCTACTCTTATTCCGTTTACTTCACTCCAATATTACCACAGCAGGCCAGGTTATTGTCATTTTAGATTCTACCGTGCCCTTCTCCCCAGCATTGATCTTTGCGGAGGCACATCAACGACCGTTTCAGTGGCTCGGCATCTCTGCAAGACGAGAGAAGGTCAGCAATGGCGGCTGTAATCTGGCACATGTGTAAAGCGTCTATTCACTGATCTGATGCACGTACCAGTCCCAACTAAGCAGATGTAGAAAAAGAAGAAGGAAGGAATATACCGCTAAACAGTACGACTTCAAGCGTATTCGTATCGAAAAAAAGAATTAAAAGTGTTCTCAAAGATGAAAGGCATGACGGCCTAGTCCTTTCAGAGGCCTGTGCACACGCTGGCGACAACAAGCTTCCACAGCGAAGTCGTAGGACTTGGTCCGCTGCTTCGACGATGTTATCGCCAGCGTGCACAGGCCTCCGAG
Organism: Ixodes persulcatus; assembly: GCA_013358835.2. Taxonomy (NCBI): domain Eukaryota; kingdom Metazoa; phylum Arthropoda; class Arachnida; order Ixodida; family Ixodidae; genus Ixodes; species Ixodes persulcatus. Next base: position 229,180 of record JABSTQ010009385.1, on the reverse strand, counting down.
AGTTTTGTCAGACAGTTGCGATAGGTTGTTCGTCCACATAATACGGTCAGAAGCCGGAAAACAGTTGCTGCACCATCGCACATTGCCCGCACGGCTGCCTCCGATGCCTCCACCGTGCTTCGGTACCGACAACGCTTGCCAACATTAAAATGGCGACGCTCTCAGTGTTGTCAGACCACAAAGCAATTTCGCATAAGGTCTATTATAATAAGTTAGCACTTTGTTTGTCTTTTGCATCTCCCTTTTGTCCCTCGTCTTTTGTGAGCTATTTCTCTTTGTGCTAGTACTGAGGATGATTCAACTGATGTAGCCGAACAAAAAGTAACGCTTCCGTTTTCGTAACCCCCACAGCCAGCCAGACAGCAAGCCAGGGAACCTAAAGAGCGCACACTACAAGCACACAGCTACAGATAAGCAAACAAACTAAACAGAGCCACAGTTGCCGACAGGATGAGAAGGAAGGGAAGCCTTTCAATTGTTCCTACCGTTGATAACGCTTCAACATGTCACGAGCCTCGGGCGCACGTGCGCAGCCATAGTTTGGTAGCAGATGACGAGCGAGTGTTAGAGGTCAAGCGTCTGAAAAAGACGCCCCGGCATTCTCATCCAGTCAGAAAACGATAGAAGCAAAGCAACGCTAGCCGTACAACAACGAGAGCCAAGCCACGGGGCCACTTCATTCTAAGAAGCAAGCATGCACAGGGTAACGAGGCAAAGAGTAGTCTACAAAAGAAACTGGGGAAAGGTTGTCACCGACACGAGGCAGGGTCGCACACCTCGCATCGGTGTTGGGTTCTTCCAGTTAGGCATCTTTTAACGGGGAGCTCGCATTAAACTTAACGTCTTGCTTCGTGGTTACCCCTACCACCCCACGAAGAGACTGGTTTGCCCATGATCCGAAGCCGACTGCAGTGCACGGGCTTTTGTGCGGGGCAAGAACCTCTACACAAAGCGACACTCCATGTCCAGCCCCGGTCAGGGGGGTGAGTGAACGACGCGGGAATGATCATTCGTGGCACCGAGAGGGTCAAAGGTAGAAACCACCTTCGAGAACTAGGGTTTCTTTTTCGTACGCTCGACACGTGGGACTTTTCTTACGGAACACCGGACGGCATAATGAGCTGAGCTAAAGCGCAAAATTTTGTCTAGGTACTACAGAAACAAAAAACTCCACCGCCAACTGTGGGAGAAAATACAGACTTCGACGAGCCCAATAACCCAACTGCACCTTGTGTTTGTCTCGTATTTTGAGTCAAGATAGTGTTAGAATGAGGGATGAGGCTAGAATTACCATGTTCTTGTTCTTGACAAGGGGGTTCATCTGAAACAGCAGAACAGACGAGTTCACGCAGGTTTGACACAGGGATACGGGCGTGCCTCTACACAGAGCTTCGCCAGACTCTGGCTCCAACCTCAAGCTTCGCAAGCATTACAGTTGTCAAGAGAGGGGCATCTCTCGACAACCCGTTTGCGCAAAGGCCTCTGATGCTGACACAGAAAGCACAGAGAACAACACAAGCGGCAGTCCACGCGAGGCTGACACGCAGGGTACGCATGCAGTGGGCAAAGGCTGCAGGGGTTCAATCTAGACAAATCGGTACATCCGACATCAAAAAGGAACTCAAGAAACTCCGTCACATGTCTTGCAATGTGCGCCACACAAACATAAAATTGACTTTGACACTCGCAGCAAGCACACGAGAATAGCAGCGATGGAGTCTCGGATAGGTGCCAGCGACATAAGCTCACTTCTCCGAGCGCAAGACGAAATTATAAATACGGGTAAAGAAAAATTTTATCTTTCCATCTTTTTTAGTTATGCCAAATATTTGGTTCATACTAAAATTGCACAAACAGCCAATGCCTTAATGATTTATCGGAGACATAAAATCAGAGTGGCAGGTTCATCCCCAGCCTGAAAACGCTTTTGCACGTTACAACTGTTCAAACCTAAAAAAAAAGAAATTGTGTCGAAACATACACATTAAATGAGTTCCAAAACCAGACTACCTGCCCCTAGAATTTATTTTTGTTGTATGGGGTTCGGGGCAACCCCTTTCTCTCTTCCCACTGTTTCCAGACATGGGGCTCAGAGAGAGAAATTGGGCAAATCTAACCATACTTTCAATGTCGGTGTCACCCTACCCTTCTACCAATGCAAAAAAAAGAATATTAAGAATCCCAAGTATGCCAATCTGCCATTACCCATCTTTGGCTAGTCATGCGAGTCAAGAAATGGCACATGGTGCTCCAACTTTGAATACAGTCTATGCAAGACACTCTCTGAGCCGGGAGGTTACCTTTGGCTGAAATGCCGCTAGGTGACCGGGTGCTACGAAGGGAGTTCCGGACGTCATGCTTGGGTTGAGGAGTGGCGACAGGCCAGTGTAGCCCGACAGCCCCAACTGCAGCCAGGAAAGGCAGAGTGATCGGGGCTTCAAGAGGTGTCCAGCGAATGCAACAGTCCACAGTTGTCATAAGTAGCCCACGCAACATATATCGGTCACGAAGCCGAGACGGTACAGCCAGGTCGGCTGCTACCAAACTCCCATTTGTTCGAGCGGAGCTCAGAATCAGTCCGGCAATCGCACTTTCTACGGTTAAAAATGGACGCATGCGTCACTCGCGGCGCCTCGTAAAAAGAGGGGCCACTTTGTACGCAATACGCTCTGCATATTGTATACAAAGAGTGAAGCATTTAGTATATTGCATATTACATCATGAATTTAGTTGTTTACTTTCATTTCTAATTACTCCCACTCTCCACTTATAACTTTTATTAAGTCAATGGCACCTTGTGATCAAAGCATGATGATGAGGTGGCTTATTGCTTCCTCACGAGCAGAATTAAAATATTAAAGGCTCCTGCTGGTCAAAACGCACAGCCACAAAAACGGGCTCACCAATGTGCTGGAAATTTCCAATAAACTGATTCAATTTAATGATTTAGGTCACGAAGAAGCAAGTATTCAAAGGAGTTGAAGCCATTTGAAGCTAATATAAAATTACAATGACGTCGTAATGTGAGATGTGCCAGGCAAAAAACTTTTTTAAATATCTATATGTTGAGCTACATACAGAAGACGGACTTGTAACTCACCGCACTCCTCGAATAGAACGGAGAGTCCAGCTTGGTGTGAAACTTGTCATACTGTTGAACAAGAGAAACGAGGGTTTAAGTATTTGCCTCGCTCTACGAGCTAAAAACCAATTTTCCACACTGCAAATCTGGCCGACGAGCACTAGGCTGAACTCTCAGCAAACAACCAAACCATCCCAGTCATTTGGCTTTCAACTTTCCCCATGTTCATTCAGTTCCTCCCCTATAAACAATGCAAAGATTGCATCAATAAAAAGATGAAACACAAACAACTGGAAAAAAAACAAAGTGGAAAGTCTACCTGCTTTAGAGTGCAGCTCTTAGCGCCCGTTTCCGGCTTGAACAGCGTCGCCGTCGCCGTAACCGCGCATAATCCTCGTAACCCTCGTGAGGGTTACAAGGGTTACTCTCATGAGGGTGAGCCTCACGAGGATCACGAGGGTTACCCTCGTAACCCTCGTGAGTAACCATGGTAACCCTCACGAAGGTTACGAGGGCTACAGTCGAACACGGATATATCGAATTTTCGGCTATATCGAACTCGTAAATTATCCCCTTGAAAATCCTTTGTAAAAGTATAGAAATTCGCACGTTTATATCGAACGGTATTTTTACCCGCCATCGGATATATCGAACGCCGCGTGAGCTGGAAGGTGCGCTTCGGCACTCGCTGCGCCCCGCGACCTTCGCGGCACAGCGCCCAACGCTTGAAAAAAATTACACCATCTTCCCGAGGGGAACTATGGGGAGATGCGGAGCATCGAACGCCCGGGACAGAGAATGCTAGCAGACGACCGGCGCGGAGTTGCGGGGAAAGCTCACCGCCCTGGCGTGGCGCTGCTGCCCGCGCGCCGAGAACCTCCCTCCTTTTCCTCCTTCGGGGAACGCGCGCAGCGCGCTACCGCTGCGCGCGCATGCGTAGTGTGAGTGCGGACTACGACGCCGACGCCGCGGGACATTCGCCGTTGTTGTGGCGACATGGAGGGAACCGGGCTGTCGCACCTGGACAGCCTCGATAAGATCGAGGCCAGCGTCTTCAACTTCATTTCGAAGACGAAGAAGCAGGCCAAGATAAGCAATTTTTTTTCACGGAAATAAAACATTCCGTTGCATCGTGTGTGCGGAATTAGTTGTCATTCTTGAATGCGCCGATTGTAGGTGATCGTCCGCCACAGGTAAGGTCTCGGGGCCTTTATTTTTTTATATCGAATTTTTCATATATCGAACTAATTCGCGATCCCCTTCGAGTTCGATATATCCGTGTTCGACTTTAGTTACCCTCAAAAGGGTTACCCTCACGAGGGTCACGAGGATTACCCTCACGAGGGTTATGATAGTTACCCTCACGAGAGTTACCCTCACGAAGGTCACGAGGGTTACCCTCACGAGGGTCATGAGGGTTACCCCCCCGAGGTCACGTGACCCCCCTCAGGGCGCGTGACCCCCCCAAGTCACGTGATCCCCCCCCCCCCCCCCCCGCCAGGTCACGTGGCCCCCAAGTGACCCCCCTCCCGAAGTCACATGAACCCCCCCCCCCCCCCCCCCCGTGCCTTCCCCTCCTCCTCAAGAGCTGCGCTCTAATTCGGCATTACAGGGAGTTGTAAACGGCTTTCATTTTTTCATTTACTTAACCGACCTCTAAATGTTTCTGGGCGTCGTGTCGCGAACTTGGGAAAGAAGACAATCGTCGACGGTTAGGGACATATACAGCTAAGCTCAGCTCCGCGAAGTACATTGTCTCCATCATCTATCAGCAATCACCAAAGCATTTTCCCAAAGCCATTTGTACACAGCACTATATACCGTGGAAGTGACCGGGAATCCATTACTTTTAGACATAGGAGAATGCAGTTAAAATCTATGAAATGCTCAACAAATGCCAAACCCTCCACGAGCGCCGAAACTTAACAGGGCCGATATTTGGTGCTCCAATGTTTGATTCATTTCCAAGATTGCTTTTATTCCTATCTTTTAAAGCAAAGCAGACAACAAACGTCCAGAAAAGCCATTGCAGAGAAGGCGGAGCCAGAAGGATGGCCCAACTCACGAGGTGTGGGCCCGGCTGTGGCACCAGGGAGCCCGCCAGGGCGGGTGGCAGGAAGGGGCTGTGTGGGTGCAGGTGCTGCTGGTGAGGCGCGTGGTGCTGGTGAAGCTCCGTCCGCATGTATGGCGGCGGAGGGATCGCTATCGACCTGTCCTGGGACGCCAGGAACCGCGTGTCCAGCTCACGCCGCAGCAGGTCTTGATCTGCGGAGAAGGCAATGCAGACACTGCTTGTGTCGCCCACACTCCTTCGAGCTCGAGGTTTCTTCCAACAACACAGTGGCCACATTGGAATGGGAATGCTAACACAATGCAGTAGCGAATTTTAGAAATGGAGGAGGCACAGTTGTAAGTGCTACAAACTGGAATCAAAGGAACTAGGAGCCAAAATGTATGAAACAATCGAGAAACATATCTGTGGTGCCACGTCTACATAGTACACCTCTCCTCCCTCGCTCACCTGAAAAATAGTACAGCGGTGCAGAAGCTTTACTGTATGAGACGTCTTGCTTTACCTGTTTGCTAACCTAAAAGCGCCAATTTAATTTTCTTTTTTTTTTTCAATCTTCAATTTATAATTAGGAGTTGACACTAGTAGGGCCACTACTGCATTCTAAAGAAGAGCAGAGTACACTAACCCCGTTATCAACATTCCTGTCAAGAGAGAAACGACGTTTCACGTTGGTCCACAGAACCAAGGACAACGTAAGACTTGGCAACTTGGTCTTCAAACAGGGCAAATCGACCTGCCCTATTACCAAGAATGGTACAGACTGAGAACCATCGAACACCCCCTTATCAGGCTGGGGAAAATTCAAATGAAATGAGGTACAGGCAACATGAGGGGAAGGGGGCCCTGCAGCTTTCCCCGCACTCACAGTCTTTAATGAGAAACAAAACAGCCAAGTTTGTCCCCTGCCCTGTTTTAGTTCTGTCCCATCATCTAACCACATTAGTTGTCTGCTTGTCCTCCTGTTTCCTCTTCCTTAGCACAACATGGGTCATATTTTTCCCTCCCCATTGAAAACACCCAGTTGGCAAGAGGGGAGAATCCCCACGAAACTTTCCCTCCACAAAGCTTGCCAGAGAATCAGTAGATAGGATTCCAGAGTATCAAAATTCTTTTTCTCTTTCCCAATAACCTTTTTGTTTGTCTTGTTGCGGTTGGCAGTGCAATCACCTTGAGACGCTTTCTATCAGCTTTCTTCTGTACCTTCTAATTTATCAAGGTCCTTCCCAGTCTCAGGGTTTAAACATCATGATTAATACGCACCAGCTCGCCGGCACTTTTTTGCAACGTTTCTCATCTGCACCGATCACCAAAAAGAAAATCCTCTTTCGTTCCCTTTTTTATTGTCTCAAAAAATACTTTTTAATACCATCACGACCATCAAAATTCAGCAACATGAGTGGCAACACCTCGTGGAGGCAGTGTGAACCATGCGCTCATTTGCCAGACTTCTTTAGTTCAAAAGCATCATTTGGTTAGAGCTAAAGAAAAGAGCTTTATTTGTAAGTTCTGTTATAAGAGATCAATTAAGGATGATCAGCACTCTGCTACAATCGGTCACTGCAAAGTTCAAATGGCTCACTCAAACTGGAGTGGCCACAAACAAACTCCACCATCAAGTAGACTCAAGATGGCAATGCGCCGCCCCCAAAAAAGAAAGTTCTGGTAAGCTGGATACATATCCGTAGTCAGTGGCAGGTTAAGGGGAAGGTCCTTTCACCTCTTTCTACTTTAGCAGAGCGAACGCCGGAGAGGGGACGACCTCCCCGCCAGCGTTCGCTCGGATAAGGTGGGAAGAGGTGGGACGAGCTTCCCCCCAACTCTTCAGCTGTCCCCGACTGCAGCGTCTCCGGCTCACTCCCCCCACAACTCCCTTCTCCACTCGGGACACTCACTTGGCAAGAGGGGAGAGTCCCCCACGTAGCCCGCGGGCCCGCCAGGCAGCCCCAGGGCAGAGGAAGCTAGCGTCGGGGCCGGAGGGGGTGGGATGGGGGCCGCAAACATGCCCGGGTGGGGCGGGAAGTGGTGGCTGTTGGCCAGGGGGGCCGCCCCCGCGGGAGCCCCGGAGGCGAGTGCGGGGGGCGGCGTGGGCCGGTGGTGGGGCACCGGAGACGTTCCCACCCCGAGGGGGGGCCCGTTGCTGGCACCCGGGTAGCTGCCTGCACTCGGACTGGGGCAGAGAGGGGAGAGTACATCGGTACGACCGAACCTCCGCAGTAAAGCCCCGTACAATAACGGTGGGGATGCGGCAAACGTAATGCTGGCGCAATTACGCGACGAACCGGCGATGTAGATGGACAACATCAATCTTAAAGCACACTAAAACTCTCGCTACGCACTAACAGGACGAATCGACTACGCGAAGACGGCACGAAAGGGCCGACGAACGAGTCGAAGAAAGGAACGAAGCGGGTGCTTTTTTTATTCTGCCACGCACCAACAGCTTGTACGAGTTTATACTCGTCTACAGGATGACTAGGGTATTATGAAAGATGTGGCAGTGCGGGAGACTTATAAACAATGTAGACAGAACCAGGATTGATGGGGGTGAACAGTGAAAGTAATGTATTAAAGCGTGTATATAGTCTTGACTTTTGACGGGAGATAAAACTGACTTCATTGTAGAGTCATTATATTGTGTATTTCATCGGGAGGCTCGGCATGTAGGGCACGCAGTACGAGACTTGGCACCTGTGGGCCTTTAAGTAGGTTGTAAAATTATAAAAAAAAAAAAAAAAATCCGAGTTTCAACACTGGGCTAGAACAATTAAGCATTCTTGCTATTATGATAAAAAAATATTTGTGCACATAGCATGCGTGGGATATTTTTGCTGCTGTAGTTTTAAATTAGTTTGTCAAATGTTTATGCAGTAGGAAGTAAATCCGCTTAATCCTACTGCACCTTCTTTTGCATGCCAGTATGAGGCTCATCCAAAGTTAACCAGTAGGCCTTTGGCAACCCAAGGAAAGGAAATTCGACCCACACACAACATTTCTAGTCTGCGGTAAATAGAATGGGTGCCAAACGTGGCCTTTGTGCACAAAAACTGTACTGTCGTAAAAAAGAAAAAATATAAAGAAACATTTTAATGTTTCCATAAAATCTTCGTAGCTGCAGGGGGATACTTCTGGGTTATTCACCAAGTGACTCACACTGCCGCATTCATTCAAAATCCCCGTGAGCTGGGAGCAGCAAAACGATGTGGCCTTTCATTTCCCCTTTTGGAGAGCACTAAAATCTGAACATTAAAATGAGTTAAGTACTAGGTTGCATGAAGCTAGTCATTTCGTCTTTTAATGGAATTTGTTTTGCTGCATGCTTTGTGGGTGATGCAACAGTGGACAGACAGTGCTTGCCCATGGGGGAAATTGTTGCTCTCTCCCCTAGATTAAGTCTTACACAACATTCTGTGTGCAAGATTGTCTGAATTAAACCTATTACAGTCACATATTTTGTGCCATAAAAGTGACAGTAACGGGGACCAAGCAGTTCTCCGCATGTGTGGAAAATAAATGTGCTGCTTGCAATGTAGGCTGTATTGTGCACGCCCAAAACAAAAACATTAAAATGAGGTGCAATTGGCGGTTCATCTGAACAACATGCTGCCCTAACTATGAGAGCAAGCAACCAGCATATGCGCATGAAGCCCGGCAAGCCCTGCAAACCTGGGCTTCGTTTTTACAACAGCTGCTGATCCCACATTAAACCACATGCGCCAGTAAATACAGCATTGTAGAAGGAAATGTGCAAGGCCCTAGAAAGGTCGCAGATTGCTGAAAATAGAGCACTTATATAATTTCCCTCAAACACAAACAAAGTACTGTTTTGCAAACTACATAACAATTGCAGCAGTTAAAGCACTTAAATCTAAAATGTAAAATTTTTGTGACACAGTACTATGCTGGGAATTAACTCTGCTTTTTAATAGTATTTCATTCTATTGAAGTTCAAGTATATTCCTGAACAGTCACTGCGCACCCCATTAATTGTCTAAGGACTTACAGGGGGAAGGGGTTGACACAAATGTCAAGAATTCCAAATAAAGTACAAAGTTTTGTGTAGGTTGCATGATATCTGCAAGGGAACAGAATTCGGTTACACTTTTCTGCGAAAAAGCTGAAATTATTATTCATGCCTGAAAAGACAACAAGCAGCAGCTACGCTGCCAACATTGTGAGGATTTGGCTCAACACAGCACATTAGCCTGTCTGGAAAAGTCTCAATCCCCACCCTCCAGTGGAATCGTAAAAATGTAAGAAGTACCGGGTGTTTGAAAGGAAAAAAAAAACCGCGATTTTCTCACAGCAAAAATAAGCCATGCGTCGCCAAATGCTCAGTCTATGACTAAACGAAGTGCTAGTGGTTGGTAAAGATATGAAAGTTTTCGAACTTGCTCGTATCCAATTAAAAAGTTACGAGCGATTTTCTGAAATTTTCAATGAGGAAATGGGGTTTGGTAGCAGGCCCCATTCATCTCAATGTATCCGTTAACAGCCATTTTCTCACTGAAAAGTTCTGCGCTCAAACCTTGGCATTTGGTTTGAACTGCCACCTTTGAGCAGTGTACGAGCATCGTCTGATGGACTCACCTGACCCAAGGCTTGGAAAAGACCAGGCTGGTGAGACTGTTGGAAGACGCCGTGGAGTAGCCCCCGACTGAGGCCCCGCACGGCGCGGCGGAGTTCCCCGGAGGCGGCACGGCCGCCCCGAGGGGCGCCAGCGCCGAGGGCGTCGTGTTGCGCGAGCGGCCGCTCTCCTTGCCCTGCAGCGACTGGCTCAGCTGGCTCAGGCTGGAAAGGCTGCTGTTGGAGTGCGAGCTGCCCAGGCTGGGGGTCGGGGTCGGGGCCTGGCCGGGCGGTGTGGCCACGCCGGGCCGGCTCACAGCCGCGGTCTGGGGCGCGCCGGCCGAGAGGAAGCCCTGGGGCGAGGCCCGGCTCAGCGAGAAGGGGAACAGGGGTGCCGGGGCGGGGGCAGCCGCGGCGGGGGTCACGGGCTTGGAGACGCTGCCGCTGCTCTCCCGGCTGCTAGCCCCGCCGCCCGAGTGCACCAGGTGGCTCGCCAACAGAGGGGACGGCGACGAGCTGTTGGCGAACAGGCTGCCGTTGCGCAGCGCCGGCGTGCCGGCCGCCGAGGACGGGGTCCGGCCGCCGAAGAGCTGCAGGTCGCGGGGCGCTAGCCCGCCTGGGGCTGAGCCGTTGGATGAGTGGCTGCCATTGAGGGCTTCCGAGGACAGGAACGAGGGCTGCGAGAGCAGCTCCGAGACCAGGCTCGGGGCCGTGGGGGCCGGGGGCGAGGGCGGCTCCCCCGGGGGCCGGCACTGCGGGGGCGCCACGGGACTCGGGCCCAGCCGGGGCCGCTGCGGGGCCGCACACGGCGGGGGCGACGGGGGCCGCGTCGTTGCCGGGGGACTCACGGGCGAAGGGGCCGCGGGGGGTGGGGGCCACGAGGGCCCATTCTGCAGTGGGGCGGGGGACGGCACCAGCCGGGCCAGAGGGGGACTAGAGCGAGCACTCGGCACGCATGGGCTGCTGGCGTTGGTCGTGGTGGTGGTGGTCGGGGTGCACGTGGCGGTGGTGACGGCCGTCGGGTGGGTCGGGGCCGGGGTGTTGGCCTGGAGACTCGGGGCCTGCGGTTGCCCTGCGAAGAAAACAACGGAGGGGTCACTCGCTGCGCTAGTTTCAGGCTCTGCAACACTCATTTCGACTCGGGATAATTAGCCCGGGGGAGATGATCGTGCCGGTACTTAAGCAACAGAGGATGACTCTTACTTTAAGTAGCTTGCTTGCTTTCAAAGTCAGAATAACTTTTTTAAAGTAACAGCTTCATGGGCGACATTTTGCTGAGATTTCGTCCTTGTCATTTATCGTCACTGTGCACCCAAAAGAATGGAAAAACCCTACTTCTCACCCCCCTTGCCGCGAGGAGAAGTAAGTCGAGGCTTCCTGTCTGCCATGCTGCGCGAAGGGAGCGAAAAGGGCAGCCCTGGCGTCCCTCGAAGAATTGCGCGACGAAGGAAGAACCATTGTGTTGTCTGCTTGAAAGACTTGTTTTCAAGCATTGCTCGCGTTATGTGAAATTCCATTTTCACAGTACCCAGTTGCTATGCGTAATGTGGGATGGTTTTAGAAACTTCCACCGCGCTTGCCCACTTACTTCACGGATCACTGGTGGCAGTCGTCAGTGGCATCCATGACGCCAACCACGACGGCTATGAGAATTACCCACGTCGCTCTTTTGTCAACAGGTATGTGACGCCACCATTTCACCCGCAATGTGCGACTGTGCTATAGCTGTCGCTTTCCTTTCTTCGTATGTTGTAAACAAAAATACAACTTCCTCTCTACCTTTTTTTTTTAACCCTACAAATTTTTTGTTTTTTTACAAATATTCCAAACTTGGCTATCTCAGCTCGCATTACGGACGATTTTCAAGAAGTATGGAAGTGTTCATATTACTGAGACATAACTGTTATAAAAACAAAGCTTTTGCTTTGAATTTGTACACTTCAATGGCAATTTCTTGGTAGAGTTTTGTTATGCAAAGTAAGAATGGCAGCGATAATGTCTTTTTGAAAAATCCAGCTGAACTCCTTAAGATTATTCCCATCTTCCATTCACCCACTACTAAGGCTCTATTCGTTTTATTTAAACTTCATTAACTCTTCCCTCAAACAGTTGGAGCCCTTTATGCGGAGCGCAAGTTCGTCTGCTTCTTTTGCAGGGGTTGTGGTGACGTCAGAACGCCAAGCTCAGTTTGGCTCCGATTGAAAAATAGTGGGTAGACCTCAATGCAAGCATGCCTTGAGGTCTACCCACTATCCTTCAACCAGAGCCAATCAGAGCTCGGCGTTCTGACGTCACCGCAACCCCTGAAAAAAAAAAAAGCAGACAAACTTGCACTTCGTATTGAGGTAGTAACTAAATCAGTGATCACTTGTGAAAACTTACAGCTATAATGCCGCTCAACTACACCTAATCAAGGTTATTTAGAAATCATCTTTCTATACCCCAGTATCCTTCCGTAAACCTCGAATTTGAAAATAATATTATGACCAAATGCATGCAGCTCTTCAAGACATCAAATGTGCACATATGCCAGCTGTGGTTCTAATCTGAAATTTTTACTGCAAGGTGGATTAGTCACATCAGCATGCACCATGATTATTTGTTTCTCTCCCAATGCACGACAAAGGTGAGTCCACTATTTGGCTCTGAAGGAGCGCTCTTCCCCTCAGCACACAGCTGTGCTGCTGCGAAGCGAGATACAAAACATTGTGACGTCTACTCCGCGGGGTCGCTTTGCCACAGTGCACCAGCGCACGGAGAGAAGCACACTCAACGGAGCTAGCCCGCCCGCCCAGACGCACCACGAACAATGAGAAATATAGGCAGCCGGCAACAACCAGGCGGCGCCAGCGTAGTGAGAGCCCACGGTTATATTCCGTCGCGTTGTAACTTGGCAAAGGGTGAACGATAAGCACCACACTGACTGCGTGCCGACGGCTTCGAAATGCGCGGCGTATACGAGCGCAACGCACACATATTGGAGCATGACGCAGCGAAAAGCCTGATACTTCTTCGGAGTATAGGCGCGCTCCGGTGATACGCAGTCGCGTTCCCATTGGACCGCCAGGGCCGTAGCTTCCGCTGTACTGGCATGTTACGCGATCACGGCTTCCTGGGATACCCAGTATTTCTTGCTTCAGACACTAGGCTAAGCGGCGCCACCAGAGTAAAAGCTCACGTTTGAACAATGCATTCGCCACTCCCAGGGGTACCCAATATTTCTTGCTTCAATCGCTAGATGGCGCCAACACAAACAGCATTGCAGGTTGCCTATAGCGAAACTTGCGAGTACTGTCAATTATGGATAAGCTTATATTGAATATGTTACTCCAAGAAGTGTTCAATTCCTGCAACCCTAAAGTAACAATGAGTAGTGGAGACTGCTTTAGTATTAAGAAAGTGAAATTTACTTTTGGCACAATGTTGGTTTAACTTTCTCATAACTTGACTAAACGTAGCTGGATGTAGCAGGGTAATTACCTACACCCAGTTTGGCGCAAATGAAGCGGTGATCACATTGTTGCATAAGGGTGCAACTTTGAGGCCGATAAAGCATTGAAACAAGGTCTCGGGTAAAAAAAAAAGAAAAGAAAAAAGTGGCATTTTTTGCCCACAATGCAGAGAAAAGAAAGCGATAGCTGTAGCACGGTCGCGCAATGCCGGTGAAATGGTGCCGTCACGTACCTGAGGACGGGGGTGCGACGTGGTTAATTCGCATAGCCGTCGTGGCTGGCGTTGTGAATGCCAGAGACGACTGCCACCAGTGATCCGTGAAGTAAGTGGGTAAGTTTCTAAAGCCATCCCGCATCACGCGTAACAACTGGATACTGCCAAAGTGTGATTTCGCATAACGCGAGTAATGTTTGAAAACAAGTCTTTCAAGCAGACAACACGATGGTTCTCCCTTCGTCGCGCAATTCTTGGCGGGACGCCAGGGCTGTCCTTTTCGCTCGCTTCGCGCGACACAGCGGACGGGAAGTCCCGGCTTCTCTCTCCTCGTGGCAAAAGGGGAGAGAACAAGGGTTTTCCCATTCTAAGGGCGCGCGGCGACGACAAGGAACGAGGACGAAATCTCTGCGTAGTGTCACCGATAAAGCTCTCGCTTTAAAACAAAAGCAAACCACAGACGGCCCCAGATATTGAAACTGCGGTTTCAATTATGTGGGGCTGTCCGAGGCCATCTTCACAGTAGTCTCAATTTCAGAGCATTGCGATACAGCGCACACAGACTGACTCATTCTCTGCAATCAGGGCAGAACAACGGTGACGGGGCCCGCGCTGCATACCCCGCAACCGACCATCAACTGCTCGGCGCGCGAGGAAGCGCGCGTGATTTGCGCCATTGTTTGCCAAGCCGGTCATCCCGGGCAGGCTATCAGGCAGGCAGGGCAGCAGGCCGCGCGAGGGCCCTCGTCGGCGGAGGGGGCAGCGCAGGGGCCAACCGAGCGGAGCGGCCGGGAGGGGGCCACAACCGCCGACCCCGGCAACACCCCGGACGACAGGGCCCCGCGAGCGGAAGCACGGCGAGCCCATGCATGCGCGGCCGATCACGCGCGCCGCCGCACGATGCCGCTCGGCCGCCTAATCACCGGTTGACCGCGCACGCACGCACGCCCACCACCCTAGGAAGAGAGGAGGAAGAAACAAGCTGCTGCCCCCCCCCCCCCCCCCCCCGACCATGTCTACTCTCTTTCTGGGCCGCCGCTAATAACCGTTTTCAGGCGCGCTTCAAAATCACCGGGCCGGCCAGCGGGGGCGAAGCCAACGAACCGTTCATCCATCAAGCGTGACTCGCGCACGCTTCTCTTCCCCCCGTCCGCGGGCTTTCACACCCCGATCGCTGCCCCCTCGGAGGGAACCGCGGGGGGAATCAGAAGACAACGGCGGCGGCTTTCCAACCGGCGCCGCTTGACCACGTGCTGCTGCCGAGATGAGCAAGCGCCACCCACGACCACGCAGTGGCGAAGGAACATCCACCGACATACTGAATGAATGCCTGCAGGTGATTACTCTCTGTGCATTTCCAGTCGATCGGTACGGTTGCAACAAAGCCGTAGTGCTTCCCATGTCACCTATCTGGCACAGCACGAGTACTGGGTTCGCCTGGGAGTCCGTGTTCAATCGGTAAGGACAACAGCTACATTGCCTAAATGCCCACACTTGTGGGAAAGCCGCCCTCCCGTGTTTCGCTAACCGGACGGCTTGAGCTCTTCGTCGCGGTCACTGCTACCAGCACACTGGGGATTAGAGGCGGCGTCCGACTAATCCCGCCAACGGCAGGGCTCCAGCCCGGGCTGAGCGGTCGAGTCCGCGAAGCGATTTCCAGGCAAGCGCGCCGCCGCGGCACTCAAGAAGCCGACCGGCAGCGAATCTCCCCGTGACCGAGGAAAGACGGCTTCTCTGCAGCGCACGATCCTGGAAAAGGGGGGGGGGGGGGGGGGGGCGGTAAGTGTACCACGACGGGCCGGCGCCATTTTGATCGCCGTCGTAATGCAGCGCTTCTCTTGCCGGTGTTTGCGGCGCTGGGAGCGGCGGTAACGACCCATTTACGAGCCAAGTGCCGGCGTAACTTGGCTCCGGCCGGGGCCCGAGCGTACGGGCCTAATACGGCCGGGACACGCCACACGGAACGATCGTCGGGGACCCTAATACCCGGGCCCCCTTTTACGAGCTCGTAAAACGGGAAACGACGAAACAAACATCGGGGAAACGGTCTGCGCGGGATGACCGGGCGAGACAACGGACGCGCCGACGTCGGACCGCCGCCGGGTAACGACCGCCTTCGGAGCCGCAGCGAGGTCGGAAGAGAGCGGCGCTGTCGTCGTCCCCCGTGGCCGGGTCGGCAGGGACGGGTCACCGCTAGCCCTCCAGAGAACTCCACCATACTCCGTCCACACCTAAGATGATAGCGCTGTGAAAACTACTCGGTCGCCGGACTAATCAACCGGATCCTTCTACCAACTGGCCCCGTTCTCTCTGCGGTGTTCGTCGTCCTTTAACCGGAGCGTTGTTTTTTTAGCGCTTTTACTCTACACAATTTGACCGGTTCATTGAGCACGTAGTTTCACCTCACTGCCAGCTTGGGGGCGAAGGGAGTGAACGGGTCAGCTCAGCAGGTCGGTGTTCAGATTGGTAAGCACACTTGCTACGTACTTTTCGTCAAGAAGATATCGTATGTGTAACCGATTTTCGAAACGGATCGACGAAACACGGCCACTTTTGCGACAAAGCCGATAAAGTGGCTCGTGTCGGTTGGTTGGTTTTGGGGTTTTTTGGCGCAGCAGCATCGGGGCTATAGTGCGCCAGAAACATTGTGTAAAGGATACCTACATTGTTTAAAGACTTACTAAAGCCTCAAAGCGAACCTTACTAGGAACTAGACTTATAACTTCCGCAAAATATTACTTTCTTCCAAAAATTAAAAACTTGTGAGAATGGGACAAGAGGCTCGTCACCCAGTAAAAGAGCCAAGTGAAATGGTACATGTTCCCGATAGAATATAGAGAAACAAGTTCGACGGTTCTCTTCAAGTGTGGACAAACTATCAAAATGTGAAGTATACTTAATGGTTCAGAACAAAAGTCACAGGTCGGTTCACTCTCCCTACGCAAGAGGTAGCTATGAGTAAGGTGGGTATGTCCTATTCTCAACCGGCATAAAACTATCTCATAAAAACGCTCTCTGTGTCTGGCACTGCGCCACTCACTCAGGATGGGCTTAATTAGATGAAGTTTGTTTTGTAGCTGGGCATCCCATTCCCTCTGCCAGGCATATTTTATTTGCCTCTTTAGTGGTACTCGGTAATCAGTAGCAGGGATACTGTTATAGTCAACTGTCCTATCTACACATGCAGAAGCTGCACGGTCAGCTAACTCGTTGCCATCAATGCCAATGTGGCTAGGGACCCAGCAGAATTCTATCTCTATTCTCTTTGCTAGTGCTTGTGTTAGTGTATTACAAAGTTGCACAAGCAGAGGGTGCTTCCAAGATGTTGGAGAGTTGAGTGCTTTCAGTGAGCTCAGAGAGTCGGAGAAAATGACTGACTTTCTATATCGATGTTTGACAATATGATCAACTGCAGTTATCAGACCATAAAGCTCGGCTGTAAAAATTGAGGCATTTTTGTTTAACCTTTTTACAGACCTGTAGCCCTCGCCGATAGCGGCACAGCCAACGTAGTCTGTGGTTTTCGATCCATCAGTAAAGAAGTGCTTGTAGCCATTGTACGAGGTATACAGCTCTAGGAATTCTTGTCTGAGAACACTAGGGTCAACTGTATCTTTTTTGTGCTTGGTCAAAGAAAGATTACAATGAGTATTGGCAACTTTCCAAGGTGCAGTTCTTTGTTGAATTTCAAGGACAGGAGAAAGAGCATCAAAATTGTATTGTTCTGTAGCAATCCTTACACGTAGAGCAAAGGGAGGGGTTACAGATGGTTTGTGCTGAAATAAGCGCTCATAGTTTATGTTTTTAATTACTTCATAAGCAGGATTTTGCGGAAAGGAACGGAGTCTTAGGAAGTACTGAACAGCGAGAAAAAGTCTGCGTCTCTCGAGTGAGCATTCATGCGATTCAGCGTACAGGCTAAGTACCGGCGACGTACGGAATGCCCCCGTTGCCAAACGGATCCCCTGGTGGTGAATGGGATCAAGCATTTTGAGGGTGGATGGTTTTGCAGATCCGTAGACAATGCTTCCATAATCCAGGGTAGAGCGCACTACAGCCCTGTAAATCCGTAAAAGACATACCCTGTCCGCGCCCCAGGTGCGATGTGAAAGAACTTTTAGAATGTTTAGTTTCTGCTGGCATTTCAGCTTCAGTGCCTTGATATGGGGGCCGAAAGTAAGCTTGCTGTCAAACGTCACGCCGAGGAACCTGTGTTCAGGACGGACGGGAACGGGTGTGCCATTTATGTGAAGCGATGGTTCGGGAAACATTCCCCTTCTCCGGGAGAAGCAAACAGCCTCGGTCTTCTCAGCAGAAAACCTGAAACCATTCTCATCGGCCCATTTACTCATTTTATTAATGGTTACTTGGATTTGGCGCTCACAGATAGCTAAATTACATGACGAAAAGCAGACCTGGACGACATCAACATAAAGCGAGTAGGAGACCGAAGGTGGTATTGCTTGGGACAGGGAGTTGATTTTAATAAGAAAGAGAGTAACACTTAGGACACATCCCTGTGGGACTCCATTCTCCTGGATGAAACATGACGAAAGGGTTGTTCCCAATCGCACCTGAAAGGTGCGGTCCTGCAAAAGTCTGCGATGCAATTAAGCATATTCCCACCTATATTCAGCTTGATAAGGTCTTGAAGGATACCATACCGCCAAGTGGTATCGTAGGCCTTTTCAAGGTCAAAAAATACTGAAAGGCAAAACTGCTTGTTTATAAAGGCTTCTCGGATGGCCGTTTCCAATCTTACGAGGTGGTCGGCAGTGGACCTGGCAGCACGAAAGCCACACTGTAAATTGCTTAAAAGGGAGTTCCGTTCCAGAATGAAGATTAGCCTATTGCTAACCAGCCGCTCAAATGTCTTACCCAGGCAGCTAGTCAGGGCTATGGGCCTGTAGCTGGAGGCTTTACTTCTGTCTTTTCCCGGTTTGAAGATAGGGATGACAATAGCCCTTTTCCACACACTCGGCAGCTTCCCCTCTGCCCACACTCTATTGAAGAACTGGAGGAGAATGAGAAGGAATGTTTCAGGTAGGTGGGAGATCATAGTGTAATGAATGTCATCAACCCCAGGGGATGTGGCTTTTGCTATGGCAATGACTCGATGCAGCTCAGTGAGAGTAAAAGGCTGGTCATTTCATCGGCACAGCTATCAGATCGGCGGATTGGAACCTTCTCAGCTTTGGTTTTAAAGCGTAAAAATTTTTCTGTATAATTCCCAGAGCTGGAGACCTGCGCAAAATGTCTACCCAGTGCATCGGCCTGTTCCTGCAAAGTTGAAAACGCCTCTCCATTGTCGTTTGACAGCAAGGGGATTGAAAAGTGGGAGTAATCACCATCCATTCGCCTTACCCTGTCCCACACAATCTTGGCTGGAGTAAACCTATTGATCGAAGAAGCATACGAGTGAAAGGAACGCCGTTTCGCTTGTCTCCTGACACGGCGGGCTTCTGCTCGCAGGCGCTTGAATGCTAGAAGGTTGGTGGGGGTGGGATACCGCCGATACTTTGCCCAAGCACAATTCTGGCGATTTCTGGACTTTCGGCATTCACTATCCCACCAAGGTTTTGGATGCTTGGGTAGCTTACCCGATGTTTGTGGAATAGCAGCACGAGCTGCGTCAACAATGGCATTCGTGATGATTTCATTTTCTTCATCAATAGAGTGTGCTACAGGCAGGACGAACGATGTTACACATTCCCGGAAAAGTTCCCAGTTTGCCCTAGAAAGTTTCCACCGAGGGGGACAGCAAGGGAGAATAGGTGGGGGCTCTATGGGATGAGACGGATAGGGAAGTGGTCACTGCCACGTGGGTTGTTCAGGACAGTCCAAGTAAAATTTGTGTACATGGATGAAGAAACAATGGATAGGTCAATGCAGGAATACGAGTGGTGAGTCGAGCTGAAATATGTGGCCTCACCAGTATTTAGGAGACTGGCAGCTCTTCGGGAGAGAAACCTTTCTATAACAGATCCTCGGTTGTCGACCCGTTGGCTTCCCCAGAGCGGATTGTGGGCATTAAAATCTCCTAGGAGAACATAGGGTTCTGGAAGCTGGTCTGCAAGGTGTTCAAGATCAGACAGCGTCAGGGAAGATGAAGGGGGTACGTAGAGGGAGCATACGCTAATAAGGCGATCCAACATCAACCGTACTGCGACAGCCTCCAGAGAAGTGCTCAAAGAGATTTCAACAGCTGGCACCGTGCCATCCACGACAATGGCAACTCCTCCGGAACTGCCTGACGTTGTTATGCGATCTTTGCGAAAGACTTGAAATGATCGCAAAAAATTAGTGTTCGACGGTCCCAAATATGTCTCCTGGAGACAAACGGCAGAGGGTGTGTACTCCTGAAGCAAGGAGTGAACATCATCCAGGTTGTGAAAAAGTCCTCTGCAATTCCACTGTAAAAAGCCTCCCGCCATAAAAATGTGTGAAGCTAAAAGGTCGTTAAAATGTGGACAAAATTTTAAAAAACCGCTAAAAATGAATAATGTTGTTAATATTAAAAAGCCAAGTTTTCCTGACCTCAAAATATTTATCAAAATGCACTACACATAAAAAAGTAGACAATGTGAAATTGAAGAGCTCCAAAATTAAAATATATGGGGTATGTACATGAGGAAAAACGCATGGGGTAAAAAGTGGCTCGTGTCACAAATTCGTATGGATTTAATATGCAGTCTGTCTTACCGACAGAGTTTTATGGGACACACCGGAGAGTGTTTCGTGTGCTTGAGAGAACGAAACACGAGCATACGCAGTGGAGAAACGCGCGGCATTCGACTGCTGATGAGCGTAATGACCCATTCGTACGGTTGCACTCGCGTACGTTACGACGAATTACGATCGCGAGTGGCATCCGTGTTTCGAATGATGCGTGGCAGCCAAGTCAATGGGTATACGCCACATACCAAGCACAGATGTACCGGTGGCTCGTGGTCGTTATTAAGGCTGGTTCACACACTTGCGCGAGTCCGACAGACTGCGACTGTAACGGCTTGCGGCGTACGGGGTGCTATGGCAACCTTCGGACTCAACGCAAATGTGCGCCTGTATGTGACTCTGTGAACGGGCCTTCACGATGCGCCAGAGCGCGCTCACGTTACGACCGACCGCAGCACACGCTGCGAGTCATCGGAGCCAATCCAAAACCGTGTTACGTGACCTTGGAGAGGGGGCTCAGTGAAGAGCGTATCACTTGCTACGTTCCAGGAGCTGGATGGGATGGCTGGTCCATCCGCCTTGGTCGGACACAAGATTTTCGCGGCGAGCACCACGCTAGGGGGCGCCACTGCGCAGCACGATCTGTCGTACGGATCGTATATAGCTTTTAAGAATAAATCTCTCGATTTATAACTATGTTAAACAAATGTTAAGGGGGAAAAACACTGCCTAGGCGGCGCAAGCTGCCGCCCTATTCAAAGGGTTCAGCCTCGTGCATCGATCCATGAGTGCCACGTAATACCCGGAATGTGAGGATGCCATTCGCCGGGTTTGTTTACATCGTGCGCGCCAAAGCGGTACAGCCTAATCGCTTGCTTTCGGACGTGGCGCCGAGGTTCGTTATAACTTATTAGGGAGTTTCCGTAGACCGCGTTTCCCCCTTCGCTAAGCCCTCCGCAACGAAGAAGCAGCTACTGCGCCTGCGCGCCGACGGCCTTGACTGTAGAGTTTCGGTTATCGTAGCGGGTTGCGGAAAGCGTTGCGGGACGGAAAAAACGATCTACGATCGTTTTCGCCGTCCCGCTGTCACTGATGGCACATTGTACGCGACCGAAAAACGTGCAAGTTTCCATCCATATGCAACACAAAAACATCTGGAAAAGTATGAGAATAAAACTGAGGCAAAAAGGTGTGGGCGAGCGCGATTGTGTGCGCGAACCGCTAACAGATGCTTTCACGACGAATCGTGTTGCACTTTGTTTTATGTTTTGCTTTTCTTCACAAGTGTCTGTTTCGTCCTCCGTACGGATTTGACTGGCGAGACTCGGCGCCAACGATAACCCGCCTTTCCTTTTCCCCCGCAACTGAATTTCTTTCTCTGTGTTGTCCGTGTCACCTGTCACGCTGCAAAATTGAAAGAATAAACAGCCTTCTTTGTGTTGTCCAAAGCAAAAGGACGCTCTGTGTTTGTTCAACAAATTCCGTCCCGGGGAGCCAACATTCGAACAAGTCTTGCCTTGGTGCAGTATAGTTGCGGCGCAGTGTTGTGATGGGGGGCGGCGGCGCATAGGGCCCGAGCCCGCCCCCCCCCCCCCCCCCCGAAATCTTCCATTTTGCTGGGGCCTCCTCTCCCCCCTCCCCCTCAGAGCATTTTGTCATGAGCGCCCCCCCCCCCCCCCCCGAAAAAAAATCCTGGCTACGTGCCTGGTAGACGCCATTATTTTATTTATTTATTTTTGCTTTTTGTGTGCTAAAACGCGCGCTGCTTAATGCTTATATCGAATACTACGTGCCAGTTATTTCTAGACGGCTTATGGTCAGCAGGGCAAAATGGCCGAAAATACTTGCTGTGATTTTAGAGTTTGCTGTGTTTTATTGACAGTGATTACAACTGGACCACAACAGTGCTTTCTTCACTCGCAAATCAGATAAAAAAAATATAATTAAATTTTTATAGCGGTCCTCACCTAACTCTGCAAAGACTCACATCATTCACACTTTATATGCTGGGAGCATTCGCTTCTTCACTGTAATTACCAGAATGGTAACCATGGTACTACTGATGATTTTATTAAGCTTGGTAAACTCCAGGGTGTGTATAAAAGCGGATGGGTACAGGCATAGCCTCCTCTATACTCACAAAGCCTGGCAGTTCGACGACGGAGCCATAGAGTGCCCAGTCGCAACTTTTGGAGCGCGAGGATCTGGTAGCGCAGAGCATTTCTCGGAGAGCCTGTAGTCAGCGCACAGCTTTTGCAGCGGCGAGGCCCCGAAACATGGTTTTCAAACCCGACGAGAAAAGAAGCGGTAACGCGAAAAGCACGAGCGCACATTTCATCGCTCGGGAGAAGTGTGTTTCGGCGTCTCGCCGCAGCGGGGCGCCCGTCACGTGACTCTCCTCGCACCCGTTGTCTGCTGCTCTACCTTTTCACTTTCGGCGGCCGCGTCTCGTGGCGATCTGCCAAGAATATAGCGACGAGATGTTTTGGTGGCGCCCTCCTGTGTTTCCCCCTTGTGACGTCATTACCTTGCAAACAACAAGTTCGATGGTGTTTGTTATTAGCATGGTGGAAGCTTGAAATCATTGCGCTCTCAAAGGAACACTGCCAACACCGTCAAAATTAAAGTTCTTTCATTCCTCTTATTTCCGTCGATGATAAATCCCCTTTCCGACGTCATAGTCAGCGTTCGGCCAATCGTGGAAGGCCGACCACAGCGACGCTTTCGATCGCGCACGGGGCTAATAGACCGTTTTACTGAAAGAAGCCAAGAGAGAAAACGGGAAAGGGTTGCCAGCTCTTTCCCCCTTGCTGGTTGTGTAGAAAGAGTGAAAGTCCCGGATGAGAGGTTTGGCCTGTGTTGGGTGTCTGCAGTGCCCGAACTTCATTCGCGCTTTCTTTTCTGTCTTGAACTCTCAAACTTAATAAGAGCCACGGGCTTCGATGGTGACAGTCCCCCGGTCATCGTGACACCATTGCTCGGTCATAGGGTGCACGAATAAGGACAGAGAGTGTCGAATACTGTCCGAGGACCTATGTAGCTTGAATGAATTCCGGCAAGGTGAGTGCGGCTGCAATGTTCTTAAACTCCGTCGCTTTCCACATGACCCTGGTCTCCGGTGGCACGTGTATTGCGTCCGTAAAACGAAAAGACGTTACCTCAACGTCATCCTCTCGACTGTGTTAGGAACATTTTGTGAATGGAGCGTGCACCGAACGCTGTACCGCCGATGAACATGGGGTACACTCGCAAGGTGCGTGAGAGTTTTCTCGTGATGATTGCTGTTTCAGCTTGTAAACTTTTGTAACTGAATTTATCTTAATATTGATAATTTGCAGCGGTGACTGACTCGATTTTATCAGCTACAACACTTAGTTGAAGGCTCATTTCCGCCGCCGGGTGAGGCTGGAAATTGTTGAAACGTTAGTTCTATCGGTTTTCCTGAATCGCGATCTCCTGCGCGATACCAGAGAGCCGGCAAAAGCACTCCTTGGAGGGCCGCTGGTGGGTTGTTTCCGTTGATTGAGCGCTTTGAAGCACTGGATAGTCGCTGCAGGGTACGTTTCGTGCATTGCGATCTGCGTTTTCGAGCCCAGTGTGCACGTTTCCTTGTTCGAGTCATGGCATGAGCCAGTGCGGCGACGGGGGAACAGCGGCAGCGAACGTGCCAGCGATAGAAATTGGAGGTGAGTACTCAAAATATTGCGTCACATAGTAAAATAATTCGTGGCTGCTTTGAGGCTTTCTGCGGGTCGATATAAGTAAACCTAGAACGTCTTCGTCGTTCATCCACAAGGAAATGTAAGAACACGGACAAGCAAGATAAACGCAGCGCAGCAAAACGATCTCTAGCAGCTCCGGGTGTTTACAAAAGTTAATTGAGGTTCCCGTGTCGTGTATCGCTTGTTGATTACTAAAAACGGCTACGTTAAAATAGGCCCATTGCGAGCAAAAATTGATAAATGGTTTATCATTTCCAGTCATTCGGAAGGTGATGGAGCTGGAAAACATTGCAGCCGCACTCGCCGGATTTCGTGCAAGCTACATAGGTCCTCGCACAGTATTCGACGCTTTCTGTCGTTATTTGTGCACCCTATCACCCAGCAATGGTGTCTCGATGACCGGGGGACTGTCGTCATCGAAAACCATAGCTCTAATTAAGTTTGGGAGTTTGAAACAGAGAAGAAACAGCGATCGAAGTTCAGGCTCTCATACACCCAACACCGGCCAAGCCTCTCATCCGGGATTTTCACTCTTTCTACACAACCAGCAAGGGAGAAAGTGCCGGTAGCCCTTTCCCCTTTTCTCTCTCGCTCTCAAAATGGCGCTATGGTACAGGAATGTCCTTGAACTTTTTTTTTTTTATTTAAGGATGCAACTATTGGCAAAGAGAACTAGTGAGTATCTTCATGGGAAGAAATCAGAACAACAATGGTGCCATTGATTATTGCCGAGGGAAGTTGGACAAGGGATTTTTCTAGAACTGACGAGTAAACAAAGAAACGTTACTTCAGCGACGCTCGCGAAAAACAATTTTCCCCACGGAAGCTGCTAGGACTTTACCAAACCGACTGGCCACCAAGCGCATCGCGCCTCGAGCGAAAGAGCGTCGATAAACGGATCGTTGGCGAAAAAGCGCGTCTCCGGACCGGTTTGGCGTCGTCGAGAACTAGATTCGAGGGCGGAAAGCTCGAGCTTACACGGCCTTTGGCACTCGCTGCATCGAGAGCGCGATAAAGGGCCGTACGAGAGAGCCCCTTTTTATCCCCGCGCAGACGAACGGAGGCGATTCGCTTTGACGGCCTACTGGGAGACCGTTTGCCGCGCCAAGCATTAAGTGGACTCCTTTTATTCTTACGGCCGCCACCTTTATGTCCCTTTCGTTTTTTTTTTTTTTTTTTTGCCCTTCTCGCTTTTTTCACCAACGAGCTGCGAGCATAAACATTCTGCAAATACGGACAACCGATATTTTTTTTTTGTCCCTCTCACTAGAAGTCGAGGGACCAAGCCGGTTATATACGATGCTTTACTAGTGGTTTTACAATGCTTTCAAAGCTGCGCGACGGGGAAAACCGTTACATAGCATTTCCGAAAAGAGAAGGAGCGCACGAGCGCCCACTTCGACGAGTACGAGTGCATGTATGAGCACAGCTACGAGCATTCTGCTCGCTCTTGTACTTTATTCGCAAGAAGCCGATGTTCGGCACGTGTATAAAGCGTGGGAAAATAAGTGCTCGTCACTTTGGCAAGCTACTGGCGACGAGATCTTGCAAGTGCGCGCTCTTATGGTTCCTATTCCTGACGCCACAACCAAGATGACTAGTAGCGAGCGACAAGTTCGATTAAGCGTTTAACGGCTGGTTCACACACGCAGCGAAGCGCTGATATAGCGCTGCTCACGCGTCGTCAGCTACTTATCGTCTGCCATGACCAACAGTTTCGACGGTGCGATACAAAGCTGGTGAACGCTCCCGTCAGCAGGCGCTCAGCGCGAGGTCAGCGCTATGCTTGTAGCACTCCGCTGCATGTGTGAACAGACCTTTAGAAGTACGCTGGCAGCCTAGTCACCACATTCCGTCAGAGTTGCGATACTTATTTCTACGCTTCATGCCGGGACACCCACGCAGCCCCATTCGAGCTATGCTCGGGTGTTTGAATTCTAGCAACCCACCGATAAAAGAGGCACTCAGAAGCGTGGCGATAGAGAGTTGGGCTCCCATCTGAGCAATGCGTGACTCAGCATCTTTTCCGTACGTAACCGTGCGCCTTCACCGGACGAAAGAGTCGAATCCTTCCCTCGTGTCAAGACGCGGAAGGTCCTTCCTCCCTTTCAGCTTCGTCTGACAGGCGAGCGAAATCTTTGTGTCCATGCAGCTATCCAGCCGCACGCACGCTCGTTCGGACGCCCCACTCGCGTGCAATCTGTGGCCCGCGCCGACCTCCTGCATGTGAGTTATACTTCGTTTCACCCTATGTCCGAGCGCGGCCGATGTTATGAGCCGAAGGGCCAATCAAACAGCGCGAAAAGCGCAACGTCATGGCGTGCTCTCTGCGCTGGACTAGCCGGAGGAGGAGCACGCACAGAGAGACGGCGAATACCGGCTATTCCTATCAACTGCAGAGAGCACGCCATGACGTTGTGCCTCTTTCGCTGTTTGATTGGCCCTTCGACTCTTAATTTCGCCCGCGCTCGGACCTAAGCTGAAACGAAGTATAGAAACCCCATTTCCGCGAGGGCGTCGCCGTCTCGGATGTCGTCACTTCCAGTGAGGGCGAAAACATAATTTTGCAGTCGCTACGCCAATGAAGACATTCAGGGTATAAGCACAACCGCCACCCATTCTCGTTTTGCCTCACCTCTATAAAATGTTTCATTCTTTTTTTTCGTCGTCCATACCGGATATGTCTACCAGGTGGCTGGGTCGACAAAGGTGTATATGGCCTTGTCAGGTAATGTCGCCCAAGGCCGAAGGGGAAAGAAAGCTCTTTTTCTGGTTTGGAGCTGAGAGCCTCGGACACCATTACTCAAAACATTCGAGCATCTGAAGCAGCCTTCGTTGCAAATTACTTTCAGGGAGTTCGTTTGCTGGAACGACTTGTACGATACTCGATCAAATTACTATTATCGATTACTTTTCTTCTGTAATTTTGTAATCATTTGAATACATTTATTAGCGAGTAATCGCGAGAGTAACTCTTGGAAGTACTAAACTTGTAACCGCTACTGTTTTGCTCTTCCTTTTTTTTTTTTTTTTTTTTTTTTTTTTTATGGCGGCCCGGTAGAGTAAAAAGACGGGTAGTTGATAGTTCGATGATTCTAACCAAATAATGGGGAGTACGAAATACCCGTTTTCGAACCGACGGAACATCCGCACTTCGACTTTCCGAAGTAACGGCCAATTATTTTAACGACTAATTACGTTGTTCTTCGAGTATTCGAGTAACCTAATTGAATACTTTTTAACTGAGGGTAATTGTAATCGATTACTTTTTTTTTCTCGAGTAACGTGTACGAGACTGGCTGGAACACGGTATTAATTTTACCGCGCACATTGCCTTTGCCATAGCGTTCTTTTTGTCGTATGTTTAAACGAAACAATGACTGTACTTAGCGGAGTGTGTGACAGTCTTGGACGCAGTGTGCTAAACTGGTTTCGGCCGTCAGGAACTCAAATAACGAAGGCAGCCGTTCTTATTTGAGTTCGTTATCGCGACAAGTACCTCACGAAGCTGCGCAGCAGGAGACACGTACGCATGAGACCCTCCTCCCTCTATCGCCGATAAACATATTCTCCAGAAAAGGTTATCGTTCCAACATCTGAAATACTTTCGGGGAAGGAACAACCATTATTAAAACAACGAGACTTTTTTTTTTTCGGTTATTTAACGTGCACTCGTGGCCAGATTCGTAGAACAACCCCAACTTTCAAGTAACCCGCATACCATATCACCGATAACAGACATTTGGCATGGCGAACACAGTGCCAAACAAAACGCCGACTTCGACCGAAACCGGGCCAAATCGGCGCACGTTTTCCATCCACCCCACAAGACCACGGTCCTGCGAGCACAGTGAATCGGGAAGCTAACTGCGCCTTATGTCAAAAAAGAGGACGGACCGCCGCTGCTGCTCCCGTTGAAAGCAGTTCGACGGACGAACCGGGTTCTAATTTTCGCGAATCGAGTGTAGCTTCCGTAGCGTTCACACATTGCCCAAATTGTTCGCGGGACGTATATTTCGCGAATTGTGGCCGATTCGCGAAAATTAGGTCTTCGCGAAAATTTAGTCGTTTACAGTATTCGGCGCAGCTGCTACTAGATGGCACGAACTTCTTAAAATGGCCCATTGCCGACGGTGAATGTAAGTGTAACTAACGACTTGAGTGGATGGAGAACACGAGTGTCGGGTGTCGCTTTTCGCTTCCCGGTCCGAGAGGCCGAGCCGTCGCCCGCAGTCCGCGACATCCACTCGGGGCTTCGATTCAATCCACGAACACCGCCCACGCCAACCGCGGGAGGACGCCTGTCCACGGGCGCCTGTTGTTGACACTCGGTCAATGCCGCGAGCGGGAGGGTAAACGGCTCTTCCGTCGAGCGCTCGACGGGCGGGGCGGGGAACGAACACTGAGGGGTGTGACGACGACCCGTGTACTCAGCGCTGGCTGTCAACACGCGCCTGACTCACGCATTAGGTCCCCCGACGAACCGAAGAGCCTGGTTGACACAGAAACTGCCGATGCTGTGTAGGCTGGCAGCTTTTTTTATTTTTTCCTTTTTCCGGCAGACGAATGTGAAATGCGGGAGTCTGCTGACAACCCGCGCGACAGGTCAAGTGGTAAACTAGGCATACTCCCTTCTTTGGAATCAGCTCAATGTGAACTTTAAGCTTGAACACGCGCGGACGGGCAAGGTTTCCCGGTCAAGCCCGCATGCGGTCTTAGGATGTGCCAACGCAAAGTTTATACGACATCGTCACAGACGGAAAAAAGGGCATAAAACGCAGGCCACCTACCTTCTCTCATTTACCCGAGAAGCGTCTTTCCCTCCTAGTCTAGAATAAATTATGAAGATCGTAACAGAAGCCAAGGTAACACTCATGTTTTGTGCTTTCTTTTTCCTTCAATATTTCGTCTTTGTATATTTCTTCCGGTTGTTCGTGCCTTTTACAGGTACTTTCGTTCTTGCGTTGCTTGAGACGCACCGACTCGGCACGCTCTCCGTCACAGCCGTGACGACGTGACAGCGCGACATATGTAGCCCTCGAGACACGTCTTTCGCACCTTTCGTCGGAAAATACCGCTGGACGGCCGCTTCGAGCGAGTCAAGAGGTCGCCACGTTCCCCGACTTCCAGACGAGACCCGTCTCGCTGGCGTGTCGCGAGCGAAAGCGCGCGCATAACGCGGGGAGAATTTGATTTAATTCACCCGGCGATGCGAAGCAACCCGGTCGGAACAACTTACGTCTCTTCACCACATCCGACCGAGGAGATGGTAAGCGAGCGTGACTATAGCTCGTCTCGTTGAATTAAAGCCCTCATCGTTTCTCGCGCCATGTGCGTGAATTAATTCACCTCGCTCTTTACGCTACGCAATAATAATAATTTAAAAACAACGAGCCGGCTGGTACTTCCGGTTGGTTCGTGGGGAGGAAGCAGCTGCGTGAAATTCTTACTTTATGTCGTTAACAAGCAGCGACATTCTATTACGGCGCCGACTGAAGTGACGCTGCGAGTTTTATGAAGAGAAATAAACTACAGCTCGCTTCAGCATAATGTGGCAATGGGTCAACGCTACCGCTTCCAGCAGCGCGCGAAGCACGTGACGGCTGTCCAGAGGAAAAGCTGCGCTCCTGTGGTACGCCGTCAAGTACCTCGTTCGCTCGGGTAGTGACTTTCTTCGAAGACGCCACGTTTTTTCCCATAAAACGTAGTTCGCGCCGTACTCGTTAGATGTCACTACTTTTAAAGGTCTATGCGCGCGCAGTCTCAAGGTGTGGGGAGTTCAGCAGCGTGCACCCGCAAGCCCGTGGAGATGGGGAGTCGGGAAAAGGTGGAAGTTGTACTCACTCGTCGGATGATGAGCCGGTCCAGAGAAGAGATCAGATCCTGCGTCGGACACCTGCAAGGAGACGGGAGTCCAGTGAGCACACGCGCCTGACACAAGGAGACAGGCACGACACTGGTGCGCCGTCACGCATCGCAAGGGGACAACCTTCCGAGGACAATCGCTCAACTCCCACTTGGAATCAATGGGCGCTACAGACTCGGCAGTTGGACCAGCGTGTTGACCGAATGTCAAAGCGAAACACGAAGTAGGGGAACGGACACTTAAACCTGTCCGTCCTCGTCCCTCCTCCGCGATGAGCTTGCATAATCTTTGTTGACACCGGCGCAAAGGACCAAGATGCACGGGCCCCTCGTTCACATTCCGAAATTCGTCAATTAGAGGTGACAGTAATGAAAGTGCCGTAATAAAATTACGGTAAATTATTTTCTTTTTCCGCGATTAGTCGCGTAATTACTTTTCTGCGCTGGTAATTTAGTTGACAAATTAATTACTACCGGGCAGTAATTCAGGAGAAAACTATTCTCTACCTTCGCAATTACTTTTGTCCAAAATGCGAAATTGTCCCTTCGTGAGCATTACGAAACCGAAGAGAAAAATTACGCTGTATGGTACACTGCCCTGACAAAGAGAGAGAGAGAAAATCTAACTAAACGAGGTTTACCCGAGTGCAAAGCCTCGTACGTGGAAAGAAGACAAACACAAAGGCGGGGTTGAACAGCCGGAGAATACAAGGTCAAAAACGCAGATAAACAAAAAAATACCTAGACACTTCGCCACTCATGCAGGTGGTATCTTCAACGGGAACTGACGCGAATAGAAACCACTGTCTCGCTTTGTATCTTTATACAGCCTCGATGTTGGTACGCCTCAACGGGTGACCGGTCTCTTAGCTGAAGATGAAAAATTTCGCCAGTGCAGTACAACCGCTACCCTGGGTTTTTTTTTTAACGTGCATCACGCAGTAGTGATAACATGATACGCGTGCCGGTACGAAACTCATCCAGATCGAAACGGGAGGGGGGTGAGGATCGAACCCAGGAGGTTCTGCTTTCTCAGCCACCGATTCCCCCCGAAGCGAATGGGGCGAGAGCCCGCCCTCTATTACTTATCGTGAATGTCCTTGACGGAAAAAAGCTTTCGCGTGAAGAGAAGAGAAATATTGTTGCTAATCCGCGTTTCCCGAAACTCCGGATTCGCGGCGCCTTGTCACCGCGGGCGGCATGCAGGTTACAATGAGGAGGGAGGGCACGCCACCAAGAGGACTCTCAGATCGCTAGTTCACCTGCTTCACACGCTTCAAATGAACTTGGGGACAGGGATTAGGGAAGAGTGAGATACGACCTAATCCTAGCCCTTTTGGAAACGTTTCGAATTGAACAAAGACCAGGATAAGAGCCTCGACAAGAATCCGAAACTTTTTGTGCGTAGCCTTGGCATTAGCAGATGAAGATGCTTTTCGTAACCAGAAAAGACGGGAAGCCTGCCTGTCCGCCTGCACCTTGGGGAGTTGAGTCGGGGAAAAACAAATATTGCAGCTCTTTTGTTCGGAAAGCATTAAGGCTGGTTCGCACATTTCCGTTCGAGTGTGACCGACGATGACTGCTGGTATAGTAGTAGTAGAATACGTTCATTAACAGGAACAAAAATTAATAGGAGATGTGAGGTTGGATGGGTTGGTGGGAGGAGATTATGCGTGTTGGGTCAGGTTCGCTGACCTGACGTAGTCAAAGAGCGAATCCATGACCTGCTTTCTTTGCTGTAGCTCTTGTCTGGGAGTCACCGTCCTCACATCTTCCGACGAGACAACCATTTGCCGTAGATTTTCTGTTCTCGCAAACACTGGAAAAATTCTGCAGTTGAGTTCGGGACCGGAAGCGTTCGAGTGTTGTTCGCAAGCTGGTGCCACATATCGCATCAATGAGCGTCGCAGCGGAACGCGACATACTTGCATGCAAATAGCATTTACAAGGTGCCCGTCTTTCCTTTCTTACCGGCGTCTTAGGAACCGTGCGGCTCGTAAAAACGCGAGATGACTGGTGTTTTGGAATATTCCTCGAAAGGAATGTCCGGGGATGCGTCAACTTAGGCCATCCGAGTCAGAACGAAAACGTTCCGGCCGCTTCTTAATTAAACCCTCCGCGAAATGGTTTCGGGAACGATAAATCAGTTGGCCCATCTCACCACAGTCGTCACGACTCCATGCGAGAAAGAGCTGTGAATCGTGTCAGTTATTAGCCGATGAACTGCGCGGTGCATCAGCTGACTGACTCCGGGTGACACCTAAACAAGCTGTTCACCGTGTTCTGCACAACCGTCGACCGCGCCAGCGGAGCAACTGTTCGGTACGGCGAAGGTCTTCCAAACGAAGAAACATACGCTCACTTCAAACAGGATGTTGCTGTTGCGGAGCAACTAGGTGACAGGAGTTCAAGTGCACGGCTTCAAATTGATTCGTGACTATTGCAAAGTATTTTATTTACTTTTTTAAGTGATGTAACGGAACGACATTTTCTCCATACATACTCCGTTTCACGACAACTTGGCGAACTGTGGAGGCTACGGCTCCCGCGACCCAATAAGCGCGTCGGAGCGAAGCACATGACACCACGCCATGGTACGAATGTGTGACTGCGCCGAATGCGAGGCCCGGGAGGACCGGCTGTCCTCTGCTGGCCAAGAGTCGTCTGCTGCGAAATCAACCAACTTCGGGTGAACGTCCACCGCCGCAACAATAGGGAGTTTTCGTAAACCGCTTTCCTCCCTTCGCTAAGGCATCCGCAACGATGAGGCCGCTACTACGCCTGCGCGCCGCTAGCCTTGACTGAAGAAACCCGGATCTCGTAGCGGAGAGCGTTGAGGGACGGCGGAAACGATCTACGAAAACTCCCTATTGCCGCCCGCTGGAGTAGCGAGTTCTTCGAAAACTGTTCATGGGGAATCTGTGGCGAGTGCGCTAATAGGGAGTTTTCATAGATGGTTTTCGGGCGTCCCGCAACGCTCTCCGCAACGCGCTACCCGGAACTCTACAGTCAAGGCCATCATCGGCGCGCAGGCGCAGTAGCGGCTCCTTCGTTGCGGAGGGCTTAGCGGAGGGAGAAACGCGGTCTACGAAAACTCCCCCAAGCAAGGGCGACGTTTTGAGCGGAAGGGATCGATTACAGGGTTGCGATCGTTCAAACATCGTTCAAAAGCCATGTTGTTCCCGGAAAGTGGTTCCTTCGAATTAAGTATCGCTGGGAAGTCACATGTCTTCGACCGCCTTCCGTGTCGTATATAGGCCGTACCAAAAGTGTCGAGAAAGGTTTGAAGGTCAGTTTTCACGTGCTCGGATCGTCCGAGAATTTGGATATGTGCCGTGAAAAGGGAAAAGCAGACGCCGTCGGACAACGATTGCTTGGGCGGGAAGCACTTTGGGTTGAATTCACGGTTACTTGTGGTCATCAGATTTATTTGTTTTGTTCCAACATTCACGCCAGAAAACCGTCAAGTTGTGCGGACCACCTGCGGACTACGTTCAGTGCGTCTTCAAGTTCAAACGGCCGCCTGATTGTTCGACCTGTCGTTTGCTCTTTCAAACGTTTCTGCTTGTTGTCTGCTCTCTCAGACGACGCCGGTCCGTAGACCAAATGTTGGCCCGGTACTTGCGATAAGAAGTAAGTGCAGGCCTCAAAAGACTTAAATTGAAGGTTGGTAAGCAGGCTCGATGTAAACAGTAGATACAAGGAGATGTTGATCATTGCTACCAGTGGCCATCACCGACTTGTTATGCCTTATTCAGTTGGTCCGATTCAGCTTGCGATTGTCAGTATCGACGTCGACCATCTCAGCTACGGTTCACGCTTTAGCAGCCCGAGCGGCGTCGCGACTGAAAATTCCGAGCGAAATCTCATCATGCGAATCAGGCTTTAGCGTACATTCTGCGGCGTCCACGCGGAATGAATCGCCACATGTCACATTATTCACGCGAAGTTTTGCGGTGTAACGAGCCTCGGTAATTTCGCTGACGCCGCTCAAGATAGTCAGACATCACCAGGAAGACGTAGAACCAACAATTTGAACGCGAAAGGGCAGGGGACTCACACTGACGCCGACAACATCGCATTTCAATGGTGTGTTTATGGGCGACGGCGAGCTCTTGCCCACACCCCCATGGCGCATGCGCGGCGCCGGTGGCGTCCGCTAGGGGCGCACCGGGCGCTCGGTTTGTTTGTAAACATGAGTTGGTGTATAGCGTAGTGTCGATAGAGATGGAATAAGAGTCATAGTAAAACAAGTACGGCTTCTGGAGGAGCATTATTGATTTCCCCCTTTATGTTGATAATTAAGATATATGTAGGTGAATTGTTGATTAGATACATGTTTACAACGTACACGTTGCAAACACCAAAAGCAGCGCTTTTTCCTCCGACAACCCAATCTCGTAAGAACTACTTCGCGCCGCGTATGAAGAGTGCGCAAAACTTGCTTTTTTCCTTAAAATCAAAACAAATATAAACTCCTCTTTTTTTTTTCCCTTTTATTTGTAGCGAACGGTTTTGTTGTTGTGGCAGTAACGAGGCCTCCGTGGCCTCGACCTTGGGAGTGTCGTCATGTGCCTTGCTCCAAAGCTCTTATTGGGTCACGGGGGCCGCAGCCTCCACATTTCGCCAAGTTATCGTGAAACGGAGCATAGTCTGCCGTAACTGGTAATGTGATTTGATTAAATTTGCCTAATCTACGAGAGAGTATTTTCGCCACCTCTGCCATCAATGCAGCGATGTACAAAACCGAAACGCTCAACATCCCTCAGATGAAAAATCCTGGGTGAATCCCTGCGCCCACAACCGCCGAAACATGAATGCGCGACATTCACACTTCAAGAAACGGGCAAGATTTACGCATAGTTCACGGGCTGCGCAGAATATTTGTTGTAAACAAATGAGAGAGAGAGAGAGAGAGAGAGAGAGAGAGAGATGCCTTCCGCGTTTGAAACGTGCGCATTTGCACAAAATAACAAATAACGAATATTCAATGCACATGCACGTATCTTAATTCATTGTACGAGAGATATTCGTATCACTCCGCGAGGAGCCGAACCTCGTTTTTACTACGGTTCTGGAGGTAAGCACTAGCATAGATGTCGCTCCCGTCGACACCTCCGGGAAGCGGCTCGCCCCGCAAGACAGCGAACGCGAAAGCACGTCGTGCGTAGCCAACCCAAACCGCCGCCATTGTGGCCAACTCACGTCGTTCTCCTCGCGCATAGACATCTCGGAGTCCATCCACCTTCGCTTAAATCGAATCATGATGTTCCGAGTCGACTCGGAGGGGTCCGGGGAGGTGACAGGGCGCTGCAAACGCGCGAGCTGTGGCCGCGCACTGCCGCCAACTGCGGTACACGAGCGACGACGACGTCATCGTCTGTCGCCGTCGCCCCCGACAGACGCGCATGCCGCCGGGCCTCGACGAGGCTTTCGAGTTCGCAGCTGGATCAGAAGCCTCGCCGCTGGCGCAGTGCGCTGCAGCTGGTGATCCGGGGTGGGCGGCAGCGAGCGCAAGTGCAGCGCGAACCGCATTAGCAGGCCGCTTTCGGTCTCGTCAGATTACACGCAGAAACACCGGAGGACGCGACGGGAAAAAAAAAAAGAAAAGAAAATACAGTAGCGTAAAAGGTAAAAACGAGGGCGTTCAGTGATTTCTGCTCGCACTGTCCTTGGCGTTAAAACGTGTTGACATGTGTGTATGCGTGTGTGCGAATCCCCTCCGACAATGTCAAATTTAAGGGTTTCTACGTGTCGAAGCAACGAAGAGCATCTGGCACGCCCTAGCCAAGGACTGGGGATTGATGACGACTACCTGGGGATCGCTCGACGTACAACCCAAATCTCGGTTACACGGCGCATTCTCCGCAATAAGCCTTCGTCAGATTGCGAGCAGCTCGGCCGGGATTCAATTCCGCCAACTGAGGCGGCTAATGTTCTTCGAGAAACTTACGGTACCCCGATTCACTGCTGCAACGAATGCGATAGCATTTCTAGCGCCATCGAACCGTGAGATCGCGTGCTTCCGTCCGTCGCCGTTGGATAGCTAAATTTAACGGGAAAGCTCGAATGGCTGTACGTATGCGTCGATTCAATGTAGGACGAACTGGCGCAAAAACCGCGCCGAGGCAGACCCGGAGCACCAAATTCGACCGACGTCAATGGAGGAGCAAAGGATCTCAAATGTTATCGCAGTTTACATTTCAAAACGCGTTTTATTTTTAACTGTACGTCGCAATTTTTTACTTTTTTTTTAATTTACACGTTTAATATTGCACGCTACTAAAAATTAAAAATAAATAAAAGTAAAGCATTTCATGATTGTGTTTTGGAAAACTATAGTAAAATAGGAAATATGCCTAGAAGCGGGTCAATGACCGCCGGGCGAATTTCATGACAATCAAAGGAGAGCGAATACATTCTCTCGCACTCCCACCGAAGCCTCGCAGAATTCATATCAAATGTGTTTGCGCTTGGTAAGTGTTCGGGAAATAATGAAAGCCGTTTACAAGTCCCTGTAACGCCGAATTGGAGCGCAGCTCTTGAAGAGGAGGAGAGAAGGGTACTGAGGGGAGGGTATAGCCCTCCTTTCTCCTCCTCCCCTCACGGGGGTCACGTGACCTGTGGGGGGGTCACGTGATCTTGCGGTTACGCCGACGCCGCTCAAGCCGGAAACGGGCCCCTAAGAGCTGCGCTCTAAAAAACCATTCAAGGTTACACGCATGCGCTTACAGCCCTCGGTGCAGCGATCGTCCTACAGCGTTCAACGGAGATAAGCGCGAGGTGCATAAGTTGCCCATCGTTCCCATACATAAATGGCGCGCACACGCACGCGAACACGACTACTGAAAAAAAACAAAAAAAAGCATGCGTGTTACAGACTGCATGTCTAAGTGCCGAGGATTAACGTCCGAGAAACATACTTTGAACGGCCCATCCCAACGTCTGCACGAAATCAAACACGCCAGCGCTGACACCGCGATTACCAGGAAGCTGTTCTTTCTTTTCCGCAGTGCGTGTAATTGCCTTGGACAAAGGCGACGCGGACAGACGAGACAGCCCCCGACGTTCACTAAAGGTAGCTGGACACTGTTTAACCGGAGCGCTCCGTGTCCCCTTTCCTATAATCACGTGTTAATCTGCCGTGCACGGCGGCACGCCCAGTCTCCCCCCTTTCCGCTATTGGGACCGGCGCACGAGTTCACCGCAACTAACAAAGGGCTTCGCCAGGAGAGCGCGGAAGCCCCGCGGTTAAGACAGCCCAGAGGTCGCGGGTGAGAAGAAAATAATAAAAAGATACCGACGCGGTGGGCAAACAGGTCCGAGTGACCCGATGCGTCCTGTAGCGGGGGTAATCAGCCACCGCGGATTCCTGTTATTAGGCGCTCGCTGTCAGACCGCGAAGCAGGCAGACTGGTCCCTTTCGCCGCCGGACACGCCACACGGCGTCGTCTCGGCGATGGAGAGGGGAAACTCCAGAACACGGCTAAAATGCGGTGAGGTTGTGTTCAGAAGAGAAAAGGCCGGCTTGGGAATTAGCTGTGCGCGCGACAGACGCCCTTCCGGTCGCGCTCGTCACTTCGCCGTGACGAATCTTCGTTTAAAGGTGTAAACCTCGGCCACTTGGTCAAGACGATGTATTACGACGAGAGAGAGGCGAGCCACAACCTGTGCATGTCAGCTAACGACCGTCTTGTTGGGGAACGCGCTACGTGGCTACGTGATTTAGCGTTCGCCCTCAAATGCGTCGGAGGAGCAGACGAAGGCGCCGGCGAATCGAGTACGTTCAATGAATCGAACGCCCCCGTCGCCCTCTTTTCCTAAAGAAGAAACTTCTGCCGAGAAGAGCTGAGCGAGAGAGATGTCTTCCACCTGAAAATGATCGGGTATGTAGATGCACGCAACGGCCAATACTGGGACACGACCTCGTCGTTGCTGTTATTCGCAAAATTTGTTTTCGTAATCTGTTTCAAACGGATAGTAACTTGGACCAACACTACGTCAATAAATTGCCGATTGTAGCGCGACGTCAAAACTTCACGTGCGCCAGGTGTGCAACGAAAAGCGTCAGGAAGCCCTAAGGCCACGAACCAAAACTAGGTTTGTTTGCAAACGCGAAAAGGCAAATCTATCTACGCCGTCGCACTCGTTGTGCCGGCGATTAGTCTCCCCTCCTCCAAGTGGCCAACTTAATATAAGACCGGTTTCAAAGCGCGTACTTATCGCTGGCGGATGGCACTTCATTTGGGAATCGACTATGCAGTCCCATCTGCAATCACCAAGGGCGAATGCCAAGGAGGCGGGCCGCGAACGGATTCTCGTGGTCTCTCTCGGAGGTCAGAAAAAAGAATTTAATTTTGCTCGCAGGACACGCGCGTCGAGGCAGGAGCGTCGAGGCAGGAGCGTCGCGGCGGCCTAACGGGCATTAATCGCAGAAATGCTCCGAAAGACCGATCAGCACAGATCCTTGGAATGCAAAAAGGCTCTCGCCCCAAGGCCGACGGATGCGGGATAGAGAAATACCAGCTAGAAGACAAGGCCTCCTCCATCCCCACCCACACGTCATCACTCGCAGGCGTCAGCACCGCCGCCAGCGCGTCTCGCAGCGTCTTACGACGAGCGCGACGCGACGTCGTCAAGACGAACGGGGTCCGCCGCTTTGCGGTGACTCTGCGGGTCGGAGATCCACCAACGATGACGTCATGCGCGGGCCTTGAGCTCGTCTTGGATAGACTGCTTACACCGGCAGGCAGATGGAGCGCACGGCGGCACGCAATGCAGCACACGCAAAAACAGGGTCTGCTACAATGGGCAATGCAAGCGTGGCGTTTTGCATTGCTTAATGTCACAACTCAGACTGCGTTTTTGGTCTAACCATACGTTTCGGCAGTGTCATTCGCTGAGCTGCCTCCGTAAGTTGCGGTGATTGGCTCTCCGAGTGTTGTGCGTGAAAGTAGACGCACAAACTTTTTTTTTTAGAGTGTGGAAGCCACCACCGCGCAACCACTTTAGGATGTAGTAGAGCTTTAGTAGATCGTTCCGACGACTCCGATCACGACACCCGATACGCTACCGCAGCCTTTGTGTATGCCTCGTATCGTTATCGGGCATCCTTATCGGGGTATAGGAAGTATCGGAACCATCTATTCAAACTCTCTATTTACTTGCGGATGCGTGTGTCTTCAACAAATACGGGACGCCACTTCCAACAAACGGGGAATATCCAACTTCACGCACGTAAGTAAATGCATGCGCACGCGCGCTCGCAGACACACACACACACACAACGAGTGCTCGATGAAAAGCTGCGTGCATGCACGGAGTCTGTGCCATTTTCGCGTGTGTCCAAGATAAGAGAGAAAAGAGGTGCGAGACCGCGCCAAGCACAGCCTCGAGAGGCTATCGTAAAGTGCAGTCGTGTGGGCGAGATAAGGCGGAGAGGAGCTTTTGAAACAACACCGCCCCAGTCGTCGTAAAGGGCTGTCGCAACGCTCCTATCTGACCGAGTCGAGCCGACCAGGAAACGCGGCCCGTCGCGAATGTCGTCGCCGTATAAGTACGCGGCTGAGCGGACCCTGCCAAGAAGCGTACTCTTACGATCCACGATCGAGTGAAAATGCCCAGACTTTTTTTCTCTCCTTCCCTTCTGTCGAGTCGCACTGTTCGTATACTTCGTACAACAGGCACGTAGCCAGGATTTTGTTTCGCAAGGGGAGGAGGGGGGGGGGGGGGGCCATGACAAAAAGCTGTATGAGGGGGAGGGGGAGAGGAGGTCCAAGCAAAATTGAAGATTTGGGGGGGGGGGGGGGGGGGGGGGGGGGGCCTGGGCCCCATGGGCCCTCTCCCTGGCTACGTGCCTGTCGTACAAGACAGGCATGAGGACATCTGCGGACACATCTCAGGCGCTTCATATATGCAGACAGTTTTCGTACGATCAATGCGACTATCACGTACAAAGCCTCAGAGAGCGTCGGAAGACTGCCTCTTGTAGGACGTATTAGCAGTCTGACCACGGCCTTAAAGGGGCACTGACAACCCAAAGGTCGTATTTTTTTTTTATTGTCTAAAACGATGCAAGTTGTAGTCACAGACACGCAAAAAAAACCGCATCGCGAAAAAAAATTTCCCCGCGCGCGCGTGCGCCTTTTTATTTTTGCCGTTTAAATTTCCCGCGCTCACCTCCTCGCTTCTTTTGATCGGTGACGTCAAAAATCAGGAATTTTAGAAGCTTTGTAGGTGACATTTCTATAACATTTAATAACGGCAATCGTAAAACATGCTTTTTAACGCAATTGCGAGCGCCCTACGGCCCCTCTTTCTGAAATACCAGAAATCAGAGTTCGGTGTGATGTTGCTTCCTAGATTTGTACCCTCCCTCGGAAAACTTGGCGGCGTCGTCGGCGAGCAACACGGCGAGTGGGGAAAGAAACCGGTTCTTTCTAGGGGTGTCGCGAACTTTTATCGAACCAGATTTTTAGGTCGAACTTTCTGGGTTCGACTGGGTCGAACCGGTTCGACGAACCTTCGAACTTTTCCCCAGATTCGACCGGTTCGACTTTGTGGACAGTGTGGCCAGGCTTTAATACAAGCATGTCTACGTTTGGAGAAATTTTTTTTATGCAAAGGATTATTTTATTTTATAAACAGTTGCAATTAAAAGAAACCAATTCTAATCACTGAAGAAGTTAATAACTTAATTTTTTGTACTGTATTAACTGAAATAACCAATCAGCGCTGCCCTTAATTCATCCCTTAGGCATCATTATCCAATCCGAAGCCAACTGGCCAGCCTGTCGCGCATGCGCACACGAGTCGAACCTCAATACAAGGTTCGTCGAATTTTCCACTAAAAGTTCGAAAAAGTCGAACCTGGTCGAACTCGAACCACGGGCGGTTCGCGACACCCCTAGTTCTTTCCCGCGCCGGCGTGATATCACCTCCATCTCGCTTGGGGTTGCCGTGGCAACGGCGGAGGTCTAAAAAAAAGTCGAGTCTCAGGAGACCGCAAAATTTGACTCGCTGTACTGGCGCGGATCGCGCGGGAACTTCAAATTCGGCATTTGGAAATTGTTTTTTTAATTCACAAATACTGAATTTTCAAGTTTCGAATTTTGAGGGTAATGTCCCGGCATCGTTTTCAGTCGTTTCGGATAATAAAAAAAAAATGATTTTGACGTGTCAGTGCCCCTTTAATGGTCATGCGGTACCATTAAAGGGGTACTCCGGCGATTTTTGAGCTACCTCAACTAACTATATTTTCTGACTCCCCGGCCTTTACCCTTTCCGGAATGCTATTTAGTATCGCGAAATTCATAATAGTTATGGCGAAATCGGCAAATGAAAATGATGCAAAAACCAACATTCAAATTTACCCGCACTTTTCAGTGCCGTGACGTCAGTGGAAGTGCAGGCTTGCCAGTCGAGCGAGCAGTGTAAAAAATAGAATATGCCAATCATTCGTTCGGTTCTGGAGCGCGGATCCTGGAGCGAGCTTCCAAAGCATTCATTTGACACCATGAAACTGCTTCAAATCAGTTGGGAACAAATTCTACAGTCCAAAGAGTGAACCCCTGCACTTCCACTGACGTCACTCTTTCGTTGTTGCCAGTAGACTTTCAGTTTGAAAAACACGGTGAGGACCAAAATTGTAAATTCAATAACTTCGTGAAAAAAAATTATTTTAACCTAATATTTGGGATACTATTTTAGCGATGTTGTCTGGTGAGTTTAGCAAAATTTCAAGCAAATCGGGGACCATGAAGAAATCGGCGGAGTACCCCTTTAAGACTGACCGTGCATCGGTGGAGTACACGTGTGTTCGCGTGTAGGCCTTATTCCCCTCTGTTTACTTGATTTTTTTTTTGTCGCCGCCATTGTGTCGGTGAATAGGACACCGATCCAATGCAAACGCTCAACCCCTCCCGCCCCCCCCCCCACACACACACACACACACACAAAAAAAAAAAAAATTTAAAAACATTGCACAGCTTTCAAGCGAGCAGCCATAGTGAAGACCTACTAACAGGTGTGCTAACGGCAGCTAAGCCAAACTGGCTGCATCAGCGTCCGTCAACCGACAGCGGTGAGGAAGAGACTCGGAGACGCACGGCTGTTACGGGCTTTTGTGTTTTATTCGCGCTTTTTTTTTTTTTTTTTCCTTTAAGCGGGACGGTACGCTTCGGCGGCTGTCGAGTGAGCCGTATAATGGTACGTTCATGGTACGTTTACACCTGAGAAGAAATCCGCTGCCGCGGGAGCGGATCCGCTCCCGGCGGCGGCGGCGAGCGGGTTGCGTTTACATCTATTTCCTTCGAGCAGTGGCGGCGGCGCCAGCGGTTCCCGTAACATCTCGTCAAATATGACGAGAAGGCGCGAGAGTTCCCGCCTCGGCTCTCTCTCCCGGAACTACGCCTACTTATGACGTAGGCAGCGTCGCGCTGCGCAAGAATGTCACTTCCGGTCAGCGAAACGCCTCGTTCGGCGGCAGAAATAGGTCCTGGACCTAAACGGCTCGCCGCCGCGTTTTCCGCCCAGCGTTTCGCCCCAGCGGCAAAAGCTGAGCGGATTCGCTGGCGGATCCGCAAGTGTAAACGTACCATTACACCTGAGAAGAAATCCGCTGCCGCGGGAGCGGATCCGCTACCGGCGACGGCGGCGACGAGCGGGTTGCGTTAGAGTCACTAAATAAAGCTACGCTTTCAGAGTACCGCATTCCTTTTCTTTGGCATTTTGCCGACAATACAGTCGCTCTATTCAACAATATTCTGGTTCGCTGCGGCATCATTGGACAGCGGCAGTCACGTGAGTCGCTATCATCATCATCGCGTTTTTCAGCGCCACCATCTTGGGTCCAGCGATCCTCCGCCTGCTGCTGTTTGCTGTTTACTGCGCGCGCACGCTGAAGTCCGTCGCTCAGCACGCGCGTTTTTCGTGTTACGTCGAGATACGAACAACACGACTTTGATTCGCTGCCACAGATGCGGCCGCGGCAGCTGGCGCAGGCGACGGCTACAGCTCGGCTTGGCTCAGCTACAGTCACTCCTCCATTTGCGCGCGGACCCAAGATGGCGGCGCCTGACGCGCTTCAGATGCGTAGTTTGGGAGTTTCGGTACTCTGAAAGCGTAGCTTTATTTAGTGACTCTAGGTTGCGTTTACATCTATTTCCTTCGAGCGGCGGCGGCGGCGCCCGCTGCGGCATCTGTTCTCGTAACATCCCGTCAAATATGACGAGAAGGCGCGAGAGTTCCCACCTCGACTGTCTCTCCCGGACGTTGCTGCTCCCAGAAGAACGCGTACTCATGACGTAAGCAGCGTCGCGCTGCGCAAGAATGTCACTTCCGGTCAGCGAAACGCCTCGTTCGGCGGCAAACCGGAGCGCCCCTAGTGGACGCCACCACCGCCGCGCTTGCGCGATGCAGTGTGGGCAAGAAGCTCGCCGTCGCCCATAAACCATTGAAATGCGATGTTGTCGGCGTCGGTGTGGGTCCCCCTGCCCTTTTTCGCGTTCGAATTGTTGATTCTACGTCTTCCTGACGATGTCCGACTACTTGAGCGGCCTCAGCGAAATTACCGAGGCTCGTTACACCGCAAAACTTCGCGTGAATAACGTGGCATGCGGCGATTCATTCCGCGTGGACGCCGCAGAATGTACGCCAAAGCCTGATTCGCATGATGAGATTTCGCTCGCAATTTTCAGTCGCGACGTTGCTCGGGCTGCAAAAGCGTGAACCGTAGCTGAGATGGTGGACGTCGATACTGAAAATCGCAAGCAGAATCGGACCAAGTGAATGAGGCATAACAAGTCGGTGACAGCCACTGGTAACAATGATCAACATCTCCTTGTATCTACTGTTTACATCGAGCCTGCTTACCAACCTTCATACTTAAGTCTTTTGAGGCCTGCACTTACTTTTTGTCGCAAGTACCGGGCCAACATTTGGTCTACGGGCCG
Source organism: Ixodes persulcatus (assembly GCA_013358835.2). Lineage (NCBI taxonomy): Eukaryota > Metazoa > Arthropoda > Arachnida > Ixodida > Ixodidae > Ixodes > Ixodes persulcatus. The sequence continues at coordinate 185,581 of JABSTQ010009385.1, read as the reverse complement.
GCGTTGTCTAAGAGAGCAGACGACAAGCAGAAACGTTTGAAAGAGCAGACGACAGTTCGAACGATCAGGCGGCCGTTTGAACTTGAAGACGCACTGAACGTAGTCCGCAGGTGGTCCGCACAACTTGACGGTTTTCTGGCGTTCATGTTGGAACAAAACAAATAAATCTGATGACCAGAAGTATCTGTGAATTCAACCCAAAGTGCTTCCCGCCCAAGCAATCGTTGTCCGACTGCGTCTGCTTTTCCCTTTTCACCGCACATATCCAGATTGTCGGACGAACCGAGCACGTGAAAACTGACCCTCGTGACGCCACTGCTTCAAACGCATGTCTTTTGAGACCTGCACTTACTTCTTATCGCAAGTACCGGGCCAACGTTTGGTCTACGGGCCGGTGTCGTATAAAAGAGGAGACGACAAGCAGAAACGTTTGAAAGAGCAGACGACAGTTGAAGACGCGCTGAACGTAGTCCGCAGGTGGTCCGTACTACTTGACGGTTTTCCGGCGTTCATGTTGGAACAAAACAAATAAATACGATGACCCCAAGTATCCGTGCATTTAACCCTAAGTGCTTCCCGCCCAAGCAATTCTGGTCCGACGGCGTCTGATTTTCCATTTTGACGGCACATATCTACGTTTTTGGACGAACCAAGCACATGAAAACTGTCCTTAAACCCTTCTCGACTCTTTTGGCACAACCCCAGTCGCGGCTTTTGACGAGAAGGCAGGGGGGCTATGTTCGACAAATGTTTCGTTTCTCCTAAAAAGAAACGGAAGTGACGGAACTGACGATATCGCGTCTGAGTGGCTAGAGGCTCAAATGACAAAAGAGGGAACTCTCGTCATTTGAACCTCTACCCAATCAGACGCGATATCGGCAGTTCCGTCACATCCGTTTCTTTTTAGGAGAAATGAAACATTTGTCGAACATAGCCCCCCAGGTGTTTGTCTGGTTCCTTTCTAAAGAACGCAAGAATACACGTATCACATGGGGACTTCCGCCCCAGACCGGAAGTGCGCCCGACGCGCCACCACCGCGCCGTGACGTAAGAGGTAAGTTCGTGTATAACGCTGAGCCCGTCATGGTTCATGTAGTCTGCTAGGCAAACATTTTCCAACTACTTCCGCTCCACTCTGCCACAGCCCCTGCTATGGTGTACTAGAACTGGGCAGTGTGTCGTCCGCGCCGAGAAGCAACGGAGGGAGGAGGTCGGCGCAGCGATGACGGCGCGCAAGGACGGCAGGGGGCGCTGCGGGTAACAGGCGTGCTCCTTCCCGCTCGGATTGCCGTGTTGTCGTACTGCTTGGGATCGCGTGGTTCGCGTCGTCGCTTTGTTTTGCTACAGTGTTTTTTTGTTTAGTGGTTGAGTGAAATGGATTGCGATCGGTACCGTTCAGTGGCATGTAGACAACGCGTGTAATGATGGAAAAATGGCGGGACAAGAGAGACGGGACGTGTTTTATGCCAGAGCAGTGATTTCCCTACACCCCCCTACGGGGGCGTACTCCCCCCCCCCCCCCCCCCCCCCCCTAACCTCAAATCCTGGGGTCCGTGCCGGGTTGCAGCAGTGGCTACCGGTCCTGAAAAGGAGCCCGTTCCCTTTTTCGTGCCCCTCTCGAGTTCGATCGGCGTGAGTCGTGGTCCCGCAACATTAAAAGGAGTGACAGGGAGACTCTGCTTCATGTAATGCAGGCAGTCATGACAGTCGTCCTCTACATTTTTTTTTCCGGACTTTCCGCACTCTGTAAAGTAACTGCTAAATCGGTTTTGTAGACACTGGCTTCGACACACCGAAGGGTCCTGTGCACGCTGACTGCATTAGAAAGGCTTGGAGAAGTGACCGTGAAAATGTGACGTTGAAGGTTATGGGCCTCACATCAGCAAAGTATTTTTTTTTCCCCGAACGGCTTTGAAAAGATGAGGGTTGGCCCAGCACTCCGTCTCTTCAATGAGGAGGTGCTGAGAGGCCTCTTTTTTTACCGCAAGAAAATTGAAAGGTCTTGTGGCCCAGCGCAAGATACTGAGTCCTTTATCCTGAAGATGTCGAAGCTCATCAAGATCTTGGCCTCGTGTTGGAAAATGTAGAGGTACAAAACACCATAGGCGCCGACTACGGGAGAGCTCGGGAGCCCCCCTCTCCCGAGCTCTTGGGAAAAGCAAGTACCATCGCCTCTGGAATTTTTGGATGCACCTCATTAATCTCATATGTGCACTGGCGCCCGGTGTATAATTAAAAATTTATCTGTGCGCCCTGGTTCCCACACATATCGATAGCTGGTGCTCAGTGGATAAATAGGAATTTATCCACTCTGGTTACTACCAGGGCTGGTGAGTGGACACATTTTTCTAACTATTCCCACAGTCCTGTTCGAAGACCCTACGTAGTAACTGCAAATACGATAAAGGCTAGTGCTGGAAATTCCTTCGAAAGCCCGTAAAAGTAGTTGCGAAAGACGACAGTGGCACCTCTATAGCGTACCATGCATGCAGCCTACAGAAGTAGACGATATAATCTGTTTTGTAAGCCCCATTTTGTTTTCCCAAACGAAGAGCTTCAACCACGGAATTCATTGATCACAACTACATTGACAGCGAAATTATAGGGTCACAAAAGCAGACATTTGTTTAGATATCATGCCATCAGCATGCTTATCCTACGTTATCCAGGGGATTCCACACGTTTGGGACGTCCCTTTCAAGAGACTTCCCGAACGTTTCCCATGGGGAAGGATGGATTTTCCGCCTATTCAGAACGCAGCACTGTTAGCGCGAACAAGCGATCGCCGGTTTTTCTATGATAAACCAAAGGATCTCAGCAAAGTTCTGATTGCTGGGGAAAAAGCTCATTCGGGTCTATAGTGCAGGTGATAAAATTTCGTCCTCGCTAATACTCTTTCGAAGTAAATGAGGAAAAAGCGCCAATGTCGTGTTCGCGCTAGCAGTGTCGCGATGTGTACTGTGGCGTCCTGCCCGAAGATGCACGTCTCGGGCAAAGCATTTGGCAACGAATTAGTGCGATAAATAATATGTGAAACAGCAGAAATAAAGGGTACCGTAAAGAGTTAGCCAAACAATACGAAACAATCGAACCCGTGCGGAACGCCAAGCCAGCCAAGCGCTACCGCTGCCTGCGCTCCGCACTCCGGTAGCACGCCTACTACACGTTGCGCCCTCTCGCGGCCACCGATCCGGTCATCGCTGAAAGAGCCCCCCCTCCGCCCGCGCTCGCTACACTGCCCAGTATTCTAGTACACCATACCCCTGCTAGGAAACGAGCAAAGGCGGAGCGTGGGTGCGTATAGTATCAGAATTTACGAAGAGCTGGATGTACAGTCGGGAGCAAAAGTTTGCGGGGCACGGGAGCGCCAGCGAAAAGGACTGGCTGCGCCTTCTCACGGCGCGTTGCCGCTCTCAAGACTCACGCTTTGCGCATGCGCTTCCTTTCTTGTTCGCCAGTCATGCTTTTTTCTCTCGCTTCCGTTCGACACCCACGAGATAACAGGGACGGGCGCGAGGTGACGCCAAATGTTATCTGTAGCATACGCGAGCTCCGTCACCCATCACGGTGGCTGAGGCAGACGCGCGGCATGACGGTTGACAAAGTGGCACCTTGCGCCGGTACCGGTTATCTCGTACACGTCGGGGAAAGCGAGCAAAAAAGACATGACTTGGAGCACGAAAGGAAGCACATTCTCGAAGCGTGAATCTTGAGAGCGACCGCGCACCGTCAGAAGGCGTAACCAGTCATTTCGGCTGACGCTCCCGCGCCCCGCAAAGTTTTGCCGCCGACTGTACTAGAGAAAAGAGAGTCTCTTATGGTGGTGGCTTCCTGTCACTTATGACTAATGTTTTCACACGTTGTGTGGCACGGAAATGTCGTGTTAGTACGTCTCCAAACTCTTCTTTTGTTCCTATTATTATCACTGTGTGTACGCCGAGCGACACAGTTAGCGCGGACACGACATCGGCGCTTTTTCGCATTCTACTCGAAAGGTCGTTGGCGGCCACCCAATTTGACCGCTTACGTTGCTGACTGAAATGAAAACTTCCTCACCACGCCAGTCTAGTTTCGATGACAGCCTTTCAATTCAAAAAGAAAAACGGAAGAAAAAAAGAACGGGGATCACTTGTTCGCGCTATGTACTTCTCGAGAGCACGTGTTTGATGAAATGCACGGGCTAGCTCCATTTCAGCTTACGATGGCCTGCAGAGGAGGCTACCAGCAAATCCAAAGCCAACCGCGGGTGTCATGTAACCTACGGGAGAGGTGAAGCCACGTGATATGTTCATCTCACTGAATTAGAGATCCTGTATAGGGTTGCATGTTCAGCCCTCTTGAACCATCTTTAGTTATGCGGAAAACCCACTCCTCACGCGTGAAGGAGCCTCGCTCCGGCGATTGCGGCCGGTCACGTGACTGAATTCGGCGAATAGCGGCGCCGTGGGCGCCGCCGCGCATGGAAAACAGGAAAGGAGGAGAAGGAGGCAAAAGCGGGGGAACATACGCCGGGGCGTGTGCAACGTCGGCGAAACGACTTTGCTGCACGGCGCAGGATTCTTTGCTCCTCACGTGATCGGATCTCGGCGAATAGCGGCGCGGCGGCACGTGGAAAACAGACGCGCAACTCTGGCTCCCTGTACAGGAACTGTACACTGAATCAGAGCTCAGCACCGAGTAGAATTTGCACGCCATCCGGTAGCTGCTGCGTGAACTACTCGGGTCCGCCATTGTTAGGGCACGTACTCTGAATATCTGGTTGACACGAGGGCTGTGTCAGGGTTCGGCGTCGATTCGGCTCAGCTCGCACCGAAAACAAGCGTCAGCGTTCGACAAGGACTCGGATCCAATCGGACGCTTCGAGCCCCAGGAAATGCCGGTGGGGTTTTGAAAAAGATCTATTGCCTGGGATGATTCGTATCGCGTCAGTTGCGATCCATCGGTGAAACATGTGCGTTCCGGGATCATCTCCCGACCCAAACGGCGCGTTTTCAGCAGCCCAAACAAGTCGCCCTAAAAGGGGTTCATCAAACGTGAACTCCGAAGCGGAAGCGAACGGGCCACCGGTCGTAACCGCACGAGGGGATCGTCAAAAGCGCACGTGGCGAGAGGCGCGCGGGAGAAACGCGAGCCAGGAATAGCCCGCGTCGCTGCCGGGAAAACAGAAACGGCAGGGTTGGAGAAACAGCGTCCGCCACCCACGCTCGTAGTCGTAACCGAACCGCCACAACAACCGGAGGTTTCCGCGACCCAAACCCCGCTCATCCGCGTAAGCTTCGTTACATGTTCTCACCGTCACGGTACTATTCGCTCTACAGTGCGTGCAGTTGACGAAAAAGACGGGGGGCACTATATGAGCGGAAATTTTATAACAATAGAAAATAACTTCATTTTCTCTCTCTCTCTCTCTCTTTCTTAACACGGGCACGAAGACTCTTCAAGCTCGTCCATTACGAAGTAAAAGCCACACAATAATATTAATAATAATAATAACAATAATAATAAGAAGAAGAAAACTCGGATAGGCGAAAGGCCTCCGTTTCGCTCCCTCCCCCTTTTTTGTTTTTTTTTTTTCCGCGGGTTGGCGTTGCATCCTTCGGAATTCTTAACAGTTCCGCCCAGAAACCAGGAATGTCAGTGATAATTTCTTAGACTATTATAATACCGCCGTACGATTTAAAATGATTGGATAGAGATGACGCTCGACCGAAAGTCCCGAACGCAATCGAGAACGGAGAAACGTTGATTTAATCGATCCTCCGAAAACGATACGCCGGCCGGGCGTTATTAGAGAGTTTTCGTAGATGGTTGGTTGGTTGGTCCGCAACGCTCGCAACGCTCTCCGCAACCCGCTACGATACCCGGAACTCTACAGCCAAGGCCATCGGCGCGCAGGCGCAGTAGCGGCTTCTTGGTTGCGGAGGGCTTAGCGGAGGGGGGAACGCGGTCTACGAAAGCTCCCTATTGTGTTCGGCGCTCCCGAATACACGTGTTGTCAAGGGAAGCATGGAAGAAAGGACGGCGTGCTTCGTAAGTTCGATAGCTTCTCGCTGTGTTCCCTCCAAAGCACCGCACATCTCCCTGGCGATCCAGGCGTGTATTGTTGACATACACTCTCAACACTTGACGCAATCGTGTGACGAAATTACTAGAATAACGTTCGTTTCCTGAGAATGATTGCAGTATAGCGCATAAGCAAGTAAATGACCATTCTTGGAGAAGCGGCGGTATTCGTAGCGCTGTAAAACGAGACAAAGTATAAAGAGAAACAATCGATTAACCACACATTCGATTATGCAGAAATCGCCGACTACACTTTCGATCAAATAATCAGTCAAAGTGGACCTACGCGAAAAGGAGGAGGGAGCGGGAGGGTCATGGGCGTCGTATCTTTCTGCAATACTCAACGCCAAGAAAGTGGATCAACGAGCTTAGCTTCAAATTTGTCCGAAAGTTACAAACTGTGCATACTATCCTACTGGAGAATATTCTTTCATATTCTTGGAATGGAGAGCGTGCTGGTAAGGATAATATAAATAATGGGAAATATTGGAAAATCGTCTTGTCTGCCCCTTCCCATTATTTATATTTCCTTTCATATTGCCACTCTGTTCCGTCTTCCAAGTTGCTACCGCCTCCATTGAAAGGTCGGCAAAAAAAGCCGCATTCTTTTTTCTTTCGAGTTCACCTTTTACATTTGATTTTTATAAATAGAAATACGTTAGACAATTAACACACACACACCTCCTCCTTGACGTCAGTTAAGATGTGTGACCTTCCCTGTCTGTGCTCTCTTACATTCCTGCCAAATGCCAACGAGCAAAAAAAAAATGAAATAGAATTGTTTTGTTGAATTGCACCGTTTCTGTATCGCTATGGCTTAAGAAATGCCAGAAATTTTCTTTCCGGAATGTTTAATGTTTTGTTCATAATTTAGATATTACGAAGGCAGACTTGAGTTACGTTCAAAATGCATGGGCATCATTATCTTTTAAAGGGATGCAGAACCGAAATCTGGATTCCACGAAACACGCTGCAAAAGCGTGCAACGGGATGCTACAAACACCAAAACATTACTCATACAGCGATATCTCGAACGGATGACCGTATTTTTCGAGAAAAGGAGGCGCATCTGACAGAAATGTTCTCATGTCATGCTTCTCCGAGAAGGAGAGGGAACGGCCTCGCGTCTTCTCCGCCTCGCCGCCTTGAGGGAGAGAAGCGAAGAGAGGAGGAAACTAGGTATCTTGACGTCACGCGCCTCGTCGGCCTGGTTCAATCTCGACCCCTTTTTCCAAAAATACGGCCGTCCATTCGAGAGATCGCCTTACGAGTAGTGTTGTAGAAATTTTAGCGTCCCGCCTACATCTCCTGCTTTGTTTTTTCTGAAATCCAAATTTCGGTTCACCATACCTTTAAAGCACGCCACGGTGATTTCGGAGGCAGGACCGCTTCGAAAGCCGCGTGCACGGCGTCTTTCGTACCTCCATTACGGCTATCAAAGCCGTATAATCCGGTTATATTTCATCGATATCAGACTCGATATTCTCAGATGCTACCTTAAACACACACACACACACACAGAGAGACAGAGAGAGAGAGAGAGAGAGAGCATTAAACGGGTCCCTCGTCCAACTTAGGAAACGACGAAACGACTTCGCTGGATATTCGAAATTAATGTTGTTGCAGCACACGCGAACGTGCCGAAATCAAGAACGATTCAACAAAAGAAGAGATAGAACGAACGGGATGCATAAAATCCGACGCACGACACACAACAATTCAGAGTGGGAAAGAAAAATAAAAAAAAACACCGGAGGCTGGCCATAAAACGTTTCGGCGCCTGTTACCACCTGCCGCGTTTACTGCGGCTGTTATTAGGCCCGGACGTTTTCTTTTATTTCTGTAGCGTGCTCGTTGGCTGGTTCCATTTTTTACGGCCACTTACTCGGGCGTCTCTCGACGACCGCCATCATTAGCAAACGGGGAGGACTTTCCTCCGCACGCATCGGCGGCGGGGACGAGGAGGAGGATCCAGAAAGACCGTCCCGCGGGTGAGGGAGAGATGGAGGAGAAGAAAGCCGTTGGAGCAAAGGTTGAAGTGGAGCGAGACCCTCCGAGCCCCAAACAAGGGCGGGCAAAATTAAGCGTCACTCAGCTCGGTCTTGGTCGTAAACTCGAATGGAAACCGGTCAGCCGAGCAAAACGGCCGGATGCCTTCGTCAGGCGCCGGGGCGCGCTGGCGCGTGACGACGCTCAACGCTCGTGTCGGCCAGAATTCGCACACGACGACGCCACTCAAGACGCGGGAAATGCGCACGCTTATGTCCTCCTCCAACGCGTAACGTTATCCGACCGCTTTTCTTTCATCCTGGGAAGGCCGCGAGCCCAAGCCCGTCCATGTAAACGAGACGTTTCCAAGTCACGCCTGTAGGCCATGTCGCGAACCCGTCGAGGTTCGAGTTGACACCAGGTTCGACTCCTTCGGACTTTAAAAAGGTTCGACTGAAGTTCGACCATTATGCGCGGAAGTCGAGAAAGGTCACCGCCACCTGGCAAAAATGGATAACGAACTAAATCATTAAAAGATTGCTTTCACATTACGTAAACAAAAGTAATGTATAAAAAAAATGAAAGACGTTCACAACTTCCTGTAAGGCCGAATTAGAGCGCAGCTCTCGAGGAGGAGGGACGGTGTACTGAGGGGAGGAGATGCCCCTCCTCCCTCCCCTCCGTCGCGTGATCTTTGTGACGTCACGAGACCCTCGTGATGCCACGTGACCCTTGTGATGTCACGAGGGGCACGTGACGTCACGGTTACGCCGACGCCGCTCAAGCCGGAAACGGGCGCCAAAGAGCTGCGCTCTAAAAATAAAAAAAGTGAATTATCGTATGAATTATACTCCATATTTCTTTACTAATTTAAAATGTTTGCGTAGAAGTCGGGCAACACTGCCTAGAAGTCGAACTTCGTCGAATTTCGCCAAAAGTTCTAAGGTACGGCCGAACGAACCAGCCGTATCTCAGGTTAGACTTAACTTCGCGACATATACCTCCCGGCGGTTCGCTCCACGCCACTCAGCGGAAATACGCGAAGAACGACTCTCACGCAGTGCGATTGCAGTCATGTCGAAAGATCGTGCGTCATTTTGCTGCCAGCGTTCACGACACAGCGCATCCAAAGCGACAGGCTGGGGCCAGTGGACAGACCTTTTGGCCGGAACGCGACAACCTTCTGCGTCGGGACGAGGTACAGCAACAAGTTATCGCCAAATCGTACTACTAACGATACGCTTCGACACATCGCGAGGCTTTTTCGAATATTTTACGATACGCTTCGACACATCGCGAGGCTTTTTCGAATATTTTAAGTGTGCCAGACTCTGTTAGTTGAAACATGGCGGCAAATATGCCATTATATTTCAGCATTATACGCGAATAGCACTTTACCCGAAAAGTCCTGAACTAGACTGAAGGTTTTGCCATATGATATTGTTTAAGCGAAACTCCGGACCACCTGCGAAAAATCGTCCCTTACAACAATGTCATAATTATTTGAAGGGCATTGGTGAAAGAATGATGCGTAAACAAAACATAAGGATATATATATAGGCAGGCCGGAATTGGGCCAGGGCTAGCCGTTAGGTGGTGCCGGTGGCTCAGATCTCCCAGAGCCGTTTATAGACCTCGTCAGCAGTCAAAAGTGATCGTAACGCAGTCACTCACACTCCAGTCCAAGCATGACAACCAGCCTTCACAGTGTATCACTAAAGACTGCTTCAAACTTAAGTCACCGGATCCTTAGCGTCATTGCCTTTCCTGCCTACTAGCCGGACACGAACAACTTGACCAAAACTAGCAAGATGAATGGCTGATCGGTGTCAGTTGCCATTGCAATCACCCATTTCGGTTTATTCGAACCTTCGAAACCGTCGCCCCAAGATGGCGCATCATCCTCGTACCGCAAGTGTTCCTCGGCGATATAAGCGTCTTTGGCAATGCGCATGCAAGCCACTTATGCTCCATGCTCATCTGCGCAGATCTCTCACGACGGTATTGTTCTCGCGTATTTCGAGAGGAAAATATTTTTCAATGACGTCAAGCAGCGACGCCGCGCGTGGTGGCGCGCGGTGCAAAGATGTGCGCGTGTTCTAGCGGCGCGTGGATTACAAAATCTAGGTTTTCGAGAAGTGTACTTGCAAAGCAACCTGTCAACGGGAATTTGGGTCGGCTCACCAAGAATGAAGAGGTGAATTAAAATGGCGACAATACTGGGATGTTGGCGCTACATTCCCACGATCCGCAAACAGGAGACCTTTTTTTTTTTTTTTTCGCGTTGTCTCGCGTTACGTATGAACCACCGGAACACCAGCGCCTCGGATGTCGCGTGCAAGCCCACTCCTTGACCAGGTTGCCACGCTTCGTACGAAGCACGGGTGTCTCGGTGAGTCTCGATGAAAGCCGACGCAAGTTTTCGTAACATAATACAACGTAAGGAAACGGTGCTGCGTGAAATCTCGGAGTAAAAATAAAAACGGTCCTCCGACGGAAGCGACGCCTGCTGCTTGCTCGCTCGCCAAATGGCAAGCGAGCACGCGCCATTTGGCGAAACTCGCACCCCCCGCCCGGAGGACCGAGTTTCGAGCACGCCGAGTCGTGATTTGGCGAACACTAGAATCGTGCACACGCGAACGCGCCCGCGCGTGATGCCTCCAACTCTCGATCTCGCGATTCCATCGACCGTTGCCGACGAAGACTCGAGTTGGTCGAATGACCGGCGAGCCCGAAAGCGTTGACTGTGCTCGTATGCCGGATATCTGGGAAGGAAGAGCATTCGAAAAGAGACTCCCGAACGGGAGGCAGCTACGCGCCCGAGCGAGCTATCTGCCCACGAGTGCTCCTCACTCTCATCTTATTCGAGAGTTTCGGTCCGCGTTTCGTTCGGCTCATGCTAATGCAAAGGACCAGAAGCAATCGCCCAGCTACACCGACACGACCTAGAATAATGAACGACCATTAACGATGAAGTCGAAATGATGGGCTTTGATTATTCTCTCTACACGGCTTCGTGTTACTGCCTTCATTGGAAAGAGGCGACCAACGTTACCGTCAACCCTCGCCTACTGTAGAACTTGGAGGGATAGGTCTAAATGCAATTTGCGCATCGCGAAACGCGGAGACTAGGCGTTGGGAGTTTATTTTTGCGGTAAACTCAAATAACAACTTTTTCTTTCTATTTAATAGCGGTGACGAGACACGTTGTGTAAACATAAATGCTAAAGATTTGTTTAGGTTTATGACCGTTGCAGCCTACAACCTCGCATCGTTTGCGGCTTACCCCTAGAAGCAACGTTTCTGTCTAAATTCCTGGGATTTTCGAGTGCCGCAACCTCCGAGTGCGTACAGCTCGGAAGAAAGGAGGCAGTTCACGGCACACCGAAACACCACCCCCAAGACGGCGTTTTGACAGCCCTGCTTAGCGCACCGGCAGCTGGCGCTGAAATCGGCAACAGACGACGAGCGCCCCGAGCCGGAAGCGAGAGTTTCATTATTTCACGAAAGCGCCTTCCCTTCTTTTCTTGCACCTCGGCCGGTTATTTTCGAGGCTCGTTAAGAGAGCACTCCCTCCCCGGCCATAAACAGCGGACAAAGAAGGCCCCAACAGACAACGCCAGGCAAGCGTAATGCATCACCGCAATCGCCGGGCAATTTGGACGTATACGACCGACTTCGCACGTATTTTTTTTTTCTTTTTTTTTTTTCCCCGAGAGTGCGCGTTTTTGTTTTTCTGCTTATTTCCCTCGTCCACTATTTATAAACAAACTGACCACGGACAGGTAATTTCGGCATAAAAACGATGTTTAGAAAGACCCAAATAGCGCGTGAAACGCTCTCCCCCCAAAGAAATAAGTAAACAGATAAGGTACGAAAAGAAAACTCGGATGGGAGCACGCAGCTTACCCGCCACCTTCTCAATCGCCCGAGAAAATGACAGACGCACGCACGCACACGCGTCATTACGTCGTCCTCAAAATCGTACACATCCGCGCCCCCGGCGGCTCGCTTTATCTTCCACGTCGACGTTTTGGCTTGTTTCTCGTCTGCTTCGTTTTTCTTTTTTTTTTATTTTTTTAAATCTACTTCGTTTTTGCCACCGTTCATACAACGATCGTAGGCTACAAACACACAACACACCAAAAATCTACCGTTAGCCCGCGCACAAAAAGAAAAAAAAAAAAAAAAGAAACTCGAAATTGCCGAGACATAAAAGCGAATAGAGAGGGAAGCAAAGTAGCGAAGCAGACGACATGTGTGCCGCCACCACCGCCGCCGCCATTATTCTCCCCCTTCTCCGCGCGCTGCCCCTCGAGCGTACATCCAGGCCGCTGGGAGGGCGACGCGCCCCGCCGTGCGAGCAGAGACGAACGCAAATTATTAACATTAGACGCACTTATTTCTGCCTTTCCCCTCCGCCGTATCAATAATAAGCACGTAGGAGGTAACCCGAAAAAGAAATAAAAACTACAGGGGGGAAGCGAGCGCGAGAGAAAAGGCTTTTCCCCCCTCCCTCCGCCGTATTTAGAAAGCGTGACCGCTGCCGCCCAAAACCGACACCAGGCACCGCCACTTTGCTGACGGCTTTTTATGGATGTTCTCATCACTCGTCTTTTTGCTCGCTCCTTTCTTTTTTTTTTATTACTACGTGATCTTTCCTACTTTCACGTCGTCCGTGCGTGCGTTCGAGCAAGTAGGTACAATGTGCGCCTCGTTCGCCAGCTTTACTTCTTGCATTTTTTTTTTTTTTTGCTCCCCGCTTCGTCGTCATTATTTTTCTGCTTGTCTTTTCCCTCGTCCGTCGCTTTGTACTGCCTCCATCGTAATTACAGCCCCGTAATTTAATGGGCGCTCTGTCATTATTTCCTAGTCCAAACGAGGAGGGGGGCAACGCACACAGAACAAGGCAGCCCGAGGGAGAGGCGAGGAGAACGGGCAATCAGGGGAGGGAGCCAGCCGTCGCTCGCTGCAGCGCTTAGGAAACGGCGCGATACAACTCTCTTTTTTTTTTTTTTTTCTTCCTTTCTTTAAAAGATTATTATCGGCCGACGAGTAGACGTTCCGCTTATTAATCAGGGCGGCTCCTTCGCGCTCGTTTATATTTTTTCTTTAAATCTTTTTGTGTTTGTTTACATTTTTCTGTGTAATTCGCGTTTTAATACAACTTTTTTTTTTTTTTTCCGCTGGTAGTCTTGTTTCGGATCGTATTTCTTTCTAACAACGTTCGGAAACGCCCGGTCACTTTCGCCGAGCACGGTGCAGACTGACAAGCGCCAGTCGCTGCTGTTTGTGCTGCCAGGCAAGCTCGTTGGCTTCCCTCGCCGCCCGCAAGCTTTCGCTTGCTCGGCAACGTCGTGTGAGCAAACCGATATCCGAGCAACCGATGTGTTTGCCGGTCTTTAGGGGGGGGGAGACGCGCACGAAGCGACGAAACTGGGCGGATTGCTACGCGGCATCTGTGTGTGTGTTTCAATCTCGCTGAGGGTGATAGGGCCAGGCGTTTGGCAGCCAGCATGCCCCATCGATAGGGTCCTCGACGGCGACTAAGTATACATTCATTTATCGCCTAGCGCGGAATGCGCTTTTGACAGCCGAGGTCTCGAGGGGCATGATTAGGCCGTCAGTGGCGCAATCGAGCGAAACTGCCGTCGAAGTTGGGCCGGAGTTTTCAGGCGATAAGGGAGCGAAACACGCCCCCTTTATTTCTTTATTTCTCCGTATCGCATTGCCTTTCTTGATGCTCCAACCGAACGTCAGCTGATGTTTCGAGCTGCGGCAGCGCGAGGGTTAGACGCGGTGATCGGGCAACCGAGAGGAATCGGAGAAATGAAACAAGACGACTGCGCTCCGAAATTACGAATGACAGGAATTTGAAAATAAAGTATGTTACTGCGGCGGACATCCCGAGGGCAGTGAAGAGGCAAAACACGTACACGATTCATTGTACGTTATCTTCCAGGCAGGCCTTACGTATGAAGCTGGAGACGCGTAATTCGGACTAGCTACAAACGCAGCTAATATGAAATGTTGGTGCACGTTGTAGAAGCATCAAAATGCTGGCGAGGTATGTACCGATTCACCGAAAGACACTTGAGACGCAGAAGCGGAGTAGTGAGAATTAGTTCAGGCCACACGGGGATATTTGGCCCGCATTCTACACGGCACCTAGCCACAGGAAGTCTTTCCAAAGCCAGACAGTGCAGGTCTCTCGGCCGGAATTTGGACTGGTCAACTGGAAACGGGTACGTCAGCAATTGAAAGCAGTAATGAAAGACAGGTAGATTCCTCGAAACCAGTCGCGGACTGCTGTTTTGAATTTCTACCGCTAGCCAAGTGTTCCGTCGAGTCTTACGAAAATATATTTCGATTCCGCGCAACATTTCACACACTCGTCGACCAGACGGCAGATACCGGACATGCCTACCCGGTGGCTAGGGACGAAAGTAAGCGAAAAGGGTCTATACGCTCTGATTTGCTGCGAAACGGAGTAGTATAGCGTACCGCCAAAGTGTGGAAGGCTCCGCGAGACGAGGCAGGGGCGATCGCCAACCGGCCATCTCGAGCCCGACGGCCGTTAGGGCAAGGACCCCCGGCCTGAGTCACTTTCCTTCCGAAGCGGGCGATCGCTTCCGAGGCCGGGGAAGAGAAATCGCTTTTCCGCCAGAAATGGGCGGAAGTTCCCTAACGGCGGAAGTCCGTCATCAGCGCATCCTCGGCGGACCACTTCCGCTCGGCGGTCCCGGTTCATTAGGGACCTCGCACGCGACCTCCCGGCTCCCTTCCCCTCTCGTTGCGCAGTAGCGGCCTGGCCATCGCTCCTTTTCTTTTTCTTTCTCGTCTCCGAACCCTAATGGCTGCTATCGCCCGGGTTTGTCTATCGGAAACCAAGCGGCAGATACAGAGCGGGCCGAGAGGCAAATGCCAACTTCCACTAAAAGGACACCTGCAGCATTTGGACCAAGTATCGACGAAAACTACATTTTAAACTAACAGAAGCCGGGTTAAGTAGTATCGATACCAAAGAGGCTGAGACGGGCGCACCGGTTGTGCCCGAAAAAGCGCACAAACGTCCACGTGGAGCACGGCCAAACAGAATGTCCAAGTTGCATCGCTTCCAGACTGACACGCCAGCTTTTTGTTCGCTGAACATTGTTTTCGCATCGAAGGTTCTTTGCCCTGACATTGAGATTGGTTCCCCGCTTGTGGCGCGTACAACACCGTGGCAAGACCATAGAGGCTAGTCATAGGTGAACTGGTCAAAGATGGCACCTGGTTCTAGGTGATCCCGTAGTAGGGCTTAGGAAACGTAGTCAACTACATGTGGTTTCAGTTCGCTGGTCACATTTCTTACTTATTTTTTTTTTTTTCATCTTGTTCGCTAAACAATCTACCATTCCACAGGGGAGCATTGTCATTCGCTGTGACCCCTGTTTTGCATTGTAAGCACTCTTCAGAGTTCCTTTTAGGGGGCAGACTTTTGTGAGGGGGATGCTAAGGCTCAAAAGAAGAAATGTTTTTGTTTAAGCGATTAAGGCCAGCGTGTTGAAATGCAGATACCTAAAATTGAAAAAAAAAAAAAAAAAAAAAACACGAAGGACGAGGACGAGACAATACCTTCATTTAGCAACGACGTCCGATTGTGGAAACGAAGATCCGCGCTGTGCCCGAGATCACCCTGATTAGGGGATCTTTAAAAGGGGGCGAAATGGGGGAGGGAAACCGGGAAAGGTAGAGCGGGTGAACAAGGGGGAAGGGCGGAGGATCCATGACTCTCCAATTTCTACAAGGAGTTGCACATTCTTTCCAGCTAGCGGCCTGACAAATTTCACTTCACGTCTTTATAGAGTTAAGGATGCCACTGAGACGTTCTTTATTGCATTAACACGACCATTTCACGTCCATAGCGGTACCGGTGTCCCAGCCTTTATCTTCGTGCCGGTGAAGTCAGGTGCGCGCCCGAAGCACTCTTTTGCGTGAACCTTCGTGTTTTAATTCTTTCAACTTTAAGAATGTTTTTTTTTTCTCTCTCTCTTTCTCCCTTTTGTTTACCGGTTCAAATCCGGGAAACCGAAGTGAGCACTTGGTAGAACGCTGTCTTGAAGTGTATATACAAATAGGAACAAATCTGTTAACTGCCAGAAAACACCGGCAGGCTGTACGATGGAGTTATTGGAAACCCAGCGCTGAGCAACTATGCTGCTGTACGAAGTTGTGGTTGATGTTTCTATAGTTTTCGTAATGTACAAATTTCCCGCTGCTTTGGGCACATTAGACGCCCAACGTTTCCCGAGGGGGTGCTGTCAAATGGGTATGGTATACTCGTCCGCCATGCAGTCCCCATTTGCTCGAACAGAAAGCCCCAAGTCCAATGCCACCTATTCGTTTTTCTACTTGTCATAATTCCTTACAAGTAGACAAAAGAATATGACCTATTATAAAT
Source organism: Ixodes persulcatus (assembly GCA_013358835.2). Classification (NCBI taxonomy): domain Eukaryota; kingdom Metazoa; phylum Arthropoda; class Arachnida; order Ixodida; family Ixodidae; genus Ixodes; species Ixodes persulcatus. The sequence continues at coordinate 169,086 of JABSTQ010009385.1, read as the reverse complement.
TACGCGATCGAAGCCTCGGAGGCGCATCGTGCGACAAACAAATTTTAACGAAATAGACAGAAGTCCAGTTCTCCGCCGTTACGAGTTCCCCGTGCACGAGATGTCCACTGTGACCAGTTCCTCTATGACACGACTGCCGCGTTCGAATGGGGCTGATGTCTCGACTCATTGAACACGGGTAATAGCCGAAGACCGATGCAGATCTCGTGCTCAGTATGTGCCCCGCGCTCGGTCCCGATAGATTACGTCCAGTACCGCGACGCCTAGAAGGTGTCGGTGCGTATCGCCATGGTGTGAAGCTGCTTCAAAGGACCACCTTTGAAGCCCGCCAGAGGGTTGCGCCATCGAGACTCGAGCGAAAGTGGGTATGTGCCTACGAACTCGGGAGTTTCTGTATAGTCTAGTGCAGTGGCCTGCAGTGTCGAACAACGTACAGCTGCGGACAAACGGTTTCCATAGCCAATGACACTGACAATGGCTCTACTAAAGTGGAAAGAGATACTTCCCCGAAAAGTAGTTATGTTTCACGACCAACTACGCATATCCGGTATGGGCGACGAAAAAATAATAAATCATTTCAACCTTCAAATAGCAGAAGAATAGAGAGGAGACAAAACGAGACCTTGTGACGGTTACGTTTATATCCTACAAGCATTCTATTGGCGTGGCGACGGCTAAAGAGCGTTTTCATCCATACTGGAAGTGACGGAAGTTCAAGATGGCGGCGCCCTTGTGAAAAGGTCTTATTGTAGGCACTATGAGGTTCGCCACAATCACCACAATACATAACAAAAACACTTCGCACGTGACAAAGCCAGAATTTTTTTTTTTTTTTCGATCGATGAGTGTTTTTTTAGGTAAGCGAAAACCACTTACGCCGAGGGTGCGTGACCTCAATCTGCGCGACTTCATTTTCCTATCGAAACATACAAAACAAACAAAGCGGGAACAAGTCCCCCTCCAAACACACACTTTCGTCAAAGACCTCGATCCCCCAAACGTGTCATGCCACCGCGTTTTCCGCCACTGTCCCAATTTCTCGACCGAACAAATCCCCGCTCACTTTCCCCGAAAGCAAATATCCAACCTTCGAACCCCGCGTTCAAAACAAGGGCTTCGTGCCACCAAAGGCCCGGCTAGTCTTTACAGACTGAGCAACCGACAGACGGGGCTGGGCTCCTCCCGTGGCTCCTCCTGAGCACTCCGTCGCTCAACACACTCGGAGAAAGAGAAACGCCCGCTCCAGTGCCTGCCTGCCTTCCCATTCCCCAGAGAGAGAAAGGGAACATGAGCACTTCAAAGACCCACCCAACCCTCTTCTACTAGCAGCGTGCGATTGCAGCGGCAGGAGGCTCCACTTGAATCCGGGGTTCGACGAGGACAAAGAGCGATCCCCCCGGGGACGCCAGCCTCGAGTGCCAGACTCGGGACGAGTTCAGAACCCCGCGAACCCGATATCGAGTGGGTCCGGCCACTCGGCTTGACGTGGAGAACCCTCGGTTGCCTCGAGTGGCTGACACGAGCAGGAGTGAGCTCGAGCACGGCTCTCACAGAGCGTCGGTATAGCGCGGGGGAAGGGAAGCCAGACGCCACCTTTGGGTTTTCGGCTCTGGAGAGCCCAGATTTAAGAGAGGGGGCAACTGAAACCAAGGAAAGCGCTAAAGGGACGAACCCTGACGCGCATTGAACGAGTCCCCGAAGGACGGGGGCGTACACGGCGAGACGGATGTACAGAGAGTCGGCGACAAAACACCCATTTGACCGTCGAGGCGCTGGAGAAGGCGGCGGGAAGGTCATGCACGTGCCTTGGCCGCGCCGAGAGTACCGTCGCGAACAGCGCGCGCGTTCCCACGCTCCCGAGCGGCGCATAGGAAGGTTCTGCCAAGTTTCTAGTCGCGAAAGGAAGAAAAAGAAGAAAGAGAGCGCGTTGAGATCGGGATCTTGGGGAATAAACCAGTCGAGGCAGCGGGGACGTGCACGCTGTTCAGACGAGCAATCGAGCCGAACATCGCTCGAATGAGAAACAGCGTTGACGCATCCGAAAAAGCTGCAATCACGTTCCTTTTTATCTTCCAACTACCACTTAAACAAAGAAACAAAAAAAAAAAGAAAAAGCAAGGCAGATTAAACAAAATCCAGTTCTAAGAACGAATCACGGGCATGGAGTAAACAGGCGAGTTGCCAAGCGCAGAAAAACAGGGAAAACATTCATTGGGAACTCCCGTTCCAAAATTGGAACAGGCTTTTGTTACGAGCCGACAGTTGTGCGTGTTCGTCCTCCTCCCCCGAGCGCCGGGCGCGCGGCGGAAAGGGAGTCTAAAGTTGCAGCGGCAATAAAGCGCCCGAGTTTAATAAACGAGAACGAGCAGCGAACAGCTTCTAATAAAGTAATGGCCCCCAGACTTTTTTTTTTTTTTTTTTGTCCCGAGGCGTGGCGGTCGTTTTTACTTTTACGAGCGATGCAATCGTAAAAAGAAGCCCGTCGAGTGCAGCAACAGCAGCAACAACAACAAACGAGACGCACGCGGTAAAGAATATAAAGAGGGTGACCATAAAAGGAAACGGCGCCCGCGTGCGTGCACGAGGACACTCGCTAACGTTCGCAGCAGCAACTTGACGACATCTTGAAAATGAGAAATACGGGGCCGTAAACGAAGATGGTGCCTATTCCTCGTAGTGCGTCGATCAAGGACAGCGGAAACGCGTACACGAAAGTACGAAGGAAAGGATTCCAAGGAGTAAAGGAGCCGACGCTTTGTGGCACGCAACACTTCGCGGGAAGCCTTTCCGGAAGCTATTCCGCGTGTAACGGAACGCCTGCTTAATAACAGTCGTCATTTTTATCTTTTCGTGTTAAACAGAAGCGGGCTGAGGAACTGATAAATATATAAGAAATATTATCACGAAAAAAAAATGAATCTGGAACTAAAAGTAAACGTTAAATCAGAGCGAACTTGTGCCTTCAACTAAGCAAAAGGGCGCCGTACATCCTGCGGCGGCGACGGAAGGATGAATGACCCTGGCAGGCCAGAAGCCAGGATTTTGTTTCGGGGGGGGGGGGGGGGGGGGGGGGGCATGACAAAATGCTGTATGTGGGGGGGGGGGGGAGGAGGGGGGAGAGAAGGACCCAGCAAAATGAAAAATTTCGGCAAGAGGGGGGGGGGCATGCCCCCCCCCCCTTCCCCGCTGGCTACGTGCCTGGACCCTGGTTAAGAGCATTCCTGTGCTCAGGAATGCTCTAAGCCAGAACACACGATAACAGAAAAGACTCTTTACAGAAGAAACAAGCAAAAAAAAAAAAATTAACGTTTCCGGCGGAGTTTGAACTCCGAACATTTGCGTGCCAAACTCGTGCGAAGCCGACTCCGCTACGCACGCGGATATATCGATGTATAATAATAATAATAATAATAATAATAATAATAATAATAATAATAATAAAATCTTTATTTCCCATTGCATGGAATGGTGTGGCTGAGAAAAAAGAGAGGGCTACGAGAGCGACAGGTAGTTATCTGTAGCTTTCATGCTGTTTAGCATATTTCTTAAACATGGTTGTCTGAGATAACCATGCCCAAGAAATTTGCTGTTCAAAAGTTACCACTTGGATATGGCGTAGAAATGGTCTTCGTTGTCGCCCGAGCGGGTCAAAAGAGCCGTCGAGGGACGCGCGTGGATTTCGGCATCTTCCGGCTAAGACAACTGGGGCTGTAATCTGCAAGCTTGGCGAAAAAGTCGGCGAGCGCCGTGATTGGCCGGTGCCAAAGTCAAACGCGGCGCCGGCCAATCGCGGCCGCTAGAATTTCCACCGACTTCTTCGCCAAGTGTCCAGATTAGAGGCAGTGAACAAGGCAAAAAGAATTCACGTTACCAAAAAAAAAAAAACGTGTTAGCCTACACTTCGTTTCACCTTATGTTGTACCGCAGAGAAGGCTAGAAGCGCGAGCTCATAGCGTTGGGAGCTGCTCTTAACGCACGAGAGCTTGTGCCTCCGAGATGTGCCCTAAAGACGCTTTCAGGCAGCTGTGCATGGGCGCCGCCATAACCGACCTTCAGTTTTTGTTTCCTCTTATTTCGTTCGCTTCACATCATCATTACCACAGCAGGACAGGTTATTGCCACTTTAGCTGCTACAGCATCCTTCTCCCCAGCATACGCCTTTGTGGAGGCTCGTCAACGCTAGGGTGCCTATGTGCGCTTTGCTTAGGGTGGTGGCATCTCGCCATTTTGTCCCACACGTTTATTTTTATTTTTTGTTCAGAAGCGCGTGAAAGAGCGTGTCCCTGCACGCGTTTGTGGCGCTGACAGTGCTATGGCGACATTTTGTTTTCGACGATTTGTTTGTATTTTCCTTGTGAGCGCGTGCTGTCGGCATCGGGTACTACAAAGGGTGGCATCACCCTAAACAGAAGGACATTGAGGCACCCTAGTCAACGCCCGCTTCAGTGGCTAGGAATCTCGGTAAAACAGGAGGTCGGCAATGGCGGCTCACACTAGCGCGTGTCGGGCGCGTGTTTAAAGCGTCTATGAGCAAGAAGCTCGCGCTTGTAGCCTTTCCTGCGGTACATCATAAGGTGAAACAGAGTATAGCCGTTTAGTAAGGGAAGGCCGCAAATGCCGGAGAGATTTGTCAGTGTAATATGCGATATAATACGAGGAGAGGAGCTGGAACTGCCGTTCGAGCGAAAGCAAGCCTTCCCATGTTCACGTCTTCAGACTGCCACTTCACGCTGCATCATAAATACCGAAAACCTTTTCTGTCGTTTTCTTCTTCTTTGGAGGAAATGATGGGAGTTCAAGCGCCGTGCACCAGCGCCATTGGCAAGAAAAACGGCCGGCTCTCCCCCGGCCTTTCGTCGCCCACCACTCGGTGCCACACGGGGCAAAGCAGCGGGAGCGCCGAGAGAGCCGGGCCCAGTGCGGCGGCGGCCGAAGAGACCGCGTGCGAATTCGCCGGTCTCTCGGGGTGCAATTATGAACGGGCAATTATCGCCGTCGCGGCGACCGCCGCAATTTTATTCTCGGACCGTTCACGCAAAACACGCGCGAGCGACGCCACATAAATCATGCCGGCGGTGGCCGCGCCGGGGGCGCCCCTCGCCCTGCCGGGCCCCCGTTTGGGCGGTCGGCCCCTGGGGGAAGCAACTATCGTCGAGGGCTGGCGGGCAACGATGCGGTTGAGAGAACTTCGCGTTAAGCGAGAACCGGAACGAAGTGCTTTCACGATCGCGACCTAAACTTTCCAAGCCTGGTTTCACCGCAAAAACATCTGTCTCTCAAATAAAAAAAAACTTACTCTAAATACGTTTTTTTTTTTTTTTTTTTTTTTTGCTACCGCAAGGATGTGCAGTTTCATTATATTCGTTATATTAGGTCCACAGTAGTAACGTTTCTAAACTAAAAATTAGATCGAGCTTCTCTTAAATTAAAGCATCGGCTACCTAGCTAGCAATCCTGAATACGATGAGAAAATAAACGATCAAAAATTGCGTTATTGTTCCGTTAAATATAGACTTACACTAAAATGCGTATGCTTCCTCCCCAACTTCACAGAATGCTAAATTTCATACTGAAAGTATTTCAAGCAAAATGCGCGTTAATCGCAGCCAGAGAAAAGACCACTGTTGACAACTTACTCATTTAAATTAAAAAAAAAAACACCATAAAAATATTGATTACACCGCACACAGAACATTGTGCCGAAGCAGTGAATGAGTGCGCACACACGTGTCGGTTTGGACCCTTTCATGCGTGCTAACATCTAGGAAGACTGACAATTTTGCGCGTCTTTTTATTCGTGCGTCTTCCTCTAACAGTCAGTACTTCTCCGTCTTTCACTTATTAATAAACGCCAGTTGTAAGTTAGCGCTCTATTCAGTCTACGTTCTTCCTCCCTTCTCTTCGCGATAATTTAAACTAGACTACCAGATGGGAAACAGCAAGTCAGCGAGGCTAGGCGTGTGCCATCTGCCACACGCGCGTAATCTCGCTGGCCTGCTTTTTCACGCCGCGATAAGACGCTGATCTACCGGACGCTCGGCGTTCCAGCGAAATTAAAAAAAAAAAAAAAAATCTGGAGGCTGTCACATCGCTTGGAAGAAAAGCGCCGAATAAACGGGGACCAAGACGGGTTTCGTCTCTGTCCAATTCATGGTCCCTGTTCATTCGGCGCTTTTCTTCCGATATAAAGGTACATTTATACTCCAACGTAACGTCGACGGGCGCGGCCTAGCGCAGCGCGCACAGATACTGATTGGTGGCAGATATCAAGTTCCTGGTTGCCGGCCAATGAAAGGTGCGCGTTCTGCGCTACGCTGCGTTCACTGCGCTCGACGTCGGAGTATAAACAGCCCTTTAGAGAGATGAGTAACAACACTAATTGAGAATAGGCTCGTAGGCTCGGAGGTTTTAAACTAAAGCAGCCCTCGATGCAGGTCATGCAGACCGGCGACCGATGGCCAGCGGCGACCGATGGCCGGCGGCGAGGCCTTCCTCCCCCTCCGGCGATCAAGTGCTCTCAGGAGGGCAGACAAAACAAGCGCTCCAGAGATACGCCCACTCCACAAGCGCTGAGTCCGACACGCCGATAAGGGCCGCAACACAATCGGCCCTCAGGAGAGCCGCTATCGGCGCCAACAGCCGCCTTATCGCGCCCCGACTCGACAGGTTGCTGCCGTCGGCACTCGTCGCAGCGTCGCCGCCCGAGGGCTCCGGAGCGAAGCGATGAGAACCCCCCACTCCGGGCACAATGCGCACGTAAAGAAGTTCACTCGCAGCGCTGATTGACCACCGGGTGAGAGAATCTCAGATCGCCGGCGGTACTAGACCATTTTCAAAAACTCTATCAAACAACAGTGGCCGTCACCATTCCTAACACAGCTGGGGACAGGCGGGACAGAGGAAAATTGGGACTCCCTCCCGCGCGGCTCCGACCCAAAGTCTCTACCCCGTCTCCCAGTGGGCCCGGCGTTGGGGTAACGCCGAATAGCTTTGACCGGGGGAAACTTGGGAGGAGGAGGCGGGGGGAGGTGATGTTCTTAGTTTCGTTGCCCGATCCTCCAAAGGTCATATGCCCCACACCGCCTGGTGATAGCTACAAAATTGCGGGGGGGGGGGGGGGGGGGGGGGGGGGGGGGGGGAAGCAAGTTGGCTTAGAAGGGCGAGGGGAGGAAGCATACTTTTGGATGGACTGGGACAACTGTCGCAGCAGCTACTATAGCCGTTTTCACTTCAAGAACCGTAGTAAAAAAAGTCCGGCTCCTCGCGGAGCATTACTACTTTTCCCTTTTATGAGGAGAATTAATACATATGTAGGTGCATTTTAGATTAGGTATATGTCACCTTATCAAGACGTATACGCTTCAAACGCCAAAAGCATCGCTTCTTTCTCCGACAACCAAATCTTGTCAGAACTACTTCACCCGGCGTATGAACAATACGCAAAACGTCCTTTTTTCTTGAAGTGAAAACGAGTATAGATGGTGCGCACCTTCTGGAAGGGGTCTATTACTGTCGAGTCACGTATAGGGTAATCGCCTGTCCTGAAACAGACGGGACTCCGTTTTTCACCGTGCACGGCTTTTCGGAGACGAAGAAAGGGACTCCTTTCATTCGCCCTGAAGCGTTGCTTTTTGCTGTTGTAGTTTTCGCGTTTAAGGTATCTTGAAAATGTACGGTTACCCTTGGGAAGCGCTAGCAACGAAGGCCACTGAGCTTCAGCCGCATGACGGGGCTTTTTTAAGATCGTTCCAAAGCGTCCGGAACAGGTCCGCATCCTTCCGCCAAAAAAGCCGAGTACGATGAAAAACGGGAGGCACGCGTGCGTGTGGTGAGAGGTTTTACAGCGGTCTTGAGACCCTGTTTAAAGGGATGCTGAACCGAAATTTCGATTTCAGAAAGCTTATAAAGCGATATCTCCAACGGATGGTAGTATCTTTGTGAAAGAAGAACGCGCTTGAATAAGGCCAAAAAAGCTTGTGACGTCGCAATTCTCGTTTCCTCCTCTTCTCGCTTTGACTCCGCGAGGACGCGAAAAGGGAAGGAAGCAAGGCCGTTTCCCCTCCTCCTCAACAGTACTACAGGAAACGCGAAGTCGCTATTCTCACTCAATCGCATCCTTATTTTACAGAAATACGGCGATCTGTTCGAGATTTCGCTTCATGAGTGGTGTTTTGGGGGTTTCTGGCGCCCCGTTGAACACACCTGCAACCCTACTTTGTGAAATCCAAATTCCGGTTTAGCATCCCTTTAAGGTTCCAACATGTCGGCGAACTACTGACGCCATGTGACATTAAAAGGTTACCGCTTCTCTGAGAATACCCAACTGCGTGGCCGGGTAAAGAAATTTATGTGAAATCGACGCTTCCGACGCTGAAAGCCAGCGCAGTGTTCAGAATCATCAAACGAGGAAGTGAAATACCGGGGGTTTCGAAGCACGTCTAGCATTCCCCGCAGAGAAAGATTGATGATTATGCCGCAATAAGCTTTCGTCGAATTGCGGGTAACTCGGCTGCTATTTGAACACACCGGCTGAAACTTCGTAGGCCGGCTAGCCTGTTTAAAGTTCGATTCACATGGTGTCATTTTACTTGAGAATCCGCAGCTGCAATGTCAAACACCGTAACTTTTTTTTTTCTTTTTTCCGCACGAGCGAGTTGCAGCTGCGAAATCCCAAGTAAATCGCGCCATGTGAATCGGGCTTAAGGCGGTACCAACGTAGTGTTTGTGGCAACGGAACGCCAGATGACCTAGGATAAGTGCCGGATATATGTCCCAAAAACTGCCCTATACAAAAGAACTCGCGACATTAGTGTTCCTGTCGCTCCCATTTGGAACTACGAAAGCGGGAGTGTTTCTGGCCAGCCTATTTACGTAAAACCGTCGAGCTATTTACGTTCGTACTGATCAGTATATACGCCGCGTTGTTCGGCAGAAAGCTACTACGGGGTGACCAGGTGACCATGACAAGCAGAAAGACTTACACGCGACCGCAGCGTTTGATTCCAACCAAGATAGGATTGAAGCACTGTTTGAAAAGAGCATCGAGACTGTTTCCAAACAGCGGTATGAGTGTGGGGAATTGACAGTACCACTTGGTGCCCCGACAGGAAAACGTCCGTGAAGGTGCGGAGCAACAGGAGCTTGGAAAGGAGTCGCCGACCGAGGAAGTGCGGCGCCGAAATGGCGCAGCCTTGCGAGTGGAAACAAGTTCAAAGAGCCGATGGTTGATCACCTTGGACCGCGCTATCAATATCGTCCCGCAGCCGCCAGGTCATTAATCCGAAACCGAGCACCGACAGCACACTTGCAGTCCGAAAAAACGAATGCAGCACCCCGACCGCGCGTACCAAATCACGTGCTGCGGGGAGACGCCACGCATCCCGTCGGAAGGCACGCACGGCCGGGCAGCCAGCCAGACACCAATTGAAACAAAGTCGGTACGCTCCGTACACCTCGAAGGGAAGGGGTCGCGGCGAGGGCGCCCGATTTTATTCCCCCTTTTTTGTTTTGTTTTTTGCTTCGCAACCCGGAGAGAAGCCAGAGAGCGGGGACAGCGATCGCTGCAAGCCGGGCACGTGCACACGACGCCGCAGCCGAACCGGGGAGGCTACGTGCTCGGCAATCGCAAGGTTCACCTCCCGTCCCCCGTTGGGATGCTCGGGCACGTAGGGCGCTCGCGCACGTCTCGAACGCGCTATGAGGGGGGAGGGCGCTCACCGGAGGGGGGATATGCGGAGCTGGCTGCACCTGCAGCGGCGGCGGCGGGCACCGCCACCTCGGGGCCCTAATCTAATCGGAACCCCTCCGGCGGCCGAGTGCCAACGTGCCTTGTTAACCAACTCCCCGCCGCTTGTGCGCTTTGCTTTATCGCCGACGCAGCCCCGCGAGTTGCTCTCCTGCGCTCACACACGCACATTTTATGACGTTCGATACGCTGTAACGAGGGGCCCCGGAAAAGAAAGAAACGCGCGAAGGCAAGAGAAAGGAGAGAGCGTGTTTGCGATAAAAGTTTATATTCGTGAGGAGGGGAAGCGTGGACGCTATTGGATTATCGACGAGCGACTTACCGGATTATACCCGCTTATCGGGAATCCTTTCGGGGAAGCTCTCGTCTTTGGTTTTTTTTTCCCCGAGAAGCACAAACACGGGGCGCGCGCGCGCCCAGTTTTAATTTTTTTTTTTTCTTTCCTGGCAGGCAAGAGCGGCAGCGAGCGTTTACGCAAATCGCGACTTAGGAGATACGCCGGAAACTGTTCCGTGTTTATCGTTCGCTTCCGCGAGACGCGGGTGCACCCACTTAAAAAGCAAGCGTCGCCCCCTTCCCTCGTGTGCGCGTTAATACTCCGCTTTTATTTGGGCTCCCGTTATCGCGCCCGCTTTCCTTCTACTTCCCCAGGCGGACGGGGGCTTCCGCGGCGGGGATCGCGAGACTCGGGTTCTATTTACGCAGGATTAGCCCGGGGAGGATTAAGGGATTACCGCGGGGCGGCGGCGTGATAAACTGCAATTAGATGGCGGGGAAGCCCTTCCCCACTCGTCGCGGAAGGACTGCCGCGACGAGTGAGGGCAAATCGCTCTCCTCTTCGGCGCTGGTGCAGCAATACCGCCTAGGCGACAAGATGGATGGATGCGGCTGAACCCTGTGAATCGGGCGCGGCTTGCGCCACCTACCTTGCTTCGGCTGGCGCTTCGGCTGGGGTCTAACGCTTTGCAGCGACTCTGTTAGAGCTTCGCCGTCTTTGCCGCTTGGGGGAGGGACGGGGAGCCACCAGCGATGACGTCACGCGCGAGCGAGCGCGAGAAAAGCCTCGAGTGAGCTCAGCACGTCCCGAAACGAGCCCAGTCGGCCCACCCGAGAACAACACGCGGGGACGAACAGTACTGAGAAACTCAAAAAGATGAGTCTGGAAGCGACTGAAGCGGTTCAGAATGCGCCGCGCACGCTCGGTAAAGAGATGGGAGGCACGACAGGGGGATGCGGAGGACGCCTTTTGCCCTCCTTCTACGCGTCGGGACAATCGATCCTGCGGCGAATAGGAGAACAGCAAAGTGGGGAATCGTCTCTGGAATAAGAGCGACTGTCTCCAACACCGGTGTAGAAACCGCGCCCATACACAGTTGCGCGCAACTTCGAGCAGTAGCGTCCAATATCAACCGATACAACGTCAAAGGCATTGGCGTCGTATCTGAAATAACGACGAAAATTCCCACGCACACAGTCGGCTAACAAATAACAGTCGCCACCAAGGATGCCCTGCGATGCAGCTATGCATTTGATTTGATATTCGTCCGCCGCGATTTTGATTTCATTCAGTCATATTGCCTTCCTTTCGCCGTACTATAGTCGAGTACAAAAATGCGCCAAATAGACAACGTTACTAGGGTCTAGCCGCCCCGTACCAGCCACGGCCCCAAATCACAGCGCCTACTCACGAGGAACGACAATAGCCTTGACGCGTTAGGTGACGTCGGCGCGACGTGCGCCTCGGTAGCGGATTATTCGCGCGTCGCGGAGGAACAGCGCCTGGCAGACGACTCTACAGCCCTTTCGCAAAACGGACGTTTTAAGGCCCGCGGTGTGGAAGTGGAAGGCAGAATAAACCGACGAGGTCGTGTACATGGCTCGCACGTGACGTCAGTCCGCCCCTCGTTTCTGATGGCCACGAGCGACTCGCTAACGCCGCGGAAGCTACCCTCTCACGCGCCCTTACCCCCATTATGCCTGACCAAGTGTCGTCAGTCCAAGCTGCGTATATGTCTCCCAGAACAATGTATCTCCCTCCGAGTTGAAGCATGTGGCTTCGTGGGCTTTCGCGCAATCGGTTTGATAACGCTCCTCCAACTTGCGGGAAAACACCTGCCGCTTCGTCGCCTCGGTCTTAAAGGCGGATACGTGTAGGCAAACAACGTTTGGAATTCAGTAAAAGAGTCACTATACCATTGTACTTCACTTCGTTCGCATGACGCACCAACATTTTTTTCTTTCCTTTAATAAGTGAATATTAGTTAATGTCTTCAAATGTACTAAATACGCAACGAAGATTCTCCCCAAATTCATTCGCAATGGCCTTCCGTATCCTTCGACAAGTTTCAGCACCCCACCAAGTCCAATGACGCCAGAAGTTCGGACGGCTCGCTGACGTCAAATCTTTCGTAGTGCACTGTCTTTCGCCGTGCCCCAAGTCGCCCTCGTACGTGAACCGCGTTAATTCGTGACCACGGAAGGAGGACAAGGTAACGGGTAATGTACTCAATATCTGCGCGAGCAACGCGTAAAAGGCTGGTTCACGCACTCGCGCGAGTCCACCCGAGGGCGATTGACACGGCTCGCAATGTTAATCCTTTTGTGGGTTACTTTTATTCACGCTCCCCCGCCCTTCCAAAATTGTTGGTGGAGAAAGGGCCGGACCGGTACAGCCGTCCCCGTCAGTGCTGAGGAGGCGCAACCGCACAAATCGTGACACGCTCGCTGGGACGACAAGAACGGAAAAGAGCCAGCTGGAAAAGTAAACGGTGAGAAGTGAACGAACGAAAGGCAGATACGTCAGACTTTTAGACAAAGAAGGGTCGCGAACGACCCTCAAATGAAGCAAAAACGCGAGGGACTGTCTGCGCATACACCGAGCGCCGCGTCCTTGGAACTAGGCAGTAGTTGGCGACAGGGCCTAATCGACGTCTGCCTCCGCCACAACGCCGCGGTCACACTGCTATAGTGCGTCGTACAAAACGCCGTACATTGTCTGAGGCTTGTTTCTCCCTCGTATATGAAGGTCACACCAGTGATACAAAAGGTCTCCGGACGCAAGTTCAAAGCGTATACATGCGTACGGAGCAAAGGCGCATCGAACACGCTCGAGGCCTATCCGCCAATAATTCTGTCCTGCGGCTTCAGGTTCGCGGTCTTAGCGTCCCAGACGAGTCCGAGCCAGGGTTACAGCGGCGCGGCCGCACGAGCCAGACAGTCTGCCTGCCCGGCGGAGTGCCGGATTCGCAGAGCCCACGCGATCACCGGAGCGCGAAGCGGAACGCGCCGAGGGAAGACCGGGGGAGGGAGGGCACGCACGACACGGTGCACTTCACGCGAACACGCCACTCACGCGTGCCGGAGACATGCCAGCCCAACACGCGAGCCGCGCCCTACCGGCTGCCCCTGCTGGCTGCGCGTCGACGGCCCTCACCCAGCAGCGCCGGTTGCGGCCCCCCCTCTCTCTCCTTTCGCAGACATACCTGAGCTTCGGCCAAGGGGGCCACCGGGCGTGCGCCAAGTGCGAGGACAGGGGCCGCCTGGAGACTCGCGCGCTACCTCGAGGTCAGCGGCGGAAAGTGGCTGACACGCGCCAGTGAGCCATCCGGCCTCGAAGCCGACAGACCTGAGACTGTGCTCCCCAATGGTTGCATGGGGCGAGGGAACCTCGAGGTTTGATGCCGAAAACAGTAAGCACACGACGCACGACAAAAATCAATTCTCTTCGCAACTTATATATATATATATATAATTTTTTGTTTCAGGCGATTTTTTTAGAATTAAATTTAAACGCCGCGAGCAAACTGACGTGGGCGGACGAAATGAGGAGGACGAAGAGGAGGGCATTTGTTCAAAAAGGGTCCAGCCTGGAAGCCCAAGCCTGTCCGTGCAAGCCGACTGTGCAAGATACACTGCACCGCAAGTGCCCTTTCAGACCCTTCCTCGAAACCAGACTTGGACGTAGTTCAACTACTCTACTCAAACTACTGTAGTTTAACTACTTTTTTGAGTAACTTGGTAACTTTCAATTACAACTTTATTTGGGTAATTAGTAGTTTACTTTAACTACATTTTTCAGGTAACTTCTACTCAAATTACTAACTACTTTCGAAATCGCCGGCAGATGAAGCGGCCTTCCCGAACAAGGGGCCCCCTCGCAGCCGTAGAAAATGCACCACAAGCGTCCTTGGGCCAAGGCGGCGATGAGCAGCCAAAACATAACACCGACGCGCACGAACGCAGGAAGAGATGCTTAACAAGCCTTGGTCGGGTATTGACCTAATCCGGTAATGCACGCAGGCGCCGCGCCTTCAGCTTCAACCGTGCAAGTTAAGACGGGGGCACTCCGAAGGTTGTTGTTTTCATGTTGCCTGCCCTTTGTGAGTTCTGACTCAGGCGGTTTGGGGGTTCTACGGGAGGCGCCACTGGCATGACCTCGCAGCTGGGCGCCTGTTCCCATCGTCGCCTTGTCGTCAGCGAATACTCGCTTGCACAGCCGGACTCCACCGCACAGAAACGCAGACACGGATAATCCGCTCATGGGAGCACATTCCCGCTTCCAGCTGCAAATGTACGAGCGTCAATGCTTGTTCACGTAATCCTTCGAGCCCTTCCGACCTTCCACGACAGGGAGACCTCCTCTTTGTTGAAAGCGATTTACTTGTCAGGCGTGTCAGGCGCGTCAGGATACCGTAGTCGCCGGCGAGGGTTGCGAGTCACCCTTGGGAGTTCCTTTTATTGGACCCGGCGTCAGCGGCGAAGTATACTTCGTTTTATCTTCTGTTAAATAAAAAAAAAAAAAAAACGTTTTCTTTTTTTTTTCGGTAGCGCAGCACTAGCACTGCAACGATACGCGCAGTCGTCCGGATGATCTCATCGTCGTGGCGTGAGACTTGAACCCTTGACGGTCAGGTGCACTCGCTCAGCGTACTCTCCGAACGTCGTGGGAATAAAGAGGGGCCAGTCATAACAATCTCAACTTGCCGAAGAAAAAAGACAAAAGGAGGAGAATTTGTTATACAACCCCCCAAACGAGGCAAACTTCACATGTTTCGTCATGGACAACTAAGATGCCAACACTCGCTTACCCGACCGTGCACAGCCTGTTTCTCAAACTCAACGCTGCCGTTCCATCCAGCGCGTCGGGGGAACGTCTTTTTAGCTTATCTGGGGACGTCGTTAGGAGGAAAAGGCGAAAACTCTCCTATCAATAACTTAGAAAGTAAAATGCTTCTGCGAGCGAATAAACTATTTTGGTGAAAACGCAAGTCATAAAATGACTGCATTTATTTCAGGCTCGCAGGGTTTTTCACCAATCAAAACTGCTGTTCATTTTGCTACCACAAAAATATAAAAAAGTAACTTCGAAAGTAACTTCAAAGTAACTCGCTACTTTTTTACAGTAGTTAGTAGTTTACTCAATTACTATTACAAATGTGTAATTTCTACTCTACTCTAATTACTTTTGGCGTCGATACTCAGTAACTTAACTTAACTACCTTTTTTGAGTAATTTGTACATGTCTGCTCGAAACAAATACAGCGTTATCTTGTCTTGAGCCGCACTTGGGGTCTGTTGCGATAGGCCCCAGAGACAATCTTCGCCAGTCCAAACCGACCGCCACTGGTGAACGCCCTGGAGCGTCGTCGCCAGGTGGTGAAGGTCAGCTGTGTCCGGAAGCAAGTCGAGAGACGCCTTGGGGTCGCCAACGTGTCTCGTACAAAGGAACGACGTGACCTCTAACGAGGGATTATCGAGTTGACCAACGAATCATCAACAGGCCCCTTGTCGCCCCGACCGCTTTGGAATGCTCCTGGACAAAAGAGGGGGCTTTGCGTCCTCTCCCCAGCTTCGAGGGTTTATGGAATTATCCCCTACCGCACGAATTCCAAGACAGCGGCCATTAGAGAGAATCATCTCTCTTCCTCCGTCCGCACTTCAATGGCGCCCTTGTCAGCCGAGATTGACCGGTGGCACAGTGACCAAGGATGTCTGGCCCCTCGGTGTGTGTGAGGCGAGTGGCTGTGTGTCAAGGAGAGGGGAAGGGGATGCCTTGACGATGAGAACCAAATACTTTACTAGGGGGAATACATTCCACTCCTCTCAAATACAATGGCCTCGGCGCGGACAGGTTCTCTGGGCTTGGCGAGAGCCATCTATCGTCGGGGAGGTCTCGGCGGTAAATAATAATGATGACGATGGTCGTTCTACATAGCAAATTTATTGTTGTGGAAATGCTCGAGACACGTGCCGCGCGCCACTTCTATACTTCGTCTCACCTTAGTATGGACTATTGTTAGCCGCGCGTGCTAAAAGCGCGAGCTAGTCGCTTTGAATGAAGCCGCGGCGGCTGCAAGAGGGCTCGTGCAGCTAGTGCTCTAGTCAAGGCAGTCAAGGCTGGCCGCTCGCGCTAGCACAGCCTTCGCGGTTAGTCCATGCTAGGGTGAGACGAAGTATAGTGGTCGCGGCACGTGCATCGACGCAGTGCCGCCATGATCTTCCCAAGGGTTGCACGTTGCACGTGCCTCGTGCATCGACGCACCTTGCGCTACTTTTGAAACATGAAGGGGCTTTAGGTGGAATCGGAGACGACACCGCCGCGGCCGCCGCGAACATCCACGTGCACATGCGCGTGGGCTGGCGCAGACCTCCACTCCGTCAGGGCTGGATTCGGCGCTGTGGGCGTTCTGTCTAATGCAAATGAGCGGAGTGGAATGTATTCGCCCTAGTAAAGTATTTGATGAGAACAATGGCCCCACCGCTCTGGTCGGGGCATTGTCCATCAGGATTCCCTAGCTACTAGGGGGATATGGGAAAATGCGACACTACAAAAGGAGCAGCAGGCGGCTGCAAGCGTGCGTTCTCAAGCGCTCTCCAGTTTATGTTGAACCTATCAATATGTACATAAACAGAGTTGTACGAGACACCCCTCGTGCCCCCTGGTCCTTCCCGATTCCTCCGTCCTGATGAGGTCCTGCCCTTGCTCGGCTCGCTACCGCACACGAAGTCCCAGACGTATACCGCTCAGTCCCTACAGGTCACGCAAGACACGTCATCCTAAGGATGCCTAAGGTCCGTACGTACGTGCCAGTTGCCCAGACAAGCATGGGCGAGCGACATGTGGACACGGCGGATATAACGATATAACAAAGAAATCATCAAAAGAGGCATTCAGATCACCAGACAGCCCGTCACGTGTCTCGTCGGAACAAATGTCCACGCATAGACGATTGCAAACGGCATCTGGCCGCTGCCATGTTCCTGCTCGTGTAAGAAAGCACGTACAATAGAGATTTCGCTAAATTACCCAAGCATCAAAGAGAATGTAGGGAACGTAGGTACACGCGCTGCACGTCCTCGCCTTCCCTATGGAAAATGTATTCGAATAACCAAAAGAAAGCGTCGGTGGAAAGCGCGTGCGAAGTGTGATTTCTTTTAGGTTTTCGTTTTCGAACAGATGGCGCTGAAGACGCCAGCACGCTCAGCGCGTGTACTTACGTTCCCGGCATTCTTTTTGATGCTCGGGTAATTCGTCAAAACGTCTATTATTGCGATACAACAAAAAAAAAGCGCAAAAATTAGACGAAGGACGAGTGAGAGGAATGTACACGACAAGCGCTGACTTACAACTGAATTGTAATAGGGAGTATTCACTGGACGCCATATTTGTGGGTGCTGTTTAGAGCGCATGCTCAGAACGAGCTCACATCAATAGGCTGCTTAGACCGGCGCTTTTGATGGTGCGGAATGCACGTTGCAAAAGAACTGTGGAAGCTCGCCGTCAGCACGCGCTCAGCATTCGCACACATAGCTATGGCCGCCAGTGAATACTCCCTATAGGAGGTATTCACTGGCCGCCATATTTGAGGTCACTGTTTAGAGCGCATGCTCAGAACGAGCTCGCATTAATAGGCTGCCAAGACCGGCAATCTTGGTGGTGCGGAATGCACGTGGCGAAAGAACTGTGGAAGCTCGCGTTCAGCACGCGCTCCGCAGCCGAGCACACAGCTATGGCCGCCAGTGAATACTTCCTATAGAAAGAAACTGAAACCCTCGTGTGACTGAAATTTAATTCTCGAAACATGAAACCAACATCTACTGCAAGCCTGCCAAAGTCACCTTCACAAGCATGCTGCACGTGCTTGCACCAATAGGGCACCAGTCAGGACGCCGTGATTGCAAACAGGTATAGGGTGTATTCACTGGCGGCCATGGGCAACCTGCAATCCTGTTTGTTTTGGCGCCATCTAGCGATTGAAGCAAGAAATATTGGGTACCCCTGGGAGTGGCGGCTGCGTTGTTCAAACGTGAGCTTTTACTCTGGTGGCGCCGCTTAGCCTAGTGTCTGAAGCAAGAAATACTGGGTATCCCAGGAAGCCGTGATCGCGTAACATGCCAGTACAGCGGAGGCTACGACCCTGGCGGGCTAATGGGAACGTTACTGCGTATCACCGGAGCGCGCCTCTACTCCGCAGAAGTATCACGCTTTTCGCTGCGTCATGCTCAAAATGCGTGCGTTGCGCTCGTATACGTCGCGCATTTCGAAGCCGTCGGCACGCCCAATGTGGGGCTTATCGTTCACCCTTTGCCAAGTTACAACGAAACAGAGTTATCTGTGGGCTTTCACTCTGCCGGCGCCGCCTGGCTGTTGCCGGCTGGCTATAGCTGTCTGCTCGACAGCTGAGCACGGGTTGACCTATGACTGGCGCGGACTTGCGCGACCGCACCGATTCGAGCAACACGCGTTTCGAACGAAAACGATGGGAGGCAACGAAAACGCGCCGACACGACCCAGCAGCGTGTAGTTATCGCAGGAAGCGATAACTACACACAGTTTCAGATTCAGTCGATCCGATGGAACCAACCCAGCAGCGCCAAAAGTGCACGTCACGGTCGTCTTTGTGCCTATTGATATCAGCCGAGAGCCTTCGCTTTTTGTGATTTGTCTAGCTGCTGCTATCAAACCCAAAAGGAAAACAAGCGCTTTTGGCGCTGCCTGCGGACGGACAGAATGTGGAATTCGATGGAAGGGGGCCCCCCATTGCCCTAAGTGAGGCACGCCACATCCGAGCTTGGCATTGACTCGGACAAACAGGGGGCCGGAGCGAAATGAGAGAGGGCAAAGAAAACGTTCAACCGCCACGAGGAACCGAAAGAACATCGAGCAGCCTGCAAACGACCCTCCGACACGCCACCGTGACATTACAGCCCGACCCGGCTCACAGCCACGGGCCGGTGGTGAGGTGTGCCCTTGTCCACAGCATGGTCGTTGATGCCCATCTCGCATTTTAGGCAAGTGTCACAAAATTCTGTAGATTTAGCGCGTTATTGAATTTTTCGCGTGGTTCGCGACGCACACCTGCCTTCGTGTCTCGTCCGATGACGTGAGGTAGGGTAAGTCCAACTCGTTTTAAGCGGCGTACTTCTCTCGTGACCTTCGCGGTACCAGCTTTGTTTGGGTTTCCGTTGACGTCTCTCGTGGGTTCCCGTTTCACTCAGGGTCACCGGAGCTCTTCGCATATTTGGGGTTTTCCAGAGCATACTTACAGGGGGGGTCCGCGAATCCACCTGTTGGCAAATATGTGCTGCCCCTAAGACACGCGACTGGGTTCGAGACCAAGTGGCTATGTAGAAAACAACGAGCGTGCAAGGCCTCTCCCCCGTTCGACACCCAAAAACATCAGCTACATCCTGTTTGCCCACTGAGTCGCCTTTGCACTGACGTCACATCATCCATTCCGCACCATCATGGAAGAGTGACGAAGGAACGCATTCCTAAATTGTTTTCGAACTGGAAGGAATTTTAGGAACGAGAGCCAGCGGTGCAAGATACGCATCTCTCTTTGATCGCACTGACTGCAGGAGCTAGACCGTAACACAGGAGTCTATACACTTTTTCCAATGTTAACAAATCCACAGCCCAGCACGCGCCATACGCAGGGACGCTGGTATACATGGCACCGGCCAGAAGTTCACTGCTGCAATGGTCGACATATGGTCTCGGTATGGCAAGGAAAGTCACGTAAATGGCTTCTGACAAGTGCTCCTTTCGGGGTTCGTGCGTACGGCGCGTGTTCTGTTCGTGCTGGACTCTGGATTCGAAGACACTAGAATGGCGTAAATACCCCCGCGACCTCCAAATACCATATCCACTTTCAGCACCTCCCTCCCGTCTAAACCGTGCTCCCGTCACTCACGATGTACGTGTCGCGTGCGCAGCACAAACCTGGGACCGTCCGAGTAACCTACGCAACAAAGCGCCGACGCCGTGTTAGGCGAGGCGCCCACTGCATGATTCGCGTGCAAAGCCCGACTTCACACCAAACCGCCGGGATATTCCCCGAGCCGACTTTTTCCCTTCCCCGGACAATGGCGGCACGCATGGTGCGCGAAGCGGCGAGCGAGAGCGGCGGAATAACCGAGCGAACAACCCGCCATGTTTTCCCCGACAAGGATCGCGCCAAGTCGGACATGACAAGGAAGGCGGCGTTAACGCTTAAAGTAGGGGACAATGCGAAAAGGCCGCATGAGTGGCCCATTACCGGGCAAACGAGAAGAACAACAAAATAATAATTGCGAACGAAAGGAAGCGTGGGAAGTCCGCGCAAAATTGCCGCCTCGTTTATGAGCGAGGAACGAAGCACTGCGTAGCCAATTACGCGCCCTCCCCTCTCTCGACCGTTTACAAGACCCCGCAACAAGGCTTCGCGCAACCTGCCGCCTCTCACACGAGGTATCCGGCGACTGCGAGAGCGGCCAGACAAACGCGGCAGAAAGAAAAGGGTCGTGAACACCCCTTCCCCAAATCCGACCACAGCCAACGTAGTATATAGGATCCGATGGAGAAAATCAAGCCGCGCCAAAAGTGCATAATAACAGTTCTCAACGATGATATAAAAAAAAAGAAAAAAAAAAACTGCATCACCGCGGGGTTATGTGCGTGGCTGGCTTAGTCGACAATAGGAAACACGCGAAGACAAGAAACGCCATGACGATGTGCACTTTTGACGCCGCTCGATTGAATTTAAGCTAGGATTAGTTAACTGTCGAGACTAGATGCGTTGGCTAGGTGGCGCAACCTGCCGCCCGATTAAGAGCATTCAGCCGCATCCATCGTAGTGTCGGTTGCCAGCGCTGGGGAAAAGGAGTTATAGACCATTTTCTTTGCAAACGCCACCAGTCTTTGACGTGCCAGCGAACTTCCGGTACATAAACAGAATGAACAAAGCCAACTTAAAGGGATACTGAACCAAGTAATTTAGTGTCCATAATAAGTGGGGCACGTTCTTTCCACGAGCCAGCAGCCGCCGGTGTGCGCGAGCACACGCAACAAAAATGACGTCAAAAACCTCCATTCGCGGTTAAGATGACAGTGAAATGTATGGGCTTCGGGCCAAAGGAGAATAAAGACAAGTTTTTCATCTACACAGTGGTGTCTGGTATAAAAGGTAAGCGATTAATTGGTCTAACAAGCACGTAGCTTTCACTTGTAGAGATGAAAAGCCTGTATTTATTCTCCTTTGGCCCGAAGCCCATGCATTTCACTGTTCTCTTAAGCGCGAATGGAGGTCTTTGACGTCATTTTCGTTGCGTGTCCTCGCGCACACCGGCGGCTGCTGGCTTGTGGAAAGAACGTGCGCCACTTATTATGGACACTAAATTCCTTGGTTCAGTATCCCTTTAACACCGCTGCTTGATTATAGACACTTTTCAAAATCAGAGTCACCTCGTGGTGCAGTCCCAAAAGCTCCAATATTGCCGCTCTAACGGCGATGATAGGAGATCCTGCTCGGCTAAATCAAGCACCCTCGATTTCGTGAATCGAAGGTGCCGTAAAAGGACCAACATATTTTACTCTTTGTGCTCTATGCTTTCAAAGACGTTCGCTATGTATGTATGTATGTATGTATGTGTGTGTATGTGTGTCTGTCTGTCTGTGTGTGTGTGTATGTGTGTGTGTCTGTCTGTCTGTCTGTGTGTCTGTCTGTCTGTGTGTCTGTCTGTCTGTCTGTCTGTCTGTGTGTGTGTGTGTGTGTGTGTGTGTGTGTGTGTGTGTGTGTGTGTGTGTGTGTGTGTTGGGGGGGGGGGGGGGGGAGAAGCTGCGCAGCGCCGCCGTTAGAGCGCCGGGTTCGGCTCTGGGCGGAAGAGGACTTTCGGAAAGCGTCTCAGGCGAACGCCAAAAGCACCAAAAAGCGCGAGATCTGTTC
Organism: Ixodes persulcatus; assembly: GCA_013358835.2. NCBI lineage: Eukaryota > Metazoa > Arthropoda > Arachnida > Ixodida > Ixodidae > Ixodes > Ixodes persulcatus. The sequence goes on along the minus strand of JABSTQ010009385.1, from coordinate 147,135 downwards.
CAATTTTTCGAATATTCTTATCTCGTACAAGACGTTAAATCGTACGGCCGAAAACGCTCACTAAATCTCTAACTTCGTTCACCGTGCGCATTTATGCAAAGACAGGCTTTCAAAGACGGAGAGGCCGGAAGTCGCTTGGGACGCACGCAGCGGTTCATGTTCGTAAACAGTACAGGGCCTGTAGGGGTATTCACTGGACGCCCCATTTGAGGGCGCTGTTTAGAGCGCATGCTCAGAATAGGCTGCCAAGATCGGCAGTCTTGATGGTGCGGAATGTATACGTTGCAAGAGAACTGTAGAAGCTCGCCATCGGCACGCGCTCAGCATTCGCGCACGCAGCTATCGATGGCCGCCAGTGAATACTCTATGGGCAGTACACTCTAGTACAGGGAGTATTGACTGGACGCCCTATTTGAGGGCGCTGTTCACTACCCAAGCCCAAAACAAGCTCACATTCAAAGACTGCCAAGGCCGGCAATTGCGACGGTGTGGGACACACGTTGCAAGAGAACTATGGAAACTCCCCGTTAGAGCACAGTTGCCGCAGACTCAGCTATGGCCGCCAGGGAGTACTCCTTGTGTTCCAGCCGACGCGATCTACGAGATAGTTCCGCTGACATTTGCGCCGACTGCTCGAAGCTCAAGCATATTACTGCAAGCAAGCCGCAACAGGACAGCCGTACGACATCTATAGGCAGAACCTGCGGTGAAATGAGCCTTTGCAGCAGAAGTGGGCAGAGAGCGCCGTGCACACGGCACAAGCGCTGTGGCGACCCCCTGAGAACTGCCCAGGCGGCTTTGTATGGCGCAAAGTCCACCGACATAGCAAAATACCCTTTGGGGCTTCTAGCGTGAGCAACTTTCCGCAGCAGCGCTTCGAAAATGTGTTTTCGCGGTCAGCTGGTTACGCTCGCGCGTAACTGGAACGCTGTGTGTGACGCGCCTACGATCAGAGCTTGTTGTTTCTCGTTCAAACGGGTTCTCAAGGGGGAAAAATATATGTCCAGCGATCAGTCCATTGCGTAACGGCAAGCACGTTTGGTCGCCGCCTTCCCGTCCTATGGGCTCAAACCTTTTGAAGCCGCCATTCGACTCCCATTGTCTCGCTGATGGGTAGTCGCGGACGTTACACGAACCTGCGATCAAAAAGCAGCTTACAAGTGCCGCAACGACAAACAGGAAGCATTAGGAAGAAAGCCGGGGATTCTCTGGGCGAGCGATCGGCCCAAGGAGAGAACGACCGCTCCGAGGCAGTGGGACAGAGACCCGAGCGCGCGCAACGCCCCAGCCCGGTTCTCGGAAACGGCGTCGTTGTTTGTCCCGACCCGGTTAGTCACGGGCCGCCAAAACAATGGCTTCCGACGGAAGCGAACACGACGAGGAGCGACGCGAGAGGAGCAGTCAACGTGCCGACAATGAGTCGTTTTGGCGCCGGAACAATCGGGCCGGTAACGACTGGGCCCGGACACGGGAACAGCGATTAGCCCCTCCCGGCTTTAACCGGGCCGCCCAGGGCGACGGGCGGGTCCCGAAGGGCGGCAGCGCCACTTAGCCGCTCACGAAGAAGAACAAAACCCGGGCGAGCGAGCTCTCGTCCGCAGTGCGGCCGCCGAAACGCCGTCCATTATGTACTTCGGCAGGCAAGCGGAGGACAGTATAATCAGCGAGGATACCCTCCTCGTTGATCGCAGCCAAGATGTACGGAGGTGACGTGATTGGCGTTCCCCAAGATGCCCGCACCGAACTGTGAGCATGTCGAGCACCCCGGTATTCACTAACGGCCATACTTGTGATTTGCTGTCGAGCGTTCCCCAGATTTCTTTTGGGAAACCATGACTCGCTTCACCTACAGCTCGTGCCCATGACGACATCGCGACTCCCGCAATAAATATACCTTTCCAAAAAAAGCGCTCCTGGCCGCTTCCATTTTCAGTGTTCGTGCATATGGGCGCGTGATTTGTTCGCTTTCCGAAGTGGCAAACATGCGCGTGTTAGATGTTCACGAACGCAAGTGCAAATTTATGTTTGTTTTAGGTTCTTGCTTTAGAAGTGACGGTAGCGAGTGTAACTAGACTCGCAGTATGCCCGATACACCTTTTCCACAAGGGCGCAGCCATATTGAATGTCGTCACTTCTGGTGTGCCGTAAAACATCGTTTTGATCTCTCCGCGCCGCTGAAAGGTGTTTACGAAAAATGCGTGATTGTCACGCATTCTTGTGTTGCCTGACCTATATTTGCTCGCACATTCCGGGTTGAAATGGTTTATTATTTATTCGTTCCGCATAGCAGACACGGAACCCACGTGATTAAGAACGACGGGAAACAGAAAACGTCTATACACATTTATGAGTGTGCATGAGTGCGCGTTCATTGCTGTGTTTGTGTTATACGCACGCGTAAATTCTGGCTGGACTGTGATTTAGTACGTATGGACAGTGATTTTTGTAAACAGTGGAAACGTGCGTACTGGCCATCTCACAAAAAACTATAGGGGGTATTGTATTCACTGGGTGCCATATTTGAGGGCGATGTTTAGAGCACATGCTCAGAACGAGCTCACATGAATAGGCTGCTAAGACCGGCAATCTTGATGGTGCGGAATGCACGTTGCAAAAGAACTGCGAAAGCTCGCTGTCAGCACGCGCACAGCTATGGCCACCAGTGAGTACTCCCTACAGGGAGTATTCACTGGCGGCCATATCTGTGTGCGCTAATGCTGAGCACGTGCTGATGGCGAGCTTCCACAGTTATTTTGCAACGTGCACCCCGCACCATCAAGATTGCCGGTCTTGGCAGCGTATTAATGCGAGCTCGTTCTGAGCATGCGCTCTAAACAGGGACCTCAAATATGGCGGCCAGTGAATACCCCCTATACAGTGCAGAAAGAGGCAAAAACGCGTGATAGTGAGCACAATGCCGTTTGCGCGAGGAGTCGCGAATTGAGGGCACTTCGTAAAGCGCTCACGCTCGCGACTTTGCCAGCAGTGCAGACGTTTCGCAATTTAGCGAACGGTCTCTAAGCACTTACGAATCCTTATTGAATCGAGCGCAGGGCAAGTCCAATCCAGGTCAACATGAAAACAGCCCATTTCAGTTTCCCAGACGGCCACAACTGATTCGCCCATCTCGCTCGGCTTTTGACGTGTCCTTCGAGGCCTTTCCCGTGCAGCAACCTCCAAAATACAAAGACGACTTCGGATCACTCGTTGCTGCATTCATCGACGTGTGTTTTTGCTAGTTACGTAAGCGACGAGGAAATATTTTGCAGTCTGTCGTTTGGTCGAGAGGCTAGGCAAATGCAGACTTTCGTTCGCCATAACGACACAAGGCCGTCCTCCAGCCCCTATTCACGCGGAGGAAGAGCAAAAAGAAACGATCTGGGCGGAACTGACGGCGAGTCCATTTCCAGAGAAGCGCCACTTTCCCCGAAAGGCGGCTGCGCGGAAAGAAAGGTGAGTCCACAAGACCCCGACCTTCACGGCTGCACATTCCGCTCGAGTGAGCGGTCATTTGCAGCAAAGCCCTCGGCGTTCGGAACGGCCCCGCGCTCTTCATCATTCCAAGCACGATTTTACCGGGTCATTTCGACTTCTGCCGAGAAATGGGATGGAAGGCGAAAAGCCACGGCGTTGACAAAGAAAAAAAAAAAAAAAAAAAAACGAAGTTCGGTGTGCGCCTTATCCGATCATCGAGGAAAGTGAGGGTAATGACGAAAAACGTCGGGAGCGCGCAGAGTGGCGCGTACACGCGCCGATTTGCCGGAAGATTATGAACGGGGGAAAACGCCCTGGTTCACCATCAGCGCGTCGCCGCCGGCTTTTAGCCGCCTCATTGGGCGCGCAGCGAGAGCGTGCTGACAACCGTGTTTTATCACCATGGTTTTGCGCGAAGCGGTACACGGTCCGAAATCGCGCACAACCGATGTGCAGGTCGCGTTATTCCGAACAGGTGCACCATCTAGAGATACAGCACAGCGGGGCTCCATGTCGGAAACGAGGCTGTCTTCGAACGATGCCAGTAAGCTGTTGGCGAGAGCGAATCGCTCGTCGATCAAAAAGCGTTACGTGTGTACGGCGTCGTACAGCTGCAGGCAGACAAGTCACGCGCTCGTGGCAGTTAAGGGCTGTTTATACTCCAACGTTGAGCGCAGTGAACGCAGCGTAACGCAGTACGCGCGCCTTTCATTGGCCGGCAACCAGGAACTCGATATCTGCGACCAATCAGTACCTGTGCGCGCTGCGCTACGCCGCGCCCGTCGACGTTACGTTGAAGTATAAACGTACCTTTACTCCCTGTGAAGTTGAACAAATGGAGCGCACAGTCTGTTTCATCCTAAGATGGACAACAGCGGACGCCACGAGCCATCCCAACCAATGCAGCGCTGAGAACCTCCCACGTGACTTCGCGCCCCTCCCTAGGTCTAGCTATACCATCACGGAACTGGCTTTGAGGACTCGTACCGTCCTCTGCAGTCCATCGTAAGGTGAGACGGCGAAACGCACGTGAGCGTTCACTCTCAGGCCTCCGCTTTGGGTAACCCGAGAGGCAGAGTAGCTCGAAACAAGAGCGCCCCTTTCTTTCCGCAAACACGAGGTGGGAGCGCCAGCACACGATACCCCCCCGTCGGTAACACGACACCCGAAAGCAACACCAAACTCCCCACCGCGGAAAACATACTCCAGGAAAAGAGAACACCGAGGCGCGGGAGAGAAGGCGCCCCGGAATAGGAGAGGCTAATCCGATACTCTCGCGCTTCGGCGCCCCCACGAAGCGGGCTCGCCCACAGCCTGCCACTTCATCTCACTGGGCAGCCCGGCGTTTCCCGGCCAGTAATCCGCTTAATCTCAAAACAATTAGGATCCCGGCGGGGAGCTTCGGATTAGGAAAGCAACGATAATCCGCGGCGCCGGATCGCGATCCCGCCCTTTAGGAAGAAGTAGCGACATACAAAAAGACGAGAGTGGCTCTGCAGTGCACCATCAAGATAACGAGGCCGCAATGCTCTATTTTCTACGTCACCTACCAGAGACCACCGCGAGGCAGATTGACGCAGTACTCCAATCTGTACCCGACGTTGGCCTCCGCGAGAAGTGGCGCGGAAAAAATCCAGTACCGCGGCCTTGCCATCCAGGTGGCGGCGCCCCTGCACCCCAATCGAACGCAGAGAGCTCGTCGACGGTCCAAGCCTGCCATTTATCGATAGCGCCGTGCAAGGGTCCGCAAACTGTCGCTGTCTGGCCCGAACAGAGTGGCTGCCGACTGGGCGCGATGGAGTTGTCGGGGAGCGCGTCGTTTACCGCGAGACACGCGGGGAAATCACCCATTGTCTGGCGGGGCCTATTCACGGGGCCAATGGAGCGCCGCCGCTACTACTACACGACGACCGCTTATCCGGAGCAACGGGAACGACGAGGGGCCCTCGAATGGCGGGGAGACCGAAGAATGGGCTTCCTTCCGACAGCTCGGCTGAATATCGCGCGCTCCGATTTCCACGAAGGACCCGTCAAGTCGCGAGTCACGCGTCGGTTCTTTCACGCTCCCGCGGTCACGACGGCCGGCAGCGGCGGCAGCAGACGGGGGGGCGAGAAAGAGACGCTCTGCCAAGGAGCAGACACCGCCAGCTCGGCGGAGCGTGCGCTACGGTTAAGACGCGCAACGTGTTTTTCTTTTTCTCTTTTTTTACCTCGTCTTTACGTGGGAGACCGGTATCGACTGCGGTCGAATGTGTGGCGAGAGCTAACTAGTGACTTTCAAATGAACACCGAAGGAATTTGGTGCAGCATTGCGGCATGAACGGGCGCGTGCAGAATCCATCGTCCTCGGGCGAGTACTTGTAGAAACTAAGCACGGAGCGGAACTAAGTTGACGGAGCAGCAGAGACTACAAGCCCGCCCGCGCTCCTTGTTACGAGGCCCCGCATCACTGCAAATCAGACCGTAGTCAAGGGCTAGAGGGCAGACAGGCTGAAACCGCACCGTCACGGCACGCTGTCTGCATTTGGTTGGCTGAGAAGGCCACACCCACTAAAGAATCGGAAACGCAGCGATGTGGCGCTCTCGGCACTGTTTGGACGCAGTCAGCGGCGCCTAGCCTCGGCTGCGCTCCAACATCTGGCGAAACAAAGAATACTGCTTGTTTCGCGAAAGCAATGTTGTTTCGCTGTTTTTGGTTTTTTGCGCGGTACATGACGAGAAAAATGACTGGAATGGTGTGAAATTACCGAAGCACTTACAGCACGCTATCAGCGGCCGAAATCGACAGCCTATCAACGCAGCGAGAGAAGAGGAACCGGCCGTGACCGAAGAGCCCACGGCGTCCGCCACGGCGGGCGTCGGAAGGGGACGGCGAATCTGACGATAGGATCGGCGGCCCAATTAGAGCCTCGGGGCGAGATAAAAGGAGGCCCGGAAATAACTGGCCGGCCACCGGACACACCGGCCGCGGGGTTTCGAAACGCCCTGCTGTTAGCACTCCCGATGCCGTAGTCAGATAGCTCGAGACACCCCGGAACGCTGAGCTACAATGCCGATATGAGGAGGAGATAAGCGCGGGGCGAGCCTTTTGACGACTGCCCTCTCGGGACAATCGGTGGCCTGCCGCATGCACCTTCGGATTGGCGTGATTGCAGCGCCCAGGGAGCGACGGTCAGCTGACGCCGGCAACGCTTTCCGCTCGCTGGAAAGCGGGGACGGCTACTGAATCGGCCATCGGAATCAAAACTTGCACAAGTCGAGCCGGGAAATACTCGTAAGCTTCCGCTATCCGACGTTGGGGCACTCAGATGCAGAACCGATCTGCCATGTCAAGCAACGCGGTGCTTGGGGCGAAATAACAAACGCGCAAAAGGTGTTGTCCCAGAAGTTACCCCGACGGTATTGCGATCTCGAGCATAGAACGTTTGAAAAAAGAGGTGCAAATGTATATACTGCGTGTTTCTAGCGTCGGCAAGAGTCAATGACGAGGTAAGAACGGCAGGAGGGAACTCCATTGCCCCGCCTTCAGTGCCAGCTTCTCACCTTCGACAATGCTTTGGCGCTTCGAGCGCAGCCAAAGCATGGCGGAAGGCATGGAGGGCGGACATGAAGCCGGACGTTCGAGGAACATGCTCTGCCGTTCTCACTCTGCGTTCACAGCTAACCACCGCTTTTTTTTTAGCCGACACGTGCCGGACGAACTTGCAATTCTGAACGACTTCACCGGCAACATATGCGCAAGTTGGGCGGTGAGAAAGGCGTCGAGGTTCTCATGAGCACCCATTCGTCTTTTGACGGTCATTTCTGCCGCGCCAAACGAAGGCACACGTGGGGCCGCATCCGGCAGACGTGTCAACTCTATGCGCAACAGGAACAACTTCACGCACAAGGTGTCACCACCGCCGTCACTTCCTCCAAAGTCTACTTGCATTATTCTCAACTCCTCGGGACTCAACTCGTCGTGAGACAAAAGTAAAAAATACGAGGCATCCGCTCAGCGCGTCGTAAGCAGCTGGTAAACAGCTGCCAGCATTATGGAGACTTCTCAGCTACAATGAGCCTTACAAAATCGCCGTCATCTTGGCTACGTAGGCGATTTCTTTTGTCATTCTTTCGTCCGCATAGAATTGGGAAAAGCGATAGGAGATATCAGAAAAACTCGCGGACAGGGCAAGGAAAATGTAAGTTCTTTCCTGGCCTCAAACCACCGACTGCAGATGTCCGGGATCGGACTCGTTCAGTGGTGCTTCGAGACCCAGGGCATCAAGACTCCACTAAATGCAGGCATCGTCAAACGCTGCAAAACTGGGGCAGCTTTTCTTTCTTTGTCTCGTAGATTTGCGACAGTTTTAACCGAGTGAACACACGAATACCGCCTGCTGCGTGCAGGCTACCCACAAGGTCGATTCGATTTTATGTGAACTTCCACTCGCCAACGATCAACTCGAAGGATTTCAGCGACGATGCCCGGTTACACCCATCCCGATACCTGCACGAACTAGCCCTGCAGGTCGACTGGGCCCCGTTAAACGCCAGGGTAGGGAAAACGTAACGCCACCAGACGACTCTCAGGCTGACCTGTTCGACGGAGGTGGCCACCGCTGCTCTCCGGCACTGGGTTTTTTTACTCCAGGTCACGCCGCACCGCACTCTCGCTGACCACACACACTGCACGAAGTCGTCGCGCCGTCGTTATCCGTATCGTCGGCGGGCCTCCGGGCAGGGCCGAGCATCCAAGGAACGCCGGGCGAACCGTAATCCATAGACGGGGCGACGCCAACAAAAAGGAGGCACGATCACTGTCGGCGAGCAACGCAGCGGCGACCGACACGCACGTACGACAACGAGCGACTGACGGAGAACGGGAGAGGAGGCGCCCTCGCACACGCGTCCTCTCTCACCGCATTCCCGCTCGCTCCGCCATCTGGGGAGAACGAACGGTGCTAACGCCGCCAACAAGACCTGTCGTGCCATCTGGGGGAGCGGATCGGATGTATACAAGCGCCAGGAAGACACGAAATAGCGGAATAAGGTGAAATATTCGGATCCGAGAGAGATCGTAGAGAACGGAAAATAAAGTAATGAATCCAGGTAATCATTACAGAACCCGACACGGAAGACAGAGACAGAGAAAAGGAACGTGTCGTTCGTGTCGGGTTCTATTCGTCCCTCGATAAAATCCACACTTTCAAGAACCGCCAACCATTGTTGTGGAAACGCGCAAGACACGTGCCCCGAGCGGGTGCTGCGCCGCCATTCGCTTCCACAGCCCGCTCATTTCAGTGCTTTGCCGCCATTTGCTTACAAAGGCTTGGGTAGGCCGCTCGAGACACGGGCCTCGTGCACTGGCGCCCAAACGCATCGAGGTACTTGAGGCGAGAAGTTTGGGTACCACCGCTTGGTGGAATGGACCTTTTTCACATACCGACGGCACCAGGCGGTGGCTGCACGAACTAAAAATCGAGGAAGTGACCTACCTGCGCTACCAATCGATAATGGGAGCCACGCTACCAGTTTCTTCGCTCTCCGAGCAGCGGCGCGTGCCCAACGCGACTCTAAAGAGGGGGATCTGTGGCGTCCACCCAAACGTCATGTTTTTCTTTCCGTCCACTTTCTTTTTTTGTGTAACACAGTTATATATATATATGATGCAATTACGTGTTCTACTCGCTGATCCAGAGCTTCCTTCCGAATTTCCTCGATTTCTAGTGCCGACTTCCGCCGCTTGGCATCGAGTGCTCGCGCGTGCGCAGAACGCTTCTCGGAAAAGGTCCATTGTTTCACAACCCAGAGTGAGGATACTTGAACTTCCTCCGCTGGTGCAAGCACGTGCAATGCCAAGCTTCTATGCACCATGAATATTAAAACATAACCGCGTGTGTAGCACGTGCACCTACCCTGAGTGAGGAAAACAGAAGCTCCCCTTCTCGCAGCGAATTACGTCGTTTGTGTTTGTAGGCACAAGGTCGCCTCATTCCAGTTTTTTGTTTTTTTTCAATCTCACATTGCTTTCCGTTTTTATTGTCTATATTTTTTTTTTCGCGACAATATGATGACGCCAGTCGAGCTCAGCCAACTGACACGCCATCCTGGCTTGCACAGGTTGCCTACAATAAACGTAAGCCGCTTTGATCTTTACTTCAATGAGCCGCCGAATCCATGGCGAGATTTAATCGACAAGATCACGGCCTACAATAGACACTCACACGCCGACGCACGTACACGGGAGGAAGCGAGAAAAAAAAAAAGTAGTTCGTAAGCAAAGCAGCCGAACCAATCGACGCACAACCGCTTAACTAGCACACACGAAGACGCACATTTGTTTACTCGAAACGACTTCAGGCCGAACTTCTTTTTGGGCGTACAGCGTGTACCGAGCGAGATTGCGTTCGCAACCACGCCAATTTGTTTTGTTTTGTTTACCAATGCCGTCCTGTCGTCAGCTGGGCCAGCGTGCGCCTTCCTTCGGAGCCGTGTGCAGTGGCTATCGAGGCGCCTGATCTGGTAACGGAAGCAGAAGCCTGCGCGCCCCGATGAAAATGAAGGCGGCACGCATGAACGTCGCTGTCGATACAAGTCACGTCTCCCCGAGGCGAGGATTAGCGGACTCAGGGGACCAAATCCGCTGTTTACACGACCCAGTCGAGGGCGCCTTATCGATCGCGCGCCTCTAATAAACTGCGCCCGCTCCCTAGAAGAGAAAATCTCCAAAGAGAGAAGAAATCCGGGATTACGACTCTCTCGGCTCCAGATTTGGTGGAGTTTATTCCCGGCTAAGCTGCGCGCACTTTCCAGTAGGAAACATGCCCAGAAACAACAAATCAGAAAGAAGAAAAAATACAACTGAAAAATAACGAGAGATTTACGTCACAAAGTCAGAGAACGAAATCTCCAAGAGGGGGGGGGGACGAAAGCCACGAAAACAGCATGTCGAAACGAACGGTCACCAGCGGCTCACGTCATTACCCTTCTCGTGCACGTTTTATTCATTTATTTTTGCTTCTTCGTTCGAAGTAGGAACAACTTTAGGAAGAAGCAAAGAAAAATACGCATGAGCGGGTCCACTTCCGTGGAGATTCAATTCGCTCAGCAAACAATTAGACCCGCTGTGATGACGGTCAATGGCCGGATTCGACCACAGAACCTCAAACCACTTGCCAACGCTAAGTTCAGTTTCATTGTTCAATCCGCCAGTACCGCCGGAGTGCAAAAACAAAAGAAACCAGACTATCAAAGTCAAGTTAAAGCCTTCTAAAGTCCCCCCCCCCCCCCTTTTTTTTATGTCTTTTAAGCCGTCGCGAAAAAGCAGACCCGAAGAGAAGAGCGCGAGAGTCTGACTAATCTTCCATCGCTCAAATTCGAGCAACTTAATCCGTACCAACAGGACGAGCCGCGGGGCGAAACCGGATATTCGACGCCGGGGATTAGGGATTATCGGGGTACCACCGTACCGCAAGAGGTGACCATGGATACATGGAGGGACGCTGCCCTCCCAGTCCCTTCTGCGCGCAGAGTCGGAGACATCACGAGGTGGATGGAATCAGAAAGAAACCGCCGGGGAAAAACGAGCTTGGGGGAGCAAGAAGGTATACATAAACGAAGTGCGTGGGGGTCTCGCCGATAAAATCGAACCCCGGAGGGAGCGGGGTTCCGCCGATCCGTCCGAACGCCGTCGCATCTCTTTGCCGTCTGCATCGGGACACGCATCCCGACGCTGGCTGGCACAATGGCGCGGCCTTCCCTTCCCTCCCCCCGTGCCCTAATGCTGACAAATGAGCGCTAATCCCCGGCGGTCCCAGACAGCGAGGGAGCGAGCCCAAGACGGAAGGGAGACACGTCGTTCCCCGGGAGCGCGGAGGGGACGGGGGTTCGTGTCAGGGCTGCTTTGTCACCGAACCGCAGGGCAGCCCGCAAAGGGCCGCTCCTCTGTCGCCTGGAGGAGTCGCGGTCGGGGAAAGGAGCAGCACCGCAAAGCGGCCCCAGACACGACACGTGCCAGACACAGCGCCAGCCAAAGGCAACAAGCAACAAGGCGGCGCCTCGCTCCCTTCCCCGAAGGAATGGAGGTTACTTTTGTAGCTATCTCCGTTGGACGTTTTGCGACAGAAAGCGAGAAACAGGCACTGGTACGTTTTGTCGTGGGAGTGTAGGGGGTTATGAAACGGCAGGACGTGTCGTAGAGCAACCGGTTGATTCCGGGATCTAAAACCTGTCATATCCAATTATGCTGCCAACTGTTCAGAATATCTATTCTCTCTCTCTCTCTCTCTCTCTCTCTGAATTTTGTGGACGTTATCTCAAACGTGTGGCTCACAAGGCACCTAAACGGTAAGCTGTCGCAAAAACGCACAGCAAAAAAGAAAAGGAAAAAAAAAAAAAACTTTTCACGCGAGAAATCGAAACAAAACAAGGAAATATTTTTTGCAGAAATTTGACTACAGACTAGACCAAGTAAAATAGACCGGTGAAATTCAAAACTTCAAAATCGTCTTTAGCCGAGCTACGTTATCAAAGGCTGCTTATACTTCGCGAGCAGTAAGGTTCATTAATGTCTTTACATTGCGCTCAAACAAAAAATAATAATAATAATAAACCCCAAAAATTAAAATTCTAAACAACCCTCAAGGTTATTTGAATAGCGCGTCCTCTCGATTTTTAGTGATTTCCGCTCCGCTGAAAATGCCTGCCGCATTGATCTTCTGCCGGGTTAAAGCGAAAGTTGTCAAAGTGGACGTGGCAAGTGGTCAGGAGTAGGGTGGCCCCCTCATCGGGAGTGGTTAAAGACCAGGCTGGAGAATAAAAATCAAGACGACACCCATTTGGCTATCATGATTTAAATCAAACACTTTTGCCCCAAGCAATACTGAAAATATTTTCTATTTACCGCTTGTAATTAGTGCCTCCTTCACACGGGCATTTGTTTTGTTTGAAAGCAAAAAAAAATATGATCCAGCAGGAAAGATTTTTATCGGGTAGCCATTAAAAGAAAACGAACTCAGGGATAAAAAAAAAGTCGCTCTTTTCTAGCTGAAGTGATTTAAACCGTGCGAGGTAGATTTAAATAAAATATACCTGATTTATTCGATTTTAAGAAATGTTCTATTTTCCACTTTGTTAAAGAGCCATGATTGTCTTTGCGTCATCCATGGGCTTCATTTACCCAATGGCAGCAGAAAGGGAACGGGAGCGGCGGGAGCCAAGAGCAACGGAAACCGTCTTTTTTTGAAATCGCGGCAATTACGTCATCATAAGGAAAACGTCGCTGAGTTGCAAATAATATATATTCTTTTAGCTTGTTCGACGCACTTTGGCCTATGTAACATTTTGTGCCATCGCGGCACAAAATGCAGGTCCATTTACATTGAATTCCATTTACATTACATTAAGTCGTGCCTCATTTGCATGAAGCACAAATTAAGGATGCTAATCGCGTCGGTTCCGTTATAGAGATCTTCTCAAACATGACCAACGTATAAACGAGCGTATATATATATATATATATATATATATATATATATATATATATATATATATATATATATATATATATATATATATGTGTGTATGTATGTATGTGTGTGTGTGTGTGTGTGTGTGTGTGTATGTATGTATGTATGTGTGTGTGTGTGTGCGTGTGCGTGTGTGTGTGTGTGTGTGTGTGAATGTAAAATTGAGTGCGCACCAGCAGCAATCTCTTTAGACCCAACGTATCTTATTTCCGAAAGGAATGCGGACCGCAATACAGGTGAAAATGGAACAACCCGTAAACGTTGGATAAAATCGAGCCAAGACTGCTAATCACTAGCACTGAGGAGAACAGGTCCTGCAGATTCTGCGGGCAAGACCTGTGTCCCGACGGCGCAGCTGTCTACGCTTGCTGTCGTCGCGTTGACCGTCGCGCAGAGCCATCCATATATGACCTCCTGCCATCACGCTTTGCACCGCGCCTCCAGCGATGAGCTCGTTTCATGTTCGCAGGTGGCCGGAGTTGCCACGAGTCTCCCGATGAAGCCCCAGGAGCGCAGCCGCACCAAGCGAGCGGCCGTGGGACAGCAGAGTACAAACAAACCGCCTGACCCTCGAGACCGCGCGCGCCATACACGCATGTCTTCAGAACGTGGCTCCTGTCATAAAAGAATCGTGCCTCTTCGTTCAAAGTCATCGATTCAAAAAAAGAAAAAGAAAAATGAGCAAACTCAATACGGCAAAGCGCTACCTCCCCATTATATTAAATATAAAGATCAACTCAAAATGACTGTATTAAAAAAAATGTGTGGGGGGGGGGGGGGGGGGGCACAACAGCTTGGCTCCTGATTTCGCAGCGAGTTCACCTGAAATCGTTTCCCAATGCGCCGCCACCTCTTCCCATCTAATGTTCTGTTTATTTTTATTTATTTTTTTCTTACGCGACAACATTATTGCGGCTATTTTATTTGCTTACTTTACTTTTCTCCGAGAGAAAATAAATCTCCCGCGCCTGGTTCCCTTTATCTGCCATGTTCCCAGGGGCCTTTCTCGCCGAAGGTTTATGTCTTAGAACTCAGCCCGGCAGCAAGAAACAGAAAGAGAAGAAAAACAAAAAAAGAAGACAAAAAAAGGAGAAAGAGTAGGAAGAGGCGATCACAGCGTAGATGCGCATATACAGAAGCGAGAAAGAGAGAAAAAGAGAGAGGGGGGGAAGGGGAGGGGGACGGAGGGGTGCGAACGAAATTCGTGATGCCAGGTTGGGGCGACGGGAAAATCGCATTTCACGCCCGTCTTCGAAATGCAAACGCCGCCGAAATTGAAATGCAAACAGCCGCCAGCGCCTGGCCTGCACGGCCCTCCGAGGCGGCCCAACGGGAACCGGGGGGCACAAAGAGAATTAAAACCAAAATGCGCGACAGGCGGAAAGAAAACAGTACGAGGCAGTAAACCGGCAGCCGAAATAAGACACGAAGCGCGAATAAGAGAGGGAGAAAGAAACTGAAAGCCCTCGAGGAGCAAAGCTGGAAGCGTACACACAACGACGATTATCGCGTAGACGGTTCCAGGAGAAAAGAAAAGAAACAAACGAAAGCGATCCAGGGAGGGTCTTAAATATTCAGACTTTATATTTGCTTGGCAAGAAAAAGAGAGGAAGGGAGGCCCTTTTTCGTTTCTTTCCTCATTTTCGAGGGAAAAATAATCGAAAAGGAATAAAGGGCGGGAAGGGATTAGGAAGACGAGGCGCCCCCACAGAATATTACGCGCAGTGACAAAAAGGGGCTAGGGGGAGCAAGAACTGGGTGCTGTACCACGCTTGACCAAAAGATATAAAGACGAACAAACTGAGCGAACGAGAAGCGACCTGAAAATTTATGAAAATGGTAGGCAGACAGAAACAAGGCGCCTGTGTTCTCGAGGTTGGCAAATTTTCTTCTTTTCTCTCGTTTTTTTTTTTTTTTTTCATTTTTCTTAATTTTTTTTTTAAACCACGAACAGAAAGATCGGAAGAGGATCGGAAGACAGAAAAAGAGTGGGGAGAGAGGGAGGGGCGGGAAGTGTTTTCTTAGCATGCGCTGCTTCTAACAAAGTAGTACCGCTGAACAAAAGTAAAAAAAAAGAAAAGAAACGATAGTCGCTTTAAAAACTCCTCCTTTTCAGCGGGCTCCGTTCATTCTTTTTCCGGCTTCCGCCCTGAGCAAATTCGAAGTGCTGCAACTGGCAGCAAAGAAGAGAACGGAAAAGACGAGGGAATATATTTTATTTTTATTTTTTTCGTTGGTCCGCGCGGCAGGCAGACGCGCCCATGGCGTTCCGCCGGGGAAACCGACTGGAGGAGGTTAGCGCCGAGCGCCCGTGTACACTACCGTCGCAGTCGCAAAGGCGATATTTGTTTGCTCACTCCATCGCTATTTCCCCACCAGCCGCATCGCCGAGAAGAACTCTGCGGTAAACAGCGTCCCGCGGCACTCGCGCAAGCCCAGACAGGCGCCTTCGACCTTCCCGAGTTTCTCAACGCCTGCCGTTCATCATTCCAGCTCCCCGGGGCGCTCGTGGCGCGATGGTGAAACAGCGCTCGGAGTGCCACGGAGCCCGATCAACCGGACGTCGGCTTGGTCGAGCCACCGGTCTCGTAAACATTATGGGCGACGACGGTGAGCGTCGTATCCTCTATTCGAGGCGTGACCACTAGGAAAGTTTAGTAAGTATAATGAACGCACACCGTCAGAGTTCATACAGAGCAGGGATCTCCGTATGGGGCCCTCAACTCGCTGGGACGCGACCCGCAAGCATCAAGCGGCCTGCGGACCTTCGTTCTCATATCTCGAGCGCAATATGCGGCATAAAGAATGGTCCGATGTCGTAATTTTTTTACGCTTAAAACGCTGCTCCGCGCTTACAACGTGACCACGTATTTTTCTCCATTCCGTTTCCCTTGGGCTCGCGGTATTGCTTTGCCTTAATGTTTGCCTTCTTTCCCACGTATTACACAATAACCCCACTGTTATGCTACCGGCACGAGTCCTTTAGGACACACTTCGGCTGCACGAACTTTCCTCAGAAGGAGCAACTTCAAGAGATAGAAATATGAGCTTAGGTGTCTAGGAGTCGAAAAATACACCGAAAACGCAACATTTGCCGAATACAGGCGGATTCCCACTGCACCGTTTCTTACTGGTATAAAAATTACCCGGCAATCAGAAACCGTCGTATTGAGCTTTAACTTCTTTATTTTTTTATTTTTTTTTTCAAGAAATATCGAACTTTATTAATTTCGAGAAAATTGAGCCACGCGGCAACGAGAGTGCGCTTGCTCTTTTTTGTTCCATCAAAGCAAATTGTTGTGTGTATGTTTATACAGCCGGAAGTTAGTATGCCTCAGTGGGCGTCTGGTGTTTCAGCTGTAGATCAGCAATTTAGCCGGTGTGGTAGAACCGCTAACTTGGGGTCTTTAACGTGCACCACGCAGTAGTGATACACGACCGCACGCCGGTACGATGCTCATCCAGATCGAAACGGGCCGGGGCGGGGATTGAACCCGGGATCCCTGGGTTCTGCAGCGCGAGCTTTCGCTCCACGTGCTCCGAGCTGGTGTGCGCTATCCCACTCGGCCACCGAGCCCCCTTTTGTTCCATCGAAAAATGCGAATGAGTTAGCGGAGTGGTGTAATTTCAGACTTTGTCATCACATCAGGGATGGGCCTAAAGTAGTCACCTTAGAGAATCAAAGCTAAGGATGCAAGCTTACGAAAAGCACAGAGCACGACGTCCCTTGTATAGAAGAATTCAAATGTGTCACTGAGAGACTCGGCTACTTTGCAAAGAAAAAGACAAAATGTTTTTTTCTTCCCCTAAAAAATGATTTTTAATTCCCCCCCCCCCCCCCCCCCCCACCCTCTTTCTCTGTTTCTGGTTTTGAGGTTGAAACCCCCGATAGAGCGTTACACTAATCACAGAAAGTAATGGGCCCATACAGCGTGGGACGGTAACAGTCCAGTGTCACTAAATTATCGTTCTGCCAAGCGAGGAAACAGGCACACAAAGGAAAACCAACATCCCAAGTGGTAGCTGCCAGGTGCACCTCCGGCTCTGACCTCACCCCGCTGCGGTGGCGCTGTCGTCGACTCATGCGCTTCTCCCATCACTAGTGTGTCTGGTTTCTGCGCAAGCGCAACGCTTACACCCAGGCTGGTGTGCAGCAAGCGCGCGCCTGTTTGGAAACAGCGTTGTGGCGTACAGAAAGTTTACTCGATGTTTCCAGCGAGGACAGCTGTCATCGGGCATGGTAAAGGGCCTTTCGAATATCACAAGCTCCGCAGACGACGCGGAGGGGGATTAAGAGCCTGATTACGCGGACAAAATACACGATGCGATTCCTTCTTCGCACGAGAGAAAATTCAGGGACTCGTTTCGTAGAAACAAACAATTCGCCTCAACTCCTTTACGCCTAAACGCTCCGGTACCTAAGCGGAATAAATAAATCGAACAGCGATCGTTTTCGCCATTTCTAAAAGGCCAAAGGCGATAAAGAGAACAGAAATAAAACGAGCCGTTCATCTACGTTTCTTATCTCCAGCGCTTTCCGCAATCGTTCAATCGTAATCAGCCGAACGACATAATAAACGGCGCTTAAAGGCAAGCGTTTTTTTTTTGTTTTTTTTTTTTTTTCTTCTCAGGTATGCGCGTATCGCGTCGTTATCAAGGAAGGCCGCGGAGCGACTCCCGTCACTATCGGGCAATCTATTCCGGGAAAGAGATATCGGCGCATCCGGAGTCAGGCGAGCCGAGACCGCGCGTGCTGATAATTGCCAATGAAGCGAGCGAGAGCGGAACATTTGCATATCGAGTTGTATGATCTTCCAGCAGAAGCGACATGCACCAGCCGTCGGGGCGTGTTGTAACCATGCAGCGGACTGAAAACGGGGGGAATCGTGTTCGTGATTCGGGAGCCAAGTGCGTATGACCGCGGGGGAACAACACAAGGCGACGGAGGAGGAGAAGAAAGAACAGGAGGAAAGAGAGGCTAACCCCTGGTGTCTGTACATGTCCGATGAGCCTACGTTGTGCTGATGGAGACGGTGGAGAAAAAAAGTCAGAGAAAGCGAACTTCATAAGGAAGGTCACGAGGTTATCCTTAGGTTATCCCCGAGGGGGGGGGGGGGGGGGATATTTACGAGCAACTACTTCGCACACCAAGGAGGGCGAGAGGAGTATGTAAAGCGGCCTATTAGGCGAAAAAGAAAAAGAACAAGAGGAGCAGTAGCGTGTAGGTCGGCGGCATGTTTTACGATACCTCAATACGTTTCGTTTCTTGAAGAAGCGCAACCTGACTGACCTTCCTCCCTCAGCGGCCGATGAACATGGTCCTGGGAGATTAGCTAGATTGAGTGTATATCCGTTTTCCAGAAGCGTTTCTTCGTTGTGGCTAGGGAAGAGGGAGCACTTCTTAAGTGCGCCTGCGCTGGATGGTCGATGGTTTCTATGATATCACAGACCTAGCTGGTCGCTGAGACTCCGCTAAAATCGTATTGAGGATGCGTCATATAGGCATTTAATAAAGAACAGTCAGCGACGTCTAATTAAAACCGCGATCTATGAAGTGCTGCGTACACAAGGCGTCATAAGTCATGGTCCCCCGTTCAATATCACACACAGCCACGCACCGACCTAGACGCAGGCCGGGACTGGTAGCATGGCGGGCCGGAAACATCATACCGTCGAGACACAGCAAAGGAAAGAACCAATATATAGCACCCAGACGGAACAGAAAACGAGGAAACTTTTTTCCGGTCAATACAAGACAGATGTCCGCTGAAGAAATGAGCCCCGGTTTCTACAGCACCACGAAGGCTGCGCTGTCGCCGCACTCTGCTGATCCATAAGCTGACTGTGCGGCGGAAGCTGGGTACTATCGCGGACAATATGAGCTGAAACAGCGCTCCGACCTGTGCACGGTACTTACTACCTGCGCCGCCTGTCGCATCGCTCTGTAAACACGGCGCACCCTGAGGCCGAGATAAATTCTCACTTGCGCTCTCTGCGCCGCTGCGCTCTTCCGTCCGTCTGCTAGCGAAAATATTGGTCGACGGAACCACCATCACGATGCGTGTGCCGTGTAGCCCAATGTTCACGTTTTTAGCTAACATGCATTTCACTGCATGTCAAGAAAGCGCCGAGGTGGAAAATGCGTTGTCACGCTCGTATCTCCTCGCGGAGCGCTGCCCGACGAAGCTGCCTTGGCCCCCAAAAGGAGCCAAGCTGAATATCATCGAACACGTTTGGAGGCGCGTCAAGGTAGCCATGTCACGGCGTCCCCTCCACCGCGCCAGTGCCCACAAATTGTGGAAAGCAATGAGAGGTGAATGGGAGTGGCTTCGGGGCCGAGCCAGGCTTCGTGGCCGTGCTTTACGATTTCTTACCCGACAAGATGAGAGCCGCGGTCCCGGTCCATAGGAGAATAACGCTGTATTAACTTATTTTGTAAGTTTTCCTGCGCCTCAGAAACCCCTGAACCGGACTTCTGCCGATTGGAACAAAGCTTGATGCTACGGTTGCTACACACTGTTTTACGCCGTTAACCAGCGTATACTTTTGTGGAGTGCCTCCTTCCTCCCGATCTTCTTGTATAGTGCAGTTGAACTTCCACGCCGACTATTCACCTTTTGTGTCTGACATTGTCCTCTGCGAATATTCTTTCAATTAAATTTCAAGCTCCTTCTCCTGGCAAATATATGAATTAAGTCCCACTTTATTAAGACTAAAAATTTGTAAACAAAAAACTGGTGTCAGCAACGTGTTTTGTTTGAAACAAACACGTGGGCCCAGTAATAAAGAAACACTATTTTTGAACCTTTTCACACTAATCAAGGTTACGAAACCTTCTCAGTAACATGTAAGTTTACCGGTTTTTTAAGTAGCTGTCATCAATGAAAAAGAAAAACAGTAACTACCTCTGCCCCCGACTAAATCCGGTATACTGATTTTGGTCTATATTTTACGATGTCCTACTTTGTGCGTGCACTTAAACAAGAACAACCTGCAACGTCTTCTGGTGTGACTTTGAAAAACGATAATCGCAGCTTCAATTTAGGATACTTCAATTTTTTTTCTACACGAGTCATCGTTCTTTCTACGTGATTCTATGCGATAGAGTAAAATAAATCAGTTCCAAAAGAGGGACAACAAGTGTAATCTGTTGTCACCCCCAGCCGCCCTACCACACACATGCCCGCTGTCGCACCCGTCGTCCCGCTAGCAGACGGCCGGAAGACAGACGGCCGGAAGAGCGCAGCGGCGCAGTGAGCGCAAGTGAGAATTTATCTCGGCCTCAGGGTGCACTTTGTGTACGGAGCAAGGCGACAGGCGGCGCAGGTAGTACCGTGCGCCGGCCGGAGCGCTGTTTCAGATCATATCGCCCGCGATAGTACTTGTTGGACCAGCCATATACACCTTTTCCAGAAGGGCGCAGCCATCTTGAATGTCGTCACTTCTGGTATGCGGTAAAAAATCGTTTTGATCTCTCGACACCGCTGGAAGGTGTTTACAAAAAATGCGCTGATTGTCACACATTCCAGGGGGAAATGTTTGATTATATTTTCGTCCCGCATACCAGATACGGGACTCACGCGACTAAGAACGACAGGAAACAAAAAACGTCTATATATGCCCATCTTTCGCCACGTGATCACGCTCCCGCCCATACCCGCGCGCAGAGAGAGAGGTCATGCGATGAAATGAAGGCGGTTGATCGGTCCGGCGAGCGCGTGCCTACAGCGTGCCTTCCACTGCCCCGGACATATCAACGTTCAGTGTTCCCCAAAGCGGGAAATGCCGCCGACGAGGAACGGGATGCGACGCCGCAGACTGGAGCCAGCTGGAGCGAACGGGGTCCCGCGCCGGCCCCGATAAGGGACGCCTCCGAGCGGGGAGCCGAGGGAAAGAGAGAGGCACCGAAATCCCTTCTACCTACGCCTCTTTCATAATCTCGGAGGCGGAGAGAAAATCCGCCTAGATCGAATAATCTCCCAAAGAGGGATTTTCTCCCTTCACCGGCCGACGCTCACCTCCTCTTTCTCCCCACCAAGCGGTTGGTCGCGTTTCTTTCGGTTCCCTTTTTAAAACGACCAGATGAACAAAAAAGGGAAGCGTTCCAAAGATTGTTACCTCTGCCGTGTAACATAAGGTAAGCCTCTTCGCGGAGAGGTAGGGAGAGGAAGGAGCCTTCCTAAGCCGGCTTACCCAGACTTATCTCCGTCTTGCTCTTCCAGTCGATGAAGAGAGGGGCTGACCCCCTTCTCGGAGCATGCGCACTTGGCTGAGCACCGAAACCATCGGGCTTTCGCGACGGCAAAGTCGAGATTTCGTTACAGTCATTACCGGGCACGCCACGGGGAAGACCCACTTGCACCCGTCTTCTCAGTCGCCGTCCTTACTTTGCCCCCCCCCCCCCCCTTTTTTTTTTTAATACATATATTTTTTTTTCTTTGAAGCACCGCCTAGATCGAGAACGGCACGTGACCTTCCCCCAAAAGCCTCTCAAATCCTAAAGACGACGCAAAGCGGAAACAAGAGCGGTATTCCGTCGCACGACTTATAATCTCATACCTTTTCTCACAAAAAGAAGAAAAAACGAAGCTCGAGACAAGATTTTACTTGCTGCTTCGTTCACGTTTGTTTCGCAACTTCGTTAAGCTGCGGGTTTCTTTTCGTTTCCTACCCTTCAAGAAGCGCATACCCCTTCAAATGCATATGTAGTTTAGGAATTGGAGATGCAGAATCGAGACCCGGTTTTTACTCGGCCCTACTGTAGGCCATCATGCTATTAACTTTAATGTTAGTCCCCGTTTATTTCTTCTAGATTATACATACTTCACGCGACTGCAAAATACGCGACAATCCCCGGTTTTTAATACAATAAAATGTCAGCACTACACAGCGCCGCGGACGGCAGAAATCCAAATCGCACCACGCACGGCGGGCTTCCCCGCCCCAAAAGCGTGTGCTGCAGAAAAGCCACCATACGACACGGCGCATCGAAACAGAACGGGATCCATTTCGCTAAAGCTTGCGTACGCAAAGAAATTGCGGGTCGGGAGTGCGTATGCGCAGAACGCGACAGACGGTCTAGCGTATTCCGTACGCACGCAACGCTGAGGATTTTGCGTTGCGGGCTAGCGGGCTTTGTGGGAAGCTCTCGAGAGATCTCGGACCCAGCGAGAACGCCCGTTTCAAGATGGCGGTTACCTCAACTGGCGCAGCGAGGGCGACGTGGTGTTAGCGAAGTTCAGTTTTACGTGAAATCGCGTGGTGTTCAGCTCGGCAATTATTTCCGGGACCCACCGCGGTCGAGTCAGATTGCCGCGCAGCTGAAGGAGTGCACAGTGAAGATGTTCACAGCTCGCAATGTGCGTGAACGCTGCGATCTGCTCAACGCCAAGCCTCTTCGCGCAGTTCATCGCCTACGGACGAACGACTCTTTAAGAAATCGCCGAAGTTTTCGCTATGCACTGGACATGAGTAGGTCATGGATTTCTACCCGCGATAGCGTTGATGGACGGTGCCGTTTCCACGGGACGATTGACGGAGGCTTGGCGATCGAATTTGGCTACGCACTCGAACTCGTAGCCTCCGCACCCCGCAGAAAAGCGCGTCTGACCAGGCAGCTGAGGCTTGGTTTAACTTGAAATAAAATGATTGCAAACGTTTTTATTTTCAATATTTCCTTTGGTGGCGCTATAAGCACGCGGAATTCTTCGGCTCTGGCAAATTTAACCAAGACGATGAGAGGTGTTCACTCCGAAACGTAGCGCACAAGTAAAATCGGTCCGAGCAGGTCGTTTTTAGCGTACGCTCTACTATTGCGTATAGCGAACGCAATGGTATGTTTTAGTATAGCAACGCTATACTAAAACTGTCTAGTAATGTCGGTTTATGAAGCGTGTAAAACACGCAACGAAATGTCGCACTTACAACAGTACAGCTTATTTCATGACAGCGTTCACTACCATAAACGGGAGCTTGTGGCCAAACTAAAGCGGAGATGGAAATTCCATTTGTACATTCGGGCGCTCGTCGGAGCACTTCGGCGGGGTTAGGAACTTTGTCTCTAAAGGACCTCACAAAGACGACAAACATCGAACGGCCAACAGCAAACCTTGTGTAAGTCGACGCAGGCCAAGAAACTTCTGCAACGTTATCATCCTGGTGCCAAATGAGCCGTATCCGGGGGAGTCGTTTACCGCTTCAGGTCTCTGTGAGGCAGCACAGTAGTGAACCATAAACGTCTTGCCGCTATCTTAAATGATATTGCTACGACAAGCTGTTCCCGAACCCATGCCCTTCGACGCAATATGCGGGGGAAAGAGAGAAGAGGGAAAGGGGGGGGGGGGGGTGCGCTTGTGTTCGCGGCTAGAACCTACGACGTGGAATGCGTCCACCATAATAAATATAGTACTCCTCGGACCGCAAAAACAAGAGACGTCTGGCCAGAACAGTTGCAGGACGACGGCACAGCGGGACGCACATAACTCCATCCGCCGACGGAATATTGGAAACGGGATGCCGTTTCCAACGTGGGCCAAACCGATCGTGAAATACCTTTCCAGAGCCGACGTTATTTGGGCTGTGTGAACGGGCCCTTGCAACGGTGCCGTACTTTCCACGCAGAGTGACCGGCAGTTGAAAAGCTAGGGCTCACATGACGGTCGAAATGAGCTCGTCTAGACAAAAACAGGCTTCGAACGATATGATACATAGTGCATTTAAGGACGAACAAAACAAAGAGCCCCTTATGTCCTCACCACATCAAACGTGGCGAGGACAAGAAATCAGTTTCCACCGCCAAGCTGAACGATACTGAATGTTCAGATAGTTTATTGCTAAAACGTCTCTTGGAACACACATAAATTTAGCTAATTGAATAATACGCCAAACGTTAAAACAAGTGCATGTGTGTCCATTGACCTCATCCCTCAATCGCTAGTAAATGCTAAATAAAAGAAAAACATTTGCAACAACTGACGTTGCGGCATTCACTCTACAAGACAGATTATAAATGTACGTACAGTGTGCTCAACTGTTAAATATAACGCGGGAGCTGGGGCCGAAACTGAGAGCTGTCGATACTTCGTTTCAGCTTCGGTCCGAGCGCGGCCGATGTTATGAGCCGAAGGGCCAATCAAACAGCGAAAGAGGCACAACGTCATGGCGTGCTCTCTGCAGTTGATAGGACCAGCCGGTATTCGCCGTCTCTCTGTGCGTGCTCCTCCGCCGGCTAGTCCTAACAAGCGCAGAGAGCACGCCATGACGTTGCGCTTTTCGCGCTGTTTCATTGGCCCTTCGGCTCATAACATCGGCCGCGCTCGGACGTAAGGTGAAACGAAGTATAGCAATTAAATCAATGATGCGGCAGAGAAAAAGGCGGCTCTTGCGATTGTCACCACCCCACCCCCTATGCAATTATCGCATGACCTCCTCGTTTCTTTCTTTGTCACCCACTCTTTAAATTTTTGCTTGTATGTTTTGTTGTTTTTGCCACTCTGTTTAGTCACACTACGGATTTACCATGCGGGGCTACCATATCTCGCTGATATTGCAGTTTCTCTGATAAAGGCCACCATCTTTAAACAACAGAAAAACAAAATCGAAAAGCAACATATTTTTTTTTTTTTTTAATCGCCGAGTCACGTTTTGGTGATTGTTTTGGAGCTGGGAGTGTAACTCCAGAAAACAGCAGCAGCTTAAGCTGCCAGAGTGAGCCGGTAGATGACGCATGTAGTCACTCCGGCCACCGCTCCCGCGTTATATTTAACAGTTGATGTACACTGTACATAAGGCTCGCCGCTCGGCGACGCAGTGAACAAAGCTAGAGACACGCACAAAAGGAAAACGCGATACTACATACATCTATTCCGATACTACACACACTGTGTCTTCTCGGAAAGCAGACACTGTGTCTAAAAAGCACTCGGATATGACGCGTAACATTAGTCGTGTGTAAGCATCCAAAATGAAAATGAATTGCCCTTTTTATTTCAGACACCCGATGACGGCAGAATGCCTATATCATACATACGACTCACTGGGAAATTCCCCGCGTGCTTATAAACAAACACAAAAGAAAGGAAAGCGTTTTAAGGCGAAAGCCTTACTTGTCCCATTACGCGAAAAAGCGGTGTCGTTGTGCCCGAAAGATGGCCTTAAAAATACGTCATCAACCACGTGCCGCTCACGTGCGGGAGAGTGATGTCACGGCCGGAGCGCCGTGTGCAAAAGGTGCGCTTCGTACTTCATCTGTGTTCGTTGTGTGCTTCGTGCGATGGACTGTGACGCGGCCGCGTCTACATCTACGGCGGTTTCCACAGGCAAGCGTGGGCGCCCAAGCAAATACGCCACAGCCTCCTTAAAGGGATGCTGAACCAGACATTTCAGTGTCTATAATAAGTGGCGCATTCTCTTTCCACGAGTCAGCAACCGCCGGTGTACGCAAGCACACGCAACGAAATTGACGTCATCATATCCCCCATTCAAGCTTATTAAGCGCGAATGGGGGCTAGACGCCGTACTTGGCGCCGATATCTAGGACGTCGTCCTAAAGGTCGTCCTAGAGGACGTCCTATAGACGTCGTTCTTGACGTCATTCTCGACGTCCTCCTAGACGCCGTCCTTGACGTCGTTCTCGACGTCCTCCTAGACGCCGTCCTTGATGTTGTCCTCGATACGCGCACGGCAACGCAGATGCTTTCGCACTGCTAAACGCAAGCAATCTTAAATGTCAGCAGTGATAGAGTGCAGGCGAGCTAGTAATTAATCGACATCTTGGAAACCCTGAGATGGGGAACGATAAAAAAACCGACGAACACAACAAAATGTCAGTATTTTGTATGTCCTCCAGTATTTTTTTTTTTTTAATCTTGTATAAATTTTAGAACAATGTAAGAAAAAATGTTCCCGTTTTCTCTTCACATCAACTCTGAGGCGCCTAAAAATACGCCAATACGTCTCTCCTTTCATCCCCACATTGCAAGCAAAAAAAAAAAAAAAAGGGAGGGAGGGGGGGGGGGGGGAGAGAGAGAAAAGGCTTTTCAAGGTAAATAAAAAAAGCTAGAAATTCGTCCCACAAATATCCAGACATTAAACCCGAAACTGCGTCAGTTTGTTCTTGTACCATGCCCGATAGACCTAAGTTCCGGAGCTCCAGCATCGCTGTCTGTATCAGTAGCATGCGCAGCGTAAGTGCTCAGACGTGACATGAAATCACCTTAAGGATTTAAAAATGAAAAATAAAATTTAAAAAAATGTAGAGCGCATAATGCTTTCAAAAATATATGGGTGCTCTACGATTTCGAGCTCACTATCCCAAAGGCAATCCCGACAATAACTTTAAAAAAATCTATATACGCGCACATTCACTTGTCCAACCACACGCGAGTCTACGGGATTCTCTTCTTTTCGGTACCGGCTGTGTTGGGGAGGAGGGGACGCGAGAAGGAAGGGACTAATAATAATAAAGGGAAGCTCGCGACGACGCGGTGGCGTGACCACGAGGCGTGTGATTGAGCCGAGGCGAAGTTCGTCACGCACACGCCGTCTTTCCCGGTCGGACACAGGCGGCTTCGCGAGGGGCACGCGAGCCCAGAGGCAATCGACTCGAAATCTGAGTAAGTGCTTCTTCGACGGACACGAGGGAGCGCGACCAATCTCCGGAGAAACCAACACGCACTCGGATACCTCTGCCGGAAATCAACTGCATTGCTTTCCTAAGCAATCGAGTAATCTAAACCCTGCGACATGTATATTTCCTTTAGGATACGATCTCGCCAGCCCTCATTAGAGCTGCTGCTTGTTATCATCCTCCGCTGAACGATCACCACTGCCTCCGCAGGCGTGGGCCGCACGGCCTCCGTGCGGCACGAGGAGCTGCACGCATCGGTGGATCACTTTGATGAAACTTGAACGAGGTGGAACCGGCGATTCAATCTGCGATCGTGACGTATTTCGTCAGATGTAGTGAATTTTCCAAGCTTTGCTTCGAGCAAAAAGGGGGAAATTAAGTTATTCTCCGCTCGAAAGAAACGAGAAATAACCAAAACTAGCGTCAAGAAGCGTGTGTGCACTGAGAGGGAAGCGAATTGGGATTTCGCTGTCCGCGAAAATGGCTCGTTGGTTAACAAAAGCAATCATATGCTCTTACGTAATTTCGCTCGAAAAGGTTAGTCGTTGGATTTCTGTCTCGACGACTACGCAGTATATCCAACCGTATCTCTGCTCTGAAGAGGCGCAATGTCGAGGTAAGCCCCTAAAACGTCTCAGTTTCCGCGCCACGAGCTCATGACCGTCTGTTGCTCGTACAGTAAATGCCACGAAGTCGACAAGGGTGAAGAAAACTAATAAACGAAAGGACAACCCAAACGGCATGGTCATACCAACTCGCCCAACTAACCACTTTACTACTTCATACGCTGAACTTGATCGGCACAGAAGTCGTACGAAAAAAGGCAATCGTATACCGCGTATAAAATCCGCATTTCCACCACTCATCCGTCAGCGGCGAAAACCGGATCCAGAAAGTGATTTACGTATTCTGTCGTTTACAAAAAAAAAAAGTTTTACTCGCACGTTTCCAAGGTTTTTTTTACTCTCATCCTCGATCGTGAGTAATATTCTCATCGTACAAGAACAGCTCGACCACCACGTATGAGTGATTGACCCATTCAAGCCCGTCAATAATGACAGATTCGAAGGCACCGAATGTACACGCATGCAAGTGTAGTTCGCGTAATCTCGCTGTCAGCACACGCTCGGCAGCGCACGCGGCTACATGCAGCGGCGAGTGGATGCGTCCCGTGGATGTCGCAGCACCGAGACACTAAAAACAAAACAAAAAAAAAAGAAAAGGAATGAGGCGCACGCGTCCAGATGAAAATCGGCAGTCGTGTGCGCGGCTACGGCAGCGCGTGCGTGTCTCCCCTCCGAGCGACGATGGCGTGTCCGACCCACATTCTCCGGCGACGGACTGCCCGCCTCTCCGGCCCGGGGGAGCGCGATCGATCTGCGCACACAACCGTTCCCTCACAAATCACCCGGCAGCACGCCAAGAAAAATGTCGCTTTCCGCTTCTCCTTCCGAGAACAGCCGCTTCGTACTGGAGATACCGGGCGGTTAACATGGAGAGAGCGATGGAAAGGAGGTGGAAGGAACGACCGAGAGACGACGGACGGCCGGGGAAACTTTAACGCGGCTCGAGGTTGTGGCCGTCCGCGGTTTTCGTCTCTGTTTGGCACAAAAAAAGAACGCAGAAGGAGAATACTTATTATAAAAATAATAATACGGAGAAGAAGAAAGACGAGGCGAAACTACTTTTCGTGCTGATGATTCGATCGTCCCGAAGGAGGAGCCAGCAAGAGGAGCTTTTCGTAGATAGTTTCTGCCGTCCCGCAAGGCTATGTTCGCCACCCGCTACGAGATTCAGAACTAGCAGACAAGGCGAGCGGTGCGCGTGCGCAGTAGTGACGTCTTTGTTGCAGAGAGAGTAGCGCCGTAGGGAAACACGGTCTACGAAAACTAATAACGAGGCGAAAATGCGGAAAGTATAGGGCACTATAAAAAAAAAGACCTCCTTCGCGGTGTTTCCGGGGAGCGACCAAGGAAGTTCTGTCGGAAGCGGAGTTCGGTATGTTCCCCACCGAGGGCCCCGCCGCAGTGTGGCTGGTGTGGCCACCGTGTGGCCGGCCGGGTGTCACGACGACGGACAGCGACGGTCGAAGAAGGGAGGGAGGGAGCGGGGGTCAATTCCAGAGCGCCCAAGCGTTGCCCCGGGAACCGAGCGGCGGCGAAGCGCGGAAGAGCGCGGCGCCGAGACGCCGGGTCCGTGTCTCCGGGGCGCTGCTGAATGCAGTTAGTCGAACCAGTATCACCTAGGGACAAGGCCTGCGCACGACGTCATTGTTGGTGGACCCGCGACCAAGCGGCAAACACCCTGAAGGCCCATACGCACATTCGCGTTTGAACGCGTTTGAGTGCGTTGCGGCGTTCTTGCGGCCAGGAGCGGTCGCTTGCGGTGCGACGCGCGCCTACCCGCAACGCTCCGTAGCGCGACGCAACCGAGTAGAGACTCGCTCAACGTTCCGAAGCGTTGCGGCGCGTTTGACCAATCAGAAGCCGAGAGAGGAGAGGAGGGTGACGTGTTCGCTCGCCAAGGCTCGCCTCGCCCCACTCCGCCGACTCGGAGAGATGTATCCGGTTCTCCACCCGCAGAACGTTCTTTTTCGTTTTGGGGAGCGGTGGAAAGTGCATTTTTCAAAGCTGCGACGGTTCAAGCTTGACAAAACGTGGGGGAAGCCGGCGGGATTGTCCCAAAATCGAACACTTCGACGCTGTCGATGTGCGCCGCCATGTTGCCTTGTATTTCGCTTACTATTGGTGAGCCGCTAGCGAAGATAGCGCGTTCTTATTGGCTCTTGACTGCGTGTCAACACAACTGTGCGTACAAGTTTGGCGCAATTGCTCTTTGCAACGCAACCGCTTGCCGCTACGGAACGCACCGCGCTCAAACGCGAATGTGCGTATGGGCCTTGAGGCTCGACGAGAGACGCCACAAAGCGGCAGGCGCGACCGTCTTGGCGTCGCGCTCGGTGTGAGCATAGAGTTAATAAAACGTACCATAGAGGTTCAACTGGCGCTAGTGTCTATGCGACTTCCGGGAGGCAAATTGAAGCAGACAGCAACCAGTCTACTTTTGCGGTGACTCCTAGATGAGTCTCCGACCAATCCCTTAGTCTTTCTGGGCGCAGTTAAAGGTTGTCTACCATTACTCAGCCGTGCATTCCTATAGGAAACGTGCGTGCATTTTGTCTCTTCGCTGGAAAATAACGTGGATAACTTTGGTTATTTGGGTCGTACCGAGTACTATGTACAGAGCGCGACACTGTTAGCGCGAACAAGCGATCGCCGGTTTTTCCAGTTTTTCTCTTAGGCACCAAGGGATGTCATCCAAGTTAATATTGTTACAGAAAGAGCCCATTTAGTTCTATAATGTAGGCAATAAAATTTTGTGCTCGCTAAAAATATTGAGAAGTAAAATGCGAAAATGCGCCGATGTCGTGTTCGCGCTAACAGTGTCGCGCGATGTGTACCTTTATTAACATTGTTAAAGTGTAATGTCTTTAGTTACAGCATTTTTCGTTACCCGTGAACGATGTTAGACTTCTCTACATTTCAGGCCCAAACCCCTCTTCCACGGCAGGTGTGTAAAAACAAGCGACGATTCAAAGCAAAATAACAATCGGAAGGAATATAGAGTGTGTTCAAGGCTCGCCAGCATTCCGGCGACGCTTATATATTGCTAATACGAAGATCCTGTCACTATATGAAAATGCTTTACGAGAGGTTAAAAACATTCAAAACGTAATAAAGTACGTGGTCTATGAAATGTGTCTCTTTTTATCATTTTCTATGCCGGGCAGCTTTTATGAAGCACTTGTTATCAAAGATTTCGAGCGTGCGGGTGATGTTTTGAACGTAGAACAAGGATTTTCGCAGACCAGAAAGAATAAAGCGGTACTTATTGAAAATCGGGACTTAATGACGTGGCCTTCAATTTATTTTGATCGTACATGCACAGGGAGTTACTGATCCAGTGCGTAGTTCTTGCTGTCTCTCTTAATTTTCCAGATGTCCTTCGTTCTTTTGGCACGTATATCCCCCATGCTAGAAAGCGCCGACGCCGTGCTTCCGCTAACAGTGTCCGACAGTGCACATGAATACGTGTACGAAGCCGTTTTAGCGCCGTTTTTAATGCGATGAATTTGAAAGAAAAACGCCGTAACTGACCAATTGTTTCGTCAGCCTGACTGAGAAATGTTCCGAGCTACCTAGTACGTACGAATTATTCGGGATAGTTGCTCTTATAATCGAGCGCAAGAAGAAAATGCGCCCCCTCTTTCCCATAGAAATGCATTACCGGAAGTCAGCGTTCGACTGGTCGCGGTCCGCTTCGATTTGTCACAGCACACTAGCGCCATTTGAACCTCTAGCGTATGTACATTATAATACCTCTAGGGAGACGCACTGGCGGCAATGCTGACGCGAGGTGGCGCTGCGTACAACCACTGGTGATGACTCTACTACTTGGTCGTAGGTGGTTTTGGTCGAGCCCGGACCGAGGAGCCTGCACCGCGCTCCAGTAATACGAGGCTGTATAGCGCTCGACCCGTCGACGGTACGGGCCCGCTCGAATAGACCATTCCGGAAAATCCCGGTAGACCTCGCGTGGCTATCCCACATCGTACTGCCCGGCTTGGGGAATCGTTCCGACGTTACCCCCAGGCCGGCTCGGACGCTTCGTATGCCCTGGGAGCGGCACGATCGATCCATTCTCCCTTAATATCGCGAGTTGGAAACAAACGAAAAGTCAAACGAACCTAAAGCAAGGTCGTCACGTGTGGCCAGTTTTCTCAGACGTCTGCCTTCTTTGCGTCCTATTCCTGGGTAATGTTTCAGGCGCCGTAGATAGGGTAGTCGTAATGTTTCGGGCAGCTGCCCGCCAAACAACACGCTGTCACTGCACCTTTCAGTTGCCTCGTGACTTCCTGAAACATTTAGCACCGGGACGTAGAGCTCCGTGGGAAGCGCCGTCTTGTTTTCTCGACACGGGAGAAAAAAAAACTTTAATATACAACAAATGCAAAAAAAAGATCTAAGACGTTGTACTGTATGGGTTTATCTCCGACGCACACTCATTCAAATTCCGCAGCCCCTGGAACGAGTCTGAGGCCGTGCGTGGCGCGAAGGCGGTCGGCTGACGGGGCAACGCAAATGACGGCACCGCATTTGCAAGTCAATGCACGTGGGGGCTCTTTTATCGCCGGAGACTAAACTCGACGCGGTGTGCGCCTGAATATAGAACAAAGAAAACAGAACTGGTTAGGAGCCTCGCCGCTGGAGGGCGCGCCCCGCGCTCAAGTCTTCAATAACACGCCCATCAACTAGACACTCGGGGCTGTATACGGCGCCCGTTTAAAGGGAGTCGGCATAGCGTCGTGATAAACCGAAATCTCGGAAAACAGCGATAGAGAAGAGTTAGAAGATGACGAAACAGGAAAACGGAGTTGCTTCGTTATGCGTTCCATCGTTTTCCCTTTATCCGGTGCGACGTGAAAGGGCAGTGTCTTCACAAACTTTCTACAATAAAAAAAAAAAAACAAGAAAAACGTCGATTTTATCGAAAAGTTACGGCTAGCAGCATTATGGTGACACGAACGTAAGCAAGAGGCCCGATACACGTGCTGTATCTCGCTGTTGCGCATATAAACGAGGGCGGTGGAACGGCAACATTTAACACACCGCGGCCAAAGCAGGTCACGTCCCGTCTGAACCCGTGTCGTTGGTTGTGTCGCAAACACGGGACACATTCCCCAGGTCCCGCGTTTGGTCACGTATAGCCCAGCCTCTGGCATGTTCAAACCCGTGTGGGACACAGTGCTCGAACACACGGTGTTCACGCTGTATTTTATTTCACCGCAAAAGGAATACGCGGAGCCTATTCCAACCCATCCCGAGGGGACCGCGACCTCCAAATACCGTTTCGCGAGCGGTCTTCCCAGGCGACAACTGTGAATCTGTCCAGAGTCAGACTACCTCCAACGCGATTTGCAATCTCGTCAAGTTTCGAAGTCATGGGGTTGTTGGGGCGACGGGAATGAGCAGCCACAGAACCTCCCGTGTACGGATTCAGTTGGCCCGGCACCAAACCCTGGGTCCTCCGAAGGTTGTCCGCAAAGTCCGTGAAGCGGCGGGGAAGAAAAGGGCAAAGCGTACTCACCCTTTCGCTGTCACTTTCACTATCGCACTGCAAAAGAGAGGAAAAGCACGGATCAGGTCACGGCACCTCTACACAAAGTTCATCGATTGGCTCTCGTCTGCGCATGTTTACATATTGGATCAATACGCCGTCGACAAACGTGCTATGCCTCCTTCCTTTCGTGTGAGCGCTCTCACGGGTCCGAAGGGACACTAACGCGGGCGCAAAGATTGCAAGTACAAGGTCATGGCGCATTCACTGTGCACTGGAAAATGCACGCTGATCATATTGTGAGAAAAGCTATTCGCATTCTAGGGTACTTTAGCAGGAATTCGGTTTTGGCACCTAGTGAAGTCCGATTGTTAGCTTATACATCCTTTATTCGTTCACGGCTAGAATATGCTAGCATTATTTGGAGTCCCTGGCAGGATTATTTAATACAAAAAAAAAAGAGCCTGCTCAGTATAGGGCCGTTCGTTTTATTTTTAGAGATTATTCGTTCGTGTCTGGTGAGACAGCTTTAAGGTCCGAAGCTGGCCTCGATCACTTATGCAATAAGCGCAAAATATCGCGGCTAACTTTTATCCACCGAATGCATTATTATAATTCATACCTTAAAAGGGAAAGAGAACATTTTGACGGACTTCCGCATGGTTATAGGTGAAAATGAAACTGATAAAAGGAACTCTTAACTATACGTTCACCTCCTCCGCATCGGATCTTTCCTCGGCACGACCACCAACGCAAAATGAGGCCACCCTTTATCTCGCACAAAACAGTTTTCCGAATCTCCCTTAATGTTGGCCATTCGCGAATGGAATGAGCTCCCTGAAAATGTTGTAAGCATACAAAATTGCACACAGTTTAGGTGTGCATGTGTGGAATTATTTAAGTCCTTTCGATTTCATCCGCTCTTTTTGGCGTGTAGCTGCTATGTATATGTTTCTGTACAAGTGTGCGCGATCTGTCAAATCCTGCTTTCAATGACAATTGTTTTTTGTTTTGTTTCTTCACTTTTTTGCTACGATCTTTCCATGTAATATGCCTTCGGGCGCTTTGAGGGTAAAATAAATTAAATGAGTTTAGCCGGGGTTAAGACCCGCACTGAAGGACGATGAACCCTGTAACTGTTCGATTGGCCCCCCTTGAATAGTAAGTAGCCTTGGCTGCACTATGACTTTCGTTGAAACGCGCTATCATCTATAGTCTGTTGCAGGGTAAGGGAAGCGGGACAAGCTCTCCCTCCACTTGAGCAGAGCGAAGGCCGGAGAGGAGGCGAGTCCCTCCTCGCTTCGTCTGGCCTCCTCTTCGGCGTTCGCTAACCTTTTGTAGCAGGTTTCGCATAGCAGGCACAATATGGTTGGGAGCAGCCACTGATCGCGTTACGAGCAGATGTCAACATCTGTTTGCTCAGATCGCACGAAAAGTAAAAAAAAAAAAAAGACTGCATCCTTTAATAAAACACAAAGGCATCCTTTTGTTTTTTTAAATAAGACTCAGGTGAAGGTAGGTTCGAAAGCGGATATTACAAAATAAAAATATGCATAGATAGCGCGACACTTTAGTTGAGATCAAGCCTCTCTCCCACTTCCCCTTTAACACTCGGTAGCTTACTGAGCCAGTAAGCTTGATTCCTCCAACATGCCTACAAAAACCAGCGTATCCGCTAAAACGTCTATCAATCAAAATACCCCTTACCCTTCCTTCCTCCCCCTCCCCCTCCCTCCCCTCCCCCCCCCCCCCCCCCCCCCCAGTTATCCGATATCACAAACTGCACAAACAACCACCCACAAATATCACAACCTACAGTCGTGCTTTAAAAGTGGCACTGCGCTTCAGCGGCGTTGAAGCCGGAGTCGAGTCAAAGTTCGCTGCCCTTTCGATTGACTGATGCGCCGGGAACTGCCTTGACTACCGTGTTTATAAAAAAAAATAAAGACGGGTGATGTTGTTTTTTTTCTTTCTTTTTTCTGCCTTTCTCGGCACAGCTTTTTAAATTGCAGGTAAACTTACAGTCAAAGGAGGTCGACCTTTAAAAGTACTGAGAATAATGTTTGAGCCAATCGCCCCAACCCAGGCGCGCCCCCGCTTGACCATCCCATCAGGAGTAAAAGGCCCCTATTCTGTCTTATCGCAGTAGCCGGAATTCCACTATTTCGCTTTTCTTTTTCTTTTTTTTCTTTTTTCACGAATGTTATCTCTCACATTGCCGACATTGTCCGAAAATTCAAACGATGACGGGGCCAACGCGATTGACGAGCAATCTCTATACTTCGTGTCATCTTGAGTCAAAGTGTAGGCATTGCGCGTCATGTGTCATGTGTAGGCATTGCGCGTGCGCAAAAAACAGATTCCTCTGCGCATGCGCAGGGCCGAAAGCAGCGCCCAGTTGAGTTGGTGTATAGACTTTTTTCGTCTACTCTCGTACCCAGCCACTTCATAGGCGTATCTGGTATGGGCGACGAAAAAATAATAAAAATTTCAACCTGTATATAGTAAGAAAAATAGAGGGGAGGCAAAACGAAAATGGGTGACGGTTACGCTCATATCCCAAATGTATTCCACCGGCATGGTGACGGCAAAACAATGCTTTCGCCCACAATGGAGGTGACGAAGTTCAATATGGCGGCGCCCTTGTGGAAATGGTCAACATAGAGCATTCGGTTTCCATACGTCAGGGCACCTGGAAAAGAACTGAACACGATAAGAGACACGAAGATATATTGATCACGAGGCCTATATATGTCCTCTTGGAGATGTCGTAGAGTCGCCACAGACGCCGATCTAATTTGGACTAAGTACCGCAGTGTGAAGGATCAACCAACCAACGGAAAACTGTTTCAAGCGGGACTGCGTAGCGATTAAAATTTTTAGTCGATTAGTCCCTCGAAAGGGCTCGATCGATTCAAGTATCGATCAAATATCGATTCAAATATCGATGAACGTCCAACGCTAAACCATGTTTACGTTTATTTTTTTTTATCAAATTAAAAATATCGAAAACAAAACAAAAAAAAAAGCTGCTGCAAGTTTAATAAGACAACGAAAGGTACTACGTGTCCGACAAAACATATTTACTTCCGCCTTTTACCAAGGGACACGTTTTGTACTTTTCCTGTCCTCAAGCGTGGAAATCGGTAATAACAAACTCGATATGGTCGCAAAGAGGCGACACAAGCGCATGAGGATCATGAGTGACGTTTCAACAGTACTCCAGTTCAAGAGTTATTCGCAGCGAAGTGCCCAAGAAAGTCACGATGTCGTTCCCGTGCCCTTCACAACACTGCAGGCAACTCGGGAAGTGGAGCACACTAACGCGCAGCAAATACTTCCAGGGTGCAGGTGACAGCGTCCCGACCGCATCAACGCCGTTGAGCCAGCCATCAACCGCTACCAGCTGTCGCCAGGCGCTTAACGCAGAGACGATACCGCGGGACAACCGTCGGTGACTTTTTAACGTGACGTCGACGGACCAGAACGAAACAAGAAATGAAAAAGAGAAGGACACGATCTCTTGTCAACGCACACCACCCAAGCCGCAATATTCCCGAGTGCAGGCAACCCGACTCGAGCCGATGGAGTATCACCGAGGCAGACGCGGCGAGAACAGGAAAGGGAGTCGGCAATCCGACCGCGGACACAACCAAAGCCTAACCCCGGGAAACGAAAGCCAAATATAAAGACCCGACACTGCACCCGGGCTTCCCGCACCGACCCGGGAGGGCTCCCTCGTTCCTCGCTCGGCCGCACTGGCGCCACCTGACGCCCACAACGAAGACAGCGCCAGTCTGCGCACGCATTCTTCCCGCTTCCCTTTCTTCCCCCCCCTTCCCCCCCTCCCCCTTTTCCCGATAAAAAGAAGGAAGAAAGGAGAGGGAACCAGGACGATGGAAGCACAGGCGCAAATAATCATCAAACATCTTCGGGACCCCCGAAGTCTGTCCCACCGCTACCGAGTGACTGACTGGCCGCGCTCGCACATACACACGCACACACATATATACACACAGACACACACACGCGCCGCGCGCGCGTTCACATACATGAGCGCCGAACACAAAGAGCGACAAACTGCCAGGAAGGAAAATTGATTTCTGCCGCTCCTCCTCTCGGTTTTTTTTTTTTTTTCTCCTTTCGTTATTTCGATTTTTTTTTTACATTTTTATTATTTCTCTTTACTTCTGCACCTCTTATCTCTCTTTCGCCGTGCTCCTCCGCCATATTACTTTTTTTTCTTTTTTATCCTTTTTTTTTTCTCCTTCTTTCTCGTACACGGGACTATCTGGAAAGGCGGCGCTAAAGCGGCGTTCATTTTGCGAGAAATGGAACGAGGGGGAGGGACGGCTACATCGGGACCGCCAAAGAATGATGCAGAAAAGAAGGGACCGCGATGGGCTAAGTGAACGATGAACGACGCGCGTAATAGAGAGATAGGAGCACCGCTCAGATCGACCAAGGCCGGGCGGCTACTAGAGAAAAAAAAAGAAGAAAATGAAAAAGAAAAGTTAGAAAATAAAAGAACGATAACGGCCGAGAAAAATGGGAAGCAAATACGAGGCATCCCTCCGTATATGAAAGTAAAGCGGCGGCCAGAGGAAGATGATACGCCGGAATTGATAGGAGGAGGGGAGCGAAATAAAGATGACGCGAAGGATGAACGAGGGAAGAATGATGTCGACGCCGAACGCAAGAAAAAGAGAGAACGAGCAAAAAAAAAAAAAAAAGAAAGATGAAAGGCGGCGAGAAAGGCGGAGAAGATGGGATGGGGAAAAAATGAAAGAGGTTTGACAATCAGAGCTTCACCGATCGCTTGGTGGCGGCCAGCCCCTACCACATCCGGGGCCCTCAATCGATGCGGGGCATCGGACACGGGCGGCGCGTGGGGGGGCAGATATCCCGCACACAAAGAAACACGGCGGAGGAGTTGAAGGAGGGAACGGAGAAACGCCGGCATTAGGAAGGAGACAAACAGACGGAGGGTGTCTCGGTGCTGGAGGATGACAAATGGGCAAACGAGAGACGACAGCCAGGACGAACAACGCTCACCCGCCTCAAACCGGCGTGAGCCGCTCGGTCAACACGCCACACGGGGAGGCGGCTTCAACGCAGGGCACGAACCTGCCGAGCAAGAGCCGGAAGGGGACCGTGTAACTAAAGCGCCGTTCACACTCTTGCGACCGAGTAAGACCGAGAGAGGACCAGACCGGTTTTTAAGGCCTTTTGCGACTTCTTAGGACGGGATGCGCTGAAGCGGAGCTGGACCTAAGAGATCGCAAGAGGCTTAAAAACCGGTCTGGTCTCTCTCGGTCTTACTCGGTCGCAAGAGTGTGAACGGGCCTCAACGCACGGTCCAAAACACGGGCTCTTGGCGTACTGCTTGCCCACCGGAAGTCGTTGCTCGGGACTGTGGACTACGACTTAGAAGACAACGTTGCACGTTCAAATGCATCGGCGTTGCTCGCTCCTTTGTACGTTTTCCACCACCATGCAAGCGTCGTAATAACGCTCTATACGGGACCTTTATAAACGCTCGTGAACCAGGTAAATTGTCCGGTTCGCCGACACCACCAAACGCGCGCTTAAAAAAGAAAAAGAAATACCGGAACGCTTACACTTTTATCGACTTCATAAATTGCCGCGTTGACACGGCGCGCTCAGGAACGCGGAAGCACCAACTCAACCGCCACAATTTTTGTTTTTGATTTTTGAGTGCTTTTGCATTAAATTGTGTGCTTGTTTACTCATCTCGTGAACAGGACTCCTTGTTTATCGGTGTGCGCGGAGTCGCGTGCGCGCAGATCGAGGGCGACTTCACTCCGGTTCCCCTTCCGGTGAACCGCGGCGGTCGCTACGAAATGCTACCAGCCACGAAATCCAATCCAACGCCGTGCGAGCGCCACGTGACCTTCGAAGGGGCGCACTGACGCGGGGCACGTGGTCGCGTGATTTACCGACAGCGCGCCGGATTGGCTGATACGGCACGTAGGGTTGCCTGCGGTCCGTCGTACGTTGAAGCGGAGTTATCGGCGGATCGGCGCACGCACAAGCAAGGGGAGGGGGGCCTCTCGAAACGGCACGTCGCCCCGGCGCTGGAAACAATAAAGCCGGGAGAAACGGACGTGAGAATAATAAATAGGGCCAGTCTCTCCCTACGGGGGCTGCCGCCGGCATAACAAATGACTGCCCTCCCCGAGCTCTTGTTTATGACCGCCGGGGCACGTCGTGTACGACACGCAAGTCGGCGCGCGCCTGAGGGAGAGACAGCACGTGTTGGCGGGCTGCGAGCTCGTGCGTGTACCTCCTCCTATGCGGCGGTGTTTGCCGAGCGTTGCAATGACAGCGCGACTACCCAGCGGCCCGATTAGCTGATTTGTTTAGCAGACCACCCACCCATTCACCGCCGTCGCGTTGGGTAGAAAAAAGGTATCCAAAAGCGTCCCCCCCCCCCTTTTTCTCTCTCCTTTTTTTTTTCCCGACTTTATATGAATGTAACGAGTAATTGTTGGGGATAATTCGCATGAAAAAAGTACGCAAATTTCGTTACAAAGGACATCACTGTAAAAGCGGAACTTCACAGAGTAGATGCGGGGCTTACACGTCGGGGTGGCTTACGTTGAGATACTACTGCGAGTCACCACAACAACAGAGACGTAACGCTCGGTCGGCACGGCAATTCCAAGTCGTACCTCGACGTAAACGTCATCGAACGCTAGCGTGTGAATCGGTCTTTTCCCGCGTTACTCGCAACGCGCTATTTGCATGTCCGCGCACCTGTCAATCCGTACCTTTCTCCACACGCTCCGCTCATTGGTCCGTGAGGGGAGACGTCTTGGACCAATCGAGCGTCGGGAGTACGCACCGCGTCGCACGTGCCTCACTCCGCCCTGAAATGGCATTTCGACTGTCGCGAATAAGACCGAGTCGTATACTGCGCCTCGTGACAGGCGCCACCTCGCGATATGTTCGAGACCCACTGTAACGGTGACGGAGCCTGGACGCGGGCTAGACCTCTAAACAAGCTGAATGGAATCAGGAGCTCGGTTTGTGGCCGAAAATTGGTGCAGAAAAATCAACGCACTAAAATACAAAGAACAAGTGTAGCAACGATACTCGATCGCGCTCAATTAAGCTAATGTACCCGGCATTAAAAAAAAAAAAAAAAAAAAAATTACAAGTCGTGTTATACAGAGTGTTGAAGAACCTCAAAATAGCGCCGCAATTAATCGGGTTTTATCGCAAGCTGATCCGTTTTCGTGTTTTTAACGCCAAGCTTTCCGCGTACAATTTACGAAACGGAGGCAAGGCGACGACGCAGGCTGTCACCTCGCGGACAAGCGAGTCGTTTCATCGGCGCGCCGTTTCGCTCCTACGCCGCCAAAGACCAGTTTGCGTCACTCTTTTATACGTTCGACGTCGCGCTTTCGAAAAGTCTTGCTCGAGGAGATAAACGGGGCGGGAACTAACGCTCCACACCCGTCGAGGCATTAGGCTATCCAAAAATACGAGGGAGAAGAAGATAGCTGACAGAGAGGGGGCAGGAGGGAGCCAGCAATGAAACCGGAGGTCTCTAATGCTGTGGAGATCTACGAAGAGACAAGTAGGTATCTCGCTGCCTGCTACACTTGACAAGCGATCTGGCAGGAGAAGCTTCGCAACGTCGGCTTAGAGATGAACGAGCCTTTTTGGAGCATCAGCCCGACACGAAGAAGGAAGAGAAAAGAGACCAGAGTGGATGGAAGCACATTCCGACCGGGCAGAATTCCGAGCAGACGCCCGAAGCGGCTTTCATTCATTCGTTCGTCGTCGGCGGAGTGGGGGGGGGGGGGGGGGGGGGGGCGCCGTGCGCGGAAGAGAAAAAGGGCGTTCGAGAGAGAGAGGGGGGTTTTAATTCGATAATCTGCGCCTCATTAGCTGTAACGAGCTAAATGGCCGCCGGGCGCCGCTCGTGCGGATTCCTCGCGCCCCACTTGGCAGCGTGTTGCGGCCGCCAACTGGAAATGAGGCGCGCCGTCGCACCACTGCCGCGTCGTGGCACGCTCCAGAGCGCGCGACGCTCTCTCGTTTGTTTCGCTTTCGTCAGCGCGCTCGGCGAAACGGAACGCCGCTACCCCGAAAACGACGACTGACTCTTCGGCCGAAAGAATTCGCGCCTGAGTGGCACACTTCGTTTATGCGTTAGTGCTGTCGCCCGCCTATATTCGTCGACAGTGTAAGAGTTCAGAGAAAACTGCTCCCACCTCTTTCCATTTTAGCAGAGAGAACGCTGAAGAGGTCAGGTGGGAGGAGCTTCCCCCTTCACCTGTCACGGACCATAAGCGAGCCTGCAGTTTCAGGGACTCCGTCGCGTTGCTCTGTACGGTTGCTTCCCTCTCAAAGGCTGCCACTGGGACCGGATGCTCCGTTCAAGGTGTGGTTGGGCAGTATTGTTTCTGGTTACTTTGTGCTCCCCGTCCGGTATTCTTTTTAACGTATAAACGCGACTAGCTAAGCTCGGGACTCGTGGTGATGTGTGGCGTTATGCAGTGCCTGCGTGCAACGGGGTTTCCAGAGAAAAAGCATAGAGCGGAACTTCCTCGATGGAGGCATTCATGGGCGCCAGCTAACCACCCGGCTTGCATAGCCCAACTACGCAAGCTTAAATCACGAATGATTGAAATCTCTACAAATATGAGACAAGAACCAGCGTTGAATGCGCACATCGTTGAGTGGCATAAGCCCCGATGAAAGTTAGCGCGAGCTGAGAGTTTTGCTGTCGTTCGTGCTGACGAGCGCGTACGATTTTACGTTAGCTTTCCACAGGGCGTTGCACATAACTCAATGAAGTAGCGAGAGCCTCCGAGTTACCAGATCGAACAGTTGGTGGGGAATAGCTACCTGATCACAACACCGCTCATCGTCGGCGTTCTCTACAGATCGGCCCTTAGGCCTGCCCAAACAAACTGTCCCTCGACGCGCTGACAAAGCGGCCGCAGCTGTGGCCAGAAGGAGCCGCGACTCGCGTCTTGGCTCGGAGTCAGGACAAACACGGGGGGCGCCCGCACATGAACAGGCGCGCGGGGGCAACGAACCGACGCTGCTCCGAATGGCGATCGCTTCCGTTACCCGTGCGGGTATCGGCGTCGAGATAACATACATCCTCCCAGGATCGACTTTAGCTAAAGGAGAAGTATTCGCGGCTTGTGGTTGAAATCAACATACTCTGCTTACGTGTCTAGAACCCCGGGGCGAGGAACTGGATAACAGGCAGTTTTCCTCGTCTTATATATTAATATTTCAAGCATGGAATGCTTTTCTCATGTAATCGCCGTAACATTCGG
Source organism: Ixodes persulcatus (assembly GCA_013358835.2). Taxonomy (NCBI): domain Eukaryota; kingdom Metazoa; phylum Arthropoda; class Arachnida; order Ixodida; family Ixodidae; genus Ixodes; species Ixodes persulcatus. The sequence goes on along the minus strand of JABSTQ010009385.1, from coordinate 105,082 downwards.
CGTCAAGAAAAGAAAGAAAGAAAAGCGTTTGAAAAGGGCAGTTGGTCAGCTGCCAAGCTTGTTTCGCATCTCGGTCCATCTGCGTCGCGGCGTTTTGTCAAGAACACGCTTCCGCGTTGCGTGTCAACACGATCTGCATCCAGCCGCGTCACCAGCACCGCCTGGGAATAAATACTTGGACCCCAGCTCGGCTTGGTATCCGAAAAAGGAGTGCGAACTTTTCAGTACGAAGATTAAAAACTATTACGAATCTCTTCTCCCGGCACGATGATGCTCGTGCGAAGCTCGGGACAAACAACTATCGGAATGACGCCGCAGAAGAGTCAGTGCTGCTCGCGGCGGCGGTCCCGCGAGGTGCACCGCACGAGGTCCATAAAATAAACTGTCACCAAACCAGCTATTATCCGTCAAACACGACCCCGGAGGTGTAGCAACAGACTCCGGGGCGCTTAGGCACACCTCGTTCCCAAGGGTGGGGGCCCCCAGCGTTCCTCCCCACCCCCAGGCGAGCACGCGGAAGCGAACCGCTCACTCGGGGTCCCATCGCCCGGCAATCGATCAGAAGCGGGCGACAGCAATGGGCCGCCGGGACACGACAGGGATCGAAACAAAGCCAAATTATAGGCTCGGGCAGGAAACCGAATGCACGGGGAGAGGTGCCTCGAGTGGGGAATAGCCCTCTCCCTCACGGTAAGCGCAACCGGCTGCTGCGAAAACAACGACCCACGAGGAAAAACTGTGAACTTTGTGTGGCAATTGGAAAGGCCGAGCTGGACCTAAAGGAAAAAAAAAAGAAAGCAAAACAACGGGACGGGAAAAACAAAGTTGGTAAGCAGCAGGAATCCAACCCGAAAGAAGCGAGTGGCTGAAGGAGAGTGGACACGGATGTGGAAAGGGGGAGGGATAAGCGTCGGAGGGAGAACTCGTCTGATCGATCACGTCGGGCGCCAGATTATGGCCGGATTTACAAGGTCTTAAAAATCCCTTTCACGGGTTACCCCTTCTTGCAGCAGTTTGTCTCTCTTTCTTTCTCTCTCCACCCCCTCCATCTCTCTCTATCGGTCTTCCTCGCAGGATTTCTCAATCTCGCTCTCCCGCACACACGTAATTTCCCGTTTGGTTTTTTTTGTGCGGTTCGGCCGCCCACCCCAGACTCCATCGATTGCTCGGCGAAAGCACCGGAAGTGGGTCTCTCTGACGTCCCTTCCGGACCAGGAGGAGGGCGGGGGCGGACGCCAGAACAAGACGCCGTCCGCTACGCCACACAACGAGTGAGCTCACGCAGAGGCAGCCGGCCGCACAGTCGACTTCGAGAGCAGCACCGTGCTACAGTCCGTGCCCTGAACACGGCGAAAGCGGCTCTTCGTTGAGTCTTGGTTCATCCAACGCACAAAGGGGAACGTCAGTCGTTCTTCCGGCTCCCTACCCAGCAGCTACACCTCGGGAATGCGGGACGTCAGCAAAGCCCCGTAGTTTACTGTTTATTAAACTTTTGGTTAGCGTCGCTGTTTTTCCCTTCAAACTCACGGAGACGGGGGACAAGGCAGCTCCGCTAAACCCGCCTATGTCGCTCCGGTTCTTCAACCTCAGTCGGTGGTGGAAAACCGGAACTCCGTGCATCTACGCTTTACTAAACCCACCACGACACTGGCGGGTCAATGTGCGTGCCTAAACGTTCCCGAAATAAACGGACAGAAAATATATTAGCAATTTTATCACGCTCTGCCTTGTTCCGCAAGGAAAGCGCCGTTCCCGAACCGACCTCGCATTGTGGCTCCCTTTCCTTCAGTCACGTGCTATGACGACACAGAACATCTGAGAAGTAATAAGACTTTAACATTAAGAAGTTTGGCACGTGAGGTCGCGGGGAGTCAAACGATCCACGTGACCTCCTGGGAATTCTCGGAGTTTCTGATCTTACCGCCCTCCGTGCGGTCCTCTGCTCTACGCCTGACTTTGTGCTTCTTGGGAAACGCGTGACTCTGTAGCGACACATTTTCACGGTGGTGTCTTGACTCAATAATCTAGCGATTCGCGCGAAAACCTAAACAGTGGTTGACCGAAAAATTCGGTTGCACGCCAGTTTACCTGATTCTTGAAGGATTCAAGAATCGACACCACTTATTTTTTTATCAGCGTGAAAAAAAAAAAAAAAATCCCCCCCTGCTTAAAATTTGGCAAATGAACGTCGTATAGTTTATCTAGAGTATACGATAAACGAACTGCGGAAATTCCAGAAACCATTTGCTCGGCCTGGAATAGATGCGTACTTACCTCGAAGGAGCAACAAACTGCACTCTAAAAAAAGTCCGTGCGTCCACTTTCCTGCACAACACTCGGAAAGCCAATCAACGCTGCTTACGGAGGCAGCTCAGCAAATAACATTGCCGAAACATGTGTTTAGACCAAAAAACGCAGTTTCAGTTGTGACATAAAGCAATGGAAGCGTGACATTTCGCATCGCTTAATGCCACAACTCAGATTGCGTTTTTTTTTTTTTTTTTAACTTACGTTTCGGCATTGTCCTTCGCTGAGCTGCCTCCGTAAGTTGCGGTGATTGGCTCTCCGAGTGTTGTGCGGGAAAGTACACGCATGGGCTTTTCTTAGAGTGTGGTCGATGCGTTTTATCGTGCATCACTTCAGACCTACAGCGGCAGTTTCGCGACGAGCTTTTTTTTTTTTTTTTCTTCTTCTGGTGGGTACTTTTCGTTTCTATGACCACCGCCAGCCGCGAAGCAGGACCCCACGAAGGTGCCTCTGTATCCAACTGGTTGCCCAACGCGCCACTCGCACAACGCCGTCAGTAAAAATGCACGTTTCTTGAAGAGACACCAACGCCGCTGAGCAAGTCCGGCTCAAGAATAGATCACAACAGGATCCCACAGTGCGCCACCGAAGCCAGTGTAAGAAATAAAATAGGCTGTTAGATAGATTGGCCGGCTTCAAAATCTTTTTTTTTTTTTTTTTTGTGCACGAATGCGCAGCGGGACGTTAAAACATGTGCGACATTGCAGTAGCGAGGCAATAAACAGAGAAGACAGGGTCGATGCACTCACCATATAGCCGCGTCCGGAACTCGACCGCGTACTGCACTGTAAGGATGAGAAAAGCAAAGTATTATAAAGATGAACTCCCACTGGATAGACTCCCACTCGCGTTTCGTCGAGAGGTCCACAATAACCTTTGAAAAGAAGTTACGGTCGTTCCAAACCAACGTGGGCTACTACCACTTGATAGGCCAGGAGCAGCAGATGTTGTCGGAAAGTTTTGGAAACAAAAAATTATCAATAAGTTTCAAATGAGTTTTTAATGTACTCTAACGAAACTCGTTGATAATTTTGGTAAGGGTTTGCCAAAGCTGGAAACTTTCACTGTGAAGTGAGATCGACGAAGTTTTGGAAGACAGGTACAATGTGGACACATACCCATGTGAGGAGCTAGGTAACCTGCTTCACAGGCAGCTGCAGCTGCACTATAAAAAAAAAAAAAAACCCGCGCGTCTACTTTCCCGCACAACACTCGGAGAGCCAATCACCGCAACTTACGGAGGCAGCTCAGCGAGCGAATGACGATGGCGAAACACATGTTTAGACCAAAAAACACAGTCTGAGTTGTGACATTAAGCAATGCAAAACGTAACCCTTGGATTGCTTAATGTCACAACTCAGACTGCGTTTTTTGGTGTAAACATATATTTCGTCATCGTCATTCGCTGAGCTGTCTCCGTAAGTTGCGGTGATTGGCTCTCCGAGTGTTGTGCGGGAAAGTAGACGCATGGGCTTTTTTTAAAATGTGGTGTCCAGGGCAACAGCGCAACATTCGACAGGACCGCACGTACAGACACAACTGAACGGCGCTGTCCCACACACGGTGCTACCAAACCCCCAAACCGCGGTGTCTCAAATTTAGACACTACGCGCTAAGAAATTTGACATCCTTATGTGTGTAAAGAAGCTGTTCCAGAGACTCGCATTTAAGGTTGCAGCCTTTCAGCACCCTTATTTCGAGTCATACTCCATTTTTAACAGGAAAATAGCATGCTATTGAATAGAAGAGCGCCCATTTCTGAAGAGTGTGGAAAAAAAAAAAAAAAAAAAAAAAAAACTCCGTCTCGGCAGTACGCGAAGATGGGACCAGCTCTACACGTTACCACATTTTCCGATGTGATCTTATTACGCGATAATTAACTTGATTGTGCCAATCGAAAATGCAAAACAAAACAAAAAGTTGGAAATAAAAAAAAAAACGGCCCTAACATTTTCTAGATTAGGGACACGTGTATACCATTTGAGGCAATGTCCCCAAGTCGTCCACAAAAAAATCTCTACTGCTCCTGCCGATCACGCACGATCGCCGTCAGTCTGATCACCTTCCTTCATCCCTAAGCCGGCAGCGTGGTTGAAGCTACGCGCTCGCCGACCAACCAACCGCTTGACTTCTATCACCGGACCCCACTCTCTGCGCGTAGATACGGGCGGGAGCGCGATCACATGTCGAAAGCTCTACGCACGACTGGTGCACCGAGAACGTAGCTTTTACCGCAGTCTAAGGGGCAGGGGCCACATTCCGTCGCCCGACGCGTGCAGTCGGCAGTCAGTCCCGCGCAACGCGACTCGGGCTGCAGCTGGGCGTCACGGGGTGCAGCCCGTGCGCTCCCTTTGTCGTCTGGAGCAACAGGCGCGTACAATAGACCGAGTGTGGATTGCACGACACGAGGCCCCGACAGTTGCACCTGCCGCCTGCGTCCCTGCAACGGAATACGGCAGCAGCCACACGACGCTGGCTGCGCGGAGGCACCGGCCGTGTTCTTCTGGAAGCCCAGTGACCGTGAAGGAAGCACGTGCGAGACAGAGGACCCGGAGACAAAGGAATATACCTATCGCTAGATTACCCAAGAATCAAGGAGAATGCAGGGAACGTGGTTACACGCGCTGCGCTCCCTCGCCTTACCTGTATTAAATACTTTAAAGAAATCATAACAAAAAGGCGTTTGCGGACGCACGTGCGAACTGCCACTTGTTTCAGATTTCACTTCAAACAATGCTACTGCCAACGCCAGCGCGTGCAGCGCGTGTAACTAAGTTCCCTGCGTGCTTCTTGATGCTTGGGTAATTTAGCAATAGGTCTATTCTCGAAAAATCCGATAAAGTCTGGTGTCAGCACGTGCACGTGTCGAACACAGTTGAGTGGGCCGTTTCCGGGGTTTCCACGGCGCATGCGCGGCAGCAGCAGACGGGAGTCCGCCATGTTTGGTGCCATGGTATACGTCCGGCTCGGGGCTGCAGGAGGCAGCGGTGGTCGCGCGTTTCGAAGCTCTCCGACAGGCGCTGTTTCGTTGTTGGTTGCAGCAACGACAGCAAGCGTTGTCGCGCTTTAAGCTTCTTTGGGTTTCTTTCTACTAGCCTGCACTCGACGAAGCGGCAGCTCTGGATTCGGGCGATCCAGCGATACGATGCGGACGGCTCGTAAAGGCAGCCTTCAAAGCACTCCCGCGTTTGCAGTTGCCACTTCAAGGAAGGTTCATGTTTTTGTTCCTGCATTTTTTATTTATGTGTGAATGCAAGTCAGCAAATTGGTCAGGTATGCTGTCGTGTCACTTATGTGCCACGCAGAGCGAGCGCCTCGGAGTTGGCGTTTCTGGGATAGTGCGTTTCACTGGCACACTTTTTTGTTTACCAATGTGACGGTCTCGCGTTGCTACGCAAACTGCCTGTCTGATTTTTGGTTGTAGTAAACATTGAAATAACCCACAGTTTTCAAATATTTATAAATCATTGAGGTAAAGTGGCTACGCTGCACCGTTTGTTGCTGCGTGCACACCCAGAAAGTGAAATGGGGGCAGATCTATCGCTACCAGAACCGCATCTGCTGGTCTTGTGGTTAAATAAGAAAGCGGAAACAACCATCTTGATGTGTTGTCCTCGTATATGTATCGAGTAAACAAAAATAAGTTTGCAACATTGTCTACAGGCGCTAAAGTAAAAAAAAAAAAAAAAGAAAGCAGGTCTGTCCGATTTTGTGTTTTTTCTTCAGGACCTACAGTCACACACAGCTGTAGCCTGAAGTGGGGTGACATCAATGACGAGGCTCGCTCAGAAATCGGAGGCTGCACGTATTAATCTTAGATATTTATTAAACATGTATTTTAGTGGTGAATTTGACCTTGTGAAATTTCAAAGTGGTACTTTTTATAAGTAAAAAACGAGACCAACAAACTCGCCAGGGTCAGCGGCGCTCGCAAACGACATTTAGTATAGTCGCGGAACAAGTCCGCCGTTGACCCGGCCAAATTTGTTGGTCTCATTTTATAATAGAAATGGAGCTACGCGTTGAAATTTCACCAGGTGAAATCCACCACTAAAATACACCTTTGATGAGAATTACATTGGTACGTTCAGGCGCCGGTGTTTTTCGGACAGTTTAGAGTAAGCTTTCACATTTATGAGAATACATCTAGCCAATTAAACTTTTCGAGCAAACTAAACAAATAGCTTGCAATTAAAAAAAAAAAAAAGGCTTTCCTTAATTGTAACTTGGTCTCGAATATTTTCTGAATTTACTGCCGGTAGTGCATATGACATGAATCCTAGTTTAATGTAACCGTTTGTACTTTCTCATAGGTCGAAAAGAGCTTCAGCTGTGTCGTCAGTCACAACGGGTGCCACGGCGAAGTCAGTCGTCCATTCATTCGGAAAAAAAAAAAAATGTACAAACAGACGGAGTCGTCCGTAGTTAACGCATTAATTGAAAACAAATCTGCTCGTCGATTGCGTTGGATAGAGGAAAAGCGAACTTTGAGCAGTGAGCGCGTTTCCCGACCGCGTTCAGACAGCCAACATAGCTTGGAGAGGGCAGAACCGGAAGCAAGGCAGGCCATCAAAAACGCCTCTCCTGCTTGCCAATAGATGGCGTCCAACGTCGCGGACGGTTCGCGGAAGCGCAAACCGTCCGCGATGATGCTGGGGCACTGCTTCAAATCGGCGTTTCGAGGGTGCTTGAATTTCCAAGACCGGAAGTTACTCAGGCTGCAAGAAGGGACCTCGAGCCGTGGCTAAAATCTTGACCCAGTAACCGATCGCGCTCGCGTGGCTGGCCAGCCAGTCAACAACCACCGCTGTTTGAATCCCCTGCGAGTGCCGCCGTGTACGCGAACGCGATTGGCTCTCACTTTATTCCCCTATTCTCTTCTTACAACGCCTAAACACACACACACACACGCACACGCACACGCACACACACACACGCGCGCGCGCGCGAATGAGCGCCCAGAGCTCAGTTCCGTCGAGAACACGAGACAGCTTGGGCGGCATCTCTTTGCCATTCTTCCATTTCAGTCCAGTAACTTGTACCCAAATGCCGCAGCCCGGAACCACATCGAAAAGCTCGAAATATTTTAAAGGGGAAGTTCTGCACGATGTGCTATCAATGCTGGGCTATCTAGTACTGCGTCACACCGAGTACAGTCGTACTTTGCGTCGTTACCCGGCCGATATCCGCATTTTTTTTTTTAATAAAAGAAACAGTCAATCGTTGTTGTTGTTGTTTCGCAATTTAAATTAAATTAAAACTATCTGCGAATTTCAATGTAAGCCACTACGAAAGGGGACAAACCTAGAAGCATGATTAAAAGGGGCGATGCAACAATTTGTGTACTTCGCGCAAATACCGCTTAGAACGGATCCCTGACGTTAATGACCTATGAAACACGCGTTCGTTTTTCACCCTACGCAGTAGACGTCCAAGAAAAAAATTAAAGGAAAACGAGCAGCGTTTACCCCCTCAACTCGCAGCTAGAACAAGCGGTCACGTGATCTGGAGCCGATTATATGCCGCCAATGTTGATCTAGAGTCACTAAATAAAGCTACGCTTTCAGAGTACCGCATTCCTTTTCTTTGGCATTTTGCCGACAATACAGTCGCTCTATCCAACAATATTCTGGTTCGCTGCGGCATCATTGGGCAGCGGCAGTCACGTGCGTCGCTATCATCATCATCGCGTTTTTTCAGCGCCACCATCTTGGGTCCAGCGATCATCTGCGTGCTGCTGTTTGCTGTTTACTGCGCGCACACGCTGAAGTCCGTCGCTCAGCACGCGCTTTTTTCGTGTTACGTCGAGATACGAACAACACGACTTCGATTCGCTGCCACAGCTGCGGCCGCGGCAGCTCGCGTAGGCGACGGCTACAGCTCGGCTTGGCTCAGCTACATACACCTCTCCATTTCCGCGCGGACCCAAGATGGCGGCGCCTGACGCGCTTCAGACGCGTAGTTCGGGAGTTTCGGTACTCTGAAAGCGTAGCTTTATTTAGTGACTCTATGTTGATCATAGCCACGCGCTGGGGTGGCAAAGCACAGGACACGCGCTGAGTTCCAGACATTGTTATGGCTCGGCTATGGCGTCGTTGCAGCGACTGGACACGGGCCACAACCCGAATGCTTCTCGAGCTAGTAATTATCACGAGCCCAAATCGAGTTCCCACGCAATGCTCGGGTCCAATCTATGAACCGCATTCAAATATCCTCATTGGGGTGTACTACGATCCCCACGTTACGTCATCAAATTTTGCAAAGAAGAGATTGAATGAAAATGATCGCTTTTGTCCTTGAAATTACACCGCAACAAAGGAGTTTCTTGGCCAGTGGCGTTGCGTGCGAGTATCCTTGAGTCCCACCAGTGCCAGTAAGCTCGTGTAAAGTGAAAACATTCCAATTGAATATCGTAGCACCGCTCCTTTAAACCCCCAAGAATTAAAACCTGAGGAAAAAAATAGAAAAAAAAAGAACCTGCAACGTTTGTCTTTTTCTTGTTTAGTGCGCTTTGTTTTGATTTTCAACACGTGTTAGAAATGCGTCAATATGCGCAGAACGCAACCATCGAAAATGCAACTAACGCTAGCCGATGAGGAGAACATTTCAAGAGCGGAAACACTGGCACGTGGAGCGAAAGACTGCGCTGCAGAGCTCAGGGATCTCGGGTTTCACACGAACATGGTTAAAATTCGCGCACAAAAAGACAAGGACAAACAAGAAAGGAACACAGAACACAGACAGGCGCGCACTCACAACTCTGTTATGTTAAAGGGGCAGTGCAACGATTTTCAGACATTGGCCAATTAACTGCGGAAATTCATCTGCGTCACCTATGGAACGAAAAACCGAGAACCGCATTTTCTTGCGAGCGCTAGTTCTTATTTAAAAAAAAAAATGAAACAAATCGAAGGTCGAAGTGCCTCAACTCTCCACGCCGACTTTCAAGTGACGTAGGGTGCCTTCATGTGCGCTTCGCATAGGGTGATGCCAACTGCCTGTTTCCCTTTCCCACACCCTCTTCCACCGCCATTTTGTTCCTCTCATTGTTTCCCCATGCGCTGGAAAGTGGCCTTTGTGTCCATCGGTAATCCCATCCGAGGGGGAAGATGCTAATCCTCCCTCCGTGGGTTCCACAACGCTGCTCCGAACTTGTGAGATAAGGTGTTTGTTTCCGGGAGGGTTATAAGCCCCACGGATTATCGCCGAGAACCAAAATGGCTGCTGGTTTGTCGGCGAGTGGTATTACAAAGGGTGGCATCACCCTAGCAAAGCGCACATGGAGGCTCCCTAGAGTGACGTACTCTGGGGGTTCACGTGGTTTCCCCTTGGGCCCTCTCTTCAGAGACCCCAGCCGCTTCCTCCGCGATTGTCGACTTTCAAAGGATTAGCCTCGTCGAGGGTCGCGGCGCGCGATGGACACAAAGGACGGATCGCCACGGGGCTGACTGCGAGTGTAGCAGCGGAGGGGGACAGGGTTTGTTGACTTCCGCGTACCCCCAGAGACGCTGTCATTTTAGTTCCCGTCGCCACCACAGGCGGCTGCAGATCGGCAAATCATTCGTTTTTTGCCTTGCGATTACGCAGCAGAATGGAAGTTTTTCGGGGAAAGGTGACGCGTTTTTGGTCACTTGGGCTTGGATAAACAATATAAAAAATGCAAACTGGCAATTCTTTCAACATTGAAACCGTTGCACCGCCCCTTTAAAGGGATACTGAACCAAAGAATTTAGTGCCCATAATAAGTGGCGCACGTTCTTTCCACGAGCCAGCAGCCGCCGGTGTGCGCGAGCACACGCAACAAAAATGACGTCAAAGACCTCCATTCGCGGTTGATGACAGTGAAATGTATGAGCTTCGGGCCAAAGGAGAATAAAGACAAGTTTTCCATCTACACAGTGGTGTCTGGCGTAAAAGATAAGCGATTAATTGGTCTAACAAGCACGTAGCTTTCGCTTGTAGAGATTGAAAGCCTGTATTTATTCTCCTTTGGCCCGAAGCCCATGCATTTCACTGTCCTCATAAGCGCGAATGGGGGTCTTTGACGTCATTTTCGTTGCGTGTGCTCGCGCACACCGGTGGCTGATGGCTCGTGGAAAGAACGTGCGCCACTTATTATGGACGCTAAATTCTTTGGTTCAGTATCCCTTTAAGTAAAGAGAAGAAAGATGAAGCACGATTTTTACAGGGGAGCACGGCACCAGGGGGTGAACAGGTCAGTCACCGTTAGAGCTCCTGTATAGGCTCCCTACGGGAGCCAGAGTTGCGCGTTTGATTCCACGTGCCGCGTGCCGCCCTCGCCGCTATTCGCCGAGATCCGATCACGTGAGGAGCCGTATCAAGTGTCGTGCAGGAAAGAAGACGTTGCACGCGCCCCGGCGTACGTTCCCCTGCTTTTGAACGCGCCGCGCGCCTGCGCGCGGCGCTGCTATTCGCCGAATTCAGTCACGTGAGGAGCTGAATCCACATGCCATGCATGAACGCGCAACTCTGGCTCCCGTAGGGAGCCTATACAGGAACTCTAGTCACCGTCCAATGTTCGCAAGAAGGCAACTTCTTTTTCGCTCAAAGCTACCGACGGCTGACTAACGCAGCGATCGGCCAGGCTCAAGATGGTGAACGCCTCGAGCACCTCGCGCGTTTGTTTTTCTTTAAAGCGGCCAATGATTGATGTGATGAACATCGTGCTCGTTTCGATCTGGAAGAGCATCGTACCGGTGTGCGCTCGTTTATCGCCACTCTCATGAACCGCACTACACGACCAAAAGCGTCGCTGCCATCGGCCTTCCACGATTGGTCAAACGCTCACTATAAGACGCCTTGAGTAGGATTATTTCTGCTCTCATCGACGGAAAGAAAAGTCCGTCTGTGAACTCTGACGGTGTTGGTAAATTTAGGAACCTGATGACCAGGCTTCCACCGCGCTTTTTACCCACCATCGAACTTGTCGCTCGCTACTAAAACCTCGGCCGTGACGTCAGGGATAGGAAACGTAAGAGGGCGCCACCGAAACATTTCGTCGCCAATACAGAGGAGACGCGAGACGCTCCTTTACGCTGTCATAGCTTTCACGCAACAAATTGCTCTGAGGAGATTCAAAGTTTACTTATCAACTGGAATTCCTACTGGTCTCGGCTATATTGGGCGTAGAATATATTTCAGCACGCAAGTAAGGAAACACGTGACTTGAACGGACGGGCCACCAGTAAGTACGCGAGTAGGGCCCAGGCAGTCGGAGTCCTAGTCAGGTACTACTGCGGATCGGGGAGAGGAGGAGGCCCCAACTTATCGCCGGTGCTTATCGGCGAGGCAGGTACGGTGCTGGAGTGCTTCCTCAGCTCCCGGGAGTGCGGTCGATACGGAAAACACAGTGGCAGCCCCTCGAGACCTGCCCTCGTACCCGTCCCGGCCACGAGTGCCGCACTCAGGCTTCCAGGCAGGGCAGATAAGCGGGGGCCCTACACACTCGAACCGCTGCCGCCGTGCAAATCCCGTTGCGACGCTCGGAAAATCTCTCCTTGGGCCCAAACTGTGTTGGCCGGGAAGGAACCTCACCGAAGACGAGATCCCCGCCCACTCGGAACTGATTTCTGCGTTCGCTCGAAGCGGTGGATGTTAGCTGCTATTCATCTTTCTGTCGTGTGCCGAGGTAGTTCGTATGTCCGGCCGTGCGCGGTTCAACTGGGATTTCACGAAGGGTGCAAGAACCTCGACAATTGAAGTTTTGTTCGTGCCCAGACTATTCATTGCCTCAGAGTGAACTTGGTCACCTGAAAACAGTGACGAGGCAGTTTATCTGTGGTTGTTGGCACCGGCGAAGACATTAAATCGGTCCGCCATATTGTTAGGGGAAAGACGACGCAGCACGGGCTAAAGAGCGAAGCAGCGCGCGCTCTCGGCTGGTGGACAGCGATCTCGTCGCTCAACACCAATAACTTCAGTCGTCAACCATCATCAAATCACCCGTTTTAACACCTTTAACTTTTAAGGTCCGAGGAAACTACGACGCATACGAGATCGCATTCGAGACAAGAACACGCCGGTAAAACTTGCAACCTAGTTTTCCGTTGAAACACACACCTGTGACCTGACCAATGACATCGCAGTGCCCCAACCTTCCAGCAACTGAAGCAGCAAAGAGCATACGGCAATTCGCTCCTTCTCGCGTGAATTAGAACGTGGTGGCTCCAGTCTGCAAAACGCAAATAGCCCCCACCACTTCCGGAATTCTGAATTGGACGGCGGGTTTTACACTATTTGCGAAATCAAATATACACGCTATCTTCTGGAAATGACCACGCATAGCACTGTCAGACTTGATTCACTCTTCCGATAAAAGAATGACGAGAAAAAGTTTACGAAATATACGTGAGCGGGAAGTGTGCCGGGGCTGCCCAATAGATGGCGCCACTGAGTTTGTTGCCAAACAAAAAAGGGGCGAATACGAGAACACATCCCTACAACGTTCCCCTATCACGGACCAATGCAAAAAAAAAAAAAAAAGAATGACGCAAAAAAAAAGTGACACAGGCAAAAGAAAAAGGAAGCACCGACAAAAGGACGCGCCACCACGGCCGCCGCACAGAAGCAGCAGCGGCCAACCACAAACCCAGGCCGCGTCGCGGAGAAGAGCCGAGGCCGTGCTCTGAACACTCGATGGGGAAGGGAGCAGAGAACAGAGGTCCCGTGCCGCCGGGGGCCGAAAGCAGCACACAGTGCACGTTTCGATAAAGTAACACCGACGGCTACGGAGAGTCGGACCACTGTTATAAGCCGAGTAGTTATAACCGCAGTCGACTGTACACAATGGAGGAACGTCGCTCCGTAATTGTGTTCCAGGCGAAAGGGCGAACGTCACCAGACTGCGAGTTTTAGCCGGGGGGGCCACTGTAAGCGGAGAGGACTGTACGCGGCGGGTGGCCCCAAACAACGGCGCTGAAGAAACAAAGAAGAGAGAGAGCGGACGACAGACCTCGAATAGTAATGATCCCCGAGACGAATTCGACTACACATGACCGATGCCGAGAAGCGAGCGCCGAAAAGGACTCGCGAGTAATGAATACAAATCGCGACGGGAGAGGGGAGAGGAGAGAGAGCACGCCAAACACTGAAACGACAGAGATCGGAGCGAGAGAAGGAAGGCAGAAAGAAAAAGCAAAGTACCGAGTGGAGGAACGAATTGAACGGGATATTAAGGATAGATTTATAAAAAAAAGAAAAACAAAGAAAAAAAAAAGATGGGAGATAAAACGAGCCGCAGCTATACAAACTAATGCAACGACAAAACGACTGATCAAAAAGGGAGGAAAAAAAGAGAAATGTCGCTCCCCTAATCGGATATCGAAAACGGTCCTCTTAACAAAATAACGAGGGAGCCGTAAAAGCCTGGAGCGAGCGAAAAGCAAAAAGAAACGTACGAACCCCCCCCCCCCCCCCTTTTCTTTTCCCCTCGTTTTTGATTTGCTTCTTCAAATCGAGAGAAAATAAAATGAAAATAAAAAGGAAGAGGAGGAAGGAGAGGAGTAGGAAGAGAGGAAAGCAAGCCCCCAACGACAGCCAAAAGAAAGCTTCATCCATCTTCGCCGCCTCCGAATCCAATAAAACCTCCACGGTGCAATGGAGCAAAAAGAAAAAAAAAAAAAAAACGCGGCAGATCACACGCTCCGGAGGAGGGAGCAGAGAGAAACATTTCCCGTCAAATTGAAGTAGCGAGCGGAGGGAGAATGTGGGATGCTCGGGCGAGACGGGAAAGGGACGGAGGGTATGGAAAAGTCGTTATCCCTCCTCTTGCTCCTCCGATGGCGACGCATCTATCCGTCTCCTCCACCGAGCGCCGCAGCTTCCTCGCCCGTCCCCTTCTGTCAACTTCTATTTCACCTCGGGCTCCCTGGAGACTGCGTCGCCCTAACCCCTCGGTCTCTCGACCACGTCGCGGGGGCAAGACGAGCGTTTTTTTCGGCCGGCCATTGGTTGCCATCGCTGGCCACGGCTAGCCTCGGCACGTCAACGCGCCCCGATTCGTCGTCGCTACGTCGCTCGACACTTGCACGGGAGACTGGAGCGAAAGCTGCGAGAGCCGATTTACCTGCGAAAAACGATCTAATAGTTCGGGTTTCTGGAGAAGCGAGGCAGCCTTCGAATGCGGCACCGGTTGGTTACCGAGGTAGCTCCGATACGGGTGTGTCCGTGCGGAAAAGTCAGCGATGGCAAATGCTTTCGTGCGCAGCGGTCACTCTAGATGAGGGAAAACACCGACGAGCCTGCAGAACACGCCCGCGTATGCTGCCGTCCACTTGGCAAGCGAGGCACTTCGAGAACGGAAACGGACAGGCAGGCCCAGTGGAACAGCCAGGCTGCTGCGCGTACCCGACTGCTCACACTCAGGCGGCTAGCCTGGGGGAAATAAGCGAACTTACGACCGAGTCTCCCATGCACGGGCGAACGCCTCGTGTACTGTTTCCCTGTATAATAATAAAAAAAAAAAAAACGTTGTCGGCAGCGCCTGGTGTTATCAACAGGCAACAAACAAACAAGATGCCAAAGAGTTGTGCCGACTCCGGGACACGTGTGGGAAAAGTTGAAAGAACGAGTAAGAACGAGGTCACGTCTTATACGATACGCTCGAAATTTGATCATTAAACATGTAGTACGCGAAACTCACTCCTCACTCACTCGCTCTCTCCCCCCCCCCCCCCCCCCTCCGTCCTCATATTTTAATGTCTCGTTCAGTTAAATCTTAATTCCTCCCCACCCGTTGATGATCCAGTCGGTCCATCTTCCCATCTATCATTCCCGCGTATAACAGACTGTTTGCACTTTCGACCTCGTACGGCATTGAAAGATACAGCGCGTCAAATTCTTACGCGCACGAATACGTCGATGCTATGCACCGCTGTACAACGCGACAATTTCGCGGAGTGTTCCCAGCGATACTCAACTTAAATTTCATCGAATTAGTTGTAGGTCACGCGGAAGTTATTCTCAACGCGCTGTACCCGAACAAAAGAGGAACATCCTCGACAGATGCGAGCGCGCAGCCCGGCCCTCCGAGTCGTGGAAAGCAACCAAAGAAGAAAGAAAGGAAGGAAAAAAAAAACGAGAGCGATAACGGAGCCGCTCGACTGAACACGCGCACGGGTTGGCGCCCCCGGGGTTTCTCTCGGAGCCGAATGCTCACGGTTCAGCGAACGCGACAAGGCACGCGACGCGACCAACCGGAAACTTCTTTTCTTTGGGACGTCGTCGGAGCTGCCTGTACAAAGGCCGGAAAAACAAAGGAACGTTCCCTCCCGACACCAATCCTCTCCAATATTAATTGGATGTGATTCGGATGAGCGGACAGGCGGGGTGTATATACATGTATATACATATATATATATGGGTGGTTACATCTCAAATCGGGCAGGCTAAAAGGGTCTAATTTCTAAAAAGATATATGTTTTGGGGGCATTTTTCAAATGAAGGAGGGCGCAAACCGCATGTTCCCCAGATTTTTCGTTCTCGAGTTACGAAGCGTAGAATTCGCAGTTGCAGAAACTTGTATTTTTGCCAGCCCTCACAGGTCGCGTGTTTGACACCCTCTGGTGCCGCTACTGTTTTTCCTCCACCATCTTAACTTTTTCCTCTCAATTACGAAGTACCCTAAAGATACCTTGATGTATTCAAATACGTTTAGGAATTTTATTTAAAAAAAAAAAGTTAAACGCGTCGTTCAAGTCGATTTGTGCTCAACTTTTACAGGTTCTTACTTCGTCAGTACTCAAGGTAAATTTTCTTTCTTTAGATCTATCGAAAACCCAAAGCAAGCCCATTATAGATATAATAATACCATTCTGATCTGTTGACTAGTCGCTCCGCCACTTTTACGTCAACGTTGCGAGAAATAACAAATGTTGAGAGTTTGAAATCGATTTTCTCAAGAAATCCATTTTGGTAATTTTTTTTTTTTTTAATACGATAGTCGACTACAAGAAAAAGCAATCTAGAAATGTAATATTTTGGTTGTATGTCCTCTATTTGAGCCGCAGTCATGTGAAATGTGAGCTCATTTGACTAAAATACAGCCACCTTACCGGCATTGTGCGCCTCTACGATGTCTAAAATATATTTTATTTTTGTTTACGTTTTCAAAAAGGAACGTAAAGTAGGCGAACTTGCGATATTCATTGTATTTTTAAAACTTGAAATAAGAGAGAAACCACATAAGCACACTACAAAACGTTTCTGCATACACATTTCTGGCGACCTTCTCCTTGATTTGGACGACCAACTCCTTAAGGGCAAATATTTTTGATTATATATATTTATTGTCGGTATTATAAAGTAAATTCAATTAAAGTAAAACAGAAAGCGGTGTAAAAAGATGCAGAACTATAACCTTGTTGTAGGTTAAGAAAACCGGGACAAGCTCCTCCCCAAAGCTCTTTCCACTTTAGCTAGAGAACGCTGGCCTTTCTCGTCTTCCCACCGCCTTTCTCCCGCTAAAAAAAAAAAAAAAAAAGAAAGAATGAAAAATGGAGTGCTTTGCGGAAGGAGCTCGTCCTCGGAGATAGAAAATGACGATGATAATGAAGTATGTATGTACAGGAGTGGAAGTTTGAATCGCTGGTAGGATGGAGGCGACAAATCGTAGCGTGGCGCTGGAATCTGCACGAGCGAAGGTTGTCGTTTGAGAAATTCAAGTCAGCGTTAAAGAAGTTTGATATTCAAGTCACGAAGAGCGGACTCGGTTAATTCTGCCAGCACGCCACCAGAAGCTCTCTTGAGTTAGACCCCCTAAAACAAAAGGGCTGTTGCCAAAGGCCCCAAAAGGCGATCTTCGCCCTTCAGTCCGAGCGCCACAGGTGAACGCCGTGGAGCGTCGTCGCCAGGTGGCTGCGCTCAGCTGTGCCCGGAAGAAAGGCAAGAGGCGTCTCGGGGTCGCCAACGTGGCCTTAACGTGGGATTATTCAGTTGACTGACGAAGTGTCAACACGGGACGTAATTACCGTCTGGCCCCTCGTCGCCCCGACAGCCTTGAAGCGCTCTTGGACAAAGGAGGGGGCTTTGCGTCCTCTCCCCAGCTTCGAGCGTTTATGGGATTATCTCCTACCGCAGCACGGATTCCAAGACGCCGGCAATTGGGGAGAATTACATCTTTGCCCCCTCCGGACTTTGATGGCGCCAATGACCGACGAGACTGACCGGCGACACAGTGACCAAGGGCGTCTGGCCCCTCTGTGTGCGTGACACGAGTGGCGGTGTCTGAGGGAGAGGGGAATGCCTTGACCGTGAGAACAATGGCCCCACCGCCGAGGCCTAGATCATGGGGATTTCCCGCTAGGGATATGGGGAATTGTGACGTTTTATAAAAGGAGCAGCAGGCGGCTGCTAGCGTGTGTGAGCGAAAGCTTGCGCTGGGAACCTCCTGGGTTCGATACCCCCCCCCCCCCCCCCCCCCCCCCCGCCCGTTTCGATCTGGATGAGTTTCGTACCGGCACGCGTTCGTGTAATCACTGCTGCGTGATGCACGTTAAAAACCCCAGGTTAGCGGTTGTACTGCACTGGCTAAATTTCTCATCTCCAGCTAAGAGACCGATTACCCGTTGAGGCGTATCTCCATCAAGGCTGTGTAATAAACATACAAAACGAGCCTTTTTTTTTTTTGCTAGCGTGTGTTTTTGAGCGTTCTCAAGCGCTCTCCCGAGAACCTGTCAATATGTACATAAACAGAGTTATACGAGACACTCCTGCTCCCAGGTTCTTCACGATTCCGGCTTCCAGAAGAGGTCCTGCCCTGGCTCGGCTCCCTGCTGCACACCAAGTGCCCGGACAACCACTCGGTCGCAACAAGCCGCGTGTTTTTTTGTTCTGTTTTGCTTCGAGTTACTGAGAAAAAATAATTCAATTCAAGCGGTTTCCAAACCAACGCGTTAAGCCAGGTTCGGACTGCTTATACATCATACAAAAGATAGTCTGCATGCATATTCAACGCGAGTCACCGCGAGGAGATCCGTGCTTCGAATGCGGCATGGCAATGAGTTCAAGGATAAAGATTGGCAGGCGGCATTCGAACCACGGATATTGCGGTGACTCGTGTTTGCAGACTGTCTTTTGTATGATGTAGAAGCAGTGCGACCCCGGCTTAAAGAAACCATAAAATTACTTCTTTTTTTTACCAAATAACTTTTACATTAAACCATGGTTTCCAGCAGGCTAGTAGGTAGTACGAAAACGCATACCGTCGACGCACGTGCATGATTAACGTCAATTTATTTTTGCGTTTCTTCTTTTTTGCTTGTTTCTAGGGGACCGGGAGCCTCGGCATTCATTTTTGAAGGGGATCCATTCCTCGCACATAGCGGGCAACGGCGGCGTGGGGAGAGGCGACCGAGAAACACGACGAGCCCGTCGCGGTGCAACCCGCCGACACCGGGAGGGAGGGCGGGTCGCTCGACACGGCCATTAGGCAAATCGAAGCGGCTCCCGGCAGAAGGGCAGCCTGGGGCAGTCGGGCTCCGGGGCAGACTCAGCGCCCTGGCACGGGGCGCAACAACCTAGTGAGACACACGCACCTCTATTTGCGTATGGTTGGATCCATTAATAATAATAATAATAATAATAATAATAATAATAATAATAATAATAATAATAATAATAATAATAATAATAGTGGTGGTGGTGGTGGTGGTGGTGGTGGTGGTGGTGGTGGTGGTGGTGGTGGTGGTGGTGGTGGTGGTGTTGCTGCTGCTGCTGCTGCTGCTGCTGCTGCTGCTGCTGGTGATGATGATGATGATGATGATGATGATGATGATTGTGAAAGCTCAAGAAATACGGGAGCATCTAGTCGCTTCAAAGTTCCTGTGAACAATTTCGTAGCTGATGCGATTCCAATTTGTGCAGACTTCGGGACAATTCTGCGAGGAATGATTCGGTCTCGTGTAGATCGTCTATTACTCTGAGAAGGTGGCAACGCGCTTCTACGCTGCGATCTTTCGCCACTCTTCCAGCGCTTGTACCCTGTAATGGTGGCATCGCTCAAAAAGTCATTAAAGGAACAATGGAGACTATTTTATTTATTTTTTTTTTAAATGGTGTTTTTATGCTTCTTGGGAACATAGCATGCTGCCCAATTTTTTGTAGACATTTGTGACGCGTATTTCTGTGCCTACGAAAGAAGTAAAGAAACCGAAACTGAGCAATGTCCATTCTCCTTTCTGGGCCTCCGAAAACGGAGGTGACGTAGGGAGTGACGTCAAGTGTGAATAGTCGGGGTCGGTAGTATTTAGGAGATCGAGACTCTGGTTACCGCGGTGGGTTATAGTAGCGCGGTGGCGCGGTCGTTTCGCCGAATCTGTCAACATGGACGGCAATGCCGCTCTCGCGAGCGAGTTCGAGCTTCCGTTCAGTGACCGAACACCAACGAAACGGGAGTACGTGTGTTGCGGCCTCTGCCATCACCCGACGGAGACCGTCCAGCCGGCAACGAGCGGCCCGCCCCTAGTGAAAAAAGTCATTTGTATGAGAAATTTCTTGTGTCCAATAAACACATATGAGTCATACAAGGTATATAAGAACATATAAGAACCATGTAAGAACTATAAAAGAACTATATAAGATATATAAGAACCATATAAGAAACTTAAAGAAACTTCTCACAAGTCTCTTATATGGCGCTTGTATGTTCTCATAAATCTCATGTAGTTCTTATATAGTTCTTATGTGGTTCTTATATGGTTCTTATATGTTCTTATATGTCTTGTATGATTCATATGTGTTTATTGGACAGAGAAATTTCTTATACAAATGAGAATTTTCAATAGGGGCATTCCGAAGGACGGACGCGGGGGAGATGCCGAGGGGAAAGCGGCAGCGATCCGGCCGTTCCGGGACCGCGGCCGGTTCCTCCGCGGACGTCCTCTTTTCGTCGTCAAAGAACACGCAACCCACGCGTGAAAACTAGCGTCGCCCGAACGAATACTCGTCTTCAGTCGACCGTTACAACAGCCATCTACAGCTACCATTTTGCCGAATCCTTCGAGTACCGTGTTCTGTTTTTATTTTATTCTGTTTGCCCATAGGTGCTCGTTGCTCGTTTCGCACCCAGCGTAGCAAAGAAAAAAAACAAGTATGCTGCTTTATTTTCGGTTTAGTAATCATTTCCGGTCCGATTTATACTTTTCATGGTTATTCAAGCGGAAATTAGAACAGTATTCCTAAAAATCGCGAACCAAAACGTGACCGAGGGCACGTTTCTCGTTTCGACCAATCGCTGACGCGTCTCTTGTGACGTCGCGCTTCTTGGCCTCACAACGGTAACGTGAACTCCGCTTCTACTGGCTTCTCCCGCAACTCTCGGGGCGTCGCCCCAGTCGATCCCAGTACGATTATTACCGCGACTGTTTAATTGATTTGCGCGGCACACAAGCGCCGGTTTCGGCCGAAAATTGGGCAACGTGGCCTGAGACGTGCCTGGAACCCAGTTCAATCGCCAAAAAGATGTCCGAAATTGCCTTCATTGTCCCTTTAAAGAAGGTAAAATTGAGAAGGAAAACAAACTGGAGGTAGCTTCGGCTTTTCCAGATTGGCTTTGTTAACCAGTCATATCATCATGATCATCGGTGTCATCATCATGAGGGCCTCAGAATCAAGCTTAGGCGTTCCTCATAAAACGCGCCACGCCGACGGGACCGAAATAATGCGCCGAGAACGTGAGGGACAAGAGGAGGCAAAAGCGCGCGAGGAAGTCAGAACACCGAGCTCTAGGCCGGCTTGCTAGAAACAGCGGCTCAGCTGAGACTCGGGGAGAAAAAGCACAGTCAAAGCCAGCGCACGAGCTGATAAGAACTCAAAGCGCGTTTCAAGACGCTCGCGCGGACCAGCCTTTCCAGTGCTTTCTTTCACCCAGTCTCAGCTGAGACGCCCTTCTAACAAGCTGGCCCTGGTATGGACGATTAGAGGGGAAACCTAAAGCCAGCATCCTTTGTCTCCACTGCCATAGCCTCCTCTATATCTCACAAAGCATGGCGGTTCGACGACGGCGCCATAGAGCGCTCGGTCGCAGATTTGGAGAGCGAGGATCTGGTAGCACCGAGCTTCAAAGAGCCATTTCTCGGAGAACCTGGACGTCAGCGCACAGCTTTGGCAGCGGCGAGAACCCGAAACGCCCTTTCGGGCCCTCGCGTCTCGCCGCAGCGGGGCGCCAGTCACGTGGCTCCCCTCTCATCCGTTGTCTGCCGCTCCACCTTCTCCATTTCGGCGGCCGCTTCTCGTGGCGATCTGCCAGGCTTTGTCAGTATATATAGGACGCTATGCCACTGCACTCGTCGAACATATTAGAGAACGCGGAACGGCGGCGTCCGGCGTTCGCATTCGAACGCGTTCGGCGAGTGCAGTGGAAACAAAGGCAGCTTAGGTCCATCTTAGGTCTACCCACTAATCAATCGAATCAGAGCTCGGCATTCTGACGTCCCCCGCGCGCTCATTTTCTCGGTGCATAGAAAATAAAAAGAAGTTGACGGTGAGCGCCCGCCGGTCAAATTAACTCGCCCTCGCGCATCGCTTATTCCCTACACGCGGGAACTTCGTGCGCCGCCCTAATTAAAAACGTCGTTCCGAAACCGACCGACCGAGTAACTAACAACCGCTCGCACGCGCCGCGAAACCTAGATCAAATCTGCACGACGCGCAGGGGCGAAACGCGGGCGCCTGAGCGCTGCAGCGGGAAATGGAAATTCCCGAAAAAGCGTATACGAACAAACGACACAATCGATTTAGAACTGAAATGAAAACGGGAATTGGCAATCGGCAGGAACTCTGGCAATCGGCAGGAACTCGCCTCGCGGGCCACGCATCCAGCCCGTCGGCCCATTTAGATTGGCGCCGCCGATTGGGACGGAACACCGAGGCGTCGCCGAGAGGGAGCCGAGAGACTCCGCTCGAACGTGTCTCGAAATCAACTCGAGCGAAACTAGGAACGCCAAGTTATACAGAGACAAAACTTTAGCTATAGGCCCCTAGATTAGCTAGTCCACGTTCGCGGCAGCGCGTACGAGAGAGACATGAGCATTGGCGGAAAACCATACAATGAAATTATACCAATTTCGTACTTTTTCGTCAGTTACCGTAGGTGCTACATAAAAAAAAAAAATACTCTTTGAGTGCCTACACCTATAATTGGCCTGACTGTGTTAGCGGCCGGAGCACAATTAATATTAGCAAGTACACTAAGAGTACGTTAAAGTTATACTTCGGATATAGTACAGAATACCGCAGTATACTAGGGATGTGTTCGTTAATTTATTCACCCTCGAGGTCATGCGACATTACAAAAGAAACTGAGAAAAAAAAAAGCGCGGAGAACATAATGGCAAAATGGACACACAATTAGGGTTCTTTGGAAAGCAAAACGTAATAAAGAGCATTTGTGAAAGAAGTTGGGGCATGAGTTGTCGCAATTTGGTGAAATATAGGCGGTTCCACTCTATAGAATGACTTCCCCTTCCCCCTCAAATTAGTTTTTTTTTTTTTTTTTTCGAAACATTACAAAATTAGTATACTCCTAATGTACCGCTTTTCGCCCAGGGTATATGCACTGGCGTTTAAAGATGTCGTAATTGTTAACAATTAAAAGAGGCGGAGGGGGGGACACCTTACGGCGTCGGAGACAACGCAGCCAGCGCAGCACCGAGGCTGCGGGGCTCGGCGGTGCCCGGCAACCGTCGGCGGGGAGACGCAATGAGCGCGCAATTAGTGGGAACCCAAACCTGGCCGCTTCCCCAAGTGGTCGTTAAAGAGGAGCCGGCTTTTCCCCGACCAGCCATTAACTAACTGCGCCGCAGCAGTGGTAAGAGAAGAGCCCCACACTCAGCCTCGGAACCTTCCTTATACGCTCGTTGTTAGTTTCCTTTGCTCGCCTTCTTTCCTTTTTTTTTTTTTTCTTTTATGCGCGTTTTCTTGTACGCGTGCCTCCCGTTAATCGCAAAATTTGCCTCCGCGAAACATTCGAGAAGAGCACAGAGAGAAGATTCAATTAGGAGCGCCGCAATTGCTTCACTCCGGAACGGGCCGTCGGGCGGAAATTTAATGGCGAACTCGAGTCCCGACGTTCTAGTAAACCAAAAATTATACGATCAAATCAAACACAAAGAAGGAAAAAGAACCAAAAAATATTAAGTCAGAATTTAAAAAATGGCTACATTTATGTTCTCCCAAAAAGAAATACCGAGATCGTGACAGAAATGACGGAGAGAAAAGCCTGACGGTTGCACTCAACCGAGTTCTCCCCCGAGTGATAACGAACCGACATCTCTAGAACGGAGGGGGGGTATGCATGCTGCTGCCTCCATTTTAAGCTCTCTGTCTTCAATTATCTCCGAGCTCTGCACAGCAAACGTAGAGTGTGCACACGCACAGTCAACGAATCACTGGACTGTGCTGGAGGCTCGGGATATCCACGAGGACTCGATCCCTCCAATGGGCGTCCCTGTTCCGTCGAGGATTCCACTGGCAGACGCGTACTCGCACAAACGAGTAGCTGGTGAGTTGCGCGCAACTCCCCCCGCGAGACGGAATAAACGGCAATAAGAATGCGGGGATCGTGCGGAGAACTCACGTCGCTGAGTCTGTCCCTGGAAGCGCTCCTCGGGTGAGTCCTGTTGACGGCGGGGGGCGGCTCCGGCCCCCCGGGCCCGGGGGGCCGGGAGTTCTCGTCGCTCGCCACACGGACTCCCTTGCGCACCTGCGGCACCGAGGAGTTGCGTCAGGTTCGGGGAGGAAGCGCGTGGGGGGAACGAGACACGGAACACTATGCTACGGGCACTCGATCTAGCGGTGCAGCAACTAAAGTGGCTCGCAGGCCAGGTCATAGCACCACGCCAATTACTCCAACTTTTTTTTTTAGGGGCGAAGCTCCTTAGGGGCTAGCCGTATGTCCGGCGTCCGGTGCTCGCGCTCCTGCTCGTGAGCTCACGTGCTCACGAGCACGTGCTCACGTAGGGCAAAAAAAAAAGATGAAAAAAATGATGAAAAAATATGTTTGCGCAGTCGACAGGATTCGAACCTGTGCGGGGAGACCCCAATGGATTTCTAGTCCATCGCCTTAAAGGAGCTGTGCAACGATATTCAATTGGAATGTTTTTCACTTTACACGAGCTTACTGGCACTATACTTCGTCTCACCCTAGCATGGACTAAAAGCGAAGGCTGTGCTAGCGCGAGCGGCCAGCCTTAACTGTCTTGACTAGAGCACTTGCTGCACGAGCGCTCGTGCAGCCGCCGCGGCTTCATTCAAAGCGACTAGCTCGCGCTTTTAGCACGCGCGGCTAACAATAGTCCATACTAAGGTGAGACGAAGTATAGTGGGACTCAAGGATACTCGCATGCAATGCCACTGGCCAAGAAACTCCTTTGTTGCGGTGTAATTTCAAGGACAAAAGCGATCATTTTCATTCAATCTCTCCCTTGCAAAATTCGATGACGTAACGCGGGGATCGCAGTACACCCGTATGACGATATTTGAATGCGGTTCATAGATTGGACCCGAGCATTGCGTGGGCACTCGATTTAGGCTCGTGATAATTGATAGCTCGAGAAGCATTCGAGTAGTGGCCCGTGTCCAATCGCTGCAACGACGACAATAGCCGAGCCATAACAATGTCTGGAACTCAGCGCGTGTCCTGTGCTTTGCCAACCCCAGCGCGTGGCTATGATCAACATTGGCGGCATATAATCGGCTCCAGATCACGTGGCCGCTTGTTCTGGCTGCGAGTTGAGGGCGTGAACGCTGCTCGTTGTTTTTTAATTTTTTTTCTGGGACTTCTAATGCGTCGGGTGAATTTGCGCAAAGTACAAAAATTGTTGCATCGCCCCTTTAAAGGGGCTATGCAACAATTTTTTTACTTTGCGCAAATACCGCTTAGAACGGATCCCTGACGTTAATGACCTATGAAACACGCGTTGGTTTTTTTACCCCACGCAATAGAAGTCCCAGAAAAAAATTAAAAGAAAAACGAGCAGCGTTCACACCCTCAACTCGCAGCCAGAACAAGCGGCCACGTGATCTGGAGCCGATTATATCCCGCCAATGTTGATCATAGCCACGCGCTGGGGTTGGCAAAGCACAGGACACGCGCTGAGTTCCAGACATTGTTATGGCTCGGCTATTGTGGTCGTTGCAGCGATTGGACACGTGCCACTACCCGAATGCTTCTCGAGCCAGTAATTATCACGAGCCCAAATCGAGTGCCCACGCAATGCTCGGGTCCAATCTATGAACCGCATTCAAATATCCTCATTGGGGTGTACTGCGATCCCCACGTTACGTCATCAAATTTTGCAAAGGACAGATTGAGTGAAAATGATCGCTTTTGTCCTTGAAATTAAACCGCAACAAAGGAGTTTCTTGGCCAGTGGCGTTGCGTGCGAGTATCCTTGAGTCCCACTAGTGCCAGTAAGCTCGTGTAAGGTGAAAAACATCATAATTGAATATCGTTGCACCCCTCCTTTAACCACTCGGCCACAACTGCGGGACGAGTAGGGGGCTCTGAGATGTGGTAGTAACTCAAGAGCTGGGGATGTCATGGATAAAACGTTGCATGTAGCCGCTCAACGTCTATACAGGAGAGGGCGCTGCGGTCAAATGCGTATATAATCGCGTTAAACTTTGCATGCATTGGCTCAACGTTTATAGACGAGAAGGCGCTGCGGTGAAAGGCTCAAATGCGTATATAACCACGTTTTATACCACACATTCTCTTTCTGACATGGATGAAAACGAACAAAAGGCTCGGCATGCTTCGGCTCAGCGTGTACACAGACAAGCACCACCAGAGCTTCGCCCCAATTAACACCATTCACCACGTGGAGATGCGGTCAATGTTTCTTTTTTTGTCAAGGAAAGCAATTTTGGTAGTATGCAGAAGGTACGGATTTTGCAGCGAGGCCATCCAATTGGCAGCTGATGGCAGTCAACGCAAGCCACGTATGACACATCATAAAAAATGTCCAACGAAGTAACAATACAAAATGGAACAAAGCACTCAGAGAGAGAGAGAGAGAGAGAGATTTAAGCCCATTTGACATGTCAGGCTTTCGAAACCGACAATGTTGTGCCTTGACTCCGTTAGGGAATTAATTTTTTTACAATGACTTTGCGGTTGCATTACCTCCGCACTAAAGACCCCCCCCCCCCCCTCCCCCCCTCTTAAAAAGAAAAAAAAAACGGAGGAGGCAGCGCGAAACTACTTTAAAAACTGTGATTACAATTCTGACAAATCAAGGCTCCATTACAAAAGGTATTCCTCGGCGTCCTTTAGCAAACACGCCGCCGGTACCGTTTGTCGTCGCTGTTCAATATCAAGGGCAACCTGCAGAAAACCACACCCCTGGAACCGGCAGGCATTCCGCACGCGCGAAGGAGACCGCCAGCGAGCCGACTGCCGACAAATGCGAAAGACCTCGCGATCGGCACCCCAAGAAAAGGAGAGCGAGGCTCACGGGAGCCGCCTCGTTCTTGGCCCCTCGGCGACGGCGCAAACGGGGCCGCAAACGGGTTCACGGCGATACCGCCGGCACCCGCCGAGGAGTGGCGTCGCACACCCTCGCCGCCGTCGCTCCAGCAGCGCCCCCGAGGCCAATTAAGCGGGCAAAGTCAATTAAGCGCCGGACTGCATAGCGGCCGACAGTAGCTGCGGCTCGATATACCCGTCTGTAAGAACGCAGTCGTCTCCGCGCGAGGACGGCCGAAAGACAGCACCCACCGCCGCTGTTTACGGAAGAGCACTGCGGGTTTCCCAGCGTGTTTGTTTGCTCTGCCGCGGAGATAACGGCGCCTTCACGGCCGCTTTCCCCGCGTGTTCCCGACGAGACTACAAACGTCGCGGACGGACATTGTCCGTTCCGCCGCGCTGCCTTTTACGATCTTCGCACGCCCCACCGCCGCGGCGTGGGACCCTCTCCCGAACCGGCGTGGTTTGTTTTCGATCGACCATATCAATCGAGCCCGTGGAGAGGCGGAAGACCGGCGCAAATTTGTATTTATTTACTTTATGCACCGGCCCAAAACAAGTCGCAGAATGGACCTTTTTCACATACCGACGGCACCAGGCGGTGGCTGCACGAACTAAAAATCGAGGAAGTGACCTACCTGCGCTACCAATCGATAATGGGAGCTACGCTACCAGTTTCTTCGCTCTCCGAGCAGCGGCGCGTGCCCAACGCGACTCTAAAGAGGGGGATCTGAGGCGTCCACCCAAACGTCATGTTTTTCTTTCCGTCCACTTTCTTTTTTTGTGTAACACAATTATATATATGTTGCAATTACGTGTTCTACTCGCTGATCCACAGCCTCCTTCCGAATTTCCTCGATTTCTAGTGCCGACTTCCGCCGCTTGGCATCGAGTGCTCGCGCGTGCGCAGAACGCTTCTCGGAAAAGGTCCATTTTTCGCCCGCGTTGCTAGCGTTCCAGCGAAGAGGCTTCGACGGCGGCCACCAGAGCCAGTACTCTAGTTTCCCGACCGGCTGCGCGTTCTGCGGCAGCCCGGAGCCGCCACTGCGGACATCGGCGTTGCCGGCGTCCGCCGCTACCGCCATTCCCGATTCGAAACTCGTAGCTCTTTTTGCTCCTCCGTTCCGCCTGCCTGCTTCCAAACGAAACAAACACACTCGACGAGGAGCAGGCAGCGCCGAGCCGTTCGCTCGAAAATAAATTAAAAATAAAAGAGAAAGGGACGGGTGAGGAGACTGGCGCATGCGCGTCACGCTCCTCCGGTGTGTACGGTCGTGCCCGGAATGCCGGACTGCGCGCCAGGCGCCCTCGGACGACTTTTTACCGCAGTTCCGTGATTTCGTGCCCGAGAAGTCGAATAATGGCAAAAGGAAAAGCAAGCAGCGCCGCCCAAGTCGCTGCCGTGCCCTTTCTCTCCTTCTCTCTCTCACCAGCGCGTGCAAACAAAACAAACTAGACGAGTCCCCTCCTCCCTCGCGGCGGCGGCGGCCCGAAGTTTTGGGCCGTGACCGGAGTCCGGATGTTTTTTAAACACCCAGCGTCGGTTCCCAGCGTTTCCAACGAGACGAGAGAAGCCGAACGCGATGCCAAGCGGACGAAGCGCGGCGCTGATGGCGAGGCCTCCGGGCTCCCTCCGCCTACGCACGCCTAGACATCGACGCCGGTGGTATTTATACGAGGACGATGAAGGCGTTAAATCAGGAAGCCGGCCACAGGAGTGGTGACGACGGATGCTGCCGAGCTGTTCACGAGGAGACTGAACAGTACAGGGAAGATACCCCTCAAGCGGTATCTTCAACTGCAGAAAAAAAAAAAAAAAACTTTTTTTTTTTTTTTCGGCGGGTGCAAGTGACGACATGCTCACGCCCGTGACGCCTAAAAAGCCGAGTTCATGAACAGGGTCTTGCGCAGAAAGTGATGCGTTCGCTTCAAATAAAAGTTATTCCATGTTTACCTTCATAACCTTCGTAAACAACTACCTGTGCGGAAACCAAGCTGAGTAAACGCGTCCGTTAGAGTTCAAGTTTCAAGTTTTTTTATTCCTCTTCATACAAGAAGAGAGAGAGGAGGAAAGAAAACAGTACAAAACTGTTTTTTTTTTTTTTTTTTCTTCTCGTCACCCTTATTACATCTCAATAGGTCTGTAAGGCGTGGTGGAAAGCCCGGCGTTCCTGTCAGTGGTTTGAGTAATCTGCCAGTAGGTAGTCGCCAGGTGTAACATAAACGAATAAAACACCTCGCTCTCCTAATAACCACGTTAATTTTAAAACATTTTGCGACCTCGCTGAACAATATTGTTTGATGCGAAAAGGCAGTTTCTCAGAAGAGGTTGGCGTTCATGTAAAGTCGGCAGCTACAACTCAAGCGGCATCGCCAGATGAGAGAAAACACACACACACACACACACACACACACACACACACACACACACACACACACACACACACACACACACACACACACACACACACACTAACAGATGCATACAGTAACTAAGTCTACAAACTCCTCTTGACCAACAACCGTCAAAATACGCAACGCCGTAACGACGCAGTCCCCCGCACGCGTTTATGAACAACGAGCTTCATAAATAATGCGCGCTATCCCCGCACCTACATCTCTTTCCCACCCAGCAATCCAAATAAGTGCTGCCGCAATTGGCACCGACAAACATCGCGCCCACCCAAACGCCTTTGAACGAGATGTGTTTCACGATAACATCGTGTTTATGACCTCGGGCTCGAACGGCCGCCGGCGCGTGCCGAACGCCGTCGAAACGGGTCATTCTTTCGAAGATCAAACATTTAGGTTCACGAAAAGTTAATTTGGCGACGTTGACGTTTAGTCTCTCTATCTTAGGTCGATCAAGAGGTAATGCATTTGTTATTTTCATAAAAAAAAAAACACAGCCGCGCTCTCAGATGTTTATTTATATCGTTAATAACAAATACTGTAGAACGTACTGATTATAAAATGAGCGATAGCTATTTGACCGCTTTATTTTTTTTTTTGCTTATCAAAATATATTTTGTTTTTATTTTGCAATTTTAGTATATTTGCAATAACAACATCCATAACACGTATAAACTCAAATTATCAGTCTAGATTAGGAAATATTCTTGCGAGGGCTGCCTCTTTTGCAGTAGCTTCTTGAAATGCGCTACCTGGTCTGTTGGAAAAATAATTGAACTCATTTTTTTTAAATCACAAGGTTATTTATTTTGGAGCGTGTTCACTTTTTGGTGAACAGTTTAGTATTTTTACACGAACTAAAAAATAAACTTATCACGCAAAAAGTATACAGTAAAAATATTTTCCGCGCACTGAAGCATTCATTTATTGTTTTCCCGGTGGATGCAGGCGGCATAGAGGGTATTGAACCTTGCATTTCGTGCCTGTCATTAAAACATCTAATTGGCCATGAAATAGCACGATTATAAACTAAATGCCAATCATTTTTTTTTTCTTTGATGCGATTGATCTGTGCCGCTATTTACTCGCGACACAACTGTTCGTTACGGCACTGACCGTTATACGAATGACCGCTATATGACTGACCGTTACACGAGTGACAAATCGAGCAAATTATTGTTTTTTTTTTTTTTTTATAAAAAGAAAGAAAAAGCACAGTACGAAGTTAATATTTTTAATACCACAGGAACGTATGTCTGTTTTGTCACTAAGTTATTTCTCATCGAGATGCTATGAAAAACAGCACATAAATATCCCTTACACCACTGACACATCAAAAAGGCACGCATTTATTTATATTTATACATAAGCTAATAAAGGTTTAGGTTTTGGCCCAGGGTGGATGGATCTTGCTGTGAGATTTTCCTGAAAACGTGTTCAACAGTCTGTGCACTTATAAATTGAATATGGTTGGCAGAGGTATTCTTTTTTTAATAAATTAGCATACTTTTCGTTATACCACCGACAGTAAGGTCGGTCACACATGTTTTATTTTAGCGACACTGGGCGCTGAGATCATATCGTAAATTGGAGGTGACGTAGGTCTACTATTTATTTTTTTAATTCCAAACTTACACCTGTGTGGTAGTTAGCAGATACAAATCGAATGCTGAAATTACACAAAGGACGCAATCTAAACTAAATTGTTTCTGAAATAGTCTTAATTATGAGAATTCGCAAATATTTGTTTTTGGGGACGCCCTGATGGTATATGGTATCCAAACAATATTTTAGTAATGATGAGAGCAAGGCGCTTGGAAGTTACGTGACAGTCACATTAATAGAGAGTTTTAGTAGATCGTGTTTTCAGGCCACTCTAATCGTAGCGGGAGCTCGCGCTGCCACTTCGATGCATGCTCTGATGCGCGCGCTCGTAGCGGTATCGGGCCTTTGAAAACGATCTACTAAAACTCTCTAATGTTTAATTTTCCGGAGAATGACCCGAACACCTATTCAAAACAGCAGCTGAAACAAACGCGACGCCGGTTCCTCCCACGAAGAGAAAGACACCGAGACCTCGTTTATATCTTTCATCGCGGAGGGAAAAAAAAAATGCATTTTTTCGCCAGCTTCGGACACAGGAAAAGATGAGGAAAAGGGATGGAATAAAGCGAGTCGCCAATCGCCCACGAGCGAGCTGACAACAAATACGGCTGGAGAGATAGACGAAGGGCGAACCCGAAGCAAGCGAATGCTGTCACCGGCCCTAGAACGGCGAACACGACACCCAGAGGCGAAGTTGGGGAGAGAAAAAATCCTTCCAAAGTGGTACTCACGCTCGAGAGACAGGGGCAGACCGGAACTAGCTGGTGGTCACGCAAAACAATTCTCCATACCAAACCGTTTTGCAAAAAAAAAAAAAAAAAGGTGGGTGGTGGGGGAGCACCCTACCGAGGCCAATACAAGCCGCGTCCGACCCTGGGAGAAGGAGCACAGATGTGCGGGCCGCGAATTAAAATTCCGCGGATATCTGGGAAGCGGTTCCTTCCCTCGCGAGGAATGCCCGAAAACTACGCGCCCCTCGGGAGAAGATGCGGGGGAGGAGCGGAGAGAGAACGCGTAAATTCCGCCTTTATTGCTCCCCGGAGTGCCACCGAAGCAGCCGAAAAAGCGGCTAATAACACACACCCGCAAAAGAATAGAAAGAGGAAGGGTGGAACGGGGCACGCAAAATGAAGCGCGGACGGAAGACGCGAGGAAAAGAGGCGCTGACGTATTTATTACAGAAATGACAGTCGGCGGCGCCGTGTCGATTTCCTCGGGGACCGGTTTGTCCTCCTCCCGGAGTGTCCCCTCGTCCTTCCGGTCGTAAACACGGAATTGACTCGTAACACCCGACCGGAGACGGTCACAACAACCTGGACCCCCAACGGAGGGGCGAGAGAGAAGGGGCCAACGGAACCCGGAGTAACCCTAGAGCTCCCCAGAAAAAAGTGGAGCGCACCGGGGCCATCCCGGAGCCAGAGCTATACTTCGTTTCACTTTATCTGCGAGCGAAGGCAAAGCTAGAAGCGCGAGTCCAGCGCTTTTTGCGTTTCTCCCCAGCTCGCGCGCTCGAGCAAAGCCTGAACGCACGGAGCTTTCGTGCTCGCGCTTCTAGCTTTGCCTTCGCTCGCACATAAGGTGAAACGAAGTATAGCAAAGAAAGCGAGCTCTTCGGAGCTGCGCGGCCGTTTGCCCCCCGACGCTGTGAAACCGGCGAACCTGCACGTAACACCTTACTAGAGTAGAAGCAACCGTACTTAGAGTAACCAAATGCTTATACCTAGTTACTTTTTTTTTTGGTAACGAGTAACGTATTCAGTTACTCTAAAAAAAAAAGAAAAGGAACGAGTACTTAGTTACCTCTAAGGCCAAGCTGCGAGTGCCGGTATTTCGTTACTTTTGAGGAGTAACGTGTACAACAGCGTTTAGACAGCCTCGCTTTAATTCTAACCTGAGTATGCGTCTGTCGCGTCCAAGGCAAATGGGCAACCCAAAAAACACCTAAACACCATGACGGTATAGCAACGTTTATCGCTGAACACGTGAGTCGAACTCTACAGCTGGGAATGTCCTTCACACAGCGAACACAGTAAGGTTCGTTGGTTGAACCTTCTGGAATCATGCACAGACCGAATGTAAACCCGCAGGTTGCCAACGCGGGAAGCAGAACCCATCGTCAACTTGGAACTTTAGAAGCATAGAGAACAAAAGAGAAAGGGGAATTCTAGTTGTACCAACTCTTCCCGAAGCACAACACTGCCGTTCCTTCGAGCGCGTCAGTAGAACATCTCTTCAGCGTCGCCGGAGACTCAAGGAAGCGGGGAAACATAACTGATGAAAACTTCGAGAGGCAGCTACTGCTTAAGTGCAATGATTATACTGAAATGAAAACAATAAAACAAAAGCAGCTGCGTATTTGGTTGTCAAAGTAACGAAAAAAGTAACTCGTTACTTTTGAGGTAAACTGACGCGTTCCTTTTGAGAACCGGTAACGTATTGAGTTACTTTTTTTTGGGGTAACGTGTCTGCCTGCGAACGATGGGAGGACTTCCCCGCAGAGCTCTGGCTGAATATTGGCCGCCTGGCGCGTGAGCGCTAAAGCCGCAGTAACCTTATTACTCGTACATCAAACAAAAGATATATGATGTTCGCTGCAGTCACGATCCCAGAGTTGTCTTCGGATAGGCGTCGAGCATCTTCGAAGCGCTTCCTACCTACCTTCGAACAAGTCAGCAGGGGGTTCTTTGTACGACCCATGGGACAGCCATAAGAGGAAGACTCGGACAGTAGACTGTCTTTTGTACGATCTATTGTGACCGCGGCTCGGGAAAAAAAACTGCTAGACTGTTCGACGCCACAGAGCTATTCTAACGAAACAAGGACGCGAGCACCGAGAGGCCATCGGATCTTGCGTATTCCTTCGTCACTGAGCTTCGAGAGCTCGTTCTTCGTTGCAGAGACCATGCCGCGAGGTCGCTACGTCGCCAGTTCCAAAGCGCGACGTATTACGGACTGTAGAATCGTACACGCCGTTTCGGGGCAGGAGGGAAACAATGCGCATTGTAAAGCGCCGTCAACGACGCTGTCTGCGACAGGTCCTTTTGCGCGTATACGCTCTAAAAAAAAAAAAAAAAAAAAAGGTGTAAAAGGGTGTATTGTTCCACCCCTTGTCCCATATAATACACCCCAAAACTTCAATTCGACGTACAGCGCCCTATATTCGAACAGACGGCCCCAAATTTTACGAGGTGCTCGATAGCCGTGTGGTAAAACTTGTTAAAATAGCTAATGTACGTGTCACTGACTACACAAAAATAAAAAAAAAAAAATAATAAATAATCGGGGTTTTCTTGACCTACTGCAAAACTTCAGTGTTTTCTTTCTGTGGTCTTTGGTACGTACGTACTTTAGCTATTTAATAAGTTACATCGCACCGTTATCAAGCGCCTCGTAAAATTTGGGGCCGTTTGTTCGACTATAGGGCGCTGCACGTCGAAATGAAGTTTTGGGGTGTATTATATGGGACAAAAGGGTGTAAAGTGATACCTTTTTTTTTTTTTTTTTTAGAGTGATAGCGAGCGGGCTTCATCCTGACTCCGTCGAAACTACTAAAAAGGAAGCGGTTGAGGAGATAGAAACCGTAGGTCGTCAGTGGAGCGGTAGCTGCTCGCCACCGACTTATCGTGAATTCCGCCGGTAGATCCAGAGAGCTTTCCGAAATCCACGAGGGAGGCAAAAATTCGTTCCGTGGGACTCGCTCCAAAAAGACGAGCGGAATACCATTTTTGGAACCCGCCGTTCAAAGTGGCTCCTGCTTGAACTTGACAAGCCGACTGAGCTTTCCAACGACCAGTCACTACTGTCACTGTCCAGCTGCGGAAGCAACACGCGACACAGGCCGGGCGCACTGTCCGGCCTAGCACGGAGCATATATGTCACAAACAGCGAGGAACAAGTTCGCGCTCGCCACGTACCACCTTTCAACCGCGTCGGAGCGGCGGGGCACGCGCAGTGATAAGCATCGGTGGAGCTCAGATTGCTGGTAACGTCTTTATGCGACACAAAGAGGTAGCAAACTATCACTTGCACGACCGTCGCCCAGTCTGTTCTTACTATATTGGCCACGAAAACGGCGGCCTACAGTGGACAATATCCAGTTGCGACAAAATGAACGCGCCTGACCTTGCGACTTCAGACTTTATGTCGTTCCTTTTCTCGTTCTCCAGCTCAGGATCGATGTCAGTGCTCACGATTTGCCACGCTTCACTCTCGCCTCCGCAAACAACCGACGCATCCAAACACATTGGGCATCAACGACGCAAGAAAGTCTACATAAAATACACGTTCTGTAAAAAAAAAGGTTCCCACGAGTTCTCTGGTCTCCTCATCAAATATACCTAGCTAACACCTTAGAATCCATTCAAAATCGAGCTGCACGTTTCATTCTAAATGATATTACCGCCTGTGTGTCAGCAATGAGCCTCTCTCGGCCTCCCCACTCTCAAAACTCGCCGCCGACTATCGCAGATGTGTCTCTTCCATAAACGTTTTTATCGCCACCCTCAAATCAGACATATCAGTCAATATCTTTTGTTAGAACCCCATCGTTCATCACGACGCCATTTTAACTTCCTTAGTGTACGTAGCATTCCCGGTTCCACCGTCACTTTTAACGACTCATTTCTTCCACTTGCCATAATAGAATGCAACGATCTGCCGGACCAAACAGTTAAAAATCAGTGACCCATATCTTTTTTATAAATGCAGCGTCATCTATAATATGTAACTAAGATCATTTTTTGTGTGGCCAGGCTTGGCCAGGAATGTTTTATTTTCCCCCCTTTTTATTGTTTAATTTTGTATGATGTTCCATACGTATGTGTTCTTGTGTATTAACCCCTCCCCCTTTAATGTAGTGTCCCTCGGGGCATTTAAGGGCAATTAAATTAAAAGACACGAAAAAAATGTTCCATATTACTTTCACACAACTGAAGTGTTAATAAAATATAACATATTAATAATTATAAAAATACACGACTATCTGATTTGTAAGGCATTCAAAAGAAAACAAAAAACTAAATCAACGCTATTAAAAAAATCTAGCCAACTTACAAAGTAATATGACAGCCTGTCTAACGCGTCATAGTGAACCTTGGAATGTGAAGACTCGTAGAACAAAATACGGGCAAGATATGCTACAAAATAAAATGTCCGGATTGTTAAATTGGTTAAATACCGAAAATGTAGAACTGCGAGATCATCCCAAGCACTAATGCCTCATTAGTGCTGGCGGTTGAACCGCAACCACGAAGCGGTTGCGAACGCGATTGCTTAAAGAGTCAGATCAGTTTCAGGCGTAGTTCATGATGAAAACGAGTGGATCTGCTTCGCGGTTGCGATTCGAACGCCAGTGTGAATGCAGCGTAGGGAGCAGCTTCCGGAAAACGTTTGTTGTTAAAAAAAAAAAAAAAAAAAAAACATTGTGTACGTTTGAGGAGGTCAGTAACCCGTGAACGTCGCTATGTTGATCTCGAATCTATTTCAAGCGCTCTCATACCTCTGATTCCCGCGGTTGTGACACCAATCTGTCTGTGTATCGTCTTTGTTCATGCTGGAAATTGAACTGTATGTCGTTGTTTTTGCTATTTTCTTGCTATTGGTATAGTTTTGTCTTTAACGCTGGAAATGGAGCTGCATGTACATTTCGTTATATTGCATGTACTCTGTGTCTTCGTCAAGCTGTCCGTGTGACAGCTTTTTCCAGATGCATCCCACTATCATGTATACTTAGTACCAAATAAACGAATCAAAGCAAAGCAAATCAAATCAGACTCGACGGTACGGCCGGTTCGGCGACCTCGCTCAACTCGGCGAGCATGCGCACCGCCAAGATGAAAGAAAATGACGTAGCGCGCTTCTGTCGACTTCCTCCGAGCTCCGCCAAACTTCACGGATCAAGTTGGGCGAGGTTGGAAGCGCTCCACGGGGCGGACGCTGCCAAATATCTACGAGCGGAAGATGAACAACTTACGCCGGACCTGCAGCGGAAGATACAGTATGCTCTCCAAAAGGAGCGAAATCTGCGAGCGGTATTCACTATAAAGGCCCGTTCACACAGTTGCGTTCGGAGCGACCACTACGCTTACGAACGAATGCAACCGGTTGGAACGACGAGTTACCATAGCAACGAAGCGCCAAACGGTCGTTTCGTTCGTGTTCGTTCACAACGCAAGGAGTTGAGCCGGGCTGAACTTTTTCGTTACGTTCGGGAACGACGGGAGCGACAGACCAATCACAGGTCGAGGAGAGCTCGGTCGCCCGCGTTGCATGCCGGTCGTGCCGGGCTCCTTCTATATGCAAATGGCGTCGGTGGTGATCGTCGACGTGGACGGCGTGGTGGAAGCTCATCGTTCCGCGTAAAAGCGCTATCCTTGACTGTGAATTTTCGTCGTGTGTCGTTATGATAACCCAGCACGTACTAGAAGGGAAGATCCACCTGCTCGTGCGGCGATCTCGTGGCGGCACTCTCAAGACAGCAGAAACGCCCGTGCCGTCGTGTTTGTTTACTTCGACTACAGTGATGCTTTCTTAGCA
Source organism: Ixodes persulcatus (assembly GCA_013358835.2). Classification (NCBI taxonomy): domain Eukaryota; kingdom Metazoa; phylum Arthropoda; class Arachnida; order Ixodida; family Ixodidae; genus Ixodes; species Ixodes persulcatus. Next base: position 67,740 of record JABSTQ010009385.1, on the reverse strand, counting down.
TTTGTGTCCTCGAACATCGCCCGGATTTCTTTTTTGGCACATTCCATGCGTGTGCTCAAGTTCAAGGTATTACTGGTGCGTACCGTATAAAGGATGCGAATTCTCACGCGTTTTCATTACCCGAGAAAGGTGATTAGTGTTAGCAATCCTGAACACTCGCAACGCCTCGCTCGCAACGTCTATCTGATCACGAAATTATATTTCTACGTTGCTATATCGCTGCTAAGATTACATCGTCTTTTATAATCGTAGAAACGGCGTGTGGCGAGATTTGTACTGTTGGCAAAGTCGTGTATTAAAGTCGTGATCGTGCAAGACGGCGTACTGCATCTTTTTGTTTTCTTCTTTTTTTAATGCACTACCCTGCAAGCGTTTCCTGACAAATAAAAAATAAAGTTTGTGGTCATAGAAAGCGGTCTGTCTATTTTCTGTTACGCAAGTGAGTGGCAGCGCGTCCCCAACAGCAGACGGCGGCGGAGAGGCGGTCGCCGTGCTGCCGACGCGCTGCGCTTGTTGCAGTGGTCGCAGGAGTGCGCGAGGCGCAGAGCGGTCGTTCCGGTTACAACAGACCCAGTCGTGGATAACGGGTTCGTTTCAGATGTTTGAATCAGCCTTTACACAGCTATTGTAAACGCACAGCAGATCTTCGTGACTGTACGCCGTAGCCGAAACCTCTGGCTGCTCCGGTGAGGACGGTGGACCTCGCGTCGGGCAGGAAACCGTCCGCCATGTTTGTAAGTGTAGCTGGGTTGCTTACTATTGGCTAGGAGCAATAGCTGAAGCTCGTTTCTCATTGGCTGTTGATTCGTTTGGTTGCATGCGGTTCCATGTGTGTGTACACGTCGCGTGCAGTTGTCGTTGAAGTCGCAGCGGTTGCATTCGTTCGTAAGCATAGTGGTCGCTCTGAACGCAAATGTGTGAACTGGCCTTTAGTCATAAATGCTCTATGTGATCGACGGAAAGCAACTTCGTTTGTGGTCTTTTTTTCTGACGAAAGGAGAAAAAAAGAGCCTCCAAAATAGGCTATTCTTGTTACTAAAGTTAGCTTTAAAACGTAAGATTCGGAAACAACTCTCGCGATGAAGAGTTACATCGCACAGATTTAGACTGGAAGAATCGAATATTTAAATAGCTTATCATCGCGATTCCACCGCCGTGAAAGTTAAAGAAAGGGGAGACATAAGCCTAAAAGGCGGGCGTGGAAGCTGCATATAGAAGGAAATGGACCCACGCGATGAGCTGTCTAGACAGAGTTGGAACCGTAACGACAGGCGTTTCAACCTCGAAAGCACTTTGTAGTTAAAATTAGTTCGACTCCGAAGGGTATATTTAGGCAGGCTGACTAACAAAATTCCTGAGAGAGAGAGAGCGAAGGGAAAACCGAAATAACGGAAGGAGCGGCGCAGCGGGAGAGAAGCGGGGAGCCAACAGAGACGGGCGCGGTTGAAAGCGCGAACCGAGCGACTTCATCCGTTTGACGTGGCCGCCTGCCGAGCCTCCTTGCCCGCCGTTCCCAGTCGCCAAATAAACGCCAGGCGGGGGCGTCAAGAAGACAGCACTCGTTTCGAGCGAAACAGCCAAGAGAGAAGACCGAGAGAGTCGTCTGTTTTATGCGCCCGGCAGCTTGTTGGGCCCAACATGTGCGCCGACAAAGCGATACGGCCGTCTCTGCGCGCCAGAGGGGAAGCCGATTTCCAGGAGGAGCCAAGCGGAAGGAACGCGAAAGGAGTGCCCCGAGAGGCGAAGGAGTTGCACGGAGAAACTGTTCTTGGTAAGACAGTGTGCGGGCGAAAAACCGCGACGTTAAACCGCTGCTCTACTAAGGTATATGCATCGTATATATAGACCAGGATAGAGACCAACTTGCGGCTGAGATGTCACAGCTCTGCGGTGGCGCTGCTGTCGACGCGTGCGCAGGTGCTTCGTGCGAATTTGCTTCCTGCGCACGCACAGTGCCACAACGGCGTGTTGGTCTACAGCGGGGGTCTCCAAACCTCGGCCTGCGGAGGTTTTCTGACCAGCCCGGCCGCGGTCCTTTCAATGAAGCCCGTCCCGCGGCCCGCTTCCAGCAACTACCGTCGCAAAAAAAAAAAAAAAAAAACAGTGCGTAAAGGAACGGCGTGCGACGCGCAACAACTGCGTAAACGAAACGAGAGAAAACAGCCTATCGTAAGGCGGGTCCTCTCGGCATGATATTAATTGGACATTTTCACCGGCAGATTTCTCGCCATTATTTGTCCCGTGATTCATATCTGCGTAATTACATACGTTAAAATTCCCTCGCGTTCCCACGTATATGCGGAGCGCGAGTTCGTCTGCTTCTTTTGCAGGAGTTGTGCTGACGTCTCAACGCCGAGCTCTGATTGGCTCTGATTGAAGGATAGTGGGTAGATAGACCTCGAGGCAGCTTGCTTTGACATCTACCACTATCCTTCAAATCGGAGCCAATCAGAGCTCGGCGTTCTGACGGCACCGCAACTCCTGCAAAAGAAGCAGACGAAATGGCGCTCCGCATTGTGCGTCGCGATCTGTGTCGTATCTATTGCACAGCTATGTCGTCACTATCAGTCTTCCGGCTCCTGTGAACACTGGTAATATTGCCTCGCGGGCCGCCGGTTGCCGACCTCCGGATAACAGAAATGACCGAGACCAACGAGTCGCACAGGTGTTGGAGGACATTCCCTAAAGCCAGCGGTAATACCTCATAACAAAAATACAGTCAGACACTGAGGCGTGTTTCTTCCTCGTACGACGGTCACATTGGTCGTGCAAAAAGTGTTTGCAGATATGCTCAAAGAACAGATATATGTACGAAGCTTTGAACATGCCCAAGGAGAGTGTGAAGATTATCTGTCATGGTCTGCAGCGAAAACTGTGTCATTTGTATGATGTAGAAGCAGTCCGACTTTTCCTGGTTTTTCCCGCGAGGTGACTACGGCTTAATGCTTCTTGCAGGTCTAGCGAGGCGCGCCATCCCCAACGTGGAAAGAAGTGAAAGGCAGCAGCAGCCCCAAAACGCATTTCCCGTCCAGTGAATAAACGCTGCTCGCCTCTCGGCGGTGGCAGGTGCCGAGAGGACAACCAGCGCTCCGTTTGCGGACATAAATTACACGGCGATTCGAGCGAGCGACTTTAATTCCGCGACGCACCTGCTGCGCGGCTACGCGCATACACCGGGCCCGGTTGTAAATGTCGTTTCCCACTTGTCACTCGCGCCTCGCCGCAAAACACGACTCAAATGGAAATATATATATATAAGTAGGCTCAGAGGAAACGAAACTAATGCGGTTGCGCAGACGCTAGTTCATTGTAGCTCTGCACGCATTGAATCGTGTCAGGGCAATCCCAGGATAACGCCCTTTGTTTTGGCCTCACCGTGGGATCAAAAGTGTCGCTTTACTTTTCAAAAAAATATCCAACATTATTTTGCGCAAGTTTATACGGAGCTGAGATACAGTTCACTCCAACGAAGCGGCGCTAAGGACAATGGAGCCAGTTGGTACTGGTGAGCCAGAGGGCGACTGATGGCTAACTCGAACCACCGAGCCATCTCCAACGCGTCCCGAACTTTCGATTTCCGATTCCTGCAGCAATCAACTTTCGGGATATTAGGGGCTGCCTTCCCCTGCTCTCCCCGGACGTCCGTCGGCAAGCTCGTTATCTCGTGCCCGGAGCAACCGATGATGCAGCTTGACGACAGTTTGATCCCTATTCGTTCACGGGCGAGAGTTACGTCTAAAAGTATTATTCGGAGATTGTGCCATCATCCTCTTATATGCCTCCCTTTCATTTTTGTTTTATTTATTCTCGCTTATCGAAAGGTTAGATGACATTCACACAGTCAAAAGAGTAAGCAGAATTTATAGTGTCTGACCGGACTTGGTGGAAAAAGGAACACGTGCTGACCTCGATGACTGGTACGAGTGTCTAAAAGCACAAAGGGACGAAAAGATGAGGAACGCGCAGAAGCGATGCCTTGCTCACTGAAACCGTCAAGTTTTGGAAAACGATCCCGTGATCCGCAGAGCACCCGGAGACAGGATTCGTTGTGGACGAGACCACTACTCCTTCCGAGGGATGTTCCGAAAGCCAAACGCAGCCGCGTAGAAAAGCAACACTCCCCGCTTCGAGGGCCAGGAAGTCGCAAAGGTTGCCGAGGGCAAACAATGAACAGAAACAGGTCCGGGGGGAGAGGCTTTCCCTCGACACACGGCGGCCGACAACGCAAAGCAGCGTGGCTGAGACGCGACACCTGACAACGTCACGCAAGGCAGCGCCACCCACCGGAAGCGAGCGGTGGCGGCTAGTCAGACACACAAAAAAGGGGGGCGACAACCGCTCGAGGGGAACCGAACAGCGTGCCCGTAATACAGCCATAACAAGCAAACGGCCGACAGATCGTTTAGCCAAACGTCACGCGTGCGGCCGGCACGCCCAGGCCGCGCACGCACGCGGCGGACCGAAAAAGGTCACGCAGCCCCCGTTCGACAACCCGTCCTGGTCGCTTCTCACCCGCAGGATGTTTGCTTTCTGGCCGGGCTGCAACGGCGACGCTTTCACTGTAATGGCCTTTCTCTCTCTCTCTCCTTTTGCCGGCAGCTTTCATTACCGTTTTTAATGGCCATTCCTCTCCTCTCTGCCGCTTTGTTTCGGATGCCCGTGGCTTTCGGGGAATGCTAATGCCCGGCTCCGTTCCCGCCGGACGGACGCAGCCCTGGCGGCAAGGTCGAGCGGATCCGCCGTCGCATCCTCCGCTCGCTGGAGCTCCCTCGACGACAACCAACGGAATCAAACTTGGAGCGTTCCTCACTCATCCGCGCGGCATGCAAAGCCTTCAACGACGCACGATATGCCAGCCACGATGACGACTACCACCACCACACGGAGAAACAAATGCACATCTACAGTACAGTTATGTTAGACGATCAACAGCGAGCATCAGCAAGAGACGCGACAGGATACAGCTTAATCCGGCGAGGGTCACGAAGAAACACAGAACTCACAGAAACGAGCCCAGGCGGTCTGCCACGCACAAGCGTGCGCACGTTTTCTTACAACTGGTACCAACGCAGTGACGTCACAACCGCAGGCCGTCCGCCGCCACGAACGTCGGCGAGGAGCAGGAAGGACGACTCACCCGTCCGCCGACCGGCGCGAAGCCCCCCCGGCGTGATCAATAATCCACAAGCAGCCGAGGTCTCCTGTCTCGCCGAATCCTCACATCCGCATCGCCCGTCTCGTCCGAGGGGCCTTCACTCACTGAACACACTCTGCGCGCACGTCGCACGGCGATCCTGGGCCTCCCTCGTACCCACAGCAGACGCGGGAACAACAACACAGCCTGGACGCAGCAGCACGTAATCCGAAAACTGACGTCGGTGGCACGAGCACGCAGTTCACCGTCGGTCGACGCCGACGACCTCCGGGGAACGAAGGCGGCCGGCCCGGAGGAAGTTCGTCTGCCGCTCGGGCTCCGGACGGGCCGTCCGCAGTTCGCCGATCGACCGCCGAGCGCCGCCACGTGACGGACGCGACGCGGAAGGGGACGCGACGGTGGCGCCTCATCGTGCCGGCGGCGGGAAGCGTTAGCGGAGATCGGAAATGGGATAACCGGACGAGATAGATGTTCATCGCCTGGTTGATCTCACCAACAAAATTGTGATCTGCTGTCAAAACTCGATGGTAACCACGAAAGTGCCATGCGTGGTACGGAACACGAAGCATAACGGAATCACGGCGATTCCAAGTTCACATAGCCGCTCTAAAATGTTCAAGACGAAAATGAGAAAGGTACAGCATTCTGAAATTACATTAGATACGATTGCACAAAAACAGATATCGAAGGATGTGAAATCTCTCACACCGATTTCTCCAGCCATCAACTACAACTTCCACGTTCTGGGGGTGTAGCTCAGATGGTAGAGCGCTCGCTTAGCATGCGAGAGGTACGGGGATCGATACCCCGCACCTCCAATCTTTTTTTTTTCTTCGTTTTTGTTTTTGTTGTTGTTTTTGTTGCGGAAACGATATCGTTTTCGGGTCTCACTGCTATATCCTCGCTGATACCCTCTGTTAGGGTTCTTCAAATTTGAGACAGAGGCGCATACCGAGATACATTTGTTTTAAGGCCTAAATACAGATACTGAGATAAATTTGTCTTTTATGCAACGGTATATCCCCGAGATACCTCTGTAAAAATGGTGAAAAAGTATTTCGGAATACAGATACTATAAAGATTCATTTGTTCCCGAACGGTGCTACGTGGAAAGGTGTAGTTCGTGGCGAAAGCGGATGGTAATTAAATACAGATACTGAGATAAATTTGTCTTTTATGCAACGGTATATCCCCGAGATACCTCTGTAAAAATGGTGAAAAAGTATTTCGGAATACAGATCCTATAAAGATCATTTGTTCCCGAACGGTGCTACGTGGAAAGGTGTAGTTCGTGGCGAAAGCGGATGGTAATTAAATACAGATACTGAGATAAATTTGTCTTTTATGCAACGGTATATCCCCGAGATACCTCTGTAAAAATGGTGAAAAAGTATTTCGGAATACAGATACTATAAAGATTCATTTGTTCCCGAACGGTGCTACGTGGAAAGGTGTAGTTCGTGGCGAAAGCGGATGGTAATTAAATACAGATACTGAGATAAATTTGTCTTTTATGCAACGGTATATCCCCGAGATACCTCTGTAAAAATGGTGAAAAAGTATTTCGGAATACAGATACTATAAAGATTCATTTGTTCCCGAACGGTGCTACGTGGAAAGGTGTAGTTCGTGGCGAAAGCGGATGGTCATTTATGTTTGTGCTCCTCTTTTTGTGCCATTATATGCACTATCCCTTACCTCTTTACTTATCATTATGGCCGCTGAAAAGACATGTCAGGCCAGTTGAACCACATAGTCGCAGAACGGTGAAGACCGCCTACCATGCTCGTCAAAAGACGTCTGCCCAAAATGAACCCTGTTCAAACTGTCGTCGTATATGCTTCTGAGTCCCCCATAGTGTGGGGGACTGGACAACAGAGCCCTTCTTTTTCTCCATTAAACGACTTTACAGCGTTCGCTCTGCTAAACTGGAAATAGTGTAGGGCTTTGTGAGAGGAGTTGATTTTGTTATTCTTGCAAGTATCCTGCTTTAAACCACAGTTTTTGTTGTTTTTAATGTTGTTGACTGAGACGAACCTTGTTATAAGGCGGGTTCATATAAATTCCGAAGCAACTTGCACCAGACAGATGTTTTTATCCTTTAAATTTATCTGAAAAAGGGCAACAAACGTAACGAGATGCCTAAGTCTGGCGAAGTATCGCGATACAAGCGATACATTGTAAATGTATTTCACTACTGACAAACGAATAAATTTTTCAAATGTATCTCGATACAGACATACATATACTCGAAAGTATCTCTAAGATACTATCGCGATACATTTGTATCGCGATACTGCCCAGCCCTGCCTGATATGAATAGGCAATTTTGTATTTTAGGACTTGGTATACGTGGCAACTACCACAATTTAAACAATATAAGATCAAAAACGACCTTTTTCAAAAATGACTTCAGTGCCCCTTTAATGCTCTGACATTAAAAACTGAATGCAACGGACAAGGTCGGTAGACTAAATGTGCGGCGTATTTTCAGCTGCGCTGGATGTTTATTTATGGGCTCTCCCAAGTGAAGAGTTACTCTACATTAGTTGGCCGTGTGACAGTTTTTCGTGGCGCTCTTTCGCAACGTCACGCTCATCTCACAGTATATTTTATTTATTTATTTGAACATACTATCAGTCCCTTACGGGACCCAGATAGGGGTGGGATACAATGAACAGCCCAACAATCACAGTCTGCGCTGTCCAGCACCAACACGATCACAAGAGAAACAGCAGCACAACAAAAGCAACGATAGTAAAATAATAGTAACCCAACAAACAGCTTGAGGCGCGACCGAGCGTTAAGAAATAAGCGATGCGAACTCCAACCGGCCGCGTGCATCAACAACACTTTCTGGCAACTGGTTCCAATCCCGCGCTGTCTGCAAGAAAAACAGTATCTAAAACATTCCTTATTAAAGGAGCTGTGCAACGATTTTAACGTTGAAAGAATTGGCGTTTTCTACTTTTGACATCGTTCACCTTGTCACAAAGGACAGAAAACACGCCTCCTTCCTTCGAAATGTTGCGATTCCGCCACGTAATCGCAAGGCAAAAATGAGAATATTCCCCGACCTGCAGCCGCAAGCGGCGGCCATGAGAAACACGCGACATGACGTCAATGGGGAATCTTGCAGAAAGATAGCAAGTTGTGCGAATACCTGCTCGATAAAAGGTAACTTTTCTATAAATCTTGTCGTTCCAACAAATATAAATACGTCAAAAACCTGGTATCATCAACAAAACTTTTATTATACGGAGTTTCAGTGGCGCCATCTATCTTAGGTCCACAAAACCGTCAGCAGCGGAACAGCCGCCAGAAGCCGGAGGGGGAGGGGGGACAGGGCCGGACTAAGGCCTTAGGCCGGACGGGTACGGCCAGACCCGGATGAGACTTTCCTCCTTTCACCATATCGTTCGCGTTGCGCCCGCCAGCACGTGGTCACGCGGTCGCGAGCGGATGAGTCCTCGCTGCTCACTGATGGCTCTAAAGAGAGAGCTTCACCGCAACCCCGCGCCTTCCCCATTGACGTCACAGCGCACGTGACTCGGAAGTTCGTGAAGGAGTTGAGAGGCGCCGAAAACCTCAATCTTTGTTCATTTTTAAAATAAAAACTAGGACATGCAGGCAAAAGCGGTTTTTTTTTAATCTTTACTTCAGAAAGGGCGAGATATCAACTCCCACATTAGTTTAGCAAAGCACTGAAACTGTTGCACAGCTCCTTTAAACCTCTTTTCTTTCACATGCCGTCCATGCTTCTTCCTGGTTACTCGTGACGTATCTTCATCTATATACCGATGCTTGTTAACAAGAACCAAATTATTGATAATACCGTAAAAAAGCTTTCACCTTTTCTGTTTTCTGCGGAGTTGACTTGAAGCAGTGGTAAACTGGCTCTGTCCTAAAGGGGGGAAACCGAATCCTGTCTTTAGACAGCCCTACACCGAATTCCGCGTTAAATTCGCTCACAAAAATTCTAAATGAAGTAGGACACCATTCGTCTTCAAGTTTTCGTCGCCGCGAGGGAGCTCGGCACCACCACCGATGTAAATTCCGACAGGGGCCGCTGCCGCCGCGAAGCGCGGGGGTGGGCCGACGACGAGCGGGTTGCAGGGCAGTCTGAGTCACGCCGCGGTTGACCGAATTAGCTCGTGAGTGCACGCCTCCCACCGTGAAAACAAATTCGAAAGAGCGGGCGTCGCTAGAGCCCGCGCGGAACGCCGCTCACAAATAAACCCACCAAACGCGATCCCCGGTCGCCGCCGACGAGAGCAGTTGTCCAGTTTGCACCTTGTTTTAAAAACGTCAGTCACAGTCGCCGACAGCTCGAGAAATCCAGGGCGTGGCGAGCATCTCATTACCTTTCATAGCCCGGTAGTAGGCGCGGTCGTATAGCCAACGACAGTTTCAGAAACGCAACGCGTGACTGATTACGTCCAGCCTTCTTGCTTCGTGATGGGTCCTTCGGACTCCTAATGCCGCCACCTCATTGGATGCGGAGCAATGAAATTTATTAAGTTGGCAGTGTGTTTCTTAAGTTGTCCCTGGCTATAATGGGCGACAGCGACGAACAGTTGCAGTGTGACAGAGGGCACGACCGAGAACGCATCAGTGCTGGGTCGATGGAGTGCGAATGGGTAAGGATGGAGTAACGCTTTCAATGTGGCCGATTCAGTAGGGGAACTCGAGGGTCTTGCGTCTTCCGACTCGGTCTTTCACCTAGAATCCAGCGGATCGCATAAAGCTCTACTTCCCCGAGCGAGCTTCTGTCTTCCACCGCATACAACTCCCGAGTTGCGACGATCTGTGTACTGTATACCCTGATATAGTTCCAAATTCCAATACATCTGTCTTGGAACATTGGAAAATCGCCGGAATATATAGACCGTTTCGCTGAAAAGGGGCGAGGAAGAATAGGGAGAGGGTTACAGGCCCGTTTTCTTCCCCGCTGAACTGTGTGAAGCAAGGAGAATCCCCGGACGTACGCCTTGGAGCGATGCCTGACGGTCGATTGCTTCGCCCGCGGTTTACCCTTCGTTTTTGCTTCCCTAGATTTAATTAAAGCTACTGGATTCGATGACAGCCCTCACCCGGTCATCAGGGTACCATTGCTCGGTTGTAGGTTGCGCGAACAACCAGCGAAAGCGTAAAACAATATCGGGGGCCCTGCAACGCGCACGGAATCCGGCAAGGCGAGTTCGGCCGCAAAGTTTCGTCGCTTCCTGCAGGACCAGGACCTCCGACGGCAGTGGGTTGCTTTAATAAACAGAAAAGACTTTGGCCATTTGCCAAATTCTCCAGTGTACTCGCAACATTTCCTGACTGGAGCGCCCACCAAGTTTGATGCTGTACCGTCGTTCATCGTGGGTTCCGATCGTAATTTCGCAAGCTAAGTACAACTTCCTACAAGATTCGCTGTTTCAGTTTGTAAAGTTCCTTTTAGGTATTCGTTGTAGGTCGCACTTCCGCGACGACGTTTCCAAAGAACAAACTACGTGCCGCCGCTTAGTCCTGAGCAGAGGCCCGTTAAATTATGTTAATCGTCAACTCCAGGGACAAGCAACTTACATCCTAAAAAAATGCGACAACAAAAACCTTTTTTTTTTTTTTTTAAGAGTGTTGCACGCATTGTTGCACCGGCGGAAGTCATATTACCGAGCACGAAACTGGCACAAAGTGTTTCAAAACGTGAACCCACCTAGCAACACACAAGCCGCACCGTGCGGCATATCTTACTAACGTTTTACCACACCCAATACATCAGCTGCGCCCAAAGGAGTGCTTTCGGCCATTTAAGCGCGGCTGTTGAGCCTAACGTCCGAGCGATCAAAAAAAATCTATATTTACAATGCTCTTCAAAATTATATATTTTTTAACGGTACAAGCAATTGTTTAAGTTATTAAAACGCGTCAATGGAAGTCCTTCGTAGACTTCACCGGATAGCTGCTATCCGTTCATTAATAAAAGTCGACCCACCTTCGGTCTCCACTACCAAGTTCCCTGCAACGGTCCTCCAGAGTTGTCAAAATCCGAGACGTCTTTCTTTTTTTTTTTTTTTTTTTTTGCTACATAATAAGATATGTATTGTTTGGTGCCCATTTCTGCCTTCAGTTTTTCGCGAATGTGCGTGTTAGTTTTGTTCTTAGTTTTATTTGATTGTATGATTTATCGCAACCTCCCCTCCTCGTGTAACGCCCTAGAAAGCGAACCCTTATGAATCAATAAATTAATCGAGCAAAATCAAACCAAAACAAAATATTCTGCCAGATCAATTCAACTTTTAGTTGTGCATTACCAACCTATCTTTCAAAATCCGTTATATAAACAAAAAAAAAAACGCGGTTTCCAGGAGAGTCGAGTCGGCGGCACCGAAAGAGAAATCTACGCTGTCGAATCGGGCTTTTCGACGAGGCGTCAAAGCCAATGCCCTCGAGCTCGAAGAAGAAAATGAACACAGAGAAAGGGGGTGCTCCAGCCACGCGTCCAGCAAAGCGAGCCATCAGCCCGCGCCATTAGACCGGTCGTTGGGCCCATCTCCGCAATTAGAACGCCGCGCCGGTTAGACCCAATTAGAGCAACCCCCCCCCCCCCCCCCCCCCCCCCCTTCCTCCAGGTGGAACCGCCAGTCCGGGCATCCGACACCGCATCCCACTCCCCCGAGGAAGCGGACAATGATTCGCTCCCCCGATAAGCACCGAATCGGGAGACGGGGTCAGCGAAAAAAAGACAGCCATCAGATCGGACACGCCCGGAAACGAGGAGCGCCGCGAGAGGCGCCTTCTCTAGCCCTCCTCGCGCGCCACGCCTCGCCGCCTCGATCCACGGTCAAGCAGCGGAACAAAGGCGAGATGTACTAATTGCAGCCAGAAACAACGGGAAAGCGGAAGAGGCGTGGCGGCGGCCGCGAAGGAATCCGAGAGAAACAAATGCCGGAAAGGGGAGGCAGTTGCGAGGACGACCGTCCCGAGTCTGCGAGACCCTCCGGCAGATGGGGTGGATTCCGCTAGACAAGGCCCTCGCCAATCGATGTCTTTCTTCCTTTCCTCCCTGCGAGTCGGTTGTCTCCCTCGCCCGGAAAAAGGGGACGGGAGAGAGCGAGTCGATTGAGGCGCCTTCTTCGCGCGTCCCGGAGGTCTTCAATTTCAGCGCGGGGACTGCGGCTGCCCGTCGGCTCCCTTTTCCTCCCGGCCGATTCCCGTTCCCCGGACAACAACTGGCCGCCCGTGTAATGAGATGGCTCGACCGCTCGCCGCTACCGTTCCCGAACGACGCGCCCCGAGAACGGTCTCTTGCGGGTGGCCAAGGGGCGCCACCAAAGGCTCGGAGAAGGCGTCATTCTTGCCAATCATTGCCTAAGCGGCTGGTCACTAGAAATTAGCGAAAATATATATGTGCAGCCGCATGTTGATTTATACATCGAATAGTCATAAGCAGAATTGAAGCTTGTGAGAAACGCAGCCAACGCTGTGTTTCTCACAGGTCGAGGAAGCAGACGCGGCGCCGCAGCGTCTGTTCGAAGAGTCGCTTCGTCGACCTCCCTCCTCTTTCTTGCGACGACACGGAGGATGCACAGACGGAGGCGGCGGAGCGTCGTGTAGGGTGTCACGCCAAGGTGGTTGGCAGGTGGCCAGCTCTGCCATTAAGGGGATCACGCAAGGACGTAGATGGATAAGACTCAGTAGGCCGACGCGGCTCTCTCGGCTCTCAGCCGACAGCCAAGAATTTGGCGAATCGCGATAGCGTTCTTTTCTTTTCTTTTTTTTTTTTTGCGCATTTGCGACAAAGATTTACGTAACTTAAAACAGCCTCATTTGCGATATCCTCAAGCATGTTTAAAGCAAAAGCGTCGGAACAGCCGCCCCATGCGGAGCGCAACTTCGTCTACTTCGTGTACAGGGGTTGCAATAATGCCAGAATACCGAGCTCTTAATGGCTGATTAAAAAACAAAATAGTGGGTAGACCTCGAGGCATCTAGCATTGAGGCCTACCCACAACCGTTCCAATCAAAGCCAATCAGAGTTGGGCGCCGTTCTGACGTCACCGCAACTCCTGCGCAGGAAGCAGACGACTTGCTCTCCGCATAAAAAGAAATTGTATTTTTGAAAAACAAAAAACTGTTGCATTCTGCCCATTTGCATCTTGTTACGCTGCACACGTGTTTTATGAGCCAAAGATAATGGCCGCCTCCCACCGCCAGTCGACTCATTCCGAGGGACAGAGAGGCTCCCACGGGAGTGCCGTTTGCCGAAATTGAGGCGGACCCTACAAAAGTGTCCTGGGGGACAACTTTTATTGGCCATAAAGCGCATACGTGCCACTCCGGTGTCCCACGGGACTTCGAACAATCGGCACGCACAAATAAGACACAGGGCGGCAAAAGACTACACGCGCTTGTAAGTCAAAAGGAACAAGGCCTAGATTTTGTTGGATGCTTTGCAACAAAATGCAAAACGACGGAACGCAGTATGCTCCAATCAATGCGTGCGGTCACAGACGGTTAATTAATGTATCCGTGTCGAGCTTACATCTCGTGTTTAGTGTCAGGGTCAAGGCAGCCAATAGCGACAGGCTAGGGGTCAGGCACGTAGCCAGAGGGGGGGGGGGGGGGGCATGGGGCCCGCCCCCCCCCCCTCGAAATCTCCCATTTTGCTGGGGCGCCTCCCTCTCCCCCCCCCCCCCCCCCCCAAAAAAAAAAAAAAATCCTGGCTATGTGCCTGCTAGGGGTTGCTTTTATATTCATAACACTAAATGAATAAACGCTTTCCTGATGCTGTAGCAATAATGTGTTTCTTTTAAGTCGTTCCTGCAAAACACATAGCAGATAAAAAATCTTTCTGTTTCTCTCTCTCCCTCTCTCTTGGCAAGATAGCAGAAGTGAAGCAAGTTATTAGTGGTAACCAGATACACTAAAATTACGTTTTCACGAAAGTAACGACAGAGGATTCTAAATGACAAAAAAAAAAATAGAAGTGCCATATTGCGAGTCATTTCACTACTAAGTTGTTACGCGTTATTTCCAGGTCTGCTCTTCGGCGAACTGAGTCTTGTTTGAGTCAGAGCCCTTGAGCGCCTACTCAACCTTTCAGTAAGGGTATTTATTGCACAGCGACGTGACAAGCCAGTATATAGGGCTCGCTTCACCGGTCAATGAAAGATGTACGCCCAGCGAAGGCGTAAACGCGAGCGTGGCGTAGAAAGGAAGGAGGCATGAGCGGGCCTTCAAAGGCCGCCGCGTTGCCGAGCAAAGAAAGGCGCGTCTCCCCCACCTTGTTGACATTCGTCCTGGCCGGTTTAGTCTTGGTCCTGGGCGGCGTTGGCGATGACGAAGGCTGCTTGTCGTTGCAGTTGAGCTTGTTGGCGCTCAGCAGGAGCTCGGGCGACGATGGACGCGTCTCGGGCTCCCGACTCTTTACCGTGCTCTGCGAGGAAGAACACGAAAAAAGCGTCAAACAACGCGCCCATGTAAACACGCGCACAAAAAAGAAAAAGAATTGCAAACGTGACAGATTTCTTACAAGCGACTGAAGTAGCACACAGGGATTTGAGTGTCGAACAAGCGAAGAACCTCCGGCATAGTCCAGCACGCTTGGACCCCCAGATGCCTCTTTAAAGGCCTTGTTCACATAGTTGCGTTCAAGTGCGACTGAAACCACTTGCTCCTCGTTAAGACTGCTCGCGTCCAGCTGTTGCTATGGCGACCCTTAGGAAGAGCCAATGGGGAGGCGGCGTGCTGCACGACGCAACGCAGCGCAACGCGGTCGACGCAAATGTGTGAACCAGCCTTAACGTGTGACCAACATCTCGGTTTACACGGCGTAAGCTTCTAGCTAATCCTTCAAATACGGGCATGCGTGAGACGACTGCGCTGCAGCGAACAAACCATACGGAAACTTGCCTTGAACAATTCACGGATAACAAAAGTTTCTATAATTATGGAAGAGAATCACAGGATGAATGCAACGATTCAATATCGATTCCTCACTTCTGAGATTTCTCAACCAAAAACAGCGTTTTCCTGTTTCATTTTTTTTTTTTTTTGCGTAATTTGTTTTTACCTTTTTTTTAAGCGGGTCAGCGCTAAAAGGTTTAGGACCTAGGGGGAAAAAGAAAAAAAAAAAAAAAAGCTAGCTGCGATGAGGCAACGCCCAACACTGTATTCGTAAAAATTTAAACGCAGTACTTGATATTTTTTATGATAAAAATTAAAACCCTTTTTTGGAGGTTGAAAGAACGACAGCGAAGATAAATTGTAGGTTCGGCACACAAATATTTTCCCATTGAAAAATACCCATTCAAGATAACAACCGACCCATTACATTGACGTCCAATCATGCCTAAAAAAAGTTCCATGTTTATAAAAAAAAAAATGTTTCTTCTAAAAACGTTTTTTTCTTCTTTTTTCATAGCTATTTTGCAAATTATAAGTGGCAAGGCTGAAGTATGAATTGAGAGTTCACTCGCGCTCTATCGAACACGTAAAGATATCGTCTCCAACGCGGCTGCCACCCGCTCGACCACAGCAGTCGAACATGCCTAAACATCGGTCCTAGCCCTGACCACAGACTCGCGAAAAAAGAAACCCATCCCAGCTGAAACCTGCAAAAGCCAACGGGCAACGCAAACGCAGACCAGATATGGTCGTCACGGCAATATAAAGATACTGTCGCGCAGAGAGAGCCGAAACCGATGGCCAACCCACCGACCAAACAAACAAAACACGAAAAGGCAGCATTCCAGTTGACGGGAGCTCCGTCGCGGTATTTGTCCTCATTAGGGTTCACGATCTCGTGTCTCCACTTATCTGCCGGCGATAAACGGTGGATACTCTCCCCCCCCCCCCCGGGGGGTAGAGCGCAAGACGGGGAGAAGAGCTTAATTACGATAGTCACACGTTGCCAACGTATACACGCGATATTAGCGCGGCCCGCGCCGGCCGAACGGACGTCCACTGCGGCCAACGGAAAGGAGAAAATAAAAATAAAAAATACGAACGCCGACGGCGAGAGGCCCGAAGGGAGGACCCTCCTTTGTCGCTCGCCTTCCTGTACTCCGCCGTTTCCTTCCACGATGGACCACGGGGAACGCTAGGGGCCATTGAAGCCAATCCCTCGACACGTGAGTGCCACGTGACTTTTGAGAACCGGAAGGACAGACATGGATGGCTTCCCTAAAGCCGCCCTCACACGGGACAGTGTGTAGGCAGAGTCCGAGTCTCGTGTCACGGTCCCATTGGCAACACGACAAGTGCCTGCAGACATGTTCGAAGCATGCATGAAGCAAACATGATTGGAACCTGCTCGAGTCGTGTCCACAGGAACAAACTCTGTCAACGTGTATGTTGCATGACGTGTGCGCAGGCGTGGCTGTGGCTTCAGTGTGCGTACGGTACCACCAACCCGCTTCTCCCGACTTCCACGCAGTCGCACGATGCGTTCGCATCCTTGGAACTTGGGTTGGCCGGGCCGGCTCGTACGCATAGCGTCCGCCGCGGTCCATCCTAAGTCGGCGCGGAGTCGGGGATCGATGCGGACGTGCGCGGGACGTTCTAGCCCTCCCCGAGGAGGAAGGGGCCCTGGGGACTCGTTACGCGCACTTTCATTAATCAGCCGCAGCCGTGGCAGGCCGGCCGAAGCGGCTCCTGCCGCCCGTGTCGGGCCGCACCTAGTTAACGCGTATTGTTTTACCCCACCGCACCCCCCTTCCCGGCGTCCCGCCGAGGTGCCGGGGCAGAAGGGAGCCACGGGGAGGTGTCGCGACCTGTCGCGCCGACCGGGAAGTGCCGTCGAAAGGCGCATGGAAAGACTGTTTCGAGCAGCTTCGTTCGTGACACCAAGTGATACTCACGGAATAGACCCGAGCGAAATATAGACAATACTGCTCCCCGATTCCCTAACGTGATATGTGACTGCGGTGGCGCATCGTCTCACGCGAATCGGGTTACTATGAACGCCCAGTGCGCACACCTGCAAACGCGCGCTGACCTGCTGGTGTAGTCCGTTGCGGGAGGGCGGTAGAAGCTCCGCCCGCAAAGCCCTCCACCTTGGGTACTTTAAACATTGAACAGAGAAAATGAGAGGAGCTTAAGTAGAGGAGAGGAAAGGGAGAGGCGTGTTCCACTTTTCTCAGGCTGTGACGGACCATAACCGTGCGAGCAAATGGGTAACAGTCTACCTCAGGGGTTGTGTAGCACAAGTTTCTTTGCTTGTCTGTTTCACTCATTCATTCATTCATTCATTCACTCTCTCTCTCTCTCTCTCTCACACACACACAAACAAAGAGCACGCGATTGTTTTTCACGAACATATTTCTTCAGCGGGGGGTTGTCATGTTTCGCCATTTATTTTAGTAACTCGTTAGAAGGAGAAGCAGTTTTCTCTAGACAGCAGCTCCACATCAAGGAGAACGGCAACATGCTTTCAAAGTTGAGAGATCGAACCAAAAACTACATCCGAGCGAAAAGATAGGCGTGCAAAACAAGCAGAATTTCGCGGGTGTTTTCGACGCTGGGAAAAACGCTGGGGTCCAACAACAAAGGGAAACCCAAAAAAAAGGCACCGAACGTCTTTTCTTCTTTTTTTTTTTTTTTGTCGCAAAACATTCAGAGAACACGTGGGTAACCGGTGATGCAATTTATTGCCATTCGCATTTCCTCTGGCTTCCACTTAACGTGCGGGACGTGGACTGGGCGGACGATTTGCACACGGCCCTCTCGACGGGACAGCGCGCGATAGCGGGCTTCAAAATGGCCGCCCGTATCATCTAACGGATCACCACTGTCGAGCAATCATTACCCCTGTCACGTTCTCCCCTCGGTTAATGTGAGATGGATGCAGATACGCGTCTTTCTCCTCTCCTCTCGGGCAAGTTCCCATCTTAAAGGGCACACATCTGCGACTGCTTACCATCGGAAATGCTTAACAACGGTTTCTGAGCCCTCGCTATACTCCTTACGACCGCTACGCAGAGGGTCGTAAGCAGACGAATGTCTGTAAATCAGCCTTTATTTACTCGTTTATAATAATCGCTAAAATGTAAAAAAAAAAAAAAAACACAGTATTCTTTAACATGGTTTTCCACGGGCAAGTGACGGCATGCACTGGCCAATCTCGCCTGCCGAACTGTCAACATACACTGACATTCGCAGCCCCGTGGCTCATCAAAAATAAAGGCGGATAAATGAACATTTCTCACTGTGTACGGATTTCTTAATTGTAGAACGCATATTGTACATCCCATCTATTCCTTGAGCTTGGTGTAGCTGGTCCCAGAATATGCGATTCCGGAGCAGTGAATCATCAAACACCACTTCCGCACGGTCCGCGGCTCCATTTCGACGGAGTACTTACTCTTCCACCTCAATTTCGACTGGCTATTTTTTTTTTTTTTTCAGCACTCGTAGTTTAAATAGATTTCGAGTGTTGTGACTTCGGTGAAACACAAAATCAAGCAAACCTTAAAAAAAAAAAAAAAATCTAAACTTAAACAAGGTTTTATCACAGACCGCGTACATTTCGAGATTTTTACCCGCCACTGCCCCGATAAAAACCAAGCTCCCGAGAACAAAGGAAAAAAAAAAAAACGGAACACGTCAGGCCCAATATCGACTATCGAGCGACCCTGTGTATGGTCCCGAGACTCGGATTGGTTAATTTTATTACGTTTCTTATCTTTGTTTACTTCTCATTATCACCCTAAACGCTCACTCACCGCAATGTTCCCTAACACACCGTACGTCAATTCAGCAGAAACGCAAGTCGGCGAGTGGGGGCTCTTGGTTACAAAACTATCAAGAGCGCGAGGATCTTGATGTGGCCAAGAAGTTCGTACGCAGTTAAAAATCACTAACGTACGATATATTAAAACTGCAAATACGTTCTTTTTTATTTGTCTTTTTTTTTTTTTTTAATACCGGTCGTCAATATTAGCGCAAACTGATTCATGCCCGCGACGCTGATACAATAATCGCTCCCTCTACCCAAGGCCATTATAATTAATTGTATCGCGTGCCGACATCTGGCTACGGTGTGTCACGTCAGACACGCGATGCCGGAAGGCAACGCAGCGTCAATTGCCCCGCCCCCTTTTTATTACTCGTCCCAGGCACCAAGCGATGGGGGACACACACACACACGGGAGCAACTATTACAACTACTCAACGCTAAACGAGCCACGGGGAAAAAAAAAATGATACGCCGCTAATCGGTCGACTTTTAATTAACGATCAAGAGCGGCAGTCGGGACACGGAGGGAGAGACATTCCGTTCTCAGCCCCAAATAACCCGGCAATACAAAGTACACCGCTCTCTTCAGACAGTCTGTACCCCCCTTTACACTTGATGCGGGCTACGAAGAACCAAAAAGCGCACAGAACAAAACGTGCCAGGAAAGTAAGCCGAGAAAAATCTCTCGCAGCCGACAGGCAGTGCGCCAAGATGCGCTCGACGTAGCGTAATGAAAGAAAAAGAAGAGAAGAAAAAAAGTGGGAAGGAAAACGGTCAAAGACAGAAAAAGAAAATGCTAGGCGTGGCGCGTCTTCTTTAGCCCCCACGGGTGCGATGAAAAGGGGGGGAGGAAGTCGGAAGAAGGTTATCAACGCGTCGGCAGTCGCGAGAAAAATACGACGGAACAGGGTGCGAAGAAGCGGCGCCGAGAAGGAAGAGATCCAAGACAAACAAACAGGCGCGTCGAAACGAGAGAAACACACTTTTCGGTGGGGAAAGACGGGAGATATTGAACAATTTCCATCTGCTTTTTTTTTATTATTATTATTTTCTAGTCGTTTATAAACGAGAATCATCGAAAGCCGGCGCAGCTACAAATGGCAGTGTTCCTTTACCGAAGACCACGAACCGAGTCAGAAAAAGAAATGAGAGTACAAATATCGCTCAGGCAGTAGCCGCGAGAGAATGAAAACAAAAACAAACAAAAAAAAAAACGGTATAAGGATCGCAATATCGAAACGAAAGAAAACAAACACACGTTCGTCTTGGTTAACAATAGCGGGGGGAAAGACAAAAGGCCAGAGAGGTAGTACGAGGAAGATCGGCTCCGTTTTATTCCTGGCAGCCGAAATAATAAAACGGCCAGACTGAAACCCAAGCCGAGCAAATGCTTTCGAGAACCCCACTCGGGAAGAGAAAACAAACGACGGAAGGAGAATTTGTAGAGCAGGAAGAGAAAAAAAAAAAGATGGAGCACGCAAGTATCGATATTTCAAATAGAAAGAAAGAGACAAAACGGCGGAGAGGAAAATGTTGAGAGGAAGGAAGAGGGAGGGATGAACGCGGGGCGTATCGAACCAGGCGCGAAGGGCACGTTTGCAAACAGCGGTGCATCCTTCACGCGAAGGGCTTTCAGCGATCAACGAGAGCCTGCGAGAACCGGGAACGGCGCAGGCCGAGAAAGGGACACATGCTGCGCAAAGGAAGGCCGCCGGTGGGTCCCTCTCCCGGCACTGTGGAGAGGCAGGAAGGAAGTGGATTCATTCGAGGGCTAACAGCGGCGGAAAATACCTTTAAAAAGAGAGAAAGAGGGAGTTGTAGGCCCTTCTAAATATATGTTCGTTGCTTTCGCTCTACCTGTATCCACTGGGAAAAGTAGGCGGTCAGGGCATGCTGCCCTTGCGAACCAACAAAACGAGTCATTCGAGGAATTCAGACGTTAATGGTTGGTCTGGCTACCGTGAGAAGAAACCTGGGCGGCGAGCATTGACTGACCAATCCGTCTCCGGCGTTGCATTCCCTTTCTGTTTCTATAATTTTAAAGTGCATAGTTATAGACCAATAAACACGCGCATACAACAGGGGAAAAAAAAAAAGCCGAGACATTCTTGGGAACAAAATTAGAGAGTTTTCAGTAGATCGTTTCGATGACTCGGACAACGATAGCCGATACTCAGACGCCGCCTTTGCGCATGCGTCGTGTCGTTATCGGGTATCGTAATATCAGAATGATCTACTAAAACGCTCTATTACTTCTACGTTGAGTGTACACCTTCGCTGCAGAGATGGATAGTCAGTCATGTCCCTCTACCACCACCTGCTCTCGTTTTCGAGTTTGGCGCCTCTGTTCCTGCTGCAAATGCGTGAGCCGCTCAGTTCTAGAACAGCGCCGCTCCTTCACCCGGCACGAGTACGCCAGCCAGACGGAGGTTTAATTATGGGCGTCACGGAACCCACCTGCACCGAGCGAACATTAAAAAAAACGAACAATGGTCAAAAACAAGAGCAGAACACTTCGCAGCGTCGAGGGAGGTGCACCAAAGAAGATAATTCTTTAATATTCCTTTTTTGTCGTCTTCGGGAAAAGTTGGTTAAATCACAGGAAAGTTGCACTCGACCGATTTACTGCGAATCAATTCAAACGCAAACATTTGCGTGTGCATCTACACTTGTCCGACTTGAAGAGTCAACCAAGTTGCAGAACTATACTTCGTTTCAGCTTCCGTCCGAGCGCAGCCAAAGCTACGTGTGGCCGGAGCCAATCACACGCCGGCAATAGGTCACGCGATCTCGCCTGCACTTTTGTATCACTCCGCTGCGCCGCTGGTCGTCCGCGCCGCCCGCACTCGCCGAGTGTTTCGTCTGCTACGGGTGTATCAACGGTATCGTCTGCTACTGGTTTAAAAAGTGCCTTTTCACGTTCTGAAATTTAGTCACAGGGGATGTCAGTACGTAGGCTGACCGCTGGTGTCTGTGTCCGAGCTTTCCACCTGTTCGGCATTCCGGCATAGTTTCGAGATGTAAGTACACATTGCAAGATGCCCGATGACCCGGCCGTTGATGTTTCCTTGTATTGTCTGGATATACCAGGGCTCGAGGCGCAGTCCTTTCCACCAGCTTCTCGGCGTTCAATGTGATCGGCAGGTAAAGGCCCTGATTTCGCCGCGTATCAGTGAATTGTAGTGGCCCGGACGCTTTTCTTGTTTACAGCGCATTCGCGGTACGACGCGGCCGGAGTCTCCTGCCGAATTTGAAAGTGACATTCATGACGACCTCTCGCGCCTGACGCCCAAACGTGCCTTTGCGAAAGGACGTTTTGAAGCGACTCGGTGAGGAAAGCAGCGGAGCACATGACTCGGCCAATTACGGGAACGAAATCACACCGAAAAACCGAGCGCTGCAGCCGTGTTGCCAACGTATGTACGTGTTTTTACCAAAGCACATGCATTTACATATATTAATAAAAACAAACTTCAGGTATTTAATTCCTTTAGTTGCAAATCATTCTCAGCAGTACACATCTGGAATATTGTGCAATGTTTACGCACGAAACAGTTGTTTTTTGTTTTTTTTAATTACTTTTGCGGACTACTTTGTGGTGCGTAGGAATGATCTTCTCGAAGTTGCGAACCGTCCCTCAGCCTTTGGCTGCGCTCGGACGGAAGCTTAAACGAAGTATAGTCGCCTAGTTCAACCTCATTGTTTTTTGTTGTTGTTGTTGTTTTCGAAAAGAACAGTGGATGAGGTCTCAGAGAGGCTATAGCCACTCCAAAGGTCGGGCACCGTGTTTCCGATGGTCGTCCTTCAGGCGCTCGCATAATTTCGACGCATACCTGCTCGTTTGTTTCTCTCAGGCACCGCCCCCAAATCGCACCTGTGCCAACCTCGTCCAACTCGAAAGGAATACGAACGCAGAGCCCACCCGGTTATGTCGCGCCCTGCGCTCAGAACGCCGAGTGCCGGAGCTCGGCTCATCGCATCGCGCGGAGGCGGGAATCTCTCAACACGACGGCAAGCTGCCAACTGCTGCCGCGACCTGACAGGGTGAAACTGCCAGCGCCACCGCTTTCGGGAACTCGAGCGGGAGTGCGCGGGCAAGTCGGCCAAATCGCGCCGAGCTCGGAGCGCGCAGGCAGTGCGTGCGTGTGCGCGGCGCCCCTTCTAACGGGCCCCGCGTAATGGGGTCCTAATGGAGCCTCATTATACCGACCCAAGACGAGCCCCGCGGAAAAGAGCCGGCAAAAAAGTGAGAAAAGAGATCTCTACGCCGGCGCCGGTCCACATCGAAAACCTGGTTGTCCGTCCGGTTCTGGGTATCATAATTCTGCCTCTTACCGTCGTCTTTCTTCTTTTTCTGCGTAAGGGAAGGGGACTGCGGTTGCTCCGGTGGAGATTTGGAGGAAAGAAAGGAAGAACGTGAACACATGCGAGGTCCCAAGTGCGCAAAGACGGAAACGACAAAATTCTTAATCTTGTTTTTCGCCTACGAACGAATCAGCCGCCAGACTTCCATTGCGAACACTGCATGCTTTCGAAAACACTACACTGTCAAAGAACTGTCTAGGGACGAGGTTGTGCGCTGAGTCACGTAATAACCGGGACCTACATGAATTAACAGGCATTAAAGTAAACTGGTCATTGCCATCCGGACAAGAAAGCGAAGCTGCTCATTAAAAACGAGAAAGCCGAAGAAACACCAATAGTGGTGACGGGCAAATATGGTTAGATGACACATGGGACATATATGCTATAATCGGTGGATAATTTGTACACGGCTCGTGTAACTAAAAGCACGGCACAGACAGGACATATGTCCCTGCAATTCTCGCCAAAAAAAAAAAAAGAAAAAAGAAACGCGAGTTTTTGGATAGACGGCCGCCTGATCGGAGCACGAGGCGCAGTCAGTGGCTTCTTTTCGTGCGTGCTTCCAGCTCATCACAAAGCACGGCGAGCTCACGCGAGCTGCTGCATTGGTTGGCGGTTCTTGCTACCTTGTCTAACTTGAGTCTGATGGCCTTGTCCACAAGCACGTGCAGCTCACAGAGAAAAGGAACTTTGACGTTCTCGTAATCGCATCTGCTTACACAAGCTAACAGATAGAAGCGATGAAAGCGTCACGTTTGCAATGAGCGTCAAGTTACAACGAGCGTTGGGCATTTCGGGTCACAGGCGCCAAAACGAGTTCGCCCTCAACTACCGAAAGGCACGAGCTGAAAGAGAAAGGAAAGAGAGCGCACCGCAGCAGGGGCGGATTTGAAGGGGGGGGGGGGGGGGGGGGGGCGCGACCGCCCCCTCCCTTAAGCTCTCCAAGGTCAACTTTGTTTGAATAAAATCATTGATAGACACCAGCCAAAAGTTTAGATATTGGTGACATAGCAAATATTGGGTCAACAAAAGAGATCCGGGCAACGTTTCGACCGTAACGTCATATCTCAGCAAACTCCCCCTCCCCCGCCCAGCCGAATGCCTACCGCGCCTCCCTGGCGTGACGCATAAATCCGCCCCTGCATCGCACAAAGTATTCCCTATTCGATCCTCTCGAGACTGTCGATCGCCACATAACGACACATCGCAAAACAGCATCGACCTTCAAAAAAGAAAAAAAAAAAAAACATATTTGTGCCGTACACACGAGGAACAAAAGAAAGCGCCCAAAAAGAAGCTAGTAATAAAACCGAAATACGCCGCGTGAATGACAGGCGCCTGTCAGTATCGCGCTACCGCCTTCCTCAGCTTTGCTTCCTGTGCCTCAGAGACATCTCTATCGAAAGGTCCTTACACGAGGGGAAGGAGGTAGGGAGGGAGTGTCCATCTCAACAGGTTTCGACTGATTGTTTCGCTTCTCTCAAGGTCTCGGGCAGGAGCAAGATCGCTCCATGACGTTCCCCCGCTGCCCGAATTACGCCACTGCAGGCGCGAAACGCGATACCCAAAGGGCAGACGGAGCGAGGACTGCGTTTCGAAGAGCCGCGCTTCCCCCGCGGCTTTCGAGACGCACGCCTCGGGACACGCGTCGTGAACGCCCCGTCGTGGGCCTGCGTTTTTATGGCTCCGCGGCTGGTGCCGGACTGGTGCCCAATCGATCTTGCGCCGATTAGGACAGGCGACGAGAAGGCGCTGCATGAAGCGGTAAGTTGATTCCGAACGCCGCTTGAGCAATGCTTCGTCGAGGCAGATAAGGAGAGAGCTCTGTAACAAGGCGCCAAACGGGATCCGCTTTCAGGCCTGTCCACAGAGAGCTCGCGTTGCGCGTCTATCTACGCCTTTGGCGCGGACGGACTAGGGATGTATTTCAGCTAGCCTGTATCTCTCCTGTTATTTCGATGACTATAAAATATAAAGCGCCCGTCGTGCGGCAAAGCTCTAAAGGCCTTGGTTACAGGCCGTTTAAGCGGGCAACGGTAAATGTTCCCCAACAGTTATGCATTCAATGGTGTTTAACAAAACCACCGGACGCAGCAAAAAACAGATTCGCCCGCGTAACAAGACGTGCAAGCGCCACGCTGTGTCGCCCTACCTACAACTTGTGCACGGCAAAAACACGGATGCCGATGCGACGTTTTCAGACGTTTTCGAGCACTGGTCCAGCACATAAAAGAGAGGTGGCCTTTTTGTAAATACTTTTCAGAGACCAATGCAATTATATATATATATATATATATATATATATATATATATATATATATATATATATATATATATATATATATATTTGACGTTAGAGAACGTCAAACGTCACCTCCGGCAAACGCCCCCCCCCCCCCCTCTATTTTGTGCACGTGAAGCGGATCACGTTTCACGAGTCAGTTTGCTCAAATTTAGCGTCATACCACAGCGCTGGTGCAATTGAATTACATGTACTCTAGTACAGTGAGTCTAATTAACGGGCATAAAGGCCTCTTTGGCAGACCCAAGCCAAAAGTTGCCGTAGCCAGACAATCGCGACGTGTTTCGGCTTCGGCAGAAAAAAAAAAAAAAAAAAGGGTGAAGCAGGTGGTAACCGGATAAAAGCTCGCCGGACAAAAGCTCACCGGACAAAAGCTCACCGGACAAAAGCTCACCGGACAAAAGCTCACCGGACAAAAACTCACCCGTTTTTCTACAGACCCGGACAAAAGCTCACCTCTTTTTCTTTTTTTTTTTTTTGCTACCCGGGTGAAACACGGGCTGGGATAAAGTGCGGACGCGATGGACATTGCACCATTTTTAGGAGAACTGGCATCCCGTCCCATGGAAAGGTGTCGACAGATAAGCCCTAACAGGCAGAGAAGCAACGATTTGGGACCAACATTTAGGTCAACATTTATGCCGGAGCATCCTTGTGCCACGCCCAAGAAACTTCGTGAACCGGAGTTTTTGAACCCGACGAGTGACCGAAGAAGCCAAGTTACCCTTCGGTGACCTCGCTTTGTTATTGTGCTTATGTCACGCTAAACGCGCACATAAAGGTTAGGCACCGGGTCCCAGAAGGTTGTCGGCCACGCTTATCCAAGCGTCTGGAGGCTGATTGAATACCCACAAGAAAATCACGCGCTCGTTGCCACGGCATTGACACAAGCCCGGAGGGGTGAACCCCCGGAGACGCGGGTGCAAAAAACCATTCTGCGCGTGCAGAATCGTCTAAAAACTATTTTCGAGGGGTTCAAGGTACACCCAGATCTGCCAAGACTGCTGGAGCTAGTAAGGGACACCATTTGCTTCTAACCAATCGATAAATAAACTTGTTTCTACTTTAATCAACAAAGCATGCGCCTGTGAGATTTAATTTATTGTTGCATTTTAGTGTCGCACGCATGCACCTAAGTTGTCCACATTTCTGTTGAGACCAACATGAAATTTTCTCCTGGTGAGCTTTTGTCCGGGTCTGTGAAAAAATGGGTGAGCTTTTGTCCGGTGAGCTTTTGTCTGGTGAGCTTCTGTCCGGTGAGCTTTTGTCCGGTGAGCTTTTGTCCGGGATTCGAAGCAGGTAATGGTCGACTTCCCAAACGCGTGTTTGTCGCTTGGGTGTCGAACTAGAGAAGCGGAGAAGCCCTCGCCTAAGCAAAGCGAAACAGCTTGCGAAAGGCGGCAAAAACAAACAAACAAAAAACAATCCACGGAACAAAGAGAAAAAAACAAAAAACAAAGAGGAGCTTTTTCTTTTTTTTATTGCACAGCGCAGTTTAGTCCCGAGGTCGCGCGTCGCACGCCGCGCGCATGGGGATAAGAAAGAAAAGCCGAGAAGCCCTCGCCTAAGCAAAGCGCACATAATGAAGGCATCCTGCCCTCGCCTCCTCCTTGCACTTTGGAAAGTGAAGCGAGAAGCCCTCGAAATGAACGCACTTTTCTATCCCGGTGCAGCGAGGTCGCGAATGCATGGGCAGCCTGGGCAAACAAAACAACTTGCGAAAGGCGGGGAAAAAAAAAACAGAAAAAAAACAAACACGGAAGCAAGAAAAAAAAAAACATGGAGAGGAGCTTTTTTTGTTGCGCATCGCAGTTTGGTTTTGAAGTCGCGCGCCGCGCAAAGAGATAAAACGATTCGAAGCAGGTAATGGTCGACTTCCCAAAACGCGTGTTTGTCGCTTGGGTGCGAACTAGACTCGAAGTATAGCGTATAGACCTTTCCAGCGGCAGTCTCGAACGAAGCGCCCGGGCGGAAAATGCTGAGTCACTGAGCTGTGGACGCATGCGCAGCATCCGATATACTGCACAGCAGACCAACAGCGCATGCTCAGAAGGCGTTCCACAGCTCAGCAGACGAAGATGGCAGCGCGCAGAAGGCGCTTTTTGGAAAGGTCTATAGACCTTTCCAATGTTTACAAAATCACAGTCCAGCGTGCGATCTTCACAGCCCAGCACGTGCGTGTTCGTCGCTTCGGAAAGCGAGCAAAGCACGCGCCATACGCACGAACGCTCAAAATGGCACCGTCCACAAGCTCGTTTTTGGAAAGGTCTATAGGAGCAAACGCAAGAGCTCTGCATTTGCTTTAGCGTTGCGTGCTCCACACTGCGCACGCGCGTCGTCGCAATGCGCCAATCCAAGAGGCAGTTCGCGCTCCGCACAATGTGGAACACGCAACGTAAACGCATAGTGCTTGCGTTTGCTCGTGTACGCACTGGACGCGAGTGCCTTTCTTTCTCGCGCTTCACTCGGCGGCGTCGCCAACAATAAGATCGCTTAGCGTCGATGCGTGTAGCATACAAAGCTCCAGTGACGCCACCGTGCTTACAGATATTCCCTTGGCGGCGTTCCAAGTGATTCTGGGCTCTTCGTAGCAAGATATCAGCGTTGTAAAGAAGAAACTGCAGCGACGCTTTTGGTGAACCGATCAAAATCTGTCTTTTTGCAGCTAGCACTCTGAACAACGCGGGCCGGCGCAAGTCTCGCGCAAGAAAGACAAGAGTCTTGCGCGAGTCCTTCATTTTGAGCACTCTCGAGCCGCAGCGCCTGGCAATGTTCGCGCGCTGTCATATGGGCTTTTGTGCGCAATGCAACCATTCAACACACGAATCGCCGATCGATATAGGGTTTCGACACGAGCCAAAGGTTATCTATAAAAAAAAATACATTACTTAATCGAGACATATACCACCAGCACAGCTTGAAACAACCCGATGTTGATGTTACCGTTTCGTTGTCTACCACTAAACCTTACGCAGCTTGTACGTGTATAAAACAGCTGCCATCGAGCGTGTATATGCCAAGGACGCTGCGGGCGGCACAGGCGTCGCAGAGCGGGAGACGGTCGGTGTGAACGCTGCAAACGCGTCCTCGGGTAGCGAGCCCTCGCGGCAGACGCGCGCGCTCCACCCCCCGCATGTTTATGCACTCG
The DNA here is from genome assembly GCA_013358835.2 of Ixodes persulcatus. Taxonomy (NCBI): domain Eukaryota; kingdom Metazoa; phylum Arthropoda; class Arachnida; order Ixodida; family Ixodidae; genus Ixodes; species Ixodes persulcatus. The sequence continues at coordinate 39,044 of JABSTQ010009385.1, read as the reverse complement.
AGCATTGCTCCCTACGCCGAGGAGCGTCGACGACCTCGACCTCGACAAGGCCGGCCAACGAACCCGCCCGAGCGCAGTCGAGTCACGGCCGCTCGCCCGCCCTTCCCGGCAGGGACAACCCGCCGCGGCACGGGCCACCCGTGTCGCTCAAAGAGAGACGTCCCGGGCCCGGGGTTAGGACCACGGGCATCGTCGAGAGGGTCCCCGATGGAACAAACCGCTCAATTCATTATCCGAGGCTCAACTATATAGGTTCGAGCAACATTACTTAGATCGGAGGCCGTAGTGCTGAATGTTCTGAGTCACCTACAGAGGGCGAGCGCCGGTCACGTTGCGTCAGCGTTTGACCAAACGAGTCCTAGCCGTACGCCCGAAGAGCACTCGGGTCCATGACGTGACCTGCTCTGGTTCTCAGCAGGTGACGTAACAAATCCGGCGGCCTTGCACGCTACCTAGCTGATATTAGTTCGAGGCGTAAATCCTTCTCCGCAATTCGTGTGTAGACTTTTTGATCACGACAAAAGGCATGGTCCAACGGGGAAGAAGTCCTATCGGTGCCTAATAATGCACGCTACTGCAGTTACTACGCGACAAGACAGTAAAATGGCATCCTGAATACGTGCGCCTGCTACGCTCTGCCACGACTCTCGGCTTCGCGTTCCCAAACATGGCAATCGTGACCTTCCCCAACCGACCGCGGTTTTGGAATCGATTCAGGAAGGCGCCTAATGGAGTGGCCTGCAAAGTCGATTGCGGGTTGTTATATGCAGGAGGGGGAGATGACCCGACCTATACGCACCCCTCCCCCCGCTCGCTCCGGTAAATCGATAGGCGCCCCGTTACATCTGGATGTGGCCGACTCCGCGTATCCGGGCGCTGACATCCATTATTTGAAGCACCTCAAGCACTCTGCCTCCTTTTCAAGATGCGAGGCGTGTATCTTACCAGCACCAAGGTGCAGGCTATTAATAATGATAAAGTACTTTTAGTGTACTGCGTGTTGTAACGGTGCGATGCTGTCCATGCCTCAACCCGTCTGGCAACCAAGGTGCGCAATATTCGACACCTAAAAAAACAATCTCAAGTATACTTCGCACCATGTTTCATAAAAAGTGCAAAATTAGCACAGTTTTAGTGTTTTACGTCGTGCCACGAGGCCCGCTTCCCACGTCGATCGCGTGTGTGCCGACATGCCAGATCGGTCCGGATCGCGGGCCTGCCGGGCGCAGCGGCGGGCTGCCCACCCGCGAAGGGCCTCCCACACTGGTGGGGTCACTACGGCGCCACGAGCGTGGACGGTCGGAGCGCGCACACTCGGGTACGGCTAAAAAAGGTCGCCACTACGACTCGTCGACGCCTTGTCGTTGCATCGCTTCCATCAACGGACGCGTTCAGCGTGTGCTGTAGAGTTCTTCCTTGTCGGTGACGTGCAGTCGATTGCAAGTTCCCGACACAATTCACTGCAAGCTGGCCTATTAGCGGCGAGATGTTTCGGTGGCGCCCTCGTTCGGTTACCTTTCGTGACGTCATTATCTTGTGAATAACAAGTTCGATGGTGTTTGTAATGGGCGTGACGGAAGCCTGAAATCATAGCGCTCTCAAAGCTGCCAACACCGTCAAAATTGAAGTTCTTACATTCCTCTTATTTGCGTTGATTGCGCACGCGCACACATGCACCCACGAAAGCAGGCACGCGCACGCACAACACAAACACACGGGCTCGCGCGCACGTACGCGCGAGCGCGGAAAAGAAACGTTATTATAAGGAGTATTCACTGGGCGCCATATTTGTGGGTGATGTCTAGAGCGCATGCTCTGAACGAGCCCACATTAATAGGCTGCTAAGACCGGCAATCTTGGGGGTGCGGAATGCACGTTACAAAAGAACTGTGGAGGCTCGCCACCAGCACGCGCTCAGCAGTCGTGCACACAGCTATGGCCGCCAGCGAATACTTCCTATAGACCTTTCCAAAAACGAGCTTGTGGCCGGTGCCATTTTGAGCGTTCGTGCGTATGGCACGTGCTTTGCTCGCTTTCCGAAGCGACGAACACGCACGTGCTGGGCTGTGAAGATCGCACGCTGGACTGTGATTTTGTAAACATTGGAAAGGTCTATAGGAAGATAGGAAGCCCGGACTACCCGGACTGCCGAGCGCGTGCTGACGGCGAGCATCCACAGTTATTTAGTAACGAGCAGTAGAAACCATCAAGATTGCCAGTCGTAGTAGCCTATGAATGTGAGCTCGTTCTGAGCATGCGCTATAAACAGCACAATCAAATATGGCGTCCAGTGAATACTCCCCGTTCTTTTCAGTCGCGTATTTCGAAAGCTGTGTTTCGGACGTGACTACTTCGACTTCGTTCCTGTAAAATAAACTGACCTTTCCACCTTTTGCTGTTAAAAATGCGACGTTGTTTCTTCTTAATGAACGATGATCAAGTTTAGAGGGCGCGTTTTACATCATAGCGCAGTACTTCACGGTATACACTTAGCGGTCCTTCTACTTCCTGCTTCACTGTTAGAGCGAAGGAACGTGGATGGTCAGCGGTAGGTTACTTCCTCAGTTCCCAAATGGCGGCTGCAAAAGGCGGTAAATTAACCGGGCGCTCTCCGAAGTATGAAAGCTACAAAGGCTCACTTTGTTTTCTAAATAAGCGCGGAAAAAAATTCCGAGCTTTAAATTGGCCCGATTTTCATCGGTTCCGCGACACCTCATGGAATGTGAGGGCTTCACAGACCGGAACAAGCGGAGCGAAAGCTCAGGCTGCAGACCGGCGCCATTTCAAGGCTGCCAAATTCTCCACCATTTATTTTTTTCTTCTTCAGGCTGCAGTCAGTCACCATTCGTGGATTCAATTCCTATCTGAATACGTGCACAACATATCGGCCTGCTGTCCTTGCGGTCCCCAACGCGGGATGCACGTTAGATATCACACGTTAGTGGTCATACGGAACCGCTAAATTGCTCCTCCATAGCGTTGAACCAGTGTAGTCATCTAAAAAGAGATCGAACTCTCTTTTACATAAAGATCCATAGCGTTCTATTTCGTTTAGTTCCCGCAAATGCGCAACAATTAGAAACTACATCCTCAAGACAGATTCACATCTTCGTATTATACTAACCAACTCGTGTCAACCAAGAGCTAATCTGGAACATTAGTACCTGCGACAAACGCGTATTAGGTATAGGGGGAACGCACTTCACTAGGCGAGGCCCCTGTACTCGCTTCCAAACTGCGAAAACAACGGCTCACCAATTTCGCGAGCACGCGCGTAACATGGGGTAATTCGGTTAACAACAATCGGCCCGTCCCGACAAACACCTCCGCCGAAATTCACCTGTCGACCACTCCACCGGCTAACAATCGCCCCGAATCCCGGTGAAAGCGAGCACCATGTTTCTCCTCGTTTATATATACATTTTATTTTATTTTTTTCTTAGGCCCGACGATCCATCCTTCCGGCCCATTGTCGGCAAGCACGCACGACGCACCGGCTCGCACAAAACAGCCGGGACCCCGAGCGGCGGCAGCAGCGCTACGTAGTGGTCGACGGAGCGGTCCGAATTGCTCCACTGTCGCCATCCATTAACGCAGTCGACCCTCGTCTGTCAGGCACCGACGACGCCTCCATCCATTATCCGTTCCCCCGCGCGTCGTCCCCTCGCTGTGCGCGCGGGGAGCGGAGCCCCCGGTCCCGGCCCCGCCACGCAGCTGGGGCCCGCATTCTCCCGCTAACCGGGAGCTATTGTCCTCCGGGGAAGCCCCCCTCCCTTCGGGCGGGAGGCGCAGGCTCGCCTCCGGTCTCGCGTACTATCTACGACGCCCTTTTGTTGCACCGACCCTCCGCATCCGAGCAGCCGCCGCCGTTAAATGAACTCGGAGGGACAACTTTCACCCGACAAGTTACATCCCCGGTTACGACGACGCTTTGTGTTTCCGGGTTGACGACGGAGTGCCGACCGACACGGACGCGAGTGAAAGTTGGGCCGTTTGGTTTGTTCTCGTCGCGGTTTGGCGGCTGCTCGAAATTTCTGTGGCACGCCCGAACAATGACGCATGGACGAACACACTTTCGGATCGGTGCCACCTAATGCCGGAGATTACTGCGAAGAAGAGATCAATGGCGACTTCGAAATCTGGACGGCAGCATGCTCCTTTTCCCTGTGTCTCCTTGTTTCCTTTGGAGCAAAGCGTAAAAACTTCCCTGCATCGCGAAATCTGATTTGCCGCTTGACCCAAAAAAACTATAGTTGAAAGTCATGTTTAAGAAAGCACATACCTGGAAAGGCTATATGAATTTTCACCGGATTTGGAGTCTCTGAAACCGACAGGCCAGCCTTCGGGTCACTGCGGTTCGCGAGCTCGAAACCCGGTCGGTGTAACCGCAATCAGGCGCAGCCCTACTGCGGTGAATAGCGACGATGAGGTATGCCACGTGTCATTTGGTTGGTTTGGTACGTAAGCCTCCGTACTTCCATTAACACAGTTAGGACAGTCCAGTTTTTGGAAGGAGCAAGCACGCCTTAAACTTGGCTGACCACAAAGTGAGTGCATGGAGGCAGGACGTTTCCGATTCCTGGGTGTATCCGCACGACGAGAAGGGCTTCTAGGTAGCACTCTGCAAACATCACAGAGCAGTAGGTTAACTCCGAAAACAAGCAACAACAAAATAAGCCAAATGAGCGAACATTAGTGTGTCGTGGTGGCGCGTGCACGCGCGCTCGCTTATCGGCATCCCGGGGCTGCGTGAGAGGAGGCTGCGTTCTCCCTTCGCGGGGCGCGCTGCCTTCCCCGCCCTATTTGTTCCCGGCGGCCAATTACGGCGCCAATTACGCGATGATTCCGTCCACACATCGCCACGGGGTCGGCCGTCATAAAAAAAAAAAAAAAAAAAAAAAGAAACCGCAAGCAATAGCGGCACCCCGCCCGCGCCTTTCTCTACCTGCTTGCTCATTCGTTTATTTCTCTACACCAACAGCCTCCGGAAACATTTTATTTTCCTTTCTCTCCCTCCTTCTTTCTGCCTCTCCAAGAACTCCAAGGCTCGCGAGGCTTCGATGACTTCATCTTCCGCCAGAAGAGGTCAAAAAGGCCAGTCCCTACGCTTCTCATTTTCCCCATTACTTCCATCGTATTGGTTTTTTCTTTTTTCTTTATTTTTTCCCCGCTTCCCCATTTTTCCAAGTTCTTCGTCCGTTCTTGCAATCCCCCGCGGCTTCTTTCGTTCGTTCCGCGCGAAGAAGTTCGCCGACTTCTTCCATCTACCCCCCTTCACCGACGGCCCTTGTTTTTTGCCGCTCTCGCTCGTTGTCGTCGTATCGCAGCGAGACGCTCTAGCGACCTCTCGGGCAGTTCTTTCTCGCGGAAGGGGCTTCGTTACTCGTCAAGCTTTTGGGGCGAATTTACGAGCGGTGATTCGACGCTCGCTTGGTTCCTTCCTTCGTAAATAGGCTGCTCGGATCTTTTCTCTCCCTTCTGGGCGTGCGCCGGGGGTGTTCGAGAGGACGGGCACACGCTCGAGCGGGACGCCGTTCGCGCGCACATAGCCATGGCAAAGCGTTCACAAACCTCCCTCCGAACCACACGCGCCTTCTCTTATGACGAGCCGACAATGCGCGCTTTGTTACCGCGCTTGCGGGACCGAGTCTGCGGACGTGAAAGCGACCGTGACAAAAAGAGAACCGGCAAAACACTTTTTGTTTTCAACAAAAATCAAATTACGTTTTATGTTATTTTTTCACATTGGGTAACACGTGAATATTCGTACATAACCTCCATCTTAACGTTTTACTGGTTAAAAAAAAAAATGGCAATTTTGAGAGCATATGAAGGGAACAGGTAAGCAGTGCAAACTTCATAAAACAATAAGTGTAGAATTCGTTGTGGGCTCAAAGGACTGGAGTCACTGAGCCAAACGTTTAGCTTTTGGTGATTTAACAAATACAGTCAACAAAATAGATCTAGGCAAGGTTTCGGCCGCCTGACGTCCTCGCGCTCTTGTCTCCTCTCTCTCGGTTCCTACCGGTATACGATTACTTCCGTTCCCGCAGCCACCTGCCAGACATATCCGGCATGGGCGACGAAACTCATAAAACGTTCCAACCAGCAAACAGTAAAACTATAGAGGTGAGGCAAAACGAGAATGGGTAACGGTTACGCTTATGCACTGGACGTCTTCTATTGGCGTGGCAGCGAAAAAAAAAACAAAAAAAAACAATGTTTTCACCCATACCGAAATTGCCGCCATTCAAGATAGCGGCGCCCGTGTGGAAAGGGCGAAAATCTCCCATTATTTGTGCTCTCGCGGCAAACTTGGTCGTGGTGTCCGATGCAAACGTACGGTCCCATCTTCCCGATTCCTCCGATGTCCACCACTTGCTGGCGATGAGTGGTTCCGCGCAGCGGGGACGGCCCAGGCTGGAGAGGGGCGACTGCACCGCCTAATGCGGACCGGTTCAAGCGGTGCAACGTGACCGGACTCGGAAAGCCGGAACCGACGATCCGCCGCCGCGAACATGCAAACGAAGTCATTCCACCAGCAGCGCGTGACGCGATTTTTATCTGCCACATTTACGGAGTCGAGCGCTCGCAAATACAACGCAAACGTGTTTTTTTTTTTTTTTTTCCCTAAAACGTCGTGGAACGGCACTAAAAACAGATCCGCGTCGTCATAAAAGTTTGCAGCAACATCGGCCAAACAACTGCGATAATAAACGAGCTACAAAAAAAAAAAAAAAAATTACCCAGCGAGAGAAAGGGGGCTGACCTTCCGGAGCCTATGGGCTCCGTTTCGCAGGCTGTACTGCAAAGAACGATACGAGTCATCTAATGGTGCATTCCGTTCGCAGATCTCGAGCGCTCCAAAAGCGCTCCATTTGGAGCGCGCATATTCCGCTCGCAGATCTGGCTCGAGCTGGTCATCTTCCCCTCGTAGATCTCTGGCAACGCCCGCTCCACGGAGCGCCTCAAACTCCTGCCGAACTTGCTCTGCGGGATTTCGCAGATCTTTCCGGAAGTTGACAGAGCGGCCCACGTGATTTCCTTCTAAATCGGCAGTGCGCATGCGCGGCGAGGTTGGCGACGTCGGCGGGCCGGTCGGGTCGTCGAGTTGGATCTGTTCGGGTGCATCGGTTGTTTATTACGTGGGATTGTGACGACGGCTCGAACGATTTTCCTCCCGTAGATCAGGGATACAAAGCCGGGACTGTGGAGCGTGGCAAATCGCAAGCGCTGACATCTGTGATCGTGAGAGGAAGAACGAGAAAAAGAACGACAGGAAAGCCGGAGGCAGACGCAAGGTTAGGCCTGTTCATTCCGCAACCAATGATTGTTAACCTTTTTACACGGCATTCCGCCGGCGTTTTCTCGTGCAATAAAGCAAGAAGAGATTAGGCAACGACCGTGCAAGTGATGGTTTGTTACCTCTGTATTTATTAAAGTCGTACCAGAAATCTGAACTGCACCGCAGGCAATCGCTGTCCGTGCCCCGCCGCTTCGACGCGGCCGAAAGGTATGTGGTCCGTATAATTTCGCCCGGCCTGTGTCGCGTGTTATTTCTGCGTCGGAAAGATCAGTCGGCTCAGGCGTTCTGAGCTTGTCAAGTTCGAGCAGCGGCAATTTTGAACGGCGGAGGGGGAAGGGGGTGGGGAGGGTGTGGGGGAGGTCGCTCTAAATATGCGAGTTCATCTTCCCTTCGTCGATTCGGAGCGGGTCCCACGGAGCGGAATTTTGCCTCCCTCGCAGATTTTGGAAAGCGCTCGGAATCTACGAGTGGAATTCACCATAAGCCAATCATGAGCCGCGCGAATGTCACGTGACACACTCGACGCGCTGGATTGTCGGAGTGGCTCGATCGTAACGTCCGCTGCGCTCCATCGTGTGCGGTGAAACGGAGTACAGTGACGACACTGTCAAGGGAGAATTGACAGTGTCGTCCTCCTCTTATTGAGTAGGACGACACTGTCAATGGAGCGCGGCGGGGAAGTGGGGGGCCAACAGCGGGAGAACGTCAAGAAAGAAGCGCCCCGCCACGCATCGCCCACCCTTCTCACGCCCAAAGACTTGATCCGTGCTGGCGCGCGCGCGTGAGCGGCGTGCGGAATGATGCGCGTGTGACGGCTGCCCCCCGAGCGATGTGTGGCGGTGGGGCGGTGCATAGCCACGAGGCAACAATCTTTCATTACTGGAACGGCGTGTTCCGCCCCCGTTCCTCCCGCCACGCGAGGAGGGGGTCCCCCTTTCGGCCCAGCTACCGCAGCTGGACGGCAGCCTCCCTCCCGAGGTGAAGCTACCGCAGCGGTGCACGGACTCGCCATGACCCACTTGGCCGCTCTTGCGCACTCAGTTCATCGGGTCCGATTCGAATGACCGCGGGCACCGACGGCCGCAGCGGCCTTGGCGCTCTATACGGCCATTCTAGGTGTGTGCCCAAGCACACTGCACTCAAAATAAACTGGCTATAACTTTTTTTTTTTTTTAAGGGGGGTTGTAGGAGCGAGCAGAAATAGCTTAAATAAAGAGAAAAAGAAAAGAATCCCTGCGCCTCCCATGCAGAACGGCGGTCGGATAAAAAAGCAAACGTCAAATGAGCTGGCGTGGAAAGACTCAGAAAACGAGATGGCCCGGCCTTTACTCGCTTTCCTGATCGCTGCGATATCGCCGACTGGAAAGAGCGGACGCCTTTCGTAAAAGCACCAAACAAAAAACTCCAAATTGGGGGGGGGGGGGGGGGGGTCCAATGCCACCGCACTCTTTCGCCGATGCTACACAATCGCAGCGTGATTTATCTGCGTTCTGTGCACCCGTGTTTTTCAGGGCAGCACGCAGCCTGTAACAGCCGTCCGGAAAGACCGACGAGTGGTTGGCGATATTCCAACAGCGAACCTGTTCCTGTCAGGGGCTACAAGAGGATCGAAGGAACTTCATTTGCGATACTAGCATTTGCAAGCTTCGAACATCGGCTGAATTCCGACAGGCCGCGTGAATTAAAGGGACGGAGCTGTCCCTCTGAGGGAGACGTGCCTCATAGCGTACTTTCACCCTGTATGAAACGGTTCTTGCGGGGATCCGACATCCGGCGGGCACCCTCTTCATTTGTGTCCATGTCGTATCAGCGGCCACTCTGGAGGGCCTGCTGCTCAAACTGTATACCTTTTGTAGGATGCGTACTATCTCGGGGCGCCCAATTCGTTGTTTCTTTTTTTACGATGCCGACCAGCATGGTGCGAGGACGTCAGGTACAAACGGTGTATTCGTTGGCAAAAGCATGGGTGCCCGAACGGTCTTCCCGTTTCGAATTCAGCTAGTCACAAGACTCAAAAGCCAGCCGTCTGGGGAAGCAGAATAATTGCTGCTCCTTCTCAGGAGAACAGAGTATTTGTGCATCCCGCATTTGCCTACTTAAGTGTTTCTCCTACCCAGGCACTCGACGGGATGAAAAATAAATAAACATTCGGGGCAATATCCGCGAGCACGAGGAAACATACCGTAGCACCGGACGAGGTACGCACGCACCAGACTTGTACCGTACGCATTACAAGTAATCAAATTACTTGTAATCGATTACTTTTTGGAGTAATTTTGTAATCAGTTGATTACTTTTATTAGGCAGTAATCACAAGAGTAATCTGATTACTTTTTGAAGTAATAAAATTACTTGTAACCGTTACTATTTTTCCACGGGACCAACCCCCCCCCCCCCCCCCGGCACACGCCTTTTTTTTTTTTTTTTTCTAAAATGACAAAAATAAAATTTGCTTTTTTTTTTTTTTTTTTTTTTTTCGAACGGAAAAAATAAAGATTTTTGCGGAGCTGTAGGAAACGAGGTGAATCGTTTACAGTTTCTGTGGAATGTCCGTTTTTTTTTGTTTTTTTTTTCGAGCTGGAACTGGGAGTGGGAAGCCCCAGGGAAGCCACAGTGCGTGACAAAGGCCATACAGGGCGAAGTTTGAGGGATCAGAATGTAGCTTCTTAAGTCCTTCGTTCAAACTAGCCCCCTCACGCACACAAACACAGAAATAAAAAAAAAATCCTGCTTAGGGTATTTACTCGCAGGCCGTAGGAGAACCAGAACCGAAGAATGCCTAAAGCGGATGCAAAATATAACAAAGCCAGTTGAAATATTTCCCCATTTCCCCTACGTGGTCTTTGTGACAAGCAATGTTTCGAGTTGAGGAGTGGTCGGGGCGGTCTCTTCCGCTAATGAATACTGCAGATGATCCGTTTCAAATCCTGGAGCTGCTGCTTTTTGAATAACATGCGAGCTCATCCACATGTGAATAATAAAATGAGCGACGCAAACTTTGAGCGACAACCCTTGCTCAAGCTTAACAAGATCTAGAACCCCCTCCGCTCCCCCCCCCCCCCCCTCATACACACACACTGGCGAACGCCCAAATCATTAAACTTCTTCAAACAAATTCTATGCTTGTGTCCGCATTGCGAAGGTGCAACGACCACGAACCGGGAACCAGTTTTTCTTTTTCAATACTTGTGCAAAAGTGAAATATAGTTGGAAGTAGTTCATTGTTATGAGCGCTAAAGATGTGTCTTCACACAATAAAGTAATCGAAAAAGTAACGGTTACTTCTTTAAGTAATGTCCAATTAATTTTGCCGTCGAGTAATAGTAAATGTAATCGATTACTTTTTTTTAGTAACGTGTACAAGACTGGCACGCACACACGCGGCCACTCTATCCAGCTCCTTAATCTCCGTCGCGGGACGCAAAGAAAAGCAACGATACACACGAGCAAAACTCAAAGAAAAAACGAACGCAATAATGAAAGACAGAAAGGGATCTCCCGCGGGCCGCCGCTCTGCCTCGCATCCCCGGCGTCGAAGAGCTTTCGGGCGGTCGGCGACACGGTCTAATCTCCGGATCGCGGGGACTCCCAGGACACTCCGACAAGAGCCAGAGCCCGGGGTCTAAAGCCACCCCGAGGAAAGTACGGCCAGCTGGCGCGGCCGCAGCAACCCCCTCCCTCGACGAAGGTGCAAAGAGTGTAGAAGGATGTCGCTGCCGGGCCAAAGTAGCGCTAAATCACCGGCTCGCCGAAAAGGTACTCCGCTTCACCTTACGACGGATCACGGAGAAGGCTACGTACGATACATGCATCCAACGCTGATTACGTGCGCATGTTTCCTTTTTTTTTTTTTTTTCGTTCACTGTGAGTTTTTATTTGTAAGAATCGGAATGAGGGCAGAAGCCCCGGCCGCGCATCGCTGCGCCCCTGCTGGAGGTCACGTGACACCCACGCGGCATTGGATTGGCTAAGATGTGTCGTAGCGTCCTCCGCGGTCCATCACGAGGCCGAGTATATCGACCGGCAGGGAAGGAATCCCGCACGAGAAGGAAGGAGGCCTTCGGTTACTCGGGGGAGGGGGGGGGGGGGGGGGTCTCCGGAAGTGGAAGCTGCTTCTGCCTCACAACGCCATGGGAGGTTGCGGTCGACTGACCGCTGCGGTCGGACGGCCGCCGGTGCACACCACGCGCTAGCGCGGTTCGAGACGGTCCAGAAAAGCGTCCGTTCAACCTCGCCTCGAGTGGATATCGCCTGGAGATGCTTCGTTGGAACTACAATCCGTTTCACCTCACGATGAACCGCTTCGTTGGAACCACAATCCGTTTCACCTCACGATGAACCGCTTCGTTGGAACTACAATCCGTTTCACCTCACGATGAACCGCAGCTAACATGTAAGAGAAACTACACGGCGGAGCCAGAGTGTCGCCTTCTCACACGCCTTCGCGGGGTCACACACGTCAATTTTTGTAGCGTGAGCTACACTGGCAGAGGTTGAGCAGTTCCGCGTGGCTCCTGGAGAGCCGTGCTGCGCATGCGCGAGGAGCAGTGACGTCACACGGCGCACAGCTGGCGCAAAAAAGTCGAATTTGGGGGTTTTACGTGCCAAACCAACGACGGGCATCTGGCAGGCCCCAGCGGAGGACTGAGGATTAATTTGGACCACCTGGGGATCCTTTGACGTGCAACCGAAAGCTCGGTTACACGGCGCCTCCTCCGCAATAAGCCTCCGTCAGATTGAGGGCACCTCGGCCGCGATTCGAACCCGCCACATGGGGATCCGTAGTCCAGCACTCTCGCCTCGGAGCCACCGAGGCGGCTGCACACCTGGCGCGCCGGAGCCGCCGCCGCCGCGCGCTCCGCCGCCGCCGCGCGCGCCTCGGCGGTCTGCGCATTCCAGAGGAGTGACGTCATAGCCGCGGCAGACGCACTGGCGCCGCCGCGTGCCCAGCTGTGCGCCTCCATTGCGCAGTAGCCAAGTCTGACGCTGCACCGGGGCCGCTTGATAGTGCCTCTCATTTTGTGCGCATGCGCAGAGGTATCAGGGGGGGGGGGTATACATATAGCGGGGCGTTTGCCAGTGTGGTATAGCCATGGAGAGGGAAAGTGAAACTGCTGCTCAGCGGCGTAGAAGAGCGGAGAAGCTTAACTCATCGGATCCCGAAGTAGTCACATAATGCGTATACCGTGTGTGTGTCATTGAAGCAGCAGTAAGCATGATAATCAAGCTAATCCTAGACAACCAGGAAAGCTAAGAATAATCAGCTGAACCTAAGCTCACGCTACGTATATCCTGGCATAGCCGAGCTAACCCACTGCAATTTTTACTTCGACGCTCGCAGGGCAGCTGACCTGCGGAGCGCCCTCTTTGGGGCGGAACGTAAGTTTCACTCTGCGTTCGCGAAATGTACATCTTACACTCGAGTCTGACGAGTTGGAGGCTTCCTCAACATTCGAACATTGTGCGTTACACAGACACGCGTAATGGCGTTCTTTTTTATAACGCGAGCGCCGTTTCAAAGCGGCCGTGTTCGAGCAGATGACACAACAATCGAGAACAATTCGCGCATACGCTTACAATGGATTTGGGAGAAGCTCGACGCCGGCGGTGAACTGCGGGTCGTGTCGTCGCGCCCGTCGCGTTCTCTGCAAGAGCGACGTTCGCTTCTCCCGCAGTACTTGAAGTAACGCATTTTAGATCGTTGCGACACTCGGCTTCGCAGATACTCTACTATGCTAACCAGATTTCTACGTAACGAGTTACGAGTAACTGATTACTTGTAATCAATTACGTTTTATTATAACTTTTAACACTTCAATTACTTTTTTTTTTTCGGTAACGTTCGCTCTAATTCGATTCCTAATTTTCTTCGATCAATTACAAGTAATCAGTAATACGTTTCCGAAAAAGCTAAACTATTGAGTTGAGCTATTGTACGTAAAAAAATCCATGTCGGGCTGTGCGTCACTCGTCTATGTTTCATCAACGTCGGACACTTCCTTTTTTTACCCCTACACCACAACGAAACAAAAAAAGTTACCAAGACACCAGAAGGATTAGAATGTCAACACGCTCAGGGACGTTTTGACTGTCGACCTGTCGAGGGTGCCTCATTTCCCAAGAGTCGGAAGCGTCCGTCGAAGCACCGGGCAACCACGAACTGGTAGGCAAAGTGTATGGGCGCTACAACACCGCTCTTCCCCGAAGCGCATCCGTCGAGGGGGTTCTTCAGCAGTCGAGGCAGATATATCTTCGACAGGAAACGTGGGAAGATATGACTGACGAGAACTTGGAACGACAACCACCGTTGGCGCTGAACTAGGTGTGAATGACAAAAACAAACAAAATGTAACCACTTTGAACGTATGTACCACGCATTTTTGATTTCGTAATAAAACGTTAAAAAACAGTAAGGTGAAAATAATTTTTTAACTTATTAATTACTTTTGTGATGCAGTAATGGATTACTGCAATCACTTACATTTTTCAATAAAGTAATTGTACTCGGTTTTTTTTTTTTTTTTTAGTAACGCGTAGAAGACTGATGCTAACCAATCCAGTGCTGTGAGCGTGTCACGTGACCCGGTGCGTTGCCGCGCCCCTCCGGAAGGGCAGCTGACATTCGCCACCTTATTGGACTGGATCCGATGGCTCATAGAGCCCGCGACGGTCCATTGTAAAGCGAAACAGGGTTGGCACTTACTGCTTCCTCTTTAGCGGAGCGAAGGGTGGAGAGGAGCTCGCCTCCTCTCCAGCCTTCGCTCTGCTAAAGTGGAGAGAGGTGGGAGGAGCCTCCCCTCAACTCCTAACCTCTCAGAAAGGGCGGGAAATGTTAGCCTACCTCTGGCAACAGGTACGAGACCAAGGTGGCGTCGGAATAAAACGGTTGGGCGGCCTTAGCTTCACCGTCTACCCTGGCAGACTACCAGACGTCAAACCCCGAAAAGCCTCAAAAGACGACGAAGCTGGATATATACAGAAATATAAAAGGAGGCAAACGAAAAGACAAGCCTCTTGTCTACGTTCCTGACACTCGCTGATAAAAGACAAAACGGCCTGTCTACTATCGGAGGGCCTTCTCCGGTGCAGCGCGGTGAATAACTTGTCACAGCGCGACGGGGGGAGAGGAAGATGTAGAGGCCGTGACGTCAGGGCGCGCTCACGCAACGCAAACCAGCTGTCGCTCCGAGCCGTCAGCCGCTGAAACCTGAGCCAGACGGAGGCGCTCAGCCACCGCGGCCGAGCGAGTGTGCGAGAGGCGCTCGGTCTGTTTATACATGTGCGCCTCTCAGGGGGGTGATCTGCATCTTGTCGGCCGGGGCTCTACAACAACGCGCTGACGGCTGTTGGGATGGATCGGATTTGCACGGGGCTAAATAGAAGGGGGACAAGTAAAACTACGCACGTCGAACGCTTGCGTTAGTCTTTACTGTCGTTAACTTAGTGGCCGTTTAAATTTTACGTACAAACTACGCCTTTGCAATTAAAAAAAAAAAAAGGTCGAAGTTGTTGCTGCCGCCGCGCCGATTCTCGAAGAAATGCGTCAGCCTTTCGCGCATCGGTTGTATATAGCGAAGCATAGTGAATGCAGCCTGTCGGCACTCTTCCGCGGAATGAACATTCCCGAAACCCCTCTTCTGCCTGGTGCAGGCAGATCAAATCACTTAGCGCAGGCATGAAGGACGTCCACGAGATTCACGGAAAGCGACAGAGCCATTTCATTGTTGTGCATACAGGGGCGACGACACCGTAAGCGTACGGCTCGGTGACGTGGTAAGACGACTGCGCGTCAAGAACAGCGTGTCAGACCGAAGACCGGAACCGCAGGCCGTGCGCGTTTACGGGTCTCGTAAGTCGACGGCAGGAGCTTCCAGGGCGTCCAAAGCGCGCACCCACACGCCGGCCGCGTGACGTGAACGAGGGGAGGGGGGGGGGGGGGGGGGGTCGACAGGCGCCTTATACACCCGCCGACCCCACTCCGCCCGCGATCTTCCGTTGCTAGACCTGTGACGTTGCCTACTCTAAAAACGCATTAGAAAAAAAAAAGTTTACGACAGCGTTGTTATATCCGGGGGTTATAGCCAAGTATTCTGAAGTTGGAATAAACGACGCGTTCTGCCCCGGCGACACGTTGAATGACTGTGCCATAAACGGCTCCAACACCGTTGTGACCCTGAGGCAGCCGGTTTTCAAAGCGGGTAACCAAAAGCCCAGTGGTCACGCCACGATGAGAAGTATCGCGTCAACTGACACTCTATTATTCTCTACACCAACGAAGCACCTCGCCGTTCTCAAATACTCGCTGCTGACTCGCCCCTTGTTGGAAACAAGCGAACAAACCAACCCATGTGCCGCGGACGCCGATCTATACATAAATAAACCGTAAAACAAAAACAAAACGCGAGGGTATAAAACCGGAACAGGAGACAAACGAGCATTTCTCACGAACCCGGGCAAAGGGCAGCGCGAAAAAAGAAATAAACGAAAAGAAAGGAAGAGGAAAGCCCTGCCCCGAGAGAAGGATATTGGCGCGGACATCCGCGGCGGCGGCCGAGCGCGATGGTTGACAAACGACCCATCGGCATCTATGGGCCCCTGGAGCTCGAAACCGGAGCCCCCCGCGCGCGGCGCCGAATCGACGACGCTGGGCAGTCGGAACGAGCGACGACACGTCGGGAACCCCGGGGCCGCGCACCGACGCCCTCGGGTCGACCACGCCTACCCCGCAATCCGCCACCGCACATCCATCGCTTACTACGTACCGCGTGCAATGCCGCCGCTCGAATTAATTGAGATTAAACGCGGGCCGTAAGCGCCTCAAATCGCGCCGCTCTAAGCTAGGCTAATGTGGACTGAAGGACCAGCCTCTCAGCGTCAGTCTAAGAGATTATACATATGACAACCAAAAAGAAAAAAAAAAACGGCTTGCAGAGATGTTAAGCTTCTTCGCAGCACGTTTGCTTAACCTATGCTTCGAACCTATCTGCCGACAGTTCTTGCACGAGGAATTCCTCAGAGGAATTCCTCAAACCGCCTTCTGTACGATGCAGTGGGCTTTATAGACGCTCTGCCATCACCGACCTTCCCTTTTTCTTTCCCCTTACTTTGATCTCTTCGGTCTATCATTACCACAGCTAGACAGGTTATACCCCTTTAGGTTCTACTCTGTCCTTTGTTGTAAAATGTGATTTTGAACGGGACGAAAATAAGTACGCAACGAAGAACACAAAGAGACGAGCACGAGCATGCTCAAGTAACATGAACATACTCCTGACCGACTGAGCTTCCCCCGTGGCCTCACGTTATGTTTACGCCAGCTCGGGCGAATTTGAGCGAGAGTAGATGGCTGCCGCCCGCATCACAAGAGCCATCTGGGACGAACCGAAAGGTGGTGCGGAAACGAAACGGAATCTGAAACGTCGGCGGGAGAAGAAGGAAAATTATCAAGGTACGGGGTTTCCGAGATAGATCCACAAAGGAGCGCAACGATAACAGACGCAAAATTAACCCTCTCCGTTTGAAAGTAAAATTGATTTGCGTTTATTTCATAAAAGTCTTCAAAAAGAGCAAAAGCAACGTTGCGATTAAATTCACGTACATCCTTCTCCCCAGCATTGGCCTTTTATGTGGGGGCTCGTCAACGGCCCTTTTAGTGGCATCGGTATCTCGGCAAGACGACAGAAGGTCAGCAATGCTGGTCTTCTGTCGTCTTGTCTGGCGCGTGTGTCTATAGAACAAAAATGAAAGGTATCCGCAGGTGTTACGACGCCTAAAAACGGGACGATCAATGCGGTGATATACCTAAAGTATAACTCGATTGCGGACGGATAACCACAGTGAACCGCGGTATGGAGAAAACGGCACGCACGTATGTGCACGCACAAAGAAGGGCTGGAGGAGCGCGCCCAAAGAACGGTTAAACAGTGACGTAGCTAGGACGGGGGAAATACCAAACTGCCTCACTTGCCGATCAGAAGGCGTCGCAACGAGAGAGCTACTCGTGCGGAGATAGCCCAATCACGGCATCGCGCGCATACCCCAACAAACATTCGGGAAATCGAGGTTCGAGAAGTCGAGCCAGGCGTGTCTCGTACTCCGCGCGTTCAAAGACGCACCCACCTCCGACCCTTACGGCGCAAGGGGCCTGCCAAGAAGATGAAAGAGAAAGCCGGCCTGGAAAGACGGTGCGAGAGGAGACCCCGAAAGATGGCAGCGAAAACGCGGACAGCGTTCTCGGCATAGGTCGGTATTTTAGAGCCCCTTCATTCACCATCACATCACGAACAAAATCACGTCTCCAAATTCATTCGCATTCACGTCACAAGGTACTCCGACCTCCCGAAGTCACGGCCCTTCACATCCCGGCGTTCAACCGCGCCAAAAGTTCATCCCCTTCACATCACGGCTTTCAAACTCCGCCGAGAATTCATCCCCTTCACATCACGGCGTTCAACCGCGCCAAGAATTCACCCCCATCACATCACCGCCGCCTCCGAATTCACGGAGTCATTCACCATCAGATCACCAATTCACAAAGTCATTCACCATCGTGAATTCATCAGAATTCACCACACATCATGAATTCATCCGAATTCACCATCACTTCACGAATTCATTCGAATTCACCATCACTTCACAAAGTCATCCGAATTCACCATCACATCATAAATTCATCCAAATTCACCACCAGATCATCAATTCGTCCGAATTCACCAACATGTCATGAATTCATCCGAATTCACCATCAATTCACGAAGTTATTCACCATCACGGTCAACACGAATTCACCGGAATTCACCATCACGTGATGAATTCCGCATAATTCACGAAGTCATTCAGGTTCATTCTGACTAAATTCGACTTCACGGCTGACAGTTTTCACGAGTTCGCATTTCTTGCGGAATAGGACTGTGGCGCCTTTTTGTGCCAGCCACGTGAAACCAGGACCTAAGTTCGTCGGGGAAATGGTGTATTTCGAGCGCGCGAAACGCAAAGCACATTGGTAGAGCGCCAACCCAGCCAGTGCCGCGCTGCGATCGTGTCACGTGAATATACTTTGTGCGCCGCCGCGCTGAACCGGCAGGTCACGTGATATGATCTCGGCGCCGGATTAGGTACGCCTGCTCGTGACGTCGGCTTCGGCTTCGTCTCTTTTGAAACGATATATGGCTGCGCCGCAGAGACGAAGCGGCGCCTGCTGCTATAGTGCCCGCCGCCTTGGCGCCGGCTCGCTGCCCCCTCATACTCGTATGTGAGAGCAGTGTTGGAACTAACGACGTTACTTATAACGCACTTCCCTTATAAACAGCTGTTACTGCGAAAGTGCTCGAGAAAGGGCCACCGCGCTGGGGCGCGCATGGCTACGCAGCGAGACCACTGCGTAGTCATGTGCCCAAACCGCTAAAGTCAAATGGGTTCCTGTCGTTTGCGGTGAAGGATGAAAACAACCAGCAAGCGAGCAAGCTCATGCGTAACATGTTTTCCGCCTATTCTGAATTCATAACCGTATTCACTATCACGTCGAGAATTAAGTTCACGGTATTACTTCCCATCACGAACTTATCAAGTTCACGAGCCACTCACATCACAAATTCATAGTGTTCACGAGCCATTCACCATCACATCACGAATTCATTGAGTCATTCACATCACAATGATTTCTATTCAATTCACGAAGTCATTCACAATCTCAACACACCATGAGTTCATTCAAATTCAAGAAGTCATTCACCATCACATCACGACTTCATTCACCATCACATCACAAATTCATTCAAATTCACGAAGTCATTCACTATCACATCACGACTTCATTCACCATCACATCGCAAATTCATTCGAATTCACGAATTCATTCACCATCACATCATGAATTCATTGAAATTCACGAAGCCATTCACCATCACATCACGAATTGATTCAAATTCACAAAGTCATTCACCATCACATCATGATTTTTTTTTTTTCAATTTCAAGAATTCATTCAGGGCTGTTCAGATTCACGCCGTGAATGTGAATGAAGGTGAAGGAGCGAGTTCATGAATGAATTTGCTGAGGTATGGTTCTCGGTCCTCCGGCGGCGGTGCCCCCCCCCCCCCCCCCGCTACCCTCGGCTTTCCGGAACAACCCATTCTGGGTGCCGTCGAGCAGAGTAGCCACGCGGAAGCGCTCCTCCGCCACAGCATCCTGCAGGGCCGCCTTTTCCTTCTCCAGCGGACAACAAGCAGACACCTCGGGTCCAATTACGAGATCTGTGCGCGAAAGAATCAGACTGATATTCTGCCTTTAACTTGTCGTTTTCCCGCGGCTCAATAACCTGTGGAGAATTTACGCAACGATGCGCCTAACAGGCAGGAACGGAAGGTGCCCTCAAAGGAGCGGCAGGCATATTCATTCGGTATAACGCAATTCCTTCGTGCTTTTTTTTTTTTTTTTTTTTTTTTTTTTTTTTGCAGACAGGCGAAGAATTAAATTGATGGATGCCCATAGACAGGTGACATGCCAAGCTCCTTCTTAGTTGACAGGCGGTCCTCCCGACCAAGTATTGCCTGGTTGACGCAGCACCGTTTACCTTTTTCTTACGTTGTGTACAAGTCTCGAGTGTCGCGTGCCAAGCCATCTCCTTGAACTGGTAGCCACGCTCAATATGAATCAAAGATGTCCCGGTGATTTGTGCGTAACCTTTCCCGTCGTGAGAAAAAAATGAGCACTTTCCACCACACTAATAGCGCTTGTGACTGCATAATCCTCTGAACGACATAAGGAAGAAGAAAAGACAACGGCGATCGCTCGTTCGCACAAACAGTATCACGCTGTACATACACAAACGCACGCACGCGCGCAAGTCGCAAATAACATTAGGGAATTGTAGTAGACCGTTTCTCTCCTCCGCTACGGTATCCCTGAAGAAAACGCCGCAGCTGCGCATGCGCGCCGCCAGCCTTGTCTGCGTAGTTCAAGGTCTTGCGGCAGATTACGGAGCGCTATCCGGGTGCTTAGCGGGCTGCGGAAACGGTCTACTACAATTCCCCATTAAGGCTGCATGTTCACACGATTGCGTTTGACTGCGTTAAGACTGCTTGCGTCCAGCTGTTGCTATGGCGACCCTTACGGCGAGCCAATACGGAGCCGCTACGCTGCAGAACGTAACGCAGCGGCAACGCGGTCGGTGCAAACACGCGCCTTTAGTCGCTCGAGCAACTCGGCGGGCCCAGACAGAGAAAGCGACACCACCGGCCAAGAAAGAGCCTCCCGCATTCCGGGGGAAGAGCCCCCTTTCGAAGCCCTCCTCGGATGATGCTCCGCGGCCATTTGTTACCTAATCCCCCGCTGGGTGGTCCCCGCGTGCAACACTCATTCGCGTCTCTTTATCGCTCTCCCCTCCTCCTCCGCCTCCTCCGGCGGCCTTTAGATCCCCGCCATCATTTTGGACTCGGCCATAGCGCTACGCTCCGCGGGGGGAGCGAGCGGCCCGGACGTGCGCATAAATTATTTAGCGGTTTCCGCGGCGTCCTCCCTTTGTACTCGGCCCCCTCCTTCCCGATGCCAGGGTCAAAGAAAGGGTGGCTGCTCGGCAAACGCTTCCGTTTTGCTTCGTCCTGGAGAAACGTCGGGGGTTCAAGAACAATCCCTTTTTTCCGTCGCTTTATTTGCGTCGGGTTATTTACTCTGTCTCGTCTTTTCGCTAAAAAAAAAAAAAAAAAAATCTATTTTTTGTTTTTGCGCAGGACACCGCTTCCAGCCTTCCTCTCCGCTAAACCGCCCTGTTCTTATTCGTTCCGACAGTCTTCGAGTGGCACGCGCGCCAGACATGCACGTGCGCACACGTCACGCCTCGTATGCAAATACCCGAAGCGCGCCGCGCCCGAAGTTGCTTTTGGCGGCAGCTTCGGAGGACAAGCACCGACTATCTCAATTTCTTACCGAACAAGAAAGTCACAGACTCGCGTATTCTATCGCTGTGCCGTCGAAGAAAACGTCGCGTTGCGAGAACAAAACCTGTCAATCGGAGAACAGTGGGCTCGCACTGCTCCGAGTCATCCCTTTATGAGCCCTTTGAGGAGACATTCAGGGACCCGCACATGCTCAGTGTGCTTACTGGTCTGGAGTAGTCTCAAGGAACGTCAATGGTCAGGGATTACTGGCCGACTCGCAAGAAGTAACTGACAGAGTTATGAAGGCCGGACGGCTCGTAAGGCGTTGCAGCCTTTTGCCTCTGCCTCCCATCCGGATGCATACCCGGAAGATAAAAACGAGTAGTCCCGATTCGACCGGAACGCTCTAAATGGCGCGATATTTCGCAATGAAACCGGTATGGTAATCGTTACTATTTCTAGGCACCAATAGTCGCGATGATTGTGAGGCGTCACTTTTTCAGAAAAATCTTATCACGACAAACGATGATAAAAAAAAAAACGACTCAAGAAATGTCAGCAACCTGGATCGATGCGAGCGTGTTGAAATTACTTCGAATTGGAAAAATAAAACACGAAGGGGAAACGGTCACACTCTTTCTAATAATTTTATAAATCTTTATCACAACGAAACTGGCTTAAGTAAAGGCTCGTATAGTCAGCCACCTCCTCAGCGCTCAGCAAGGCTAAACCGCTCAAAAAATGTCAGACAATATGCTCCTAGAAATAATCTATTTAAGTACTCCTTTTTTGTACGAACCATCGAAGACTGGAACTCACTGCCGTCAGACTGCGTGAACGCTTCAACCTCCAATAGTTTTGACTCCTTTCTTATAAACATGTTGTAACCCTCTCCTGCTAGGATGGTGGAAAACCATCCGCAGTATTTCCTAAAAAAAAAGTAAATAAATAAAAAATAAAAAATGCTGCCACGCTCTATGAAATTATAGAGGTCGTTCTCTCAGTCGCAAATCCGCATTAAATATCCAGGCTGCAACAATAATTAAAAAAAAATAAAACACCAGCTAATAATTCGAGAAAAAAAAACTGCTTGAAATTTTCTAATATTTACGACAAACCCGGCTAGGTCAAAAAACGAATTAGGAGTACGTGCCGATAGAGGGAGAGAGGGGCGCCAGTGATACACTCAAACGGAGCCCACACTACGTGCGCAGGGACGGAGAGACAGATAAAACGACTTATAAGCGAGGGACAGAAAAAGGTGGGGAAAAAGCCACGAAACAAACCCACCCTTTAAAAAACAAAGAAAAAAAGAAACGCCCGAAAGAAGACTTTCTTTGCGGGTCAGAGGTCGCTTATCTCCGCTTCGTGACGCAACCATCAAACGGCGCGCTCTGCGGGGCGCGCTCCCAAACACTCCGACGGAGGACTCTCCTCCTTTCGGCACACACACACACACACACACGTTGCTCCGGAAGAGAAAGAGAAAAAAACACAACACAAACAAAAAAGGACCGGCGGCAGCGGGGAAAAGCAAAAAAAAAAAAGAGAGAAAGAAGCGTACGCAAACAGCGGCCCAGAGTCAATAAATCTGGAGATTAGCCGGCCACCTTCCCGGCCCGAGCGCGTCGTAATGGCGGATCCCGTGGAAGCGATTAAATCGCCGTTTGTTCAAATTGCATTCGGACAGCTGTTCATTTAAACGCCCGCTTTTTCTTCCCGCTCTCGTAGTGGCGGTAATTGCGACCGCCGGCTATCTCTTTGTCTCCATTGTGCGGTAAAACACAACGCCGTGTGCGCTTCGCTTCCCTTTTTGCGCCATGAAAAAGGAAAAAAAAAAAAGTATAGCCCAGGAAAAAGAAAGGAGGGTAAAGGAACAAAAACGGTCCGAAAGTGCCGAGTGTCCCGCACTCAATTTAATACCGACGGGGCGATGGAACGAAATAGTTGGCGATACCGTAATGATATTGTGGGAATGTCGCATCCATGTAGCTGGAGTATTTTAGATAAAGAGAGAAAAATAAAAAGGTCCCTCTCTTTCACGTGGGTTCCACAAATCTCGTTAAAACCTCGAAACAAAAAAAAAAAAAAATACAAATGAGACGTTAATGGCTCGAAGAAGAAGAAGAAGAAGAAGAAAATAAATGGTGCTATGGAGAATTTGGAACGTTTGCACTTGTGTGGCAAACGGAGGGGAAAAAAAAAAAGTATAGGCAACTTTCGCCCTCCCTCTGTCGTGTCTACACGCGCGCATTCACGTGCCTCCGCGAAAATTGGAATTTGGATCGAACGACCCGACGAGAGATTGAGGAGTTTCAGCGAATATAGGGGGCGCTCCGATCGATCCAACATGGCGGAAAAGAGGGGGATAGATTCGCGACACCCGTAGACCGGTAGCGTATAAATTAAACAAATCACGTCGTTCTCTGTTTGTTGCCGTGTGCGAGACGATCATCGCTTCAAGCAAGACCTACCGTGATGCTACAAATGAAGTGGTCAAGCCAGTCGAAGGCAAGAAATCTTACCAGAGTCAAGATATGTGTGCAAGTGTTCGACGTGAGCTCTCACGCTGGTGCAGCTGTCATCAAGTTGAACAGAATGTACGCGGGTCCAAAGAAAGGTACATACCAACAATGTTCGCGCGTTGAAACTATGACGCGTACTTTATCTAAAACTAAACTTATCGGTTTGTGGCTACAAACATTTTCGTTGACGTTGCTTAGATGATGCAACCATTCAGGCCTCGCATTAAACGGTGTTGCGAACTCTTCGGTTGTTCTAGTTAATTCCTCTAAAAAGCGGTTGGATGGAAAGTATGACAGCTACAGCATACAAGGGACGATTGAGGTCTTTATCCTGCGTTCTATGTATATTGCGATCAGCTGGTCGCCGATCGTCCTGTTTTTACGCATAAAGTAAACAAGCCCCGGAAGCGCCAATCTCATTTCGATGTACAGTACTTGTGCACCCCTACAAGCCTCCTTTTGGCTCTTGTGGAAAGCTTTATTGTAATAGCAATAGTCTCATCGGTCGTTCGAGTTGTATGTGCCACGGTAATATCAGCTGTGTGTGATCTGCTAAGTCTGTAATAAATGCCAGGAGAACAAAGGTAAAGCTTTTTTAAGTTTTTTTCTTTTTACAAAACAGGGCAAAGCTTCTAAAACAATAACAACCTAAGCTGATATTTGAGTGTGCTGAAGAATGAATGGCAAAAGGTGCTTATGCTAAGTGGTAGATCTACACAGTTGCTTTTCTTTTTGCCTCTGCATTGTAAATTGGAAGATATGTGCCAGCAGAAGACACGTGTATTTTTGAAAATGTCTTTTATTAGGGCAAAAATAGGTTTGCATACACAACCGAAGAGTTCGCAACACCATTTAATGCGAGGCCTGAATGATTACATCATCTAAGCAACGTCAACAAAAGTGTTTGTAGCCGCAAACCGATAAATTTAGGTTTAGATAAAGTATGCGTCATAGTTCCAGCCTCAAATGCGCGAACATTGTTGATATGTACCTTTCTTGATGACAGCTGCACCAGTGTGAGAGAGCCCACGTCGTCGAACACTTGCACACATATCTTGACTATGGTATGGCAGGATTTCTTGCTTGAAATGGAGATCATCTCGCTACGACTTGCTATGACCACCCACCGCAGCGATGCAGGTGTCGAAGGGGCACAATGCAGTCAGTCGCCGTCACCCGACGCTGGTCGTTTGGCATTCACGGCTTTCCGCCCAGGTGCTTCGTTTGTACTTGGCACCGAATGTTATTTTCTGTGCTTGTGTGTGTGCTCAGCGACTGGATATGGGCCTCAATAGCAGTTATTCAGGCTCAACAGAGCGTTCGCCGAAGAACTTCTGAAAAAAAATGCCACCCAGGAAAAAAAGCACGAAGACACAACGCACCAGCTTGGCGGACTATGCACTGGGTGCGGAAATCAGGCCCTGCGGATTATACAATAAATGCAAACTATCTAAATAAAACAAAAAATTTCAGGCTCAAATTGGCTTCTGCGGACTATACGCCTGGACACTGGTGCCTGTTATTATGCATTGTGTGTTCACTGCTGTTTGTTGCGGCTTGAGACTGCCTTCCTGTAATGATGCAGAGGGGTCAACTGAACCTTGAAATAAACATATTTAAGCACATCCATGTCCCTTGAAGCCAGATGGTCAGGGAAAAGGTCTGCCATTACCTAATTTGCCAACAGCACACCAATGGTCGCGATCAAAACTCACAGGGTCAATGGGCAGTTTTCCACCACAATATTTATTGCTGTGTAATCACCAATTCGGTACATTAAAAACCTTGAGGCTTTAGCCTCTAGCACACCCATTCTGGATCAGCAAAGCTTTTATGCTGTAGACCTGCATCATCACATGAGCATGTTTCTTATCAGTCTTAAACGTAAAACGCTAGTTATGGAATGAAATTCTCATATCACATTTTTAGCAAACTGAATGGTCCCACCTGTTACACTTTTAGCTTTGGAAGTAAACCAATTTACAATACCACCAGTGGCATACATCGTGCCAAGCATTAGTGCCGCATATGGCAGTAAAATGTCCTAACTAGGGAAGCAAACCTAATCGATCGGGTTGATTGAAGCACCTAGATACGGGAGAAATTATCAATCAAAAAAGGTCACTCGAAAGGGAAGTTTTCTTGCTAAACGAACATGAATTTTTATTGGGCGTTCCGCAATGTAAGGCCGAAGACATTCACTCCGTGATCGGTATAGAAGCATTTGCTTAGTAGTCGGTGGTGCGTGATAAAAACAACAAAAACAAATGTGGATTATAAACAAGGTACATGTTATAAACGCGATAGATTCGCCTTTGCACGGAGTACTCACACTTAAAATCGTGTCAACATAAAGCGACTATGGCCCACCTTGCTAGCAGCAATCTTAAAATTTATCCGTGTAGTCGTCACGCCCGTGCACCAACCGAAAGCGTTGCTGCAAGCCCCTCCGCCGTCAACTTTAGTCGCTGTTGAGTCTGAAGGACTGCTCTATGAGGTCCATATCCAGCCACTGAGCACACACACACAAGCACAGGAAATAATACTCGGGTCCAAGTACAAACGAAGAACCCGGGGCGGAAAGCCCTGAATGCCAAACGAGCTGCGTCGGGCGACGGCGACTGACTGCGTAGCACTTGCGCTCCTTCGACGCCTGCATCGCCGGCATCGCTGCGGCCGGTGGTCGTAGCTAGTCGTAGCGGATCGTGTCACCTCCGTTGCTCGTACCGGAACACTAGAGCCGCGTAATATTCTTGCTGCCGAAGTTTATAAGCCTACGTTCGCGGCCGACGCCTTTACACAAAGCCAACGCCCAGCGAAACTATCCCCCTCTTTCTCTTTCGGCGACCGGCCACCAGGGCGGCGACTCCGTCGCTGAAACTCCTCAATTGTCACGACGAAAAGATGTTCCAATTGTTTCCTCCACGTGTTTTCCGTCTTACTTGGCCCAACCGAGCGATGGTTGTCGCACGAATAAAGACGCCGGCAAACTCCAAAAATGAGTTGAGGAAACGCGCAATGTCGTAATCCTCGGAGAAATCTTGGACGAAAAGAAACAAACCGGAGCGGAAAGGAGACAAATCAAGGAGCATTTCGCGCGCCGTCAAACAAAAACCAAAAGAAACATAAAAAAAAAAAAACGGGAAGCGCAAACCGAGCTTGAACCGGAAAAGGCGGCGCGCGTACGCTTTCATTTGCCTTTTTTTTTTCTCTCTCTTTCTCTCTCACGCACGCTTCTTTTTATTATTGATATATTCGAGAGAGGAACAAATAAGAAAGAGAGAGTGCGACATCTAAAGCAGAGACGACAATTTACGAGCAATTTCGAGGGACTACAGCCGACGATGCGCATCGACAGCGGAGGAAACATCGCAAGAAAAAAAAGGAACAATACAGATCATGAAAGAGAAGCTGGGCTGCTCCTTCTTTTCCATCACGTCCGAAGAGAGATGGAGGCGTGAACGATCGAGATCATTAGGCGGAAACGCATAAAGGAACGGCCGGAGAGGGAAATAAAAACACCCGCATAAGAGGAAGAAGAGAGGGGGGGAAAAGAAAAGAAAAAAAAAAGCGAGAGAGGAAAATTGCGTGGAGCCGAGCTGTTCCGCGGTGGTGGCCACCAACCCGATGGCCATTCTAACGAGACCTCAACGACGACCCGTCATCGGCTGCGGCGGCGGTGCAAAGAGGAGTTGACAGTAAACGAGGTTGCTGTTAGGCCACTACGCGCACACGGGCCACTTGAAAGCTCCAAAGGGGGCGCGTAGCAGTGCAGACGCGCCAAGGAGGCGGAAGAAAAGCAAGTTCGATTGCCTATACTACTCGGCTTCGGTGTCAGCTCCGAAGCTGCTTTAGAGGGCGAAGATTGAGCTACTCTCCCAATGTGGCACCATCGGCTCCCTCCGAAGCAAAACTTCGTACGATTTTTACGGCAAAAACTTTGACCCAAATTGTTGACACGGATAAAGCCGAACAGAAAGATAAAGCTGAAATTCGCGAGTGCTTCAATCCCGTCTGAGACATTGCAGCATGTAACAATTACCCCGCGAAGGAACACTCGAGTGTTCCTTCGCGGGGTGAACTTGTCCGCAGAGACCATCGAAATTCGCGTCTTCTTCGTGGCTACACCGCGGATTCGTGCTGACGTATGATACGTGAAAACCACAAACACCTCAAAATTCGTTCGCACAAAATGAATACCGTAATATTTCACACACTAACAATGTGTTAGCTCAATGGACATTAACGCGCATAATAATGTTTATTTATCACGAAATATCGAAGTCTAGTTCACCGCTGTCGACGAAAAACCTGCCCAGTACAGCACAAGGTCACTAAGCCCGGATATGCGTCAGTTATGCTGTGTTGCCTCTTACACCGGAGTAGAAAGAAAGAAGAATACTTCGGCAAGGTAAGAACAGCTAGCGAAGGTCATAAACTAAACGGGGGAGAGCTCAAAAAGAGTACTTTCCGACCTTTTCCATTGGACAACATTTAAGGACATCTGGCGATAGTAAGGGGAAAAAAAATAGAAAACACCGCACGACCCAAGGCTTGACGCAAAGCATATGCACGACACCCGACAAAGGCGAAAGCAAACAATAGAAAGAAGAGCGTATTCCGTCCACCCCGCAGGATGCAATTTCCACTGAAACGCTAAAGTCGAACTCACAAACGTCTCCGCCCCGAGGCAAGCAGAAAACGACGTCTTTCTTCGCTCCCGGTAAAGGGATTTGGAAAACTGTAATATGAACATCGAAATAAAACCCACCAAAGCAAGATTTAAAAAAGAAATAAATAAGGAAACGGGTACTGAAATAGTATATATGTTCAAAGTAAGAAAAGGAGACGAGGCTTTCCTTCAGAAGAAGAAAGCAGAGAGAGGTGAACGACGACGGCAAGGAGAGCCAAGGGGGAAGGGAATTCTTGCTCGCAATCCGGCCATCCGTGCACCGATCGACGCGGGATCGACAAGGCGGCAAAGCGACTGCTTGAATACGGGAGCAGGGTTACGTCCCAATCCGGCTGAAGCCTCAATTCGGCTATTGCCTCAATTCGGCTAGAAGTTTCAATTCGGCTGCACGTTCCAGTTCGGCTACATCCTCAATTCGGCTAGAAGCTTCAATTCGACTAGAAGTTTCAATTTGGCTGGACGCTTCAGTTCGGCTAGAAGTTTCAATTCGGCTGGACGCTTCAGTTTGGCTAAATCTTCAGTTCGGCTACAAGTTTCAATTCGGCTGCATGCTTCAGTTCGGCTAGATCCTTGTTTCAGTTCGGCTGGACGTTCCAAGTTGATCAAGCTAGACATCCAAGCATAAGGTGCCCCCAATTTCTTTTAGAGAGACGTTAACTATATCTGCATCTTGCCTTAACATTGTAACCTGCAAGCTCAGATCAATACGTTCAAGCAGCTACGAAGGTTTGGGGCACAGAAACATTTGTGTTTGTGTTGTTTGTTCTGTGGAGCTGCTGTGCAAACACCAGGTATCTGCTTCAAAGTAATTTATTCACTTGCCCAAAGAATGGATTACAGCAGTCCAAAGATTGCTTCTTCCAGTGCTGGCCACTGTTCACGTGAAAGGGACAGGACGCCTTGGCAGCTCCTACGTCGAACTGAGTTGAAGAAAAAAAGAAGATACCTGCATCAGTTATGAGACAAAACAATGTGGTAGCGGTTCAATCCAATGATTTACATCTTCAGGAGGCTAAGAGGAATGTAACAGTACACCTGCTTTTTTTCAAGGTCACAAATTTGCTTCAAAATTGGCTAAACACGCCAGCAGATATGACTGACCTCGTAACCAAAACCTTACGTCCGCAAAACATTGTTTGGCGACATTTAATTTTCAAATTCGGTCTTCATCGCGTTTTCAAAGTGAAAGTTTCTACTGGCAGCACTAAAATATGTTAAGATGGAGGTTTGGGCGAGCTGGAGTTGCATACTTCTCCACAGTGCGAAAAATTCGCAACCAGGCACAGGCACACACAAAAGGAAAAGACATTCAAGCAGCACTGACTTGCAACTCAGACTGGTATTTTTTCTTTACCTGCGCCTGTCTTTTTAAACAATAACACATTTTTTTGTTATTTTTGGTTTTATCTGGATGCGAGATAATCTAATTCTTTTTTTCTGATAAATTTAGACAAGGTTTAGTGACAGTCTTCTTCTAACCTCAATATCTTTTCAGCTTCAATAATTTCCCTAATTAGTTGATTATTATTTTTACTTATTACGGGGCAGTTTTCTTTAGTTCTGCTTGACATCTGCAATCTTGGCAATGTATGCCAAAGTGTCCGGAAGTGATTATGTTTATGTTGTAGTTGTGTTCCCCTAGTCTATGTGACATCAGTATATGTGGCGTCAGGGGTGGGAAAGGGTTGTGTTTGGCAGTAGAAATTGTTTCCAACTGATTAGAAGAATTTCAATGGCGACAAATGAAGCCTGCGGAACCCCAACATTTGCTGAGCAGCACGAAAGAAATATGTTCCATTCTGTTATCTGATGTGGCTGTGCTAGCCATGCTCCAAACAAATAAGAGTTTAGAACGAACTAGTTGGGCTTCGTAACATGAAGAGGGGTACAGTTTCTATCATGAAGGAAGTCATTAGCCCGCACATTTTGCGGGACGAGCGAAGGCGGCGGAACTTTCTAGATTTCACCCTTCACCCCGCACAGCCATGCCACGCAGCACGTTCCCGTGGCACCTACGGCTGTGAGAAGCAAGTATGTCAGGGAGCCTTTAAAAAGGTGGGTGGAACACAAAGTTTTTTAGCGACCGAATTGAGGAGACTCATAGCTCAAATGTACCGACACCTAGATAAGTAACCCTGGTATGCAAGTTTTGTCGTGGGAGAGTTGGTATTAACTAGAGTGCACTGGGAGTTGTAGCGCATCTAGAGTCACACCACCACATTCAGCTCAAGAAACCTCATCTGGGCACAGTCAAGTCCTTCTGTAATCATTGAGACTACAAATTAATTAACACACTTGTGTCTGGTTACTATTTCTGTTTCTTTTGACTTTCTGAGAATCGGGAAAATCAGCAAGCAAATTTAATATCTGAATTATTCTGAAAAACTGAGAATTTAATCAAAACAAGCTCTGAGAAACATCAAATTTTCGACAAAGGTAAGCTCCAAAAAACACCCTCCAAATGCCACGAAGGATTAATTCTGCAAACACGGAATGCCACTTATAGTGATGCTACTACATGTCACGCTAGGGGTAGCCAGGCAGGCTCTGGTGCAGTTTGGTTATGACCTTTCTCGCAAAGGGAAGTTTTGGCATTGCATATGAGGCGACACTTGCCCAAGTCTAGAGGTTACCTTGGCAAGGTAATGGAAGCACCCGGGCTCGCAAGTATGGTAACTGCCCAGGTCACCTTGGAAGGTCTTCAGCACAAGGCAGGCACCACCGTCTGTCGTAGGTTTGATGTGCTGCAATGTCTGATGACACAAACTGCAGCGAAACAAAACATATTTTCCTGTGAAACGGTATCCATAGCTGCAATATTTGTACCAGCATATTGCATGAGTAGCTAATCTCATTGTGCACTTCTTTCTACATTAGAAGCACAGTTTAGCCTGAAGGCGTCAGCATATTTCGGTTCCACGTATAAAAAGTCACTCATACAGATTTACGTCGAACAAACATATTTCACCACGTCGGTGGCTGTGGCAGAAAATACTAAGAAAGGCGAGATCAATCGACGATTGCATGCTTCAAATGGTCAGAAATGGGAGGAACGTGCCCTAGACACTTTCCTCCCATTTCTCCTCCTGTGAACAGCACGGTCGAGGGAGCCCACCAGTGGTGCAACTGGTGGTTTGTACGCGGTGCTCGAACATGATTAATTTAAAATGTTTGGATACCATAATTTCAGTCATGTTTTGATTATATCGATACCCAAAAAACGTCAAACGCCGATTGAAAAAAAGTGTACCGACTCATTCACGGCTTTGTTAGCTTTGGTTGCTCCCATTATGGAATAAAGGGTTTGTTCACCAAATAAGCGACGCGCTCCCGAGCTTCATCCAGTTCGTCATTGAAGGCTTTGTTCGTGTTCGAAGCAAGATCTTTGCTCAAAAAGCAGTTCGAAATTACAAACAAATCCACACGACCCTCGGCAACCCTCATCTCATTGAACGCAGCACAGTTTTCGCCCAAAGGAGCCGCAAGTAATGACTCTTGAGAACAAAATAATTATCTATAAAAGCTAGACACAATGCATGGTTTTGGCATTTGAGCACAATATATTTGACGTCTTTTGGGGAACGCTACAAAAGCTTAGTATTCCAACAATAGCTTAAACTTAAAAAAATTTCAGTTTTCCTCGCATCTGCCTGAACTGGGCGGAGCCCACCCGAACGACCCAACGTATGCAAGATCCAAAGCATGTGTCGCAAACTGCTGTGTGCGGCATGCCGGAGCAGCCATCTTTCCAAATGTTCGCACGCTGGCTCACATTGTTTCGACGCATATGTGTCTTGCGTTTAATGTTTTGGTGGCAGCCTTTCAATTCTAAGAACAAAGCGTCAAGTGCTGGCTGACACTAACACTGTGTTCACACACACAGTTTCTCACTGCAAAGTGCAAACGAGTATGCCCACGACATGCTGGAAAGGGCAGCCTGGCGCCTAGGCAGTACGGCCGCGCATGTCCAATCAAAGCTCGCAGGATGCTGTACATAGACTGTGCGACACTGTTAAGCACTAGACACAACAAAAAAATAATGCACTTTGATCCTACGAGAAACTCGGATGACACAGAGTATAGTAAGACTTGCGAAGCTTGTAACTGGGCTCATGAGCTTTTAATCACTCCTGTGACACACACCTGCACACAATGTGTCATCCGACTTTACCCACTGGATGAAGGTACATTAAAGTTTTTTCCGCTGCCAAATGGAAGAGAAGGCGCGACAACACTATCCTTCTGTCTTAGCCTAGCATTAACTAGCTGGTAATGGTACAATCACAAGCGAGTTGCTTTCATTGGTGTCCCTCCTGCTCGAGCTCCCGTACAGCCAAACCACGATTAAACGCAGGGCGCTCGCTCGCACTTGTAGCCACTCCGGCTAGTCCATGCTAGGGCGCGACAAAGCATGGCAGGAAGCCTGCCACGACAGCACTTCGGCCGACGGGCATGACTGGCGAGTACAAGCGCCATGTGAGTCACATGAATGTTTCGCAAAAGCTGCGTGACTTAAAATAACCCAGATGAAACGCCGTTCGTTGTGCCATTTTTTGGTGCGGGGGTAGAACATTCGGCTCTTAATCAAGAGGCTGTGGGCTTTATCCCCTATAGGAGAGGCATATCATTGATCTTCTTTCACTAGCTTTAGTAAGTGAACCCATATTTGCATTTATTCTATGTTCTTCTCATTCAACGCGCTTCCGTGACCGACTGGGCAATCCATGTCGATCTACAACAACTCGATCGGTCGTTGCATGCTCTCAACCCTAGATATAAACACACCGTATGATAAATGAGCATCCCGCAACGCCTACCATACGAACCGTCACTGGCATCACTACGTCACAATGACAAGGTGCAACGCAACATCGCATCGCTCGGATCTAGCCCATCGAGAAAAGAATGCGCAATCTGTCAGCTGCAATCCATTGGGAAGCAAAATGGCCTCCCCGTATGTTTCGATTGAATCGGTGCTGCGTGCGGACTCAACGTTCTATGTGCGAGCCTAGCAACTATATCTCTATGCTGAGTCAGTACTCTGGGCTACACCAGAAATTATTTTCTTGCGTGCGTTGTTCTCATCAAGAAGAGCGTCACACTATCACCGCGCTCTTTGGTACGCTACAAAAATATCACCCTCTACTTAAGCAAAAAGAGAAAACACCTTCGGAATTTCACTAAAAAACATATTCTGAAAACATGAAACCCTATGTATAGCCACTCCAGTGTATTATATAATAGGGCATCGCCATGCAGGTTCTCGAGCAGCTTGGGAACGGCCTTTCCCTCGAAATTAATTCCTGGCATTGTATACTAGGCGATACCTGCTGTAGTCTATGGGTACCTTTGCAGGGAGATGGAGGCATCCATGACCACACGTACGGTAATTGCCCATGTCGCACATCATCATGGAAGGTCTTCATGAAGCAGGCAGCTTGTCCTGTCGATGGAGACCCACAGATATCCTGCATATGTGGGTAAAGTGCCTAAAATTTAATTTAATTACAACTACAACTACTTGTCGCCAAAAGCATCACGGCATGAAAGCTTGTCGCTTTTCATAGATGGGGCTCGCTAAGCACAGCCTGACCTTTTCGGTCGGCCAGGGCCTCGAGAGTGTTTTGTAGCGGTCCACCACACGCAGTCAAAGTTGAACTTGTGTCGTATTCAAAATTCGGAAGAAATGCCTACAACCAAGAAGGATAGAATTGTAGAGGGGGCCATGATGTTAGCTCCGTAGCCCCCGCAACCCAACCTCCATTATCGCCTTCCCCTTCGCCGTCTACTTCCTCGCCCATCATGACTACCAGTCATCCCTTGTGGTTGACGGTTGTTCGTAGGGAAGGACTGGCTGGCACTAGTGGGCTCTGTGCCTCTACTCATCCCAATTCCCAAATGGAGACAGCGGCTGCCCGGTGACATCCGTCGTCTGCTTCCTTTCTTCGGTACTTTGCTTCAGTTAAGGAACTGTTTTTTGCAGATAGTCTAACGTGATGAACTAGCTTACACACGAATTTCAACGGCAATTCATCTTGGAAGCGCCCACGCAAAGCTGGTGTCGCGATGTGTGGCGATATCAAACGCAGAGTGCCTGAAGAATTTTGAGGTTGCTCAAACAATTTTAAATTACTTGCTCCTGTGGATTTGTTTGGACACACTTTATGACGAACAAATCAGCGGCAAGCGGCTCATAGTCAGATCTTCTAAATTGCCAATCGCGACACTTCCCTGATGACTTGCTAGGTGCGTGGATATGGTCAAAAAACTTCGAGTGAAACATATTTTTTCAGACTACGGATGCCGTGGCTCTGCTTCTCGAGGCTCGATGACCCAGGTCCCCTCTACCGCCGATCGAGCCTTCGAACGGCGCTCGAATGCGTGCTCAGAGTGCCGTCCAATGTTACTTTGGTACCGTCGGACGGCACTCGGGTACAGCCTGGATTAAAACAGTTCGCTTTTATAGTTGTTGCGGTCACCGTGTAGGTCACTCACTGAGATGAGGATGGTGAGACGGGGTCCTGGGGGGCTATGTTGAGCTTTTTGGACTCCCGGAGACTAGGGAGAAGGAAGTGACGTCAACAACGCAGCAAACTGCAGATTAGATGTTGATTTTGTTTTCTTCTGTCAACATCCAATCTGCGTTCGCTCTAGTCGTGACGTCCCTTCCTTCTTCCAAGTCTCCTGGGAGTCTAAAACGGCAACATAGCACCCCCGTCCACAGCCACGATCAACGAACCGAAATCCAGCGGTTCCGCAGCTCGCTGACCCTCGTAAACCAGGAGAACTGCCCACAAATTCACTTTACTGCGAATTGTATTATGTTGGGGACTTACCGGTTGAAACGTAATGCCTGCGAAGAATAATCTCAACGGTCCTTGTAGCCGCGCACACTGCATAGCCCCATCCTGGCCCCTCCGACGCGCGACGCACACATACTGTTCGATCCTAGATCTCGCTGTTCATCGCAGTTCGCCCGTCTGCCACTCTCGGTTGCGCTCGCTATCTCCCTTCCGCTCTGATCACACCCACTAGATCAGAACGAGGTGCACGGGTGTGGTGGCCCGTGGTTTCGGAAAATGCTTTGTGGCCACCTCCCGAACTTGTGCTACATGCTTTCGGGATACTCACCTTGTTGAACGAACTGTGAAGTGGGACCGGTCACCGTCAGTGATTCGGTATTACTTTCGCTGCAATCGGAGGCGTTGATTTGAACCGCTCGTTCTCGAAATAGGAGCCTTGTCTTGAACAAAACCATCCAATAGCGCAAAGGCCGCAACTACCGCGCACACAACGCACTACCCGCTCTACAGTGCCCGCTCCACATGTCTTGCGCCATCTTGAGTCCCAATGTTGCCAGGTGGGGAAAACAAAAATCAACGGATAGAACCCTATCGAACTCCTAAACATCTGTTAATAAAATTATGTACTCTTTGTTCTCCCACACTAATCTTTTAGCAAATATCATAAACTATTAAACAAAAGTCGAGCTAAAAATAAATTTTCAAATGGAGCTATAATTAAAAAAAAAAAACTTTACTATACTGAATGTAGTGTATTTTGATTGCGTCACTCGTTGCACCGTCTGGTAGAAATTTATTAGCGTCCAAAATCGCTTTGATTGTAACAAGTATTCCGACGACTTGACTCAACGCTGCAATACAAAAACCCAAAACCCTTCTGCGTGAAAAACGAAACTACTTGGATGCGAGTTTCGAAACTACTTGGTGGTCTGGCAGCACTGTGCGGGCGGCCGTCTTGGTTAAAGGGGCCCACCAACAATTTTTTGACTGGTTTGAAGTTCGCGCTGAAACGGAGCTCCATGAAAGCAGGAACACCGAGGAAAAAAAATATTACAAAATTCGCAATATTTGTGAGTTATTAGCAATTAAATATTGCAGAAAACAACTTTAAATAAGCAAAACATGCGCTTCATGACGTAAAATGAAACAGTTTAGCGGTTGGAGCAAAGCGGTGGCAATTGGACGCGAGTTTGGTTGATAGCCCGTCGGCCGCCGTCGGCCCGGTCGGCCATTAGGGCTCGCTGCAACCATCGTAGCTTGGGAATCGGGTTGCCATCATCGATGAATTTACCGGGCTTATCGGATTTTGAGCGCCGAATTCTTGAAAGGAGTGCGGAGCTGGGCGTCGCGCCGTACGAGGACACACCGCGCAAGCGCCGCAGTCCGCTTCGACGGCCGCGGAAGGCTCGTCTCCCGCAACTCCGCCACGGAGCCACCTCGGCGACGGCGAGTAGGAGGTACTCCGCCGCTGGGAGGCGCGCATGAGCGACGAGCGACTAAGGGGCGTTGTTTTGTCCTTTTTGAACTTTAATTTGCAACTTTATTAGCTCTATAAAACGACTTTTTAGAGAAATAATGACGGTTAAAGTGTGATATACTTTATTCCGCTTCAAAATTTCTGGGACGGCTCTCGCCAATCACGAAACCCAGTGAATGTGACGTATAGTGAAAGGGAGCGCCGTTGTGCGCGCGCTCGGCACCTCCGGCGCCACCGTCGGAGGAGGTGTTTCCGAGTTGTCAAATTAAAATATGATGCGCTAATATTTTTAAACTCTTTCGTTGTCCACTGGGTTTCCGGGACCACTAGCGTGGAGAAACTGCAAAAAAAAGTAGACGCTCAATACTGTTGGAGGGCCCCTTTAAGTATCTTGAGTTTCGGTTTCTCCGCATTTCCTTCCAGGACATGGACCGCTCTGCCACTGAGTGCGATTCGGAAATGTATTGTTTTCTGACCTCCGACCGATCACCCAACGTGGACCAAGAGCTAGGCCGTCATGCGTTTCAACTCTGAGGACACTGTCATTATTTTTTCGAGCGAATACGGATGAAATCGTACTGTTTAGCGGTAGACTGCTCTACGGTGTTACATGCAACTCAAGGTTTTTTTTTTTTTTTTTTTTTTTTGGTAAAAGGTGTTTTTTTTTAGAAAGCTTGTGTTTAACAGAAACTGTGCCCTGGGCAATATTTTTCAGGCGTTGCAAGAGCTTAAATGGTTTCAGATCGCATGACCTAAGCACAGTTGACGGATGTTCGCTATTAATGAGATTTGTTCACCTGGCAGAGTAACTGCATCGACTTTCTCAAAACTAATCAATTTTCTTTAACTCGGCTGCGACAAAAAAAAAAAAGAGATAAAAAAGGAGTTTATGAAATGAGGTTGGCACCACCCGTGTAGCTCCACTCGACGTCCGCAACGTAAGTTTCGCCGCCGCGGCCGTTGAATTTTAGCCACTTCGAATACAAAATCCGTCTCTATGAATGTTGAGCAAAAGACACGTAGTCCGTGTTATTATGTGTTCTATTCAAGAATATTTTAACAACAAACTCCTGTTTTGTCTAGATGTGTTTTAGAAACCTCGTTTACGGAGGCCAGATAAAGTGCATAGAAATCGCTGCAAAGCAATAAGATGTTTTCTGGCTTTACAAAGTAATTATTTATTTTTAATAATGACATTAAAATGACATTAAATCGTTTGAGCAACCTCAAAATTCTTCAGGCACTCTCTGCGTTTCATATCGCCACACATCGCGACACCAGCGCTTTGCGCGGGCGCTTCCAAGATGAATTGCCGTTGAAATTCGTAGGCAAGCTAGTTCAACACGTATAGACTATCTGCAAAAAAACAAATTCCTAAACGAAGCAAAGTACCGAAGAAAGGAAGCAGACGACGGATGTCACGGGCAGCCGCAGTCTCCATTTGGGAATTGGGATGAGTAGAGGCACAGAGCCCACTAGTGCAGCCAGTCCTTCCCTACGAACAACCGTCCAACCAAAGGGATGACTGGTAGTCATGATGGGCGAGGAAGTAGACGGCGAAGGGGCAGGCGATAGTGGAGGTTGGGTGCTGGGGCTACGGAGCTAACGTCATGGCCCCTCCTACAATTCTATCCTTCTTGGTTGTAGGCATTTCTTCCGAATTTTGAATACGACACAAGTTCAACTTTGGACAGCGTGTGGCGGGCCGCTACAAAAACACTCTCTCGAGGGCCTGGCGACCGAAAAGGTCAGGGCTGTGCTTGCGAGCCCCATCTATGAAAAGCGACAAGCTTTCATGCCATGATGCGTTTGGCGACAAGTAGTTGTAGTGTAATAATTAAATTTTAGGCACTTTACCCACGTATGCAGGATATCTGTGGGTCTCCATCGACAGGACAAGCTGCCTGCTTCATGAAGACCTTCCATGATGATGTGCGACATGGGCAATTACCGTACGTGTGGTCATGGATGCCTCATCTCCCTGCAAAGGTAACCGTAGACAACAGCAGGTATCGCTAGTATACAATGCCAGGAATTAATTTCATATGGGTTATTTTAAGTCACGCAGCTTTGCGGAACATTCATGTCACTCACCTGGCGCTTGTATCGCCAGTCATGCCCGTCGGCCGAGTGCTGTCGTGGCAGGGCTTCCTGCCATGCTTTGTCGCGCCCTAGCATGGACAAGCCGGAGTGGCTACAAGTGCGAGCGAGCGCCCATGTTTAATGGTGGTTTGGCTGTACGAGAGCTCGAGCAGGAGGGACACCAGTGAAAGCAACTCGCTTGTGATGTACCATTACCAGCTAGTTAATGCTAGGCTAAGACAGAAGGATAGTGTTGTCGCGCCTTTCTTTCCATTTGGGCAGTG